>JASJET010000090.1:8197500-8862794 GCA_034092305.1 Diaprepes abbreviatus | reverse complement strand
CAATTTTTTCAAATTCACCAAGAAAAATAAAAACATTCATACTCTTCCTAACAAATTTTACGTAACTATTTTAAAATTGAAACGCAGTATAGTAATATAATATCATATAGTCTTGTATATAATAATACAATTTATTATTACTTATTTAATATTACATCGCTATCGTAGTAAAATTAATGATAAAATGACAATACCTTATAATCAATAAACAGCACTGTAGCACTTTCTTTCGTGATAACATTATAAGTGATACTAAAATTTAACTGACATTTGACGCTGTTTACTTAACTAATTTTTATTATTATCTTGATTAACCGGTGAACCGCATGTTCGGAATACAATTTTAAACAATGCAATGATACGACACCTTATGAATATTTATCTAATATTTAAAAAGTTTTTGTTGTTGTAATTGTTTTAGAGGATACATTAACTGTTCATTAAACTATCTGTCAGGTAGGTAGGCTATCTTTAAGTATATATACTTACAATGTGAAGGCCTATTTTGGTTCCGAAATTAGTATAAATGCTATAAAATCTATTTTTGGACACATTTTCTTAAAATATGTTAATTAGTTATAATTAGAAAAACCGGTTATACAATGGAGAATGCAGATATCAAGGTTAAAGTCACGTAAATTTTAAATTCAAAACAACGGCGGGATATCCCAAATAGTAATAGTTCTATGCTCCATAAGCACATTTTTTTGTTTATCTCTGACGTCAAGCGTAGCGTGGAAACCGCGTGGGTGGTGAATGAGAGTGTTACGCCTTTACTACGTTAAAATCAGTTTTGCGTCACATAGATGATAATGCAAAAAAGCAAGATGAGCGGAGGTACGAAAATAAGCAAATTTTTGGAAACTGTTATCGAAAGAATTTTGGCCATTAGCTGATAACACGAGTCTACAAAAGATGGGGTCATGATTGTTGTTGGGAAGCTGGGGATCATTTCCATAGTAATTTGCTATGTAGAATCCGAATTCGAGGTTCAATTGGATTTAGAAATATTTGAGGTTATGTTTCTTTTCTTTAGAGTTTATGTACAAGATGCACAAAATCTACTCTTTCTACTTAGTAGATTACTTCAAAAATAACTCTCAGCTGCTCAACAAGAAAACCTTATAGACCTTTATAATATACATTTGATAAAAATACATATTTTTATATGGTTTTTCCATTTTTACCCAGTGGTTTACTACCGGCGACATGATAATTATTGTAAAATTTAGAGTTATAATAACCCAAGATCTGGTTGAAAGAAAAATTACAAATAAACAATGTCAATACTGATCTTTAAGTATAATTCAGGTTTTTTTAATGGAGGAAAGAGTGAACTTTCATAAATGACAAATTTGAAACGTGACGAAACCACCCTGAATTCGAGTTACCTATAAACAATTCCATTTCTAGGGGGTGATAACTACCTCCAAAATTCACTGCCTAAAGTGTTTTTTTTTTCAATTATAATTTATAAGTCTGATTTTTTCATTTAAAATCACTGGATATATGTCATTTTCTTAATAGGAGCTTGTTTTGTATTTTTTTATAGATACGAAAAAGTTATTTTTTCCTTATTTTCATTCAATAAACGTATAAATTTACTTAATTCTAATTTTTAACAAATTAGGTTAACGAGTATTGATTTTCTTCATAATAAAATATATTACGATTTTAACTACTTATGTATTTTTTAAAATCTTATCAAAAAATTAATATTTCATAGTCAAGACCATTATGAGTTACATTTATTGAAAAGTCAGCTATTTAAAGGGGTTATTTACTAAGTTAAGGTTTTCTGTGGCAATTTTTTAAAAGTCTGTTTCTGGCAGCACTTTTTCTATGACATATTGTATTTCATGAAATAATATATACTTGGCACGTAATTTTATATCTTGAGCTGCATTTTTAGGGAATAAAACCATTCCCTACCATTTTGTAAGATTAATTTTAGGGACAATTTTACTCCATAGACGTAAATCAGGGCATGAAAGGTGAATTACAATATATCATAGATGAATAGGAACCAGAAATTGACTTTTTAACTGTAAAAGAGTGGTTTATTCCTTCGAAATGGCAGAATTATGCTACTTCCTTCTCATGACTAATATTTCTGATGGTTCACATTATTGTTGATAATGAATTTATTAAATGAATGAAAAATCATGACACGTACGTAGTTATGGGAGATTTCAATGCTATAGTTGGATACTATCGGGGATAATGTCTTGGCAACAAAAATGATAGTTATGTCTGGAACAGAAACTTACCATAATTAATACTTGGTGTAAGCTGCCAAAACGGAAACTGTATTTTTGGCGATCACCTGCAGATACTCATGATCACATTATTCGAAATCAAATTGCTTATATTACCGTAAATAAACTATTTTGAAACGCCTCTAAGTCAGTTAATACATATCCTGGTGCAGAGGTGGCATCAGATCATAGTCCAGTAAGAGCTGATATTCGGGTTAAATTGCAAGCAGCTCGAAAACCAGTGATGAAGAAATTAGACTTTGACAAACTTAAAACAACAGAAACCTGTAGAGCCATTTCTCAACTCCTTAATAATAGCGTGAGAGCAAATTATAAACATGATGTACAGGAAAAATGGTCAATCTTTCAATCAATTATCTGTGTAATAATGTGAAAAGAAAACTCCGAAAAACCACGAGTGACTAGAGATATCTTGGATATGATGGAACAGAGAAAAATCTTAAAAATCAGTAACAAAGCAAGAAAAATGCGAGAACATGGAACGTCTACAGAAAATGCACGATACACGAGAGGTACATAAACAAGTTCAAGAAAACCTATGAACTTAAAGAAACCTCATAATTAATTCTGCAAATGAAATTGTAACAACTATTAAAAAGAAATTAAATGAGTGGAAGAAATACATAGAAGAGTTGTGCAGAGACGAGAATATGTTCTTGTACCTATCGAAGTTAACGAAGAGGAAATTTTTCAAGTAACAAAAGAAGAAGTCATAAAGTCTATAAAGATTATGAAGACAGAAAAGGCACCAGGACGAGACGGTCACATTCAAAACTATTTCAGCTGATAGAAGATGAATATATCTCGATATTGGAAGACTTGTTCAATAGCACAGGAATATTTCCTAATGGATGGCTGCGCTCTACGTTTATTGCATTTCCGAAAATCAATAATCCAGGAAGATGTAAAGATTTAGCTTAATGAGCCATTCTCTAAAAGCATTCCTGAAGGCTATACATAGCAGAGTAGACAGAAAATATGAAGAACAACTATTTGAGCAGCTATTTGGCTTTTGAGATGCACTAGGTACTCAACACCTCTTTTCTTCATGCGAGTACTGTTGGAGAGGTGCCGTGGTGTCAATAAAGACGTATACCTCTTGTTTATTGACTATGAAAAAGCCTTTGATAGGGTGAAACACGAAATGTTAATTGAAGTGCTTAAGAAACAGCCAATAGTCACCAGAAAGCAAATATAATGATTGACGCAAACAACACCCAGGACTTGAAATACAACAGGGGGTGAGAAAGGGCTGCGTTTTGTCTCCAATGTTGTTTAACTTGTACTCTGAAGATATATTTAGAAGAGCAATAGAAAATGAAAGTGCAGGATTAGTTGTGAACGGTAAACAAATACTGACGATTCGCTTCGCCGATGCTGGTGCTGATCGCTGAATCAGAACAAGAACTACAAAAAATGTTCAATTTTGCGCATTGGTGCAGAATATGGCATGAAAACAAATACTCAAAAGATCAAGTCAACGATAATGGCTAGAAATTCCACTATTCCTTACATGTCTATAAGTAACAACGGCGAACTCACAGAAAACGTATCATATTTTCGCTATTTGTGAGTGTGGATCAACAATTAAACAAACAGTCTTGAAGAAATTAAAGCACGCATTGAAATAGTACATGCAACCTATAAATCAATGAACTCCATAATGTGCTCAAATTACATATATATTGCAATACGGACCCGACTGCTTAGATGCTATGTATTCTCAGGTTATATGGTGCAAAAATATGGACGTTAAACAAAAAGGCGTTAAGAGAATCGAAACTTTTGGAATATGGACTTTATTGGCAAATTTGCCGCATCTTATGGGTTGATGGAGTTAGCAATCTACAAGTACTGGAAAATGTGCGAAAACAAAGATAATGTGTTGACACTATATAAATACGTAAATTGGAGTACTTGAGGCATATTATGAAAACTCTAAATATTACTTGCTGAAATTGATACTGCATGGTAAAATAGAAGGACATCGTTCATCAGGTCGCAGAAGCATTTCCAGTGGGAAAAATCTTAGAGACTGTTATAGACTAACATCAACCCAATTATTCTGACGAGCAGTGTCCGGTCTAACGATCGCAAGCACTCTTCTTCGAAGACTACGCAGTTAAAGGAGAAGAAGAATGAATTTCTTAGAAAAAAATATGCACTTATTTCATTTTATTTTCTTTTAATAAAATGAAAAAGGGTAGCTAATCCCGCGATAAATTTTATTGTGAAAAGAGCCGATAACTTTCAACATAATTCTTTGAATTCATGTATAACTAACAATTTTTTGATCAAATTAAGTAAATTTATACATTTATTGAATGAAAATAGAAAAAAAAAAAGAAATAACGTTTTTACCACTATAAAAAAATTACAAAGCAAGCACTTATTGAGAAAATGACATGCATCAATCTCTTCGTAAACCTAGTAATAAGCAAAGCATTTTAGATGAAAAAATTAGCCTACTTGTTGAATACTCCTCGATGTACTCCAATGTATTGCAGAATGAGATAAATCAGAGGCGGACCCTTGAAAATATTCCTTTATGAGCTGCAGAAAAACTTTTAGTTGACGAATACTCAGAGCAGAGATTTTACAGACACATGACCCCAAGTGTTATAAATTTTGGTGGTATTATATATAGTGTGTTCAAATTGGGATAATGTATTGAGATATCAAAAACTATAAGCTATAGAAAAAAAGTAAAATGATATATATTATCACCTATTCTTTAATAATAACTTCCATTTATATATTTAGAACTTCTGACTCCCTTTTTAAAAAGAATATATTTTAGTTTTCGAAAAAATATTTTTACGGACAAGACTATGAAGTAATGGAAGTTTTCTGATAATTATAAATTTTAGATTAACCAGAATTAACTTGAAATATACCTAAACCGTTTTTATTATTTATTTAGAGAATTGCTAAGTTAATCTGTCGAATTGTAAATTTATTTTTAAGTCGATCTTTCACCTACGCTTTACATAAATTAGAGAGAGTAGGTTAGTCTGTAATCCAAAATTTTTTACTACTAACGTTTTAAGACTGCTTTCATGTAGAATTTTAAAAATATGATTTTTGTAACTCCTTTCTTTTCACTTTTAGTTTAATCCATATAGTCCAAAAACGTCATAAGCATCTCTTATTTAAGAGCATATTAACTCTGAATATTCAAATAATTCAAACTATCAACATATTGTTGTTGTGTCCCCACTTTAACTTATTTTAAAAAATATAAATTCGGCTCAGTAGGGTTTTCTATTTTCTTTTTGGTAAATTACATAAATAGAACACTAACACAGGTACAAATTTTAAATTGTAGTTGTCAGTAATATTTTGCCTAAAATGTTATTTGTATCATATATGACAACAAACTTTAAGGTATAAAAATGAACTTTAAAAAAAGGTTGTGGGATCCGCAAGGGGAAAATTTTACATTTTGGCTGTTCAATAATAAATGAAAACAATTATCTTATTATTATTTTTAGGATTAAAAACTCGTTTATCTTAGCACCGTACTTCTTAATTTAAAATCTTTATGGTCTAGACTAGTAAAGAATTGGATTCGTATATAGTTTTGGACAAATAATAATTAAAAATCAAAACATATTTTGTCATAGGTACTTAGTAAATATATTCATCTAATTCAATTTTTTTGTAACTTAAGGACAAAATAAATAAAAATATATTAAAAGCAAATATATAAATTTATTATAAAAATTCAAATGATATATTTAAAGTGAATAAACTTAAAATAAAATAAGAAATTCGGAAAATAAAATTTACTTACGTTGTACAATGATAATCATTTTTATGTGACCTCAGGATATTACTAGATTTTTTCGGGACGTGATCTCACTGACTGACTTATCAAAGTGGATCATCATTGTGTCTAATTAATAAGTCAATTTGTGTCAGTATATGACTCTGCAAAGGCAAATTCCGCAAAATCATGCATTCTTTATATGCATATATATATATATATATATATATATATATATATATATATATATATATATATATATATATATATATATATATATATATTTATACAGTGTGTGTCCCACGATGAACTACCGCAATCGATTTCTCGGAAACATTGTATAGAGTACTGTATCACAGATGGGAACATGTGTTTCAGTACCAATCTGTTCGTTCTTTTGGTTTCTTGTAGAAATTTCCATTTAACCTTCCCTGACCTTAAAATTAGACCTTAACCTGAAGGCCAAGGTCATAATATTCTATTATAAAATTTGTTGCTCATTTGATTTTCAGAATGAAAAGGGGGTTTCTATTTGAAACTGTGAAGGTGACCTTTAAATAACGTTGAAGGTGAAGGTGAAAGTCACAGTAAATATCATTTTTAGAATCTTCATTTCATTTCCTAGGACCTTCTAATACTGATTTTGGTATTTTTTTTCTGAATTTACTATTTTCGAAGTTAGCGATGGGGTTTCACACTTTTTGGGCACCCTCAATAATTATTATGAATTTAAAATTTCTCAAAAACATAAAACGTTCATTAGAAATTACTTTAATTATTTAACATTTAATGATTTTTTAATGTATTAAAACAAGAAATCAATGCATTTAATTATTATTTCATGAAATTTTTAATTTTTAATACATTAATCTCTTCTAAAAAAATAGTATATTACTTATTATTTTGTAAATTCAATAGTAAATAATTAAAAATGTTCAAATTATATAAAATTCTAATTGAAATTATTAAGTTATTAAGTATTTTAGAAAAGAAGATAAGTATCTGATGTATAGTCTTGCATCTTGCAATGCTTTGGACGCCAGGAGGTTGTATCACGACATATATCTAATGGTAGTCTTCTAGATTAGAAAACATTTCAACGATTTGACCGATGTCTAAGGGAGAATGGTAGGCGATTCCATTTAATAGAGCGATATTATTAAATTTATTCCTAATTTTAGGAAATTTTGGGAAAAGAAGTACTGATGCTGGTCGGGAAAGAACAGTACGTACGCCGCAATTAGAGGAAATATTTTAAATGCTGTAGATGATTCTCCTTCAACGAGCACTAGAAAATTATTAGTGCAGTTTAATATGTCGGAAAAAATAGTACATGAAGTTCTTCAAGAACAACTGTTATATCCATATCATTTGAAAAAGTGCATGAACTCATTCCTGAAAATTTTTCTCCTAGAATGCAGTTTGCAAACTGGCTATTGGATCAGCAACGAAATAATGTAATCTTCACTAGCACTATTCTCTTCACGGATGAAGCAGGGTTTACAAAAGTAGTATCATAAATTTACACAACTCACATGTATGGGCTGATGCAAATCCTCATGCAAGTATTGCTTCGCATCATCAAAATCAGTTCCAATCAAGTAATGTCTGGGCAGGAATCATTGGACATCTTTGATTGGACAATTCGTATTACCGGCACGCTTTTCACGCTTTAGTAGAGCACTTACCACTTGAAACCCACTGAAACATGTACTATATGCACGATGGGGCACCACCACATTTCAGCGTTGCTGTGCGGGAGTACCTGAATAACGTCTATCCAAATCGTTGGATGGTAGAGGAGGGCTTATTGCCTGGCCTCCTCGATCTGCCGACCTAAAACCGTTGAATTTTTGCCTGTGGGGACACCTCAAAATCTTGGTGTATTCCAATCCGGTCGATAGTAGGGAGGAACTTCTACGGATAATCACGTTTCATTTTGATCAGATAAGGAGCAATGCTGAGTTAATGTGGCTGATAGCAGTCCTCAATTCGTCGTGCCTGTGAGTGTATCAGACATCAAGGAGCCCGTCTTGAACCCTCTACGATGTTCCTAACTAAGCAGTTAGTTTAACTTTCTTTTGAAACTATGGTAACAGGGAAAAATTCCTGTTTTTTTTTTATTTAACCCGACAGAAGTTAGGAAACTAACAGTGTAAATAAAATGACGTTTTTTTGAAAACGGTTAGGATTAGCGACATGAATGATGAGTACTTAATTTTTCGTCAGTAGCTAAAGGTATGCAAAAAACGTTGTCCACGGTTCTTGCCATACAGGGCGTAAAAAAATGGGGTCATGAGTGTCACAGCTAGTCCGTCCCTGCAGCTGCGAATAATTCACAACACTTTCATGGATAGTAATTTGAAAGGTCTTATCTGGTATACATAATATTAAAAAAAATTGAAATATACCTGGTGATTCAATAATTATGTTTAAAAACTTGGGAGCCCATATTTCCGAAGAGAGGGCCTATACGAAAAAAGTTTATATGAACTTGTAGTATTTTTTTCACGTGTTTTTTTCATATCCGGGAGATTTCGCACATTTTTCCGGACACCCTGTATAGATATTGCACCTTGATATGTCCGGCGCATCCACCAAATACCCATACTCTTAAAACAAGAGAGTAGATCATATATTTTGTTCAACTCTCACCTCATTAGTAAGGATCACATATACTTTTGAATAGAAAAAAGTTAGAAATTCAAAGCTTAAGCTATTATCTGGAAATATACCAGCAGAAGAAATCCTGAGCGTCAATTTTAGTCCTTGTACAAACCCTTAAGATAAAGCCAGATAATTCCATCACACATCGCATTATTGACCTTCATTTTTTCAGTAATTCCTTTAAGTAGGGAAATAATATGAAAAATTACTGCGACACCAATAATTAATAAATATATTTGCTACAAAATTAAAGCTATTTCGCAGAAGTGAAAATTCATAACTTATTTAAATACATACACAATAATATTAATATAAAAAATCTTTAAAACTAGGTAAAAGTTTAATTGTAAGTTAAAAAAAACATTTCTAAAATGCTAACATAAATATATACATTTAAAAATATTAAAACTAATATATAATACTTAAAGCTTAATGCACACGGTGATTTTTTTTTTATCGAAATTCACTGTCAATTTCAGAGTTTAATAACTATAAATCATTAATGTTACAAATTTATGAGAAACATTGTTAATTCAATAAAAACAGGCCAAAAAATTATAAATTATCATAAACAAGGCGTCATTCTACGTTAACAACCTTTTAAATGAATCGACTATTGACAGCCGCGATAAATTCATGCCCTCTTGACAAGATGCCAGTTTTTCATTGGTTACAGCTCAAATCTAGCAGACAAATAGGTAAGAAAAGTAGAATATTATGTATATGGGCCTACGCAAAGGAGGTTGCTTTGACGTCATTTTCCGTTAGTGCACCAAGACATCACAGCGTCCAGCACGCCATCCAGCAGGGAACCAAGCGTCATGTGAGCTAAGCGACTTACGCTAAATACTTTTCATATTTTAATACATTACTTCCATCATTTCGTCAAGATTGTATGAAGAAAATTTTGATGTTCACGATGTATGCTGGATTTGATTTTATTTATTTATAAAAATAAACTAGATAACTACTCGCTCTTGAATTTAGTTTTACTTAGCATGGACTTAATAAAAGTACAACTTCTTTTAAGAAAGTATACCGATATTGCTAATCCACCTAATATCACACCAATAACATCCAACATATAATACTTGTAAAGAGGTAAGTTGATTCCTGCAACTCTAAGGTGTGGTGCTCCCTTATGTCGGACAACATATTCTATCCAATAATTTGCTAGATCCATTGGTTTCATAGGACGATCGTGGAATAACTTGGATCAGTATTTCACATTTTCACGGTAACTAAAAAAGAAAATAAATGTTACGATTTTACAAGTAAATGTACAACATATTTTTAGCAATCAAAACTTTTTTCTTCAGAATTAGTAGAGGTTTTTAAAATGGTTTCTAATAATATATTAGTCATAAATTTGACAAAGTTAACATTAAAATTGTAAACTTTGGGATTTTAGGCGGCCTACATCACGAACTTTACATCTAAAACTGGACTGCTCATATATAATACCTCCCTTATACTAAAAATGACCCCACCATGTTCCGTGCCATTACGTGCAAATAATTGATTGGCAACAATGAATTCCCTAAGTTTTTATTATATTGGTGGAAATGTATTTTTGATATTGACTGAATACTTTTCATTTTGACAATTTATTTTTGATTTTGCTGTTTTATGCATTCTATTACATTTTATGTAACGTTTTACTGAAAATTTCAAACAGGAACATGATTTTAAGGGTTTTTTTGGTATTTTAAAAAATGCGATTCTTCATCGTAAGATGTGCAAATACATCATCTGGTAAACTGGAATTTATTTAATTGGTTAGTTATAAAGCATTCAATAATAATTATTTAAAATTTTACCTAAGAATCAAATTTTAAATCTAAGGGTAACAAGTTTAATCTTATGGATATGATATATGATAATTTTTAAGTGTTATCAATACTTTAGTTTTCTAAGAGAAAAGAAACTTCAAATTCAAGGGCTGAAGCAAATTGGTCATGATCATAGTTATTTTATACACCAGATGAGTAACTCAATTTAGAGCATTTTTCTGGAAATAGTTTTATACAAGAAGATGAGTAAAAAGTTTGTGTTGTGCTTTTTACAAATAAACTGCCTGAAAAAAGCTATGAAGCACTGTTTGATGTAAACATCTTGAAGCAACTAAACTTGGACTTAATGACATACAGTGGTATTACAAAAAATAGTCCTGAATTAGGTGTGCATTAACCAACAACAATATCTTTTTACCATGAAGTTAATGTTCCACTGACATATAAAGCTGAACATCGAAACTGGTATGCTGTTAAAATTTAAAATGATTATATGTATAAAAACCAGTATGCCATATTAAAATAGAAATAAATGATTGCATATAATACAAAGTTTCTCAATATTATTAAGCATGTTTGAAAATTACATAAATTTTACTTTTATGTATTTGTTTCGTCTAAAAATAAAATAACCTTTTGTTTGAATATGTTATTAATTTCAAATAAATTTTTATTTAATTACTTATTATTTTAAAAAAATGAAACAAAAATTCTTGATTTTAGCTCAGATAATAAGGAAATTTGTGTCGTGAAAATCTTTTGTCATAGTAGTGAGAAGCTGTGATTGAGTACCATTTGAAAAACTCAACTCTTGGAAAAGTCAATAATCTTTATGAATATATTTAGATTTAAAATGATCGTATTAATGTAAGAATCTCACTCTTGTATTAACAATCTTTTTTATATTCAAAGTGTCTTAATAAATATTGTTTTGTTTACAATTAAATATAGACTACGTTAACACAATCCACTTTGGAGTTTTTTTTTTATAAAAATGGTTTACTACATAATGTTATTTTACGTCCTTTAAATTAAAACTCCATTATTATGAAGGGAATGTCAAAATAATTATTATGAATGTTGTTAACCCCATATAAATACCCAACCCAAGGAGAAAATAATTTTAACAAAGACCTAATCGAAGCTATTTTTAAATGATGAAACTCTATTACTTTGCGATAGAATATATGGACATTTCGAGACCTTACATTAAACAATATACTATATTAATTCATGATATAAAATTTTTAAAAATGAATACCTTAATATTTTTTTTCGTTAACTTCTTATACTCTACGTCCGAAGAAGGAAGTAAATTATACTAATGTTATTTACAAAAATACCCACTGATTTCCACAATCTTTTTCAAAACAGATATTTAAAAAAAAGTCTCGATTTATTTTTGGCGCATATTTCACATTTTAGCTATTTTGCTAAATAACAGTTTTATTGTAAAAAATAAAATATGTAAAGAGTCATAGAAAAAGCATTTTCATTTATTTATAAGAACTGACATTTCATGTTTGTTATCTAAAAATATTAAAATTGCTACATATTTACGCTGTTCCAAAAAAATTTAAAAAATTAGCTTTAAAGGAATTGCTTTGAAGAGAAAAATTATAATTTTAAGGAAACTAAAAACAGAAATTCAAGTTCAATAATGTTTTACAGAAAAAATTATTCCAGTCTTTTTTATTGAATATACTCAATTAACCTGTCAAGTAGAACAAGGAAGAGCGATTTATTGTTTTAGATATACTATAGAAAGAGACGGTTATTGTCTAAACCTGTTAGTTAGGATAATAGATTTGATATTCATACACGACACATTCACGCCAATATAAGGAACTAGCAGGGAATTCAATGTTGCCGTACAAATCATTGCACCTAATGGCGACCAATAAGGGGGGGGGGTCAAAAAATAATGTTCATGAGCAGTCCAGTTTTATATGTCATGTTTGTGGCCTACATACATAAAACGTTTTGAAATACGGACGCTATTCGTGTTGTTTACAGTAATCTCAAAATTTTATCTCGCTCAGAAACAGAAATTGACTCGTGGACATTTTCGTGCGATTATTTTTTACAATTATCGACGTGGTTTAAGTCAACAAGAGTACATTGCTGAACTGGGCTCTCAATATGGCTATAAAGCAACTACAAAAACCACTGTAAATCGCCGCTTTAGTGAATTCACGCGTGGCTGTTATTAGCACACGGAAAAATTTATAAGATTGTGGCAGGTGACGAGTCTTGGATCTATGCGTATGAGCCCGGAAGTAAACAGTAGTCAACCAAATGGGTCTTGTGTGATGAGCCAAAACCAAAAAAATTTAATCGTGCACAAAGCACTGCGAAGTAAATGGTCGCTTATTTTTTTTTTTTAAACTAATTAGGTGTCAACTCTTTGTTTATAGTCTCAGAAACAAAAGCGAGAAAAGACTTTAAAAAAGTGGTCCCTCATAATTTTTTTTAATTAAGCCAAAAAATCGGATTTTTTCGGTTTGTTACATATTCTGAAATAATTGCTGGATATAGAAAAAATAATATAGAGATGGTTTGTGCGTATTGAAAATACCTATAAAATGAGCTTTTATTTGTTGAAGTCGCCCAATAAATAAAAAAGTTTTTGGAAAAAAAAAACTTTCGAAATGAGCATTTAAAATAACTGCTAATAATAATTTTCGAAATGTTTATTAAAACTATTTACAACTTCATTAAGCTTAGACCTTTTATATGCTAAAAAAGTGTGAGAAAAATGAACGTGATAGGTTTAGTAGTTTTTGCTGAATTGTATTTATTTTTCCAGAATGCGTTAAAAATGAGCATTCTTTATTAGCTATACAATTGGCTGGGCAACAGATACTATGTTCTTCTAAGGTTCATTCTTTTTGTAAAGACTTAAAAAACATGAAGTAAAAAAATTGGAATTTTTCGAATTTTCTGATGAAAAATAGTAACACTTTTCGTCTTACAAACAAATAGAATATCTGCTTTGCTTTTCACTCAATTAATTAACAAAGCATACCATTCGAAAGCTAATTGAAAAGCGCACATTTAAAAAAAGAGAATTTTCTGCCACCAATAGAAACGGAGATAGCAATTGTAAACACATGCAAAAATATGGAGGTCATTGATATAGCAATTAAGGAAGTAGATATAAATTTAGATATAGTCATTGCTGAAAATATATTAGATGTTAATATTATCTTTGAAGATAGTACACCAGTTGGCGAATTTTTATGTAGTGAAGCAGATGATAGCGATGACCAGTTTGATGAGGCAGACAATCTTCCGCCGGAGACCGATTATTACGACATGGAAGAGAGTGAAATTTAGCCGTGAAATCATTATTAATTTTATTAATTCAAATTTGACTTTTTGATTTTTTGACTTTATTTATACTTTTCAACTTTTTTTTTAACTTTATCTATATTAAGATATAAGTTATTTTTTGTAAGGAAAAATTATTTTGAAAAATTGTATATACTCTTTAAAACGATAAAAAATAGTCTATAGAAAATATGATAAAAAAATAATTAAAAAAATATATATTTCAGGAGTTGGGGTGATTGTACGAGAGTAAAAATAATATAGAAGTTGTTTATTGAATGAGTTACCACAAAGTAAAAAAAATGAAGGCTCTATGTTACCTTGAACCCCAGAAATTGCAAATTCCTCTAGCGCCTACTGATGTGAAGCACCGTTCTCGATTTTACTGGGCGAGAATGACCCCTCTCTACCATGACCTTGGTGAGCTTCTACTGCGCACCCTTACTTTAGTGAGTAAGTGAGTTTGTAAAATTGTAATTTTGCTTTGATTGAACTCAACTTCATTGTATAGTATAGTGTAATACTTCATTAACGAACTTTTCAAATTTGTACTCTTAATACTTGTAAACAATTGCTCTGTGATTTTTTTAAATTGCTATCTCTGGTTCTATTGGTCGTAGAAAGTTCTTTTTTTTTCTAAATGCGTGTTTTTCAATAAGCTTTCGAACGGTATGTTTTGTTAATTACTCGAGTGAAAAACAAATCAGATGATCTTTCTGTTTATAAGACAAAAAGTATAAGTTTCAATTCGGTGATTTTTTATTAACAAATTAAAAAAAACTCCCTGTAATAAAACATGATACCTAAACTCTTCACAAAGAGAATGAGCCTAAGAAGAACGCTATATTTGCTGCCCAGTCAATTGTACAGTCAATTAAAAATGGTATTTTTTTTTCGAATTCCAGATAAATAAATACAATTTTGCAAAACTACTTCACCGATCACATTCATCTTTCGCATACTTTTTTAGTACATAATAACTCTCAACTTTATGGAGTTGTGAATAATTTTCATAAATATTTCAAAAGGTATTAACAATTATTAAAAATGATCATTTCGAAGATTTTTTTGTAATAACTTTTTTGTTTATGAAACGATTTCAAGAAGCAAAAGTCCATTTTGTAGGTATTATTCATACGCGCAAACCGTTTGTTTGTGACATAATTTTTCTCTATATCCTGCAGTTTTTTTATAATATGGAAGAAACTGGAAAAATCCGATTTTTCTGTCTAGTTGTTTGAAAAAAACGAGATGAAAAGTTTTTTCTTTTCACTTCTTTAAGACATATGATCAATTAAATCGCAGGTATTAATTTTTCAATTTTTAAATACTTGATTTCCTGGGCTGAAAGGTACACAACAATTTTTTTGACCGAAATCTTCGGTGAACTAAGGAAAACAAACAGGAGATGACGGATCATTCTCCATCTTGACACACTTTGGATCAAATAAGTGATTTTTTGAGCAGTTTTAACGTGGAACTGATGAATCATCTCCCCTGTAGCCCTGATTTGGTATCCAATGATTTCTTCTTGTTTGCGTTCTTGAAACACAAACTACATAGTCGACGATTTTCTATGCCAGAAGAGACGGGAATGCCACCTTCACAGTGGCGAAAATGCACTTCGGATTAGTTCAGATTCATTTTCATCGATAAATATTTATTATAATCTGTTATTCCGGAAATATAAATGGCTATAGTTATTATAATTATAACTTACCTTGAATTTTCTAATAGTTCATTTAATGCTTCAGAAAGACTGTTTTCATTTAGCTGAGCCAACGGTAGGTTTTTTCCATAACCCAAAGAAGCCGCTCTTGCTGCATTTAATTTTTGATCGCCAAATACGGGGATGGCGAGAATTGGTACTCCCAAGTACACTGTTTCTGTAGTACTCAATAAGCCTCCATGGGTAATGAAAAGTTTGCAATTTGGATGGGCTAAAAATAAAGTAATTAATAATTTTCAGATTTTCATTTTATTTGGTTACAGTCTTTTCTTTACAATAAATTGGATGAAAAGAACGTACTTATTTGCATTATAGAAGAAAGAATTTATATATAACAGAGTCTTTTTATAAAGAAAAAGTTTACTATATTTATATATTTATTATATTTCAACGGAAAATCTATTTAACGAAAGCTTACAATAAATAATCAAATAACATAACTAAAGGTAAGAAAAATCGACGCAGTAATATAAATAATATAACTAACAAAGAAGAAAGGAGAGAAAATATTATACTTAAAATCAGTTGCAATACAAAGCTGAGCCTACGTGCACGCAGTGCAGTTGTTATAAACAATTATGTCTCCATTAAAGGCCAATACGCCGAATACTCTAAATCAACTCAACACGAGTCATTTGTTATCGAATAATCACAACTTTTAGTTATAAAAGAAAATATCACATTTTAAAATAATTAGTGAAATACAGGACGGAAACATGGTATGCTGAGATGTGTTTAACAAGATGTCATCATTCGAATTAGGATACTAATTAACCTGCAACAAATTCAAGTAATCATAATCAATACAAATAATGTAAGCTCGAGAAGCAACAGAGCATTATACACTAAGGCCAGAACGATTACGTCTTCAAAACCTGATCGCTTTGGCATAATAAGGTCACTCTTACGTTGGTGTCAGAGCACAAAGGCGTCACGTGCAATGAAAAAGCGGACCAACTGCATGACAAGAGTCTGCTATTACATTTATTGGACTGGAACCAGTATTTCGAATTACAAAAACTGCTGTTCGTGGGTGGCTATCCTGTTGCATAAATTAACAACAACAGAACCACTGAAACTACATTGCGGGTCATAAGCAAGCTAGTACTGAGCAGATCATCCGGCAAGTTAAGCCGCAAATTTTCGCATCTATAAGATTGGTGACAGGACTTATAACTGGCTACTATAGCTTGAGGAAACATCTTCATACAATGGGCATATTTTAATGAAGAATCATTGTGTAGACTATGTGAAGAAGAGGATGGAATCGTCTCACACATCATCTTCGAATGCGAAGATTTAACCTACTGGAGACACCTTCAGGGATCTATCAGTCCGAAAGGTTTATACCCAGAGGACAAAACCTGATGAAGGCAACCAACTTGTTTGCCTAGAACAGACATAACAGACGACACAATAAATCTCAAGGCTGCACTATAAGCGTGCCTCAGTTAATCAAACAAGGTTATTAAAAAAATTCTCCCATAAGTTGTTCAGAAGATTAAGGTCATCAGAGATCGCAAACTCATGAGTTGGATGGTTATCAGCCAACTCCAAAAGAACTTCACATTGTGTTCATACACTCCATGACCAGACAGAGGAGGACTATATAATGATTTAAACATGAACTTTTTAACACGTTCAATATATGAACGATTTACATGTATTATCTTAGATTTTAGGCTTTTACGGACTGCAATTAACGTACCACCGCATCTAGATTTTAAAATAGAAGTAAAACTCCTATCATGTCGGTAAGCATCAAAATATATATAACCCAATTTAGCATCATCATAATCAAAATTAAGCCAAGTTTCCATCAATGGAAAGTCATATGCACATACATGGTACGAGTTTCAGCCATGTTTTGAAGGTAGCAGTGAAGTGTTTTTGTTTCTTGTGTCAATAGTTTTTGGGTCCTTATTTGAAGCATTATATTGCCTTGCTGCCAATTTACTATGAGATTATTGGCTTGCTTTTGCAATGAAGGGTTTTCCATTCTTATATCGAATAATTAATCATGTTTCACCATTATCTTTTCTTTCATTAAGCTGCTCGTAGAGGGCCTACACTTGCTTATGTTGGAGAAAAATAAAGTGGGGGCCAACGCTAATATTGCTACCCTTTAATATATATTTACGATACTGAGCCCTAGGAGAACATATTTCTTACTGACCTGGGTTTGGAATTTTCAATTTGATGACCAACTCTAAAAACTTTATATTTAGTATCAATATCCAATTCCCACCTTTCTAACGGCACATGGGATTTATTGTGACTAATTCGATCTCCTATCTGCTCAAAATTTCTTTCTTGAATGCTATACATAATAATATTGTTATACCACTCATTTCTGTCCTGCACCTTCGACAGCATATCTATTTCGTTGGGCAAGGACTGCCTTTCCGCAGCCGATGTCCCTAAAGTGTTGCGGTTACTTTTGAGCTTTTATAAGTTTTTCTGAAAATCAGCTACTTCGTTTTCAAGGTGGGTGATTTTATACCTCTGGATAGTCTTGATTTCCTCCAAAAAAACTATGGGCCGATTCTTTGTACTCCAATCCAAGATTCAGGAATTGTGATATCATGGGATTTATGTTCTTATTAGTAATATTATCCTTTTTCAGAAAATTCTTTACTTGATTTTTAACATTGTTAGGTGTAGACAAAATAACATTTTTAATTTAACGTTAAAAGTATTTAAAGTTAACAGTAAAATCAAAGTTTTTGTAACGATTTAATTAAATTTATAGAATCGTTTTAATATCACTGAATTCTACAGTTTGTTATCGACATGCAACATATTGAGCGAAGAGCAGCGATAAAATATTTTCAAAAAAAAGGTGCGACGCCAACTTACAGGTGCTTGAGGAATATTTTGGATGACTATGGCTTTTCTTATAATATTGAAAACGTTTGGTGCGATGAAGTGTAATAGAACTTTCATAAAAAATTTAACAATACGTATGCGTCTAGTTTCGCTTTCATCTCTTCTTTTCAAAAATCTTACTTACGAATTTAATAATGTCAATTGGAAGTGTAAATAATTCGTTCATTTTTAATTATTTACAAAGAAATCCAGAAAACAATGAATCAGAAAATCTATAAAGTACATACAGTAAGGTTGAGATATTTTTTTCCAGATTCAATCGATTTATTAAAAGTGTAAGAGCACATAAATTAATTCTTTAATGCAGGATTCCGTAATTTTTTATCGATTGTTCGAACTTGTGCCACCCAATTACATGGTAACTCATAGAATATTCTTACCTAAAATAGCCTGCTGTGGAAACCATTTGGCAATCATAACATTATCTGGCTTATTGTCCAATCTATCATCATCCCACTTCCACAATACTTTTTCTTTTCTGGATCCTAACACTTTTAAAATAATATCTTTTATTTTCTTTGGTATATGTGAGGGCGATAGCGTAGATCCCATACTAAAGTAAATAACGCCATCTTGCGCACTATCCATGAACTGTTTAAACTCTTGTGGAAGCTCTTTTGGTGGGCTTACATGGAATCCACCAATGTCAATCATGTTAGGTACGTGTGGTACTGGCTGATTAATGCTGTAGTGCGAATTTGTAAGAATCAATGAAACGTTGTATAGAATCTCATTGAAATGAGGAGCGTTCGGAAAATATTTCTTCATTATCGCATGATGGCGAGGATAAGCATTTAGATATAAATATAAATCAACCATCCGTCCAAAAAATAAGTTGTATATGCGTTCGTAAAAGTTCATATCTGCCGAAAAGCTAAGCAGAACATCTGGAATATAGCTAGGCGGTTCTGGATTAGCAATAAGATTGTTAACCCATCTATTCGGAACAATGGTACTTAACATAATTAAAGGAACTTTAAAATGATATGCTAATACTTTCATCGCATCATTCCAAAATTGTTCCATTATCACCGCATCGAAATGCGTATCTGACTTAATAAGTGCCTGGACATTAGAACTGTTAAAAAACTTATCAGTGGCCATCGTACCAAATTCATTTAACATGAAGATTTGATGATAGGGGGATAAATGTTCCACTTCAAACATGTTATATTTATTTTTGTCTTCCTCTCCTAAAAAAGAAAAAATGTATATTTTAGAATGTCTTTACTTCAACCATAAATCTAAGCATCATTATAAAGTAATAACAATAGTTTATTTCCAATAATATGAAGACGGACCATAATTTTCCAAATCGCTTTATTATTAGAAAGAGATTTCTGATCTATTTTTATTATGTGTAGCTAATTCTGTTCATTGCATACACATATTATATTTTTGTAAGGTACGTTAATAAAATTTAAAATTTCAAGATTTTTATTTAACAGAATAGGCGCGTAAAGTGCGCGTACATGATGTCCAATTTTTGACACTTTGGCGATGTATCTCTTCTTTTATACTACTTTTTTATTAAACAAAATATGAAACAAGCAAATTGTTCCATACCTTCTTTGTTTTTAAGTTACAGGGCGAAGTTGAAAATTTTCCATTTACTATCCCTCCTAGTATCTTAGTTCATCATCATTATCATTTAGCTTATCCTCTCCACTGCTGAACGAAAGCCTCCCTTAATTCCAGCCATCTCTTTCTATTTTGTGCCACTTGTATCCAATTTCCAGTTACTCTTTTTATGTCGTCTGTCCGCCGACTAGGAGGTCGTCCTCTACTTCTATAGGCCTCATGTCTTGGCTTCCATTCCACAAGTCTCTTTGTCCACTGTCTATGAGTCATCTTAGCCACATGTCCTGCTCAGTTCCATTTAAGATGTAAAATAGATTTCACCGCGTCTCTTACTCCTGTTCGGTTTCTTATGAAGTGATTGGTTATTATATCCCTAAAAGTGACTCCCAACATTGACCGGTTATATTTTTCGTTGCATGACAAGTATTCTTTTAATGTTCTTTTTTGTAAAAGTAAGTGTCTCAGCTCCATATGTGAGAACAGGCAAGACACGCTGGTTAAAGATCTTTCTTTTCAAGCATATAAGAAAATTAGATCTCAATATATATCTGAGTCTACCGAATGCTGCACATGATAAACCTATTCTTCATTGGATTTCATACGTCTGATTATCTCGCCTAATGCTGATCTCATGTCCCAAGTATTTATATATGCACTTGTTCTAGACTTGTGTTACTGATGTTTAACGGACTATTCATTACTAGGTTTGTCATATATTGTGTCTTTGATAAATTAATTTTCAAACCGACTTTTTCTCAGGCATCGTTTAGCGTATCCAGCCTATTTTGTGCTTCCTGTATATTGCCTGTTATTAACACAATATCGTCTGCAAAATAGAAATGATTTATCAGTTCGCCATCGATGTTGATTTCTGTTGAATCCCAGTTTATCTTTTTCACATATTCTCTAGCAATGCAACAAACAATTTTGGGGAGAGTGTGTCACCTTGCCTTACGTTGGCTCGTCTAAGACGCGCTATTCCGATCACAGTTAGTTTCGATATCATATTTATAGATCTGTCTCTTCACCGGTAATGATGCGGTCGATAACATTTTGACCCAGATAAAGCATTTTTTAGCGAGATCAATCCGATGCTGTTTCTGCAACATATTTAGTACTCTCGGCACAAACTGCGCTTCAACTCGTCTCATGTCCAAAACACCGTCTATAATGTTATGCACCGATCCAAAAGAGATATCAAGATCTCTCTGATGTTCAACAACCTTTTACGCTAGTCAAAAATTGTTATCACTAACGTCAGGGGAGTCTGATATCGCACAATAAAAACGAGAACAATGGAACACAGTCAGCTATGAAAAGTAGTCATAGAAGACATGTATAAACCAATCTTCAATTAAACACAACGGAAAATTTTTTTTTAATAATAACATGTGAAAAAAATTGTTAATTTTTATGGGAAAAATTACATTCATTCATTCATTCTCACTAAAGTGTACCAAATTTAAATTTTATTAAACGTCTGACCTTTTTTGTGTGTATTGGACGATAAATCAAGATAGCACACTATATTCTAGTTTTATCAGTGTAAATAAATTTCGAAATAATTACTATTTTTGAAAATAAATAAAAATCAACTTACTCATCAAAAGTTCAGGAATCAAAATTTCTTTAAAATTTTTCGGCGGTTTCGGTTCCGAAAATGCAGATAGCATAGTAACCTCATGTCCGGCTTTGGCCAGTCCCTTTCCTAATTGATTTCCCAATGTGTAGTGACTCTTTGATTCGAAAGGAAATACTAAAAGTAACTTTAAAGGAAAAACACTATTAACATAATTTGTTAACAATAAATATATTATTAGTTTATTCATTTTTTTCGATGTTACACCACAGATGGTTTTTGTAATTATAACACCGTACTAATTTGTAAAAGAAATTTTTTTAAATATATACGTTTTTCAACTCTTGAAAATTCAAGGATATCTATTTTATCACAAGCCCTCGTATTAGAAATAATGATTATCATCCTCTAGTTATTTTATCAGTTGGGTATTGTGCAATAAGTCGTAATTACTCAAGTAAGCAGTGGCGTAGATTCGACAAAAATAATCTTAATCTGGAGAAATCTCCAACAAATAACTAATAAATAAAAAGGTAATATTTTATCATTTTTAGAATTCTAAAACTAATCCAAAGGACATCTCGAAAAGACGCCATTGAAATTAAGGACCAGCCCTCATACTATGAGAAACAAGGGTGGGTCAAAAAGTTTTAAGATTATATGAAAAATGCATATACAGAGTATTTCATTTAAAAAATATAACGTCATACTACCTTACTTTTTTGATGCCCCATGAATAGCTCTAAATATTTGTAAAACATATACATGTGGTTACTTTATGGCAGTGGTTTCTTACCTGTGAGTTAGGACCCACAAAGAGGTCGCCTCAGTTTTTTGGAAATTTTAAATTTAAAAGTGGATAAGTGTTAAAAAGTTATTTATACTTGGCAATGGGCAAGATATGTGACGTAATTAGTGAGTGGTCGGTGGATGTACCTCTTTTTATGCCTAGCGAAATCTGAAAGGGGAAAGCTAGCCGGGTAGTGCGTAGCGATCGTAACAATATGGTGCTTTTCGAAAAAACGTATACAAGAGAGAAGTTTTGTGATGGACGCCATGACGTTCCGTCGAGCTGAGAATAATCTGGAAGGTATTCTCAACTGATAGATAAGTAACTAGTGTTGTCAATGTACCAATTTACTGTATTAAAATATTAAAAATCATAATTATTTAGTACATTGTTACTAATTATCATAAAAGACTTAATTAAAGCCCGCTAATTAAGCCAGTACTACGCATTAAAAGTGTGATGAAAACATCACCTGATTTTAGGACCGAGTCATCCGAAAATTATACAGGGTGTTTCCAAATAAGTGCGAAAAATTTCAAAGAGTTATTCTTGAGCTAATTTTAAGCATAACAGTTCATATAAACGTATGTCAGACAATGTTTAGTTTTTGATATACATGGTGCTAAATTTTATTATTATTTTTAGTTCTTTTAAATTTATATCATTTCTTTTTAAAGATAATTAAGTCAAATTTGGAACACATGACAATTTTTACAGTTCTTATAAAAAAATTATTATTATGTGAAATAATACACGGAGTGATATTTTTTTCAGTGTCTGTAAAATTTTACCCTCTCAAACTTTCTTCGGGCGCCACTGATTCGATTTGATTATTCAGTTAGCTTTCCCATCTTATTGTGAAACTTTTTTGTCTCTCTAGTTTTCCTCTAAAAGTCAATAGTTTTTCCACAAAAAAATAAAATATGATCAAATGCATCTCCAATGAAGTTCTGTAAGGATGGTTTATTAAGTGATCGAAAGATATAAGAGGCTGTTGTCAAATAAGTTCACGCCTAATTTGTTATATTGTTTTTTTGTTGTAATATGTTGTAATATTTGTGAATAAGTGTGATTAATTTTATATACTACAAATGGCAGAGTTCACAAATGTTGAAATGTCAGATATGCATTTTGTTTATGGTCGTGTTAATGGAAATGTATTAAAAGCTCAATGAATTTATGCTGAATTGTATCCACAACGTAGGTTACCTCCTCATAATACATTTGCTCGTCTTTATCAGCGTTTACGAGAAAATGGTACATTTCTTAATTTAATAAACGAATCTTCTAAAACAAGTAGGAGAAAAATTGTCAATATATTAAATATAAGCAATTCAGTAGTATTCCGAATTTTAAAAGAACACCAATTATATCTCTACCATATCCAGCGGTGCAGGCGTTTTTACCTCAAGACTTTTTGCTACGTACAGTTTTTTGTCAGTGGATATTTTAAATAATCACCCAATCTCACGTTCTTTTTTTATCTTGTATTAAACGAAATACGATGAGGAAAACTTTTAAAGAGAATACATAAGAAATTTTCACAATAATCACATTTAGGTTAAAGAAAATCTGCATGCATTTCTTGAAGACAATTATCTACAACAGCTTTTATTAAATGTATGGATTGGTGTCATAGGCGATTATCTATTTAACCCATGTTTTCTTCCATTAAGATTAAAGGGCGACCAATATTGTTACTTTCTCAACGAAGAGTTACTTACTTTTCTTGAAGAGGGTCCTCTTCAAGTTAGTCAAGAATTATGGTTTATGCATGATGGCGCTCCAGCATATTTCAGTATCAATGTGCACCGTCACTTAGAAGCTGTGTATCCAAATCGTTGCATAGGTTGAGGAGACACTCGACATTGGCTTGCTTCTTTGGATTTTTGGATCTGGGGTTATTTTTAATCTTTGGTTTAAGCATCTTCTGTTGAATATGATTATTGCGCCTTGAGGAAGGAAGAGAAATACTCCAGGATTATTTCGTCATTGAAACGACGATCGGAATCGTGCATTATGGCTGAGGGTGGTCATTTTCAATATTTGTTGTAATTTTTGTTATTATTATTTTGTTACTGTTGTTCACATTCTGTTATTATTATGTTGTATTTTTTTCTTAGTACCTTTTGGTTAAAACAAATATGAATGAAAATTGATTAAAACAAATACATTATGCTTTTTTACTTATGTATTTTCTTTTTTTTTTCTGTGGAATAACTATCAACTTTCAGAAGAAAACTTGAAAGACATAAAAGTTTCACAAAAAGATGGGAAAGCTAATTGATTAATCAAATGGAGTCAGTGGTGCCCGAAAAAAAAAGTTCGAGTGGGTAAAATTTTACAGACTCGGAAAGACTACCACTCTGTATATTATTTCACATAATAATTTTTTACGAGAACAGTAAAAAGTGTTCTGTGTTTCAAATTTGACTTAATTATCTTTAAAAACAAATGATATAAATTTAATATACTAAAATATTAATAAATTTTAACACGTTGTGTCTTAAAAACTAAATTATCAGACATATGGTTATATTAGGTTTGGTGCTTAACATTGGCTCAAGAATTACTTTTTAAAATTTTTCGCACTTATTTGGAAACACCCTGTATAAGGGCTGCACGCTCCTGAAATCCAGTTAGTTCTTAATCAGTGCTCTCAGTTATCTCGGATCTCTGAAGCAATCGTTGTTCATCATTAACAAATTACTGAGGGCTCAGTTTTCTGGCAGTTTTTACTCATTATTCCGTTTAGTGAGAGAGTTAGTTGACATTTTTTGGCAGTGTTCATGGTAGTGTAATGGAACAAATGTTAATTATTTTTCATTGTTCAATGTCAACTATATTCTGTTAAAATGAATAATTAAATAATCACTCTGTGAATAGATATTCCGTGGGAACAGGGTAGTTATATTTTTTATCACTATCCACGAAAGTCTAAAGGAAAAATAAATGAGTTATCGCTTAACTTTTATGATCTTTGTCGTTTAAATGTTTTCTTAAAAAATACATAAAGTCAGTTAATTTATGAAGACCTAAAAGACCCTCTCTTAGAATTCCCTATAAATCTGTCTAAGTAATCCTGCCCTGATTCTGTAAGCAAAACCAGACGTGTTAAAGGTAATTTTAACATATGGTATATGAAATACTGTTAAAATGTTTTAAAATATTGAACGATTTTCCCATTATTAGGAAACAAAAGAATGATCAAATACACTCACTGTGATAGAAATATATCGTTTGACCATTTGTAAAAAGAATTATGATTAATAATTGTTTTTTCTATTCACAAGAAATAATGAGTTAAGATGTTTATTGCCAAAACAGCCAAGAAAAGTGAATAGTTTTTTTTTATAGTCTTTAACATATATTCTTTTCATTATAGGAAGACGTAGGTTAGTTTGTTTTACTATTCTTGTATATAAAAAGTAGGATTAAGATGCTCACAGGTCAATTCGTGAATCAAGCATCCGGTATAGTACAGCTAACGCCCTCGGTAAGAAAACTCCCAAATTTTCGAGCTTTAAGGGAATGAAATTGTCGGTCACAGGGCGTACGACCGAAAAAGCAACTAAAAAGAGAAAGAGGGGGTGTAAAATTTGAGAACGCTCTTTTTAAAAAATACTAAAGGGAGTCACAATTTCAATGTCGTTTAGAACGGTACCGTACCAGTGCCGTAGAATAATTACGTCACGGATATAATCGTCGGGAAAGAAGGTTATCTTTGTTTAATTTGGGAAATTTAGGGATTATCGTGTGTTATTTTAGTGGGGCATTTCGCGATTTTCATTCGGTTCGATTAAGTAATATAAATAGCTGTTTTCGCGTTTTATTTCTTTTTTTTTTGTTTAATATTTTATTAAGCTATTTATACGTGTTTTTCAAAATTGGGTTTTAGATTTTTGGTTAAAATAACGACCGAGAAGAGCAATTATGTTAGTTTTTCGTAATTGTTATTAGTTTTAAGTTTCTCATTGTAAATAGTTCGTTTTTATTCTATTTATTTTGTTAATAGACTAAGTGTTTTGAGAAACTTGTTTTATTCAATCTAATTAAAACCTTCACGCGAATAAACTCGCGGGCGCGCTGTTGCGAGACCTACAAGACAAGAGATGTCTACTGACCAACTAATTAGCAGCCTTTCCTGAGTCCTGAAGATCTGAGTCATGGTTGTGGGAAGCTTTAATAACCGTAGTGTTTGGTACTAAAGCTGCAAGAGAAAAGTTGAACGACCAGACTTCCAGAGTGTCTTTATTACTGCGAAATTTAATTGTAGGTTATTAAAATAGTTACTAATTAGTATGGGGCAGAAAATGATTATAAATGAAAGGGTTAACGCTACCACAATATAACAGTTGCTCTAAATAGTTGTTTTGAACTGCATCCAAACCATTCCCTTAGGTTTTTTAGCCATGAAATTCGTCGTCGTCCCACGCCTCTTCTGCCACTTATTTTGCCCTGGACTATGAGCCGTAAGATGCTGTACTTTTCTCCTCGCATAATGTGTCCGAAATATTGCAGTTTTCTCTGTTTTATGTCATTACTTAATAAAAAATCATCATCTTTGTTAAGTCTGAAAATATCTTTATTTTTTATTTCACTGATCCAGTATGACGGATGAAAAAACAAGATCTTAAACTTTTTAAAAAATCGAATCAGCCTAGAGTGTTTATAGACTACAAAGTGGATAGGGTTTTTCGTAATCCGTGTAGGCCCGGTGGTACTCCGGCATTACACAATAATTCGAAAATTCCTTGTACCAGCATCTGCCTGCTAACTAGTATTGTATAATCACATCTCACCGACGATTTCCGCCTCAAATTAAGTTCAAATAGAATATCCAAATATAATACAATACGACAACGTGTGTCTGGGAAGGTGTCAGCTGAAACCCACTGATGAGTCCTAAAGCTGGCACCGGGACGAAACACCCCATTTTTAGAGGAAAACATCAGGTCTAGCTAGCAAGCAGACGCTGATGAAAGGAATTTAGGAATTATTGCGTAATCCCGTAGTAGCAAGGGGCCTACACGGATTACAAAATGGCATCCCCGGACATGGGTCAAGCTCTTGTGGCGTCAAGAGGTATGGGTGCTTAGCCGCACCGAATCTGCGATGGGGTGTTAGTCCCCACAGTTCTCAGGCACAGAAATCATACCTTCCTTGTAATCGGGATCTGGAGTACAAATCTCCAATTTCCCTGGGAAGGTTGATTATCTAGAGATGGGGGATTCTATAATCACATCTTACCGACGATTTCCGCCGCAAATTAAGTTCAAATAGAAGTTTCAAATGTAATACAGTATCGACAACGGATGTCTGGGAAGGTGGCAGTTGCAATTCACTGACGAGTCCTAAAGCTGGCACCGGGACGAAACACCCCATTTTTAGAGGAAAACATTAGGTCTAGTGTCTTATTCGCAGGCTAAACATGCCGCGATATACGCGCTAAAAATGCCACTCAAAATTGTATGTTTCGTCCATGGTGCCGACGGTTGGATTCATCAGTGGGTCCGTTGCTACTCGCCACCTTACCTAGACATCCTCATGCTTTCTATATACTTGGAACTAGTATTTGAATTTAAATCTGCTGGGAACACGTCGGTGAGATGTACCGATATGTCCGTTTCTACGACAGGTTCTAATAATCGGTAGGCGCAAACATTGACAAGGTTGGATATGTGTGAAGAATCGTAGTTTTGAACCCCGGTTAAACTGTAGGTAACGTAACTAAATAAAAAATAATTAAATTGAACAGTTCACTTTAGAGTTTTAATTAATTTAATTTTCGCTAAAGTGCTTAAAAATTCATTATACATAAATTTTAATTATAAAGTAACTATTGCTTGTGAATCTGAAATATCTAAATAATAATTTTTTTAGACGCCTCTGCTTATTGTAATTTATTTTCCAGACAAATCCGTCTAGATAAGTAGTGATTTTTCAATTAACTGTTGTCGCCGTAAAGATTACAGTTTTATCTAGAAACAATAAAGTATTTGTAACGTAATAAAATAAAATTAGGTTTTAAAATTTTCGTTTCATAAAAATTATTTTTTAGACATCTCTGTATAAAAAACAACTCCTAAAAATGTAAAAAAAAAATTTAAATTCTCTTATATTCAAGTACTTTTGAAAGAGGTGATGTCTATGTATAGGGGCGTCGCGCCTGGGGCAGATGCAAAAATTGCCGCCCCCTTTTCTGCAATAAGAGATAATATGATTATTATAAGACAAAATTTTCTAAATCGAAGAAAATTTAAATTGTAAATTTGACAACAAAAAAAATATTTTTCAAATATTATTTAAAAGTCTTAGAAATTAGAAAATAAGATTTAATTGTAAATACATGTTTTGAATTCTTATATTAATCAATTATTAAAAGCAATATTATTACTTCAAAAAATTTATTGTTAATAGAAATTCATAAAAAATACAGGATGTCCGGAAAATACGTGTAGAACGGCCATGAGCTACTAATACAAATAAAGTAAATTATTGAAAATAATCGAATTTTGACGTTGTTTTTCAAAATAAAATGAACACATTATATATTTTTGAAAAACCTAAATTATACTTAATCAATATCTAAAATTATATACAGGGTGTCCTATTAAAAAAATCATTAGTTTGGTTAATATTTCAAAAAATAAACTATTTAGAAAAAACTGACTACGCCACCGAACTCTACGTAAAAAAGTCTACAAAAACCAGTTTTTACTTTTCTGATAAATTAACGCATAACGGAAATACGACATGTGTCTAAAAAAAGAAGATTTTCAAAATCACCCTGTGGATTAAAAACTAAGAGAGTCATAACAAATTTGACACCAGAATCTTTCGTTTCATTAAAAAGTAGGAAACTAAAGTGAAAACCGTAACATTCCATCTTTGATAATTAACTCCGATTCCCACTAAAAGTGTTGAAAATGGGATACTCCGTACATATATGTACTTTGAAAATTTTAAAAACATTGGAAAAACTACGTAAAAAAACATTAATTAAGCAAATGTGCAAAATGGCTGCCATTTTGCTGAATACACTTATTAACACTTTTTAAAAATGAAATTGGACTTCATCTAATATCTCAGAATTATTAACGAGGTTGTCAGCATTTAAAATGCGCATCAATAAATCTTCGCGAGTGTTCACCGGATTCTTGTATACTTTTGTTTAAAAAGTGCCCCGCAAAAAGAAGTCACAATGCCGAGGAAGTTTTATTTGTTTTTTGTTAACATATTTTTTTGATGTAAAGGTAGGTATTCTATTCTTTCAATTTTAGAAGATACCGAACAATCTTGTTTTGTTTCAAATATTCATTTACATAAATAACAAAACGAAAATTTGCTTAACTTATCTGGGTCCAAAAATGGCAATCCAAAAAATTTGTGGTAGTTTAAAGCATTTTTGAAGGAGCTCCATTTGATATCACGTGAGTGAAATGAATTGTAGTACCCAATATTTGATAAATTGAATAAAATGAGTTGGTCGTAACTAGGGCGAGACTTGGCAACGTTGTGCTTTTACTGTTTATGTACGAGACAATCTTACTTTACTCTTTTGTAATAAATTAGTTTACAAAGTAGTAAAATATTTACTCATAATATTCGAATGTTTCATGGCAAAGATGCTGGTAACTGTGTAAGTTTTAAGCGTAAACAGTGACATCAGAATATAGTGAATGCAGAAGAACGTAAATCAGAAGGAAATTTCACTGCATAAAATATTGTTGCTTATTAAGATTTATTATTTTTTATTCAACATGGGCAGCGATGGGCCCCCCTTAATTGTATCCGTTGTTGTATTTTTCCTATTATATAGAACACATTGTATACAGAGTGCCCCCTAAATTCTCGGGAGTATACAGGGGGGGGAGTCAAAATAACCCTACTTTATCGCAGAAAAAAATTCCTAAAGTGCCCCTTAACGGAAATACAGAGCCCTAAAGGGTACCCAGCGATTTACCCTATCGGCTCTAAGTTTTGAACCGACTTGTATAATTTAATGAAATTTTAATATTTAGTAGAGACCATAAAGATTCATTAAATTATACCACAGCAGACGTTCTAGATTATCAGAGAGGTCAGGAACGGACTTGCAGCCACACTTGTTGGGACTAATTTTTGACAGATATCATTTTACAAAGCTGAAAACTGATTTTTTTAATACTCTGGTCATTCCTCTTCAAAATGGTACCCTCAATGTATTTCTATAAAACTGGCGGTTTTACTAATGCTAAACACAAACAGGTAAAAATAAAATACGCGGAGTGTGCTGATGTACATAATGTAATAATAAATGTAAATATTTTGGTTATTTCTTTTCAAAAAAGGTACTCTTAATTTATTTAGATTAAACTTGCGGTTTTTGATATAAATCGGTTTCTATGCGAAAAACTGAAAAGTTACTGATACTAAACACACACAGGTAAAAATAAAATTCACAGGATGTGCGAATGTGTTTTAATTTATGGCTAAGCGCTGTCTAACTTTACGAAGGCAAGAATATGTTATGCAGAAAGATTTCCAGCTGAGACATTATCAACATTGTCAAGTTCAGAAATCTTTCAAAGGGTTAATCGAGCTCAATTAATTTATAATCTTAATAAAATGAAAAAATAGTGAAAATTTTTTATTTTGGTAAATGTTCAATATGGGCTCCACGTACTTCAATATAGTTTTCGATTCTTTATTCTATTCTATATTTTCCAGTTGCACTGCAAATAATATTCCCGTATCATTACGGATTTCGTTAGAATACTGTGTTCTCCTCGCTAATAGTTTTTCTCTAGTATTTACTGCTGTTGAATAAACTAGTTCCTTTAGATGTCTCTAGAAATAAAAGTCTAAGGGATTTAGGTCTGAAGACTTTGGTGGCCATTACATAGGCCCACCTCGACCTATCCATCGAAGGCCAAAAATGTTTGTTGTGTTGACGTATTATACGGTAAAATGATGTGGAGCACCACCATGTACCACATTTGCAATCTTCTAATAAATTATTTTTTCCAATATATTATTTAAATTTTGCTGCAAAAATTGTAAATAAATGTTACCATTGAGTCTTTCTTCTAAAATAAATAGACCTATAAGGTTATTTCCTATGATTCCAGTCCACACATTTATAATATACCCTTGTTGGTGTTTGTTTTGAATTATAGCGTGCGGGTTTTCATCAGCCCAAATATGTGTGAGTTTATTATGCCATCTTTTGTAAAACTAGCCTCATCCGTAAACAAAATAAGGTTTAAAAAAATTTAAATTTAGGTTGTTGCTGTATAAACCGGTTGGAATATTGGCGTCTTGAGGGATAATCATACGGGGACATAGCGTGTACTTTTTCAACGTGGTACAGGCGAAGTAACCGTTTTGTTAGAGTTCTATGTACAATTCATTTTGTAACATTGTTTTGTGTCGCGAACTTCTTTATGCTTTTTGGAGAGTTGTTAGCAATATCTTGCAAAAGTTGTTCCTCCTTTCGTGAGGGTCTCGTGTTATCTTAGAAAGGCTCTCACCGCCACGTCACCATAGAAATGACTCTGAATAAAACAGGTAAAAAATTAATTCGTTAATTCAAATAATTATTTTCTAATAATCTTTTACCTGTTTACCCTAGGCTTCGATTCACCCTTTGAAAGGTTTTTGGACTTGGCAATGTTCGAGCTGGAAATCTTTCATTATAAAATCTTCTTGCCTTCGAAGAATTTGACAGTGCTTCACCGTAAATTAAATGCTTATTTGCATACTCTGCGTAAGAATATTTTTCCATTTTTTAAAATTATTTTTATTTGAAGGCGGTTTTGACAAGTTGTTTCAATAGTAATTCATTATGTGGATATTAACAATAATAATCTGATTTTTACCTATTTGTGTTTAGCATTAATAACTTCTTAGTGTCTCGCATAAAAACCGATTTATCTCAAAAACCGCCAGTTTTATCGAAATAAATTAAGAGCATCTTTTTTGAAGATGAATGGAGTATTTAACAAATCAGTTTCCAGCTCTGTAAAATGACACTTGTTGAAAATGATGCCCAACGATTGTGGCTGCAAGTCCGTTCCTGACTTCTCTGATGATCTAAAACATCTACTGTAGTTTTGTTAATGAGTCCTTAAGGCCTCTACAAAATATTAAAAGTTCATTAAATTATACTAGTCGGTTTAAAACTTAGAGCCGATAAGGTTAATCGTTGGATACCCCTTTAACAATTTGTATCTCCGCTAAGGGGCTTTATAGGATTTTTTTTCTCTATGACGAAGTACGGTTATTTTGACCTTCCCTGTATGCTCCCAAGAAATTAGGACATACTTACCGGACACCCTGTATATGATATTAAAAGTCTTTATATATTGATTTCACCATTTTGTCAAGGTATTTGTAGAATTTAAAAAGAAATAAATATTAAATACTTTCCAGAAATCTTTAAGTAGCCACTTTAAATGTTTCTTTGTTTTCCAACTACTTTATTTGACTTATATCATCGACCTAAATAATTTTGTTTAATCATGTCAACGCTAACATTTGTTATAATTACAGAATATATATATATATATATATATATATATATATATATATATATATATATATTATGTCGGATATTTTCACGGGTGTGATGTATAATCGAAGGTTTTCGAGCATCCCGTGTATGTGCTGAGTCCCTCTCAGGACTGTAAGGAAGCTGACGTTTAGGTGAAATCTCATTCACCATTTTCAAAGCTCACTGAATGGCGTCAGCACATACACGGGATGCCCGAAAACCTTCGATTACGATATATATATATATATATATATATATATATATATATATATATATAGAGTTAAACAAAGTTATCAATACATATAAGGCTATAACAAATATATAGACATATAGATTCTATTGCCTACAGAAGCTCAAAAATCAAATGCAGTAACTTTGCTGAAATTTTTTGTGTGCATGTGTGTGCATGCGCACTTCCTCCCTTTGCTCCTCCTCCTCCATCTCTCCTACCTCCCCTATCCTCCCGCCTTCTCCTTCCTCCTTTATATTTTTCGCCCTCTCTTCCCCTCTCCTTCTCATTTCTTTACTTCTCGTAGTAGTGTTGAAGTTATTACCCCAGAAAAAAAATTATTGGATACTTTTAATCGCACCAAAGCTGTCACTGCCACTAGAAACGTGAAATTGCTACTGTTCCAAAGAAAAATTATACGTCCTCAAAAATCATAATATTATAAAGGGCACAATGTATTAAAAAACAATTTTAGTAATTTAAAATCCAATTGCAATGCAACAATTCACCTTGTTTGTATGAAATTACTTATTTGTTTGTACTGTTGAAGATCCGGTATCAAGTTCTGCGCGTAATATCCTGCAGACATTTCACAAAATGGGGATTTTAAGTAGACAGTTGCTTTTTGCGCATTTTGCACTCGGTTTGTTACAGCTTCATTGATAAGACCATTAGGTGGTCAAATCTAGTATGGAGAGAAAACCACAGTGGAATTTGCAGAGAATATAAGGTCCACTCCCTTTTTTAATGATCGCAAGGAGAATTAAATAGCTTTTTCAAATACATAGACCGTAAAATTATATATATATATATATATATATATATATATATATATATATATATATATATATATATATATATATATATATGTATACATAGTTCAACATAAAGTTATTAATACATATAAGGCAATATTTTAACAAATAACGTATTGTCTATAGTAGTTCAAAACTCAGTATCTTGCTTAATTTTTTGTAACTCTAACTTTGTGTGTATGTGTGCGTGCGTACTTCCTCCTCTTGCTTCTCTTCCATCTCTCCTACCTCCCCTTTCTTCCCGCCTTTTCCTCCCCCTCTCTATTTTTCGTCCTCTCTTCCCCCCCCCCCTCTCTCTCGCTCTCTCTCATTTCTTTACTTCTAGTAGTAGTGTTGAAGTAACTACCCCAGAAAAAAAAATTATTGGATACTTTTAATCGCATCAAAGTTCTCACTGCCACTAGAAAAGTGAAATTGCTACTGTTGCAACGAAAAATTATACATAAATACACCATATTTCATAAATATAATCGCAGATATATTACAGGTTACATTAATTATTACTTTTTAAGAGAAAATATAATGTGTCAAGAGTGTGAACAGTTTCTAGTCACTAGTAGTAGACATGAATGTTATTTTGTTGTAAAAGATGTTTCGAAGACTTTTCGACTAAATGTGTGTATGTTTTTACATTTTTTATTTACAATATAAAATTCGTGTGAACACTTGTGTTCTTTAAATGAAGGAAATTACCACCAAGTCACTTTATGAAGCCCAAACTTTTGATTATGTACGTATTTTTCATCTAACGTATATCTAAATTGCTGAAAACATGCAATGTATTGATTTCATAAAGTATGTGATGATTGCAACTAATTTTAGGTACTAATAATCCTTATATCTCTACATGATCAGCATATTTTTTATTTATTGTCATTACTTGACGTGAATTGGCCAGATTCACGTAGAGAGACGCGCGTGGCTTCTAAGTGAAAAATTTGATAACATCGCACTCAGAGCATATGATACTGTAAACATTATTTATGTTTTTCTGCCAGTGGTCGAGGGAGCTTACTCAGTAGTAGTAGTAGGAAAAAGGGAAAAATCTCTCTGAATAATGAGAATTATGTTTCTGATCTTAAAGAAATCCAGCAGCATAATTAATGAAAACGTAAATAAATAATGAATAATAGTTTCATTATCTTAATCCCATTTTTTTTAATAAATCAATAATCTCAACAATTTATAACTTATGATATTATTTTACCCTATCTAGAAAATGATACATTATATAACCTTATGCCTAGAGTACCTTTTTTACGTAAAAATATTTTGTATTGTAAGTAGTTTCTAATATATTAAATAAAAAACACTGTTATGACACTAAGAGAGTATTTTACCAAAAAATTTTGAATCATTTTTAAATACGTTTAAATACATATCATTATTTTCTATATTTTATCAATAACACAGGTTTACAAAGAAAGTGGATGCCTATTTGACCAGACTATTATATTGTTAGGTAATTAGGTACCCTGAATCCAAATCTGAGGTCCGATAACCTCTATCACATCAGGTTCAAGGTCATTTCAAGGTCAAATTGAGAAAAGTCCACTAAATAAATCTGAAAAATAGGATACGAAGGTTTTTGGGGTCGTTGAATCCAAATTTACGGTTTGCTTCTTCGCTCAAAGGCAGCCAGAGATTATTTCAGCGTCATTTCAAGGTCATATTGAGAAAAATTTACTAAATAGACATGTAAAAGAAGTTATGTACACATTTGAGGACGCTGAGTCTGAATTTGTGATTTATTTAATACCTCAAGGTTAACTAGAGGTCACTTTAAGGTAAGTTCAAGGTCAAATTGAAAAAATCTGTTAAATAAATCTGTAAAAGAAGAGAACTCACTCGCAGCTAGATCAGTATCCGTTACATAGCAGAGCGGGAAGTGGATCATGTTTTCGAGCCGAAACTGGAGCTGTCAAAACCTCGTACCCCACCCACAGTTGGATTGATGTCCGTTACACAGCAGATATGCAAGCGGAGTTAGTTATTATGAAATATTAATTCAAAACCCGATATCCCAAAATCACATAATCTAAGCACAGCTGGATTGATATCCATTATACAGCAGACAGGGGAGCGGATCGAGTTTTTAAGGCGAAAACACACACTCTACGTGCAGCTAAATTGATGGCCACTACACAGCAGACAGGCGACCGGACTAAGTTTTTATGGATATGTCAAAACATAAGCTCTCATAACCAAATATCCCACGCGCATCGAGATTAGTGCCTGTTACTCAGCAGACAGAGGCGAAAAGCAAAGATTTATGAATGTATGAAATGAAACCCAAGCTCTGCGAAAACCATATATTCTAGGCCCAGCATGTATGAGAGTTAGGGGTTTGTGTTATACAATTATAAAAACTCGTTTCGCTAGCCTAGCTGTTATGTAACGGATATCGATCTAGCTGCGTTTGGGGTATCTGGTTTCAGAAACTTGTATTTCACCTTGAAAACTCGCTCCGTTCACGTACCTGCGTGGGGTATGTGGTTTTTGGAAGCTTGAGTTTCGGCTAAAAAACTCGATCCGCTTGCCTATTTGCTGTGTAACGGATATCGATCTAGCTGCGCGTAAATTTTTTTTCTTTTACGGATTTATTTAGTGGATTTTTTTCAATTTGACCTTCAAATAACTTTGAAATGACGTCTGGTTGACCTTGAGATGTTAAACAAATCACAAGTTCAGATTTAGCGCCCTCAAAAAGACTACATAACTTTTTTACGAATCTATTTAGTAGATTTTTTCCAATTTAACATTGAAATGACTGGGAAATGATCTCTGGCTGACATTGAGGGATTAAACAAACCACGAATTTCGATTCAGCGACCCCAAAAACCTACATTTTTCTTTAGATTTACTTAGTGGATTTTTCTCCATTTTGCCTTGTAATGACTCTAAAATGACCCCTAGTCGACCTTGGAGGATTAAACAAACCACGAATTCGGATTTAGACCTCAAAAACGTATATATTACTACTTCAGATTTATTTAGTGAATTTTGTTCTATTTGACCTTAAAATGACCTTGAACCTGACGTGATAGAGTTTAGCGGACCTCAGATTTGGATTCAGGACATCTAATTACATAAGAATAAAATGCTCTGGTCAAGTAGGCATCCACTTTTTTTTTGTAAACCTGTGTAATTCATAGAAGTTTAATTCAATAAAACCCTCAAACTCGGTATTATTTATTCTTAGGCTGTAAAAATGATTTGCTTGTACAGCCATTACCTCACTAATACATGATGTTTCATTAAGTTCGCTTATTAATTGATGGCAGTGTCAGCAAAACATGCCTGTTTTCGTATAACTTGCATATTTTATAGAGAACATGACAAGATAAAGAAGAAAATTAAGTTTTTTGTAATCTAATATGTAATTCTATGTAGTTTTTTTTATATTTAGCGCCATACCTACAGGTTTTATTATTAGGGATGGAAAAAAACTTTAAATACGAAAGTTGTGGGATTTCTTCGATAATATCTTTTAGATTTGTTTACAAAAACAGTGACTCATCAAAACATCGAAAAACAAACGAAATTTTAATTTTAAATTGAAAAAATTCTATGCATTATATAGTTTAAAGTATACTTTAATGACATATATTTTTAGAAAAAAGGAGTTTAGGGTCGAAACACAAAACTGCGATTCGGCGCGATGCGAATTCGTAACGCAGAAAACTGCGACGCGAATTGCTGTGATGCGATTTCGTGCGGAAGGCGTCTCCCTTTCACGGGTCGGGTGATCGTTAACCGTACTGAACGTATTTTGTAAACTAGATAGTGACATGGATCGTAAAAAGAGTAGCGCACTGCTGTTATTGATAAGAAGATATAGGAAAAAGAAAGAAAAAAGGTTTTGGGTTCATCCATTTATTACTATGATGAACGTGTATGAATGACATCAACAAGTGTGACGTAACATCGCGCGATGCCAATCAATTCACAAGTTCTTGCAATGCTTCGTGCGAACTCGTAGATTTCTACGATGCGACGTCGCATCGCAGTTTTGTGTTTTCACCCTTAGCGCAAAAAAAAAATTATTTTGCTTAAAAAATTGTAAAGTTTGTTTGCCCAGATTATCCGTTGACAACTGGAATTTTCATCAGTGTCATGTTCTTAAGAGGACTTTGGTATTTCTTTTAGTTTTCAAATAGGGTACTTCAGAAATTTGTAAAATATTTACCAGCAGTATGGCTTTCAGATGACATTAATTTCTGAAATCAAACTTTGTTATTTTGATCCCTTCAAATATTCTGCAACATAGTAGAGCTTTGTCACTAAAGCAGGGGCAGATCACAAAACCACAGTATGGCAAGCGAAAGCAAGTTGTCGACGAGGGGAGAGACACCAACAACATTACTATTTCTAGCAGGGGCGGATCCAGCCTCGTTCTTTGGGAGGGGAGGCGGTGATATCACAAAAGTACAGTATGGAATCGGTTCTATTTTCCTGTACTCAAAACTCTTGGGAAGGGGAGGGGAGATCGCAAGCATACAGATTCCTATATTCGATTCAAGAACTAGAGAGAGTAATAAAACTGTTACCGAAACCTCTAACGTACCTGCTCCAGTGCTGCCGTAAATCTAATTATATCTAATTATATTTAAATATTATTAGGTTTTATAAATTTACTGCAATAAAAAAATTTTTGATTTCTGTCAGTGAGCAAAGTACACCTTACGGTGTGTCTTTGGTGATTTATCTTGTTTATCCTTGTTTTTATATATTATTTGAGGTTAGTGAGATACCCAAAAGATATGGCTTCCACATCTATATTTATTCCAAAATCGTTAAATAATTTTTTCTGTAACGAAAAACTTATTACGATGAATGTTTATGATGCCTTAAGATATCAATATCTAGATAATAATGTTAAAAGCTCTGTTGAGATGTCCTCCAACATGATAGGAGTTGGAAAATCTACTATGTACCGAATACTAAAGGAGAAGAAAACGATTGGAATTGTTAGTACTCCCAAGCCACATTCGATCACAGGCAGACGAAAAATCTCGTTGGACGAAGAGATGAAAACTGCAATAAAAGGAGTTGTACATACATTTTATTATGAGAAGCAGATCCCAACCGTCGACAATTCTAAGTAAAATCAATGAAGATCGGGATTTACCTGAGCTTTGGAAATTGCTCAGAGAACTTAATTTTTGCTGGGAAAAACCAGATAGGAAACCTGTTCTTATAGATCGTCCGACAAATATCCGTCGGAGAAGGAAATATCTCCCTCAAGTAAAAGGTAGAGTTGCTAGAAATAACACAACTTACAAAGTTAGTAATTTAATTGAACTTTTGAAAGATTTTTTTTTTAATAAAGTTACTGCAGAAAATTGGGAAAAATTCATATAATAAAAGAATAAAAGAAAATGTGGAAACTCGATTTCATGATCGGTGAGAGGAACCAATTATAATTAATTTGAGCGAGGATAGCTTCACTGACTTTGATTATGAATTATATACGTAATGTTTACCTACGGAAACACAATTTATTATTTAAATTTTCTGTAACATATAAAAATTAATTATGTTTAAATTCATTTTTAGTGTTCAATTGAAATTCTGCAGATGGTTGATGAAATAAATAAACTTAAACGTCAAATGTCCTAAAAATATTTTTAATTAATAATAAAATGACAGATAGCGCCAAAAAAGTTTTGATATTATATGGACGAATTTATTTTTTTTATATATGTTTAACTTCTTGTATTTTTGACAATGGGTATTTTGTAAGTATTTAAATTATAACTTAGAATTTTTTGAGAGAAAGGTTACGTTTTAGTCTGAATTAAAAATAATAAAAATACAGTTGTGATTTGTGTTAAATATGTCAAAATTATATATATTTTCTAATGTATGTGAATTATTAGGAAATCATAAGAAATAAAATAATATTATAAAAACTTTTTATTTTAAGTTTGTTATCGAAATAATATTCTATGCCATAAATACTTAGTGATAAAATAAACCCCTTTCGACGCCTATGATAAGGATTAAAATCTTTTTTAACCGTTCACACATCCAAATATCTATTATTATCCAACCCAAATAGTCCATTATTATAGACCCCTCTCAGGGGAATCATCACCTTGTCGTTGGTGAGAGGGCTCAGTAACCTTCAATATCCAGGGAGCGATGCCGGCGGTAGCGTAGCTACTGGCAGGGACACCCATGCCGGTAAGGTCTCGAAGAGATGAAGGCGAAGCTAAGAAGGTTCCCACGCAGCGTCTGATCCAGAATGGGCGGCTGCAAACAGCGTCGGTACTTCATGTTAGAAGCGGCTGATTCTCAAGGCCAGGAAAGCAACGGGAAACTACCTGGTATCAAAATATTTCCCCAGGACACCACAATGGCTGAAAACAAGAAAGACATGGCCCTCAGTCCCGGGCACCCCTTAAATGGGGAGAGGGTGCTAAGAATCTCCCGGTCAGCCAATAATGTCCTAAATGTGGAAAAGATCGGTACTTGGAACGTTCGAAGCATGTACCAACCAGGCAAGGTAGCAAATATTATTCAAGAAATGAAACACCTAGACATAGATATTTTGGGATGCAGTGAAGTCCGATGGCCAAATTCCGGAAAAACAGTCATAGGCGAGCACCATGTCTACTACTCAGGAGATGAAACAACACGAAACAGAAATGGCGTAGCTATAACAATAAAAAATGAAATTGCTAAAGCAGTGATAGGATTTATACCCATGTCAGATAGAGTTGCACTGCTGAAGATTAACTCCAGATCCTCTAACATGAACATCATTCAAGTTTACGCACCCACAGCCGAATCTACTGAAGTAGAAATAGAAACATTTTATCAGACCCTAGAAGACGCTCTAAAACTCACGAAGAAACATGAATTAAATATTATCATGGGCGATTTTAACGCCAAAATAGGAGAGGGTACAGTTGAGAAGGTTGTGGGAAGATACGGTCTTGGCACAAGAAATGAGAGAGGCGAAAGGCTAATCCAGTTCTGCCAGGAGACTGACATGGTTGTCATGAATACATTTTTCAAACTGCATCCCAGAAGGCTTTACATATGGAAAGCTCCAGGAGATACTCCAGAGAGAATTATTAGGAACCAAATTGATTTTATCAACATAAACAAAAGGTTTCGAAACTCTATCACCTCAGCAAAAACATACCCAAGCGCAGATGTCTTCTCGGACCACAATCTATTAGTGGCAAATATCAAGATACGACTCAAAGTTATTCGTAAGAAAAGGACTCCCAGAAAAAACATAAGACTACTGAAAGAAAATAACATCCAAGAAAAGGTGAAAGAAGAGCTAAATAAAAACTTTGCCAAAATAGCTGAAAGCTACACCGACGATATAGAAGAACAGTGGAACGAAATGAAGACAGTTATCACTACACTAACAAACGAAAATCTGAAATCAAGAAAAGAAAAGAAACAAGAATGGATGACAGACGAAATATTACAGATGATGGAGGAACGGCGAAGATTCAAAAATAAAAATATACACGAGTACAACAAGCTCCACAAGAATATACTGCGGAAAATAAAGGAAGCAAAAGAGGCATTGTTGACTGAGAAATGCATAGAAATTGAAACTCTTCAACAAAAACATGATGACTTCCATATGCACAAAAAGATCAAACAGATGCAGAACATTGATAATCAACGCAATACCGGCATAATCGTAGACAACGAGGGTCAGATCTTGATCAGGATTGAAGACAGGCTGAAAAGATGGAAGGAGTACATGCAAGAACTTTTCGAAGATGCAGTCAGAACACCATACGAAACAAACCACCCCTACGGCCCAGAAATAACAAATGAAGAAGTCAAGATGGCCATCAAACGACTTAAAGATGGAAAATCACCAGGACCTGATGATGTTCATGGCGAAATTTTAAAGTTATTGGAGGAGTCCCAAATCGCAGCTCTTACCAAACTATTTAACAACATATATGAAACTGGACAATTACCAAAAGACTGGCTGCTATCAATATTCATCCCAATTCCTAAAAAAATCAATGCGAGGAAATGCGAGGACCACAGATTAATTAGTTTAATGAGCCACGCGCTTAAAGTACTCCTTAATATCATTCACTCTCGCATTTACACCAAATTAGAAGAACACATCAGCGAAGTGCAATTTGGATTCAGATCAGGCCTTGGAACAAGGGAAGCACTTTTCAGCCTGCAAGTGCTAATACAAAGAGCAAGGGATGTTAACTGCGATGTATTTGCATGTTTTATTGATTTTGAAAAGGCATTTGACAAGGTACCACATGGAAAATTAATTGATATTCTAAGAACATCGGGAATTGACAGTAAGGATATTAAACTTATCTCAAACCTATATTTACAACAAAAAGCAACAGTACGTCTCGAAAACGAACTATCCGATGTCTTTGAAGTCGGAAAAGGAGTTCGACAGGGATGCATACTGTCACCGACATTGTTTAACATATATTCTGAAAATCTCTTTAGAGAAGCCTTGGATGAATCGGAAGACGGCATTACAGTAAATGGTAAACCTATCAATAATATTAGATACGCGGATGACACCGTTCTGTTGGCAGATAGCGCAAATGGTCTCCAAAGAATAATAGATAATGTTGTGGAAGCATGCAGCGAATATGGATTAAAACTAAACTGTAAAAAGACCAAAATAATGATCATTAGTAAGAACATCGACACTAACGCCCAATTTACTGTAAACGATACAACACTAGAAAGAGTAGAGAAAATATCCTACCTGGGATGCAATATCGGTGATACATGGGATCATAGCTACGAAATAAGGACCCGTATTGAAAAAGCCAGAAGCGCTTTTGGTCGCCACAGAAGAGTCCTTTGCAACCTCTCTCTAAATATCAATATACGCATAAGAATTCTCAGATGCTACGTCTTTACTGTTCTCCTCTACGGGGTAGAAAGCTGGAGTCTTACAGAAGCTGCCATCAAACGCTTGGAGGCATTTGAAATGTGGTGCTATCGCCGCATCTTACGAGTGTCATACACACACCACACAACTAACATCACGATTCTCGAGAGGCTCGGAAAAGACAGGGAAATTATCACCACTATAAAGAACAGGAAACTGGCTTACTTCGGCCACATTATGCGTAATGATAAGTATCGATTACTAAGATTAATTCTACAGGGCAAGATCGAGGGCAAGAGAGGCCCTGGACGTAGACGTATATCCTGGCTGGCCAATCTTAGAAAATGGACTGGCCTAACATCAACTGACCTATTCCGAACTGCAGTGAATAGGATAAGATGGGCTAACGTGGTCGCCAACATCATAAGAAGATAGGCACCTTAAGAAGAAGAAAATAGACCAGTATTTTTGATTTTAAAATTTCTAATCATTTCCTATGAAAAATATATGTGTCTAACAGATTTTGCCAAAGACACCGAACTAAAGAACACAGGTAGTTTGCGAAGAAAAAAACGGGGTAAAAAATGATTTATTACTCTCTCTAGTTCTTGAATAAACTATAGTATAAGAGACAAAATCGGGTCTATTTTCCTGAACTCAAAGCTCTTGGGGTGGCTCCCCCTTGGATCCACGCCTGCAAAAAAGCGGGTTTTGTGTTATAAATTGATCTTCAAAATTAATTTACTTCAATTGAAATTAATTTGAATATATTATAAATTATTGCGTTATTTGCCCTTATAACAATTTTTAGATATAACTACATTCTGTCATGAAATAAATGGAATTTTAAAAAAAACTCATATAACGTTATTTATTCATCAATATTTATTTTTCTCCTTTCGAGGTGATACAAATAAGTCATTTTTTTCCATTGTTGCGATTTTTCCATGTCAAACTCTGTTACGAACGTCTTGTTGACGGTAATAATGCCTTTCAAGAAGTTTGGATCGCTAGCTTCGTTGGAAGTCATCTCAGAAGCGACAACGATTTGGAGCAGGAAGATATGATTTTCAAGCATTATACCAGTTGTCTGAGCGATGTGATTATTGTTAGTTGATGGCCCTTCAGGATGTGCAACGTCTTCACTGTTCTTAGTGAACGCTTCATGCTTACTCAAATGCTCTTATATGCGACAAACAATTCCCTAATTTTGTTCAAAACACATATTTTTTTGTAAATTCTTTGCGTATTTGATTTAGCCAAGAAACACCGACTTACCAAAACCACGTTAACTTGTTTATTAATGGGTATAGCGTCATGAAATTTTTCATGGTTGTCACGTAGAGTTGTACCAAATTTAAAAAAAATGGCACATGAGTGTCAAAAGGAAAAAACTTCCAAATTTTTGTGTCTATAAAATAAAGGTATTTTTCATAAAATCGCCTGCTTATTTTGGATATGCTATATATATATATATATATATATATATATATATATATATATATATATATATATATATATATATAATTGTTTAAAATTTAGGATCCTTATAATAAAATTTTTTTGGTCTCTTTAAGTCAAGTAGGAGTTTTTATGAAAAATACCTTCAAGGTGTTCAGAAATTAGAGAATAAAACGGGCTTTATAAGAAAACTAAGCATTTTCAAAACCTTGAAATTTATTGCAAAAATAAAATAAAAATGCTTAATTTAGCAGTTTAAAAATTCATATTGTTTAAAAAATTTCTTCTTTCAAATATTTTCTGCAACACATTAACAAAATTCAAGTTTTTTGCATTGTAATTTTGCATCAGTCTAAATTTCTTTTAATGTTATTTTTAAATTTGTCTTGCTTATATTTTTTGATGCTCTCTTCATAAGAAATATTTTGGGAAATCATCGAACTTAATTTAAAACCATAATGCTGCATAATTATCTTCTTTGTTTAAATAAGTTTTTTCTTAATATTCAATACACTTCTTGTTTTCGCGAATTTTGACATAATCTTTTTAACAGTTTTATAAGTTACACATAAATAAAAGTTTTTCCCTTTAGGACTCAAACCGTGGTCACATTGTCCAACTGATTATCTACTGTTGTACAGTTTTCAAAGAGGATATTTCACTTTGTAAGGTTATTAAATGTTGCATACATGATTTTTTTAGTTTTGAAAATCATAAATAATATTGAAAAATACGTTAAAAAATGAAAAAAATTGGTAATATATTTTGAAGCTTGAATTATTTATATCGGAATGACTTGGCAAGATCAACTTTTTTCAGATTTTTACATTAGGGACATTTTTTGAAATTATAACTTTATAATAATTAACTTTTAGGTCTCAGCCAATTTTGTGTTTTGATCGATATACAGAAATAATAGTATAAATTGTATTTTTTTGTAATCGCTGACGATAACCATGACAAAATATGCAATTAGTAAAAATCAAAACATTTTTCCTTTTTTACTTTGTCATCTAATATCTCAAACTATTCCGTTTTCTTCTTTGATTCATTTCTTTTACTCATTTTTGACTTTACCCATCGATATATTTTTGTCAGTATATATATTACTAATATCCGTCCACCCACTGATAAGACAATGAAATCTAACATGTAATATTTATAAAGTGGCAAATTAACTCCTGCAACTCTAAGATGTGGTGCCCCCTTATGTCGTACCACATATTCTATCCAATAACTGGCCAGATCGATTGGCTTCATTTGACGGTCGTGCATTATTCTGGATCTCATTTTGGCGTTCTCTGAATAACTAAAATATAAAAACGATTTGAGAAATATTTGATAACATGCTTAAATATACAAATGTTTACAAAGACGCAAGAAAATAATTTGCATTTGAATATTACGATCTCATAAAGAATTGACAAAGTGTCGAATTTTCTCAGAAAGTTCATAAATTATCAAAAACTACCAATGAACATGTTCCAATTTTAAATATGTAGCATGTGAAAACTGATATTTTCTTCTTTGGCAAGATGTGACAACTGACAGCCATACACCATACTTAAAAGCTCTGTGTATTGTAACAAATATTTTGGTTAATTGATAGATAGTACCTTGAAGAAAACGAAACTCTATATTTATCCTTAACTCGTTATTATATTATAAGTGATTAAATGTATTCAGAACCTAAATTGGCGTTAGAATTAAAATGTTTTGAACAAGCTTAAAAATGATTTTCCTGGTACATTTGAAAATTAACATATTCGTATGCATTGTGCTCTTGTTTTTAAGATTCTGACTATCTATAGAGTTATGATTTAAGTTTCTTGAAACCAATTTTACTATTTTACAATCAATTTGGGACTGTAATGAAAAAGGCAGTCTTTGGTTAATTTTTGGATTCTAAATGCGAAACTGATGGTAAAAATTTCCTACCATGTAAGATTTTTGAGTTATGATTTTTTCAGCAAAAATGAATGGGAATTTTAATATTTTTTTTTATTTGTAATATATCGGCGCGTTGCCAAATTTAGGCTTCATAAGTTAGATAAATTGTGCACAATCTGGCAACACCACGTGAGGGTGTCTAAGGCAACCATTATAACATCAGTAGCAATTTTTTTTTGTATTTGTTGACCAGTGACATGACAAAAATATTTGAATGATAAATCGGTCATAAAAAAACGTTTTTGATCATTAAATTGCAATAATGTTACCAAATTTGTAATATGCCATGATGACTTATATTTAAATCAAAGGAACTTAAAGAGTTTTTGTGACATTTAGTACAATTTAGACTAAGGCTCCGAATTTAAATAAGCGGGATCTTGCTATAATTGATAACTATTTTCTTCCCTATAAATAATGGTCTGTTCACAGGGGTAACGGGACTATCAGAAAATTTAATTTAACAAATTCAGTTTTTAGATGGCCTGGAAATGGAAGACCTCGAAGTGTAGGATTTGGTTGAACAAATTTCTTTCTCCTCGAAACAATCCTGTACTCATTTGTCTTAAGAACAAATTCGAGACAGAACTGGAATTGTAGGGCGATCGGTTGATAGATGTTTAGAGCGGCGAAAGATTGCAGACTCCGGCAATTTTAGCTACTGCCAAGCAATACAATAAAAAAAATTAAGCTAATGATTTCTTGTGTTATTTCTTGGAACAGGAAGAGTGAGTTATTTCACCTATTCACACTTGATTAAAACAAATGCTGATAATCATATGGCACATCTCTAAAATTATTTGATATTTGACTTCCATTACCTTTATTCCGATAAGAATTACATTTTTATAAGTGCACTTTCACGTAAAGCGTTACGAAGACAAACTTTTCTATCGGATAATCTTTTCTCATTCGTGGCAGCTAGTCGACCGCTTAATTTACCAAATTTCAGTTTCCTTGACTATTTCATATAGAATGCTTTGCAAAAAAAGTTTACTTCTAAAGAATAAAGCCTTTAATGAACTTAAGGCAGCTATAGCAATGAGTTTCAGCAGTATGGCCTGAAGTAAGTCTAGATCTAATATACAAGCCATTTTTGTAATTCAAAAGAATATTGTGCAAAGTGCATGAAGAAATTCTTCTTCTTCTTCATGTGCCCTGTCCGTTGCGAACGTTATTATCATGGCAATTTTGATTTTGTTTGCGACGCTCCTGAACAGTTCGGCGGATGTTAGTCCAAACCATTGACGTAAGTTTCGGAGCCATGAGTGTCTTCTTCTTCCGGGTCCGCGTTTGCTATCTATCTTTCCTTGGAGTATTAGCTGAAGGAGACGGTATTTGTTATGCCTCATTACATGACCAAGATATTCTAGCTTCCTCCTCTTGATCGTCGGTATAATTTCCTTTTCTTTCCGTATACGGCGAACTATCTCCACGTTGGTGATGTGTTCAGTCCAGGATATTTTCAGGATACGTCGATACACCCACATTTCAAACGCTTCCAGCCTCTTCAATAGAGTTTCCGTCACTGTCCATGCTTCCGCGCCATACAGCAAGACAGGAAATACGTAGCATTTAGCAAGTCTTACTTTTAATGGAAGAGATATGTCACCATTCATGAACAAACTTCTCATTCTGTTAAAGGTCGCTCTGGCTTTTTCAATTCTAGATCGTATTTCGGTGGTTTGGTCCCATCTTGTGTTAACAACTGTGCCGAGGTATATATATGAGTCGACATGCGCTATTATTTTATTATCTATTATCAATTGTCTGGCTGGTTGTTGATTTTTGCTAATTAGCATCCATTTTGTTTTATTTATATTTAGATCGAGTCCTTTTTCCTTGCTAGCTTTCTGGACCTTTTCCATGAGACATTGTAACTCATCTATGCTGTTGGGAAGTATAACTGTATCATCAGCGTATCTTATGTTATTTATTATCTCTCCATTTACTTTGATGCCTACGTCAGTTTCTTCCAGTGCTTTTCTAAAAATTTGTTCTGAATAGATATTGAAAAGTAGAGGAGACAGGATACATCCTTGTCGTACGCCTTTCTTAATTTGGACGTTTTCAGTGAGCATATTGCCTATTTTCACCTTAGCCGTTTGTCCCCAATAGAGATTTGCCACAATTCGGATGTCCTTGTAGTCAACACCTATGTTTTGGAGCGTTTGTAATAGTTGGTCATGTCTCACATTGTCAAATGCTTTAGAGTAGTCGATAAAGCACATGTAGACATCCTTATTCATATCTCTGCACCGCTGTAATAGTACTTGCAGGCAAAATATAGCCTCTCTTGTGCCGAGAGCATTTCGGAACCCAAATTGTGACTCGCTTATGTTTTCTTCGCATTTATTGTATATTCTGTTGTATATGACTTTGGTCAGGACTTTGGTAATATGGTTAATTAGACTTATCAGCCTGTGTTGATCACAAAGTTTGGTGTACGGCTTTTTAGGTATGGCAATGAAGGTTGATTGGAGCCAGTTTTCCGGAATTTCGTTTAAAAGTGAAGTCAGAGTATCCAAGAATTGATTATCCATTTCGCACAGCATCTTTAGAATTTCGCCATGAATGTTATCTGGGCCTGGAGTTTTATTATTTTTGAGAGACCATATGGCTTTCTGTACCTCTGACTTAAGAATGGGAGGTCCGGTTTCGATGTTTTTAATGGTATATTCATAATGACGGTCTGATGCAAAAAGTTCTTCCACATATAATTTCCATGTTTCGAGTATCTTCGACGGCTCTGATGTAAGGTTACCGTCAGCATCAGCTATGGACGTAGCTGTACCATTATAATTTGTCTTCTTTGTCATTTCTTTGATCTTCCTATGCATGTTTTGATAATCATATTTCTTCTCGCATTGCTCGATCTCTATACATTTTGCAGACAACCATCCTTCTTCCGCCTTTCTAATTTGTGTTTTTATTTTTTTGTGCATTTCGTGATATTTTAATTTATTCTTATTTTTATATTTTCTTCGTTCTTCCATCATATCAAGGATATCTTCCGTCATCCAATCCTTCTTCTTCTCTCTATCGTGTATTAATAGTTGCGTGCATGTTGTGTGGATAGCCTGTTCAATCTTGTCCCATCTTGATAGTGGTTCTGATGTATGTTCGTTAATTTTGTCTATTTCTTTGTTTAGAGAATCTTGTACCTGTTGTTTAATTTTGACATCAGAGAGCTATCCTATGTTTATTTTCTTGTTATTGATTTTCTTCTTAACACGCTTTAATCTGACTTCGATTTTGCAGACAACTGGGTTGTGGTCCGACGGAACATCGGCCCCCGGGTAGGTTTTTGATGATTTAATAGCGTTCTTGTATCTTACTGGTCCACCTATGTAGTCTATCTGATTTCTTACGATGTTTTCTGGTGTGTCTGCTGGCGACTTCCATGTGTATATTCTGCGAGCGGGTAACTTGAACAAGGTATTAGTTAGAATCATATTATGTTCTTGACAAAAGCGAATGAGGCGATCTCCGCGGTTGTTTCTCTCTCCCAGTCCAAAACTTCCCACCACATTGTCCACTTTGCCCCTGCCCACTTTTGCGTTGAAATCACCCATTACAATATTTATCTCGTGCTTATTGATCATCCTGATTAGTTGGTCTATTTGATCATAGAATTCCTCGATGGCTGCTTCATCCTTGTCTGCAGTGGGTGCATATATCTGGATTATATTTAGATCTACCGGGGTTGTATGCAGCTGCAGAAGCATCATCCTGTCAGAGAGCGGAGTGAAGGCTTTTACTGCTTTCTTAATGTGCGGTGCGACTATTATTCCCACTCCGTTTCTATGCTGTGACGTGTTATTGCCGGAATAGTAAACCATGCAATCCTGAATTGTGCAGTGCCCAGAGCCGAGCCAACGGGTTTCACTAACTCCCATGATATCTATATTGAGCCTTTTCATTTCCTTCACTATGTTATGTACTTTTCCGCCCTCATACATTCTCTGTATATTCCATGTAGCGATCCTTTGACATGTCGGCATTGTATACTGTTTACCTTTGTAGGGATTTCGCATGCTGACGACCTGGGAGGCCCTACAGTTTAAGTGCGTCTGTCCTCCCCTGCCGGATCTCGGATTCCGAGGTCCGTGATCAGTAACATTATCTATGTTATATTTGATTACCATGACAATTTTACTAGGAAAGTAATAATGAGGTGGTTTTCCGTTGCCTTCCTCATCGCTGTGTAAACGCCGTTTCCGTGGGTACCACTGCGCCGTTTATTCCCTGATTCACAGCCTTTTTGGTTCTCTGAACCATTGCCTGTGTTCAGTATTGAAATAGCCAGCTGCCGCTATTCAAGCTAGTTTTGGTCCGCCCTGAGTATTTCATTTCCTCAGTACCACCCATATCTGGGAGGCGTACCCCTATCCGCCACCTGGGGAGGCGCCCGATGGAGGACTAGCAACCCCACACGGAAGAAATTGGGAGTCCAATAGAGCATTTTTTTCAAGCAGTTTTATGTTATTAAGATACGGTAACAATAATAAATAATATAAATGCGGGTGTTAAGAACTAGTCTAAATAGTAGAAGTTTGTTTAAGCCACTCAACACGTACGCATGCTCTGCACTTAGCTGCTCCTTTAGAATTGTGAAATGCAGCAAGACGGACATCAAAAACCTGCAAAGGACAATAAGAAAACTCTTAACAAAAGCACATAAACATCACCCTTGGAGTACTATTGAACATACAATGCTTCCAAAACACCAAGAAGGAAGAGGATTGGTCGATATTAATGAACAGCTCGATCAACAGATAAAAAATGTACGTTCTTATTTCTACAGATAAGCGGACTCTTCCAACTATATTGAGCAATATGTGAGGCAGACGATTCAACGCCGCTACAGCGGAGAGAACGGTATATTGCTTCTTATCATCGAACAGACCAAGATAATTTACAAGTCTGGCTATAGAAGCCATTTCATGGACGGCATTCAAATGGGGTCAATCAGAACAATGTTAAAAATTCAGCGTCGAACAACAAGTTGATTTCAGGACATATATTTCCAGAAATGGAGGGATTCTTGTTAGCTATCCAAAACCAGGTTATTCCGAGGAGGAACTATCGGAAGTTCATCATCAGATGTCCCTCAATAGAAAAAGACCAGTGTAGATATTGATGTCGAACATTAGAGAAAATCCAGCACATAACGAAGGTGCCAAGCGTTTGACGCAACCGAGTATACGGAAAGACACGATTCGGCCGCTAAGATACTTCACCAAGAGTGAACAGATAAATTAAATCTATTGCAGGTAGAAAAGGTGCCTTACTACAAATTCAATCCGGAGCCTATTCTTGACAACAATGAGTTCAAGTTATATTGGAACCGAACAGTTTTTATAGATCAGACAGTTGCTCATAATATAACAGATATTATACTAATAGATAAAATTTCTAGGCGAACATTGCTGTACCTAATAATAACTACCTAAGACCAAAAAACAATGAAAAGATCGCCAACTACAGAGATCTAGAGGTGCAAATTTGAAGAAAATGGGCAATGAATAGCGTCCGCACTATTCCCATAATTTTATCAACAACTGGAGTGATACCAAAGAACCTCCTGCAGAACATCAAGGGATCGGGCGTTAGTGAGCATCTGTATAAATCGATTCAGAAAGCAGTTATCCTTGCAACCGCGCGGACCGTCCAAAAGTTTGTAGGAAGTACAGCAGACCACGTCATCGAGGACCCGATAACATGGAAAGGGTCCCCACAGAGCTCCATACTTTTGGTATTTTTGTATACCTGGCATGAGTCAATAATTCCTGGAGGAAGTGCGAAGCCGTTTGGCTTGTAAATCAATATTAATAATAATATTTTTACATTTCTGTGTTTCCAAAAATTATTTTTTGATAGTCAAATTTGAACTGACCGTTTTTTGTTGTTTTAAGCAATAAAAATCCGAAAAATTGGTGACTTAACCTTGAATTATTTTTGAAAATTTTTTTGTCCCATCATCATTCAGTAGTGCTCAGGTTTGTTGTAGTTAACTAGAACTTAAGAAATACTGAGATCTCACTCTTATAACTATAATTAGTTTATATAAAATTAAAACCTAAAACTCATGTGGCATAAGGTAATGAGGTTCATAAATTCTTTTGAGTGCAAATGATAATACTGGGTGCTGAAAATTATTAAAAATGATTTCTTATTTCTAATTTATTTCAGGTTTTTTACATGACTCCTGATTCTAGATCTAAGAAAGTGGAATTGATATTGTTAAGTTACTGACTCATTTACAAAATTAATAAATTTTACTTACCTAGGATTTGCTAACAATTCATTTACCGCTTTAGCCAAGGTATTTTCATTTAAGTCGGAGAATGATAAGCTTTTTCCAAAACCAAGAGAAACTGCTCTACCAGCATTTAACTTTTGATCGCCAAATATGGGAATAGCCAGTACTGGTACTCCTAAGTATACTGTTTCTATGGTACTTAACAATCCTCCATGGGTGATGAAGAGTTTGCAGTTGGGATGAGCTAAATCAAATATTTATTCTAAGTATTAAAATTTATTTAAATGAGACAATATATTTTTTCCGGAACGAGTATTTTTTGTCACATTATGTGCCCTTAAAGGGCAAAGTCTATAATGCCATTTAATTTTTATAAGATAAAAACCAAATCAAAATCAAAGGAAAGAAATGAGTTCTGCTCTAAAACAAAATTATTTCTGCACTGAACTTAATTCTAACAGAAGCGGTAGATACTTTCGTTTTATAATAAATGAATTTATATCCCATACAGAGTACAAAATACATAAACCTAACGTTTTATAGTCGTCCATCTAAATTCCAAGAGTTATATTGTTATAGATAGAGTGACGGGATTCAATCTAATGGGAATATGATGAATTCCATTCTGGAACACTGATAGAGAGAAAAACAGCTAATAAATATTGAAACGGATAAACTTTTTATAAAAAAATTGAACCGACTTCTGAAAACTGATATGAAATGGAAATTTTCGAGATCGGTTTTAAACCTAGTACCTGACAAAATGTGATTCGCTTTCTTAATATAGTTTGTATATATCTCGTTGTTTTGTTAAGAAATACTTTCACCCTACATAGTTGGAAACCTCCAGGGTCTCCTCCAACAGTTTAAATTGTGTTCGTCTGTCTTGAAGCATGTTTTGTATCCACCTGCAAAGAGTGTCTTCATTACCATGTCTTCTGGCAGACATTGTCTTAGAGGCAAAGGAGGTGTGATCCTTCAATGTCAAAAAATACTGTTAGTCATATTTCCTTGCAACATCTGCCAGACTCTATTCTCCTTACCAGGTGATGTAGAGCTAACTTATATGATTGTCCTGATTGTTAGGCATGTTGGTTGGGGCCTTTCTTTAATGGAGGTTTCCCGTATATGCCTTTTAACTAGTTTCTCTGTTAGCTTTAGTAGAAAAGACGATAGTTCGCCTGAGAGTAGTCTCTTCCAGATTTTGATTGAGGATAATTCTTTTACTTTTCCAAGCTAAGGGCAGATAATCTGTGGGTATACTTGCCCTTAGAATTTTGCAGAGTAATAGAGCGATGAGTTTTTTGCCCTGCTTTAGAAGCATTGGGATGATCTTATCGAGTCCCGGTGAGTTGTAGCTTTCAAACGATTCTGTAGCCCACAATATCTTGTTGTGGGTCATTACTTGTTTTGCTGTTTCCCAGTTTCTTTTTGATGCTCTTTTGGTCAGGGTTGGGAGGTTGGTTTAATTATTTATTGCGGCGTCAGGGATAATATCAGAGTCTGGAGATGCGTCCGAAGGAGTATTTATAGGGTTTCATCGCTAGTCTCCGTAAAGAATCCATCCAATTTTCGCAGCGTCCCTTTAGGATCTAGGGGATTTTTAGCCAGAATCTTATAAGATGGTGATGCTTCAAAGGTTCTCATCTTCCAAGAGTTTCTTTAGGCTTCTCTTGTTTTTTTTTTGTTGTAGTGGTGTTTTAAAATATTTCGTCCACTCACCGGTTTTTTTCGCTCTGTTAAACAGTCTGCGTGTTTCCTTCCCGAACAATGTGAGATCAGTATTCCACCAGTTAACTTTATATTGCTGGCAGTTTTTTTCACAAGAAGGCAGTTTTTGTGGTATAAGGTTATGACTGTTTCTTGCAATTGAGCAGAAGTTAACTCAATATCCACATTGTTCCTTATGTTCGATGTTTAAGCCTAGATAATCTCTGTATTTGTCCCAGTTTGAGAATCTCGGATCACGACACAGTGCAATTGGTCTCTATACATCTACCATCTCCATGTCTTTGTATCTGTGATTCGAAAGGGATGGTTCGGGATTGAAGCGCCATCGCGTTACCTGAGAGCTTATATAAGAAGTGGCCAAGGCTATGTCAATTATCTCATTCCGAGTTTTAGTAACAAAAGTGGTTCTTCCCCGTGATTCAGAATCTCTAAGTTATTTGATATTAGAAAATCAATACACACACATATATATATATATATATATATATATATATATATATATATATATATATATATTTTTCTGAAATTTCTTGGGTATGAGGTTTTTTGTTTTTAAAACAATCTAATCAAAATTTGACGTTTCGCCCATTTTTTTTGTCAGTCAGTCTATGGATAAAATCTACAAAGAAAAATATATATATATATATATATATATATATATATATATATATATATATATATATATATATATATATATATATATATATATATATATATATATATATATATATACAATTACGCATTATCCACACAAACGAACACTCTCGAACAGTCAGGTATCACCAACATTCTGGCCATCTTGCCATCCAAACCCCCTATAATCAAATACTTAACATGTAATAACGCAGTAATTTTGCCTTGCGCAACATGAAAGCCAAACTGATGAGTTGACAGAAAATGACACTGGTTTACATAAGAATATAACTGCGCATACACAGCCCTTATTGGCTAAAAGACGCTGTGCTGTCGAACTATTCACCTTCAATATTAGACACACAACTAATGTCCATATCCAATTTAATAGAAGGATATTTTATCTATCCCAGATTGCTGACTCTAAAATACTCAACAAGCTTCCCCTCAGGATTAATGCAGCTTTTGTTGATTATGAAAAGGCTTTCGATTCTGTAGAACAATGGGCTGTACTAAATTCCTTGGCCACCGGCAGAATGGACAGCCGCTATATTTATCTTATTAGACAGATATATAAGAACTCAGAAATGAATATCAATGAGAAGGGAATCAATCCAGGGCGATACAATAAAACCCAAACTGCTTCGAAGGGTCCTCCAAGATACATTCTATTAGCTGGACTGGTATTGTTTTTTTTTCTTGAATCGTTAGACGAACTGCTATTAATGTTTAATCCAGTCGACATGGTCTTAAAAAATCTTGGGCTAAAAATGAGAGCTTCTAAAATAAAAATCAAATCTGATAATTTGGTTAATATTACACTGGACAATCAAAATGGTAGACAGCCATATAGCAAAAATAAAGGAGTAACCAGAAGAATCAAACTAACTTGTTCAGTGTTGGGAAAACTTACCAACATCTCCAAATCTGAAATACCGAGTAATTTAAAATGAAAAGTATTAAACAATGTGTTCTCCGTGTATTTACATATAGATCAGAAACTTGAAGTTACATAACCTACAACATAAAGAAAATTGCCACAGCTCAAAGAACCAAGGAAAGGGTTATGTTAAATACAAATGAAATGGGCATGAGCTGGACTTATCGCGGAACTTGAGGACGAGTGTGCATTGGAATGGAGTCCAAGAGAAAGTAAGGAAAACGTAAGTATGATAGACGCAAGATGAAAAAATGATATTGTGAAGTTAGCTAGACTAAATTGGCAATAAGTGGTACAGGAAAGGCATCGTTCGAATAACAGAGGTAAGGCATACATCCAGAAGTGAATAAACATAAGCTCATCGTGATCGTGATTTTTCTTATTTTTAATGATGGAAATTACATTAATAATTCCCTACGCCATACCATTAGAGCCAACTCAACCGTGCATATTAACATTCATATCTCCTATAACCAGTGTATAATCAAAAGCTGACGTGACTTTAGTGGCATGGAGACTTGCGACCACTCTTCTTCGAAAAAAAAAACATTTTTTTGATTACAAATTTTACATAGCATTATCTAAAATTCAGATATTGTATTTAGATTGATCAATACGACAGGTTAATGATCATTTTAAAAAAAAATATTTAACTGATTTTCTTAAAAAATATTCTCTTTAAATATGATTTTTTAATATATTACTTCATTGTTTAATTAAGGGCTAATTAAAAGATATGGTCATAATTTACTGATTGTTATTTTTAACTATATTTACATTGCCGAAAGTTTTCTTGATAAAATTATTTATGTTTAGAATTTTACACTGAATCTGATCTTGCCAATTCTACGTTCTCTTCCTGAAGTGTTTTTGGTGTTTTATATAAACACAAAAAAATTATTCCGAATTAGAACTTCAAAAAATTCAGTTCTTACCCAAGATAGCTTGCTGCGGAAACCATTTAGACACCATCATATTGTTTGGTTTATTTTCTAAGATCTCTTCATCCCACTTCCATAAAACTTTTTCTTTCCTGGAACCCAAAACTTTTAACAAGGCATCCTTTTTTTCTTTAGGCATTTGCGATGGCTTTATATTCGATCCCATGCTAAAGTAAATAACTCCGTTTTCTGCTTCGTCCATAAATTTCTTAAGGTCTTTTGGGAGTTCTTTTGGTGGACTTACATGGAATCCACCAATATCAATCATACTTGGTACTCGAGGTACTGGTTGACTAATACTTTCGTGTGAATTTAAAAGCACTAAGGATACATTGTATAGTAGCTGATCTAAGTTGGGCGCATTAGGATAATATTTCTTTACTATAGAGTTTTGCGTAGGATATATATACCAGTATAATTGGAGGTCTGATAATAATCCAAATATAAAATTATAAATGCGTTCATATAAATTCATATTCTCAGTAAAATTTAGTAAAACATCTGGAATATAGGAAGGTGGTTCTGGATTAGCCACCAAATTATTTACCCAGCGGTTAGAACCCAGCGTAGTAAATAGTATTAGAGGAGCATTAAAGTGATGAGCAAAAATTTTAATGCCATCGTTCCAAAATTGCTCTACAATAACTGCATCGAAATGTTCTTTTGACTTGAGTAACTCTTGAATTTTGGGATTCTCAAAAAACTTCTCAGACATTTTGTTTAGCATAGGACCCATAAAGATAAGTTGAAATATAGGAGAAACGTTTCCCATTTCGAATACGTTGAACTGCTTTTTTTCTAAAATCAAAATAAATAAGTTTGTTAAAAGTTGAAAAAAATTAAAGTTTCTGACTAATCATTAAAATATATTTATTATTTTTCAGTTATAACTAAAATTACCTTTTTTTTACTATAAAAGTTGTCATAATTTTATTGGTATTTTTAATATAAATCGATGACAAAATTACTAATTAAGTAATAAACGAAGAGAGCAGATACAAGTTAATGAAATAGATGCACTTTTAAAGCTTTGCTTTGTGATTATCTAAAACGAGCGCCTAGTGCACTTGGTATCTACCAAGGAAGTTGGTGGGGGTGACGGAGAGCTATAGAAATAGGCTAAAAGCCAAAAAACTTGTTGTGACGCGTAGACACTATGTGTCACAAGTTAACATAAAGCGTCTAAATGGATTACGAAATAAAATTAATGTCGTAGCAAATTCATTATTAAAATTGTTTAAAGTTGGTAACACCATGACCAGAAAAGCAGAGCAGGCTTTTTAGATGCTGTGGCATCTTTTCATACTCTTCAATTGCTTTGTCGTTATTTCTTTGTTGTGCCGTTTAGTGCTATTAGTGGAACATCAGAATTATTATTTGTGTATTTTTTAAAAGACATTTGTGCAGACTTTTTGTTTAAGGCAAAGGATCACAGTTTGATTTTGTTGTTTAAATTCTATTGCATGATCTTGGAAAATTAATTATTTAAGATAAGTAAGTTATCACTTTCCAAGATTATTCATGGAACATTACAAAAATAAAAATTTTTTGGGCAATTATTTTAATTAAGTGAAATGTAGGAAAAAAAATTGCCACATATCTCGAGATCATAGAACACGATTCTGGTCTTACTTTTCCACTATTTTTCATGACAAATACATACAACGGCTCCTTCTAGGGCCAAATGATATGCAAAGTTCGATTCGACAATCTTTACATGCTGCACATTGGGTAACGCTAATGTCGTCGGCACTAATAAGAGTTAATCGTCCCTACTAAGAGCCTATGTAAGTATGTAATAAGTTCCAAGTAGGCAGGTTCATTGAAAATGAGGGCTTCCATCTCAAAAATCAGTAGTTTTATTCGTCATATATATACATATATATATATATATATATATATATATATATATATATATATATATATATATATATATATATATCTGTCCTTTGCACAGACAGGTGCATGTCGGTACTCTGATGAGTCTAGTAAGAAACGAAACATGTACCTCTGCCGTATCACTGTAGCAGAGAAGGTAAGTTTTTACTTTCTTCTCGGTGTGATGGTACAGGTAGACCACCATCTTGATGGTGGTGTAATGGGATGAATTGTGTTTTGTAGCAATTCATCCAAACTGTGCAGCCTCTAACACGGAAAGGATATGATGGAGCGAAGCTTGCAATCACTGTTCGCATTTTACTTCATTTACATGCCGAGATGCATTTAGTTGTACGTTTGCTGAATGTGATTTCAGCACTACAACGGCATAATGTGGATATGACCACTGCTATTGCATCTCACACGGAGGAATCCGTGAAAGCCGCATAAACGTATATACGCCATCCGGCGGGATGTCGGCGAAGCCCCGTTCAGTGTTGCATGCTTCCTTCCGATCTGTCCTTTGCACAGACAGGTGCATGTCGGTACCCTGATGAGTCTAGTAAGAGACGAAACATGTACCTCTGCTGTATCACTGTAGCAGAGAAGGTAAGTTTTTACTTTCTTCTCGGTGTGGTGGTACAGGTAGACCACCATCTTGATGGTGGTGTAATGGGATGAATTGTGTTTTTTAGCAGTTCATTCAAACTGTGCAACCTCTAACACGGAAAGGATATGATGGAGCGAAGTTTGTGATCACTGTTCGCATTCTACTTCATTTACATGCCGAGATGCATTTAGTTGTACGTTTGCTGAATGTGTTTTCAGCACTACAACGGCATAATGTGGATATGACCACTGCTATTGCATCTCACACGGAGGAATCCGTGAAAGCCGCATAAACGTATATACGCCATCCGGCGGGAGGTCGGCGAAGCCGCGTTCAGTGTTGTATGCTTCCTTCCGATCTGTCCTTTGCACAGACAGGTGTATGTCGGTACTCTGATGAGTCTAGTAGGAAACGAAACATGTACCTCTGCCGTATCACTGTAGCAGAGAAGGTAAGTTTTTACTTTCTTCTCGGTGTGATGGTACAGGTAGACCACCATCTTGATGGTGGTGTAATGGGATGAATTGTGTTTTGTAGCAATTCATCCAAACTGTGCAACCTCTAACACGAAAAGGATATGATGGAGCGAAGCTTGCAATCATTGTTCGCATTTTACTTCATTTACATGCCGAGATGCATTTAGTTGTACGTTTGCTGAATGTGATTTCAGCACTACAACGGCATAATGTGGATATGACCACTGCTATTGCATCTCACACGGAGGAATCCGTGAAAGCCGCATAAACATATATATATATATATATATATATATATATATATATATATATATATATATAAAATGCATAAGATTGCGTAGATGTACTCTTCGGAGGATCCTTTACAAAGTTTCAGTATGATCTGATGCTTAAATTATATGGAGAAATCATTTGAAGCAGGTCATCACACCATTGCTATAAGTAATGGAAAAAGACGAGTTTCGAGCAGTGATTAAACATTTCTATATGAAACATTGGACAGCTGGTCAGATTAAAACTGAGTTGGATGTTGCTCAGAGACGTCTTGCACCGGTTCTAGAAACTATTTATTTTTAGATAAACGGATTTAAACGTGGAAGAAAATCAACTAAAGATAAAAACACATCAGAAATAATTAAAAAATATTGTTTTGTTGACAACGATCGACAAATAAAAGTTCGTCTGAATGTGTAGGCACATAAGTTGATATTGTAGAAATATTTTACAAGAACATTTATGCATGAAAAAACTGTGTGCCAGATGAGTGCCGTGATTGTTGACAGCTGAATGATTTTTGGAATAGATACGTGACTGTGGACGAGACCTGGATCCATCACTATATGCCTTCTTTTTCATCAAGACAATACTTGAGTTCAGAATTGAGCAGTTGCAATGTCAAAATTAAATGAATTTCGGTTTGAATTAGTACGCCATCTATCCTATTCACCAGATTTGATATCTAGTGACTTTTTCCTCTTTCCTAACCTAAAAGAGTGGTTCGGGGGAAGAAATTTTCATCAGATGGAGCGGTTATTAGGGCTGTACTACTTTGAGGATTTGGATACTTACTACTTTTCAGAAGACATAAAGAAGTTGGCATATCACTGAACCAAGTATACAGAGCGCCAAGGAGACTATGTTGAAAAATAAAAAAGTAAAAAATAATTGCTTTTATACCTTTTTTACCCTAGCTATTGAACCACACCCGTACATATTAATCTTATTATTATGCAGCGATATATTTTCCTTGCTATAAGTTTGATATTCTTATAGATGTGATTTCATAAATATGCACTTTTTCAATCAAAAAAACCAAGAAAAACTACTGAAAAGGTTCAAGATCGTGAGTTACAGCTTTCAGCAATATTTCTTGTTTCAAAGTGATTGAAGTCATTAAGCCTAGTCGGCGCGTCAAATATCAATTTGATAATGAAGAAACTACCCGCAAGATGCTAAAAATAAGAAATATAAAATTGAAATTTGACTGGCTTTAACTCGAGGAGTATTGAGTTTTCGATTTTTTGCTATATGACTTACTACCTTTATTTTACTATTTAGAATCTTATCTCAAAGTATTCTGATGCATAATCCGAACATCCTGTATATATTTTTTTTCTATTTAAGCTTTAAGAAAAGGACCTGGAAATACTTTTCTTTCATTTTTGTATTACCTATGACTCAAATAAAACATTAACGGTTTAAGGATCGTATTTGCTCTTATCTTTTCTCCTGATTTTCCCTACAAATATTAAATGGTTTCAAGAGTGGCTAATGAATAAATTAGTATCAAATTCAGCAACGGTTCCTAATTGTGCAAATTTTTGCTAGTAAGTTTGCCTAATAATACTTACAGAAAATTGTTGTATAAATCAGTGTAAGTTGGGCAAGAGACATAGGAGTAGAATGTTTGACGGTCAGTGGATTTTCGAAATGATAAAGAAATAAGCGAAGAAGCTTTTTCTCTTTCGCAATGCAGGACGGTGAAAAGAGTTTTATGGGCGTCATATGAAAATGGGTACGATCATGTCAGATTATTGGAAGGTTTATGACTGGTTAGCAGATGAAAGCTTTGAATATTTGGCTGCAAATCATTCACAAAATTTTTTAGATCTCGATAGTGATGCTCACGCTAAAAATATTGTTAGGACCTGGATAGAATTATATGAAAATGTTCCGTGATTTGGTTGGCACGAAGAACACGATTAATTAGAACGACGAAGAACATAATAATTTTCTTTCATTGGATGTTTCTTTATACCGCCTAGTTTTCCAATCATTCAGCTGCCAAAACAATACCCTTTTTCTATTGAATTTATAATCCTCATACATTTTTATAATATTTTCAACCATATTATTTTTCCTTGCAGCAGATATCAGACTACCGGTTTCCCATTAACCCTTTTCCAACTAACCTCTCTGGCAGAGATTGTCTCGCCTTCACGTGACCTCTGTTGGAAAATAATATTTTTTAATCAATATATCTAGATCAGTTCAGGTTAGTTTAGGTTAGTTCAGATCAATTTTAATTAGTTTAGTTTTCTGAAGTAACTGAAACCAAGCTAAATCTGAAAAAACCAAAAATTTTAGTTAGTTCAGGTTAGTTTTATACTTGTTAAATTTAAAAATTAAAAGATGTTGTAGACTCTGATGAATAAATTTTATAATTTTTTTAAAAATAAATTTGTTACATGAACATATTTTACATTTGGAAAAGTGGCAACATATAGTTAACTTTTTAGGTAGTAAAAGTATCAACGAAGTTTACGCAACTTATTTTTGCATTTTCGTCGAAAATACTAGTGTTTCTTCATTTGTCTCTTAAATTTGCCCAAAAATAGTTGAAATATATTACATACAATAATAATCATAAAAGTGCGATGTTTTTTCAAGGAACAAAAGTGAAGTAAACAGTGTTTATTTTTCTTGCGTATCCTGGAAAAATAAGGAAAAATTATGGAATACCAAGTCCAGAATCGTGTTCTACGGTCTCAAAGTAGGAATTATATGAAGAAATTTTCAATAAAATCGTTGTTCTCCTAAATTTTACTTAATCAAAATAATTACCATATTTTTTATCACTGTGTAAGATAATTCATAGTACATTACAAAAATAAATGATTTTTTTATAATATAATTCCATTCATAATTTAAATGTACGTAAATTTAATTGCTTTTTATTAGAAAATTTTTCAGATATGTAACTTTCAAGACGTTTGAAAGATGACCTCCAAAATTGCTGACAGCAGGGTAATTGTTAGATATCCCATACCAAATATTTTCGTTCTAAAAACACTCTCTAAATGTTTCTTGTATGATGATTTTAGAGCATGTATTTGCATATACTAGAGTTTCTTAACCCTTCAGTATTTGCGATCCAAATTTTCATAATACCTTCAATGGCGCTTTCCTTTAAACGGATTTTTGGAGTTCTAATTACATTTATTTTTAAAATTTTTTTCTTTGGTCTCGAAACTCCTTCACAGCTTCAACATTTCCCTACAAGTAGTAAAATCGCGCTCCCCTTTTTTTATTACCCGGCAACTCGCTAAGATAGATAAGAAATTAGAACTGAAATTCATAAAAGATATCGAAAGTATGTTAGATTTCCGAAAAGCAAATGTAAACTCGAATTCTAATTACCTTGAGTTCTCCCAAATAAGGATGACCTTGAGAACAGTAGCAGTATGAATCTTGAGTGTACTCAATAGAAATATATATGATCACAATGGTGAGATTAACATATCTACCTTTTATTAAAAACTGCTTAAAAAGGTACTTTTCGACGTAATATAACATTAGCTCAGATGACTTTAATGCACCTATCTAATCGTATAGAAAATAACTGAGCGGATACTTATCAATGCCACATGCTGTATTTTGTCTAGACACACACGTGCACATACAAGTACACACGCATGTACATAAATAGGATCCCTTGATTCATGATTCTATGCTGCTAATCCTGTCATGCAGAGAAACTTCCACATCTTAATTTTCGAAAACTGGCAATTTCCAGACTTCAGGGCTGTTTAGAATTTAATCTACACCAGTAAATTATTATATTCAATAAGTTAATATAAAAGATCCAGTTCTGATTAAATCGATTAATGAAAAATTATTTCCCATGATGGCAAGTGCCTTTGTTGTTATTTATTGAAATTGGCTGAAGTAAATATGATGAAAATTTTTTCTAATAATAAATTTAAAATTCTTAACTTACCCTCTCGCATTTCCAATAGTTCAGATATCACAATTTCAGTAAAATTTTTTGGCGGGTCTTTTTCTGAAAAAGGGGCAACAATAGTAACTTCATGTCCAGAATTCGCAAGCCCTTTTGCCAGCGCATTCCCTAAAAAATAGTGACTTTTAACTGGCGGTGGAAACACTAGTAATAACTTTAAACAGAAGACGTTGGAGATGCAACTGAATAACACAATATAAATTGCAAAGTAACTCATCTTTCTATTTTCAGTTCTGTACTTCAATGATGCAATTTATATAATTAATGTTATCAATATTGTTATCTTAAACACTACTTATAATTTTAATTAAATATCAGATTTTGTGCGTAATACAGGGTATTACGTAAATGTAAAAAGGTTTCTACAACAAAGATTTAAAACTTTTTTAAAAAATCATGCCGTTTTTAAATAGTTGTTATATATGTACTCTTCTTTCAGGCAGAGAAAAGGAAAGAATATATACAAACAGTTTATTTCTTGCAAATACCACTCTGGTCCTCTCCCCAGACGCATTTCGAACACCTTATGGTCTCGTCAGTGGAGCTGTATCGGGACAAGAGCAAAACTGACGAGACCATAAGGTGGTCGAAACGCTTATAGAGAGAGGACCAGAGTGGTACTTGCAGGAAATAAACTGTTTGTATATATTCTTTCCTTTTTTCTGCCTGAAAGGAGAAAACATATATAACTACTATTTAAAAACAGCAGATAGATGTCGTTTGATTGGCGATATTTTTCAGTCTGACATCGAGGTCGGTAGGTGGCAGGTTTGCAATATCCTATCGACATACCTCAGAATTTATATTTCATATATCAGTTATTTCCTGCAAATATTGCTCTCGGTCCGATACAGCTCCACTGACGAGGCCATAAGGTGGACGAAACGCGTATGAAGAGAGGACCAGAGTGGTATTTGCAGGAAATAAACTATTTCTGTATATTCTTGCCGTTTCTCTGCCTGAAAAGAGAATACATATATGGCAACTATTTAAATACGATAGATAGATGTCTTTATTTGTTAGTGAAATTTTGATTTTTTAAAAAATTTCATATTACTCCGGTGATTTATAGATGTCGTTCGACTGGCGATATTTTTCTATCTGACATCGAGGTCGGTATGTGGCAGGTTTGCAATATCCTACCGACATACCTTGGAATTTATATTTCATATATCAGTTATTTCCTGCAAATATTGCTCTCGGTCCGATACAGCTCCACTGACAAGACCATAAAGTGGTCGAAACGCGTATGGAGAGAGCACCAGAGTGATATTGGCAGGAAATAAATTTTTTGTATATATTCATTCCTTGTCTCTACCTGAAAGGAGAATACATATATAACAAAGATTTGAAACCTCAGAGTTTTCCTGGAAAAAAAATTTCAAAAATATTAAAAAACAACAGAAAGACATTGATACAAATTAAAATTATAAGCGAATATTGCTAAAATCGCATTTGAAAAATATTAGTTCGTTATTATTTAAAAAATAAACTACAATTAACCAACTAATATTGATAAAAAATTTCCTTAATTGAGAAATTCCTACAGCTACCAAAAAGTTGTGGCAACGTCGAGTGAATTTTTAATACTTGTATATTTAATAATTCAATTGCATTGAAAAAATTTCTCAAGCATCTAAACAAAGAGAAGCTTGTTTATAGTGTTTAGTATTCAAAATGGAAAACTTAGTGTGAGAACTACCTGAAGACTTCATTATGAATAAAGGATGCGGTCAAAGAATCAGCAGACTAGTGTACCAGTCTCTCGAAAATGTCACCATGGCCGATGATGGGATTGAAACTGGATGGCATGGGATAAACGACCCTTTAACAGATCTTTCTGATAAACAGTGATTTGCTAGACCTAATGAAACAGCGCTGTAGATTCAAATATTCAATTGAAGACCAATGTGGAGAGCTTCATCGTCCTATTCGATGTTAATATATTTAACTGAACGGTTTTAGGGGAATAAACTGCACAAGAAATACGACAGGTTAATTGTGCTTAAGAATATTGATAAGGCTTCAGATATTTTTAGATGATATAAAACAGTACATCTATTTGGTTCACAAGGACGACTTATTTTACATATAGGACAGAAAATATAAGAATTGATACAGTATATTAAAGAACTTTTCCACGATGACAGATCTCGTAATTCTTACAAAATGATACCTTGTAATGTCACCTATAATGCATGCAAATGTGGACGGAGCCATTTAACAAGTTAAAAATAAAAAATTACGGGTCCAGAAAATATATAAGCAAATTGAGACTAATAAAACCTTAAATAAAATAACCGAAATATTCAACTTCATATATATTTCGGGAGACATTCCCAGCAATTTTCTGGGGTCTAGTTTTATCATTAGTCTTAAGAAAGAAAATGCTAGATCTTGTGGGAGACAATAAGCTTAATGAATTACTCGTTAAAAATATTTTTAAAGATTATCCATAACCATAGCATATATGTGAAAAATATTTTGATAAGACCCAATATGGTTTTCGTGGTGGGTGCGACACTAGAGAGAAACTGTTTGAAATCAGTATTCTTTTCCAAAAAAGTCGTGATATGTTTGTGGATATGCATGCTTGTTATATTGATTTTCAAAAGGCCTTCGATTGGGTCAAACATGAAAAACTGACAGATATCCTAAAAGAGATTGGAGTAAGTGATAAAGATATTCGCTTCACGAACTCACAGCAAATTTTCATAAAGCTTAAAGTAAGACAAGGGTGCGTCTTGTCTCCGATCTTGTTTAAGTGTTAGCAGAAAGTACTTTTAGGAAAGCTTTATTGTCAAAGAAGTCATTCTCTTTGACAAAGCTCATATACAATAGATAAATACAAAGTTCATACAAAACACTGGTTGACGAAGATTAAATAAAAACTTAATACTCGATATCAGAGATTATCAGCATAAAATTCCTCGAGAGAATAACAAGATTGTCTAGAGAGTACCCTTTTTACAATATTTCTAAATGAACGTGCGAACCTCTGCTTTTTTATTGGCACTGGTAAATGGCTAAATATTTTTATGTTTTTCTAGATGATTTCTGAGTGAGACTGGATGTTGGTATTGAAACTGGTAAGCTATGATACTGGCGGGTTGTGTACTGGTTACCAGGTGATTCAAGTGAATGCTTGTATCGAAAATCAAATCTATAGCCTCCAAAATCTGCAGATGTAAGAGTACATATTTTTTTACTCAAGAACAACGGTCTGGAATTCTCACTCGGTCTGGTTCCATAGGTAAAACGATTATCTATCTTCTATATAACAAACAGTGTATTTAGAAGATATGAATCGGACGCCATACCAAATTTAAAGCAAGACTCTATGAATGGATTGTCCTCCGTTTTAGCGATATCACTATGTAAACAATAAGCCACAACTCTGATTACATAACAGACAGGGACCAACTTTTTCCCAAAGAAGTGATCTAATCCTCCCACCGCAACTCACTGTCAATTATAACCTCCAAAAATTGCGATTGCGATTGCTGCTCATTATTTATACATTTTTCACTGATTGCGTCCCAATCCACTTAAAAAAACAAAAGGTTTGAATCGCTCCATTCGTATACTTTAGCAAAATCCTCTGCTGTAATAATCTTCAGATTAGATGAGTTTTCTGCATTCCATAATGTAGTAATGTCATCTACAATTAGTGTAGATTCTTATATTTATCTTAGCTAAATCGTTAATATACAACAAAAAAAGAATTGGCTCTAGCACGGCACCTTGTGGGACACCTCACATGATCTCGGAGTACTGCGAAAACTTACTCCGCATGCAGAATTTTCGCTTCTTCCTCCTAACATAAGACCAAAACCATTCCAGTGGAATTCCTCTGAAGCCATAGAGTTCAAGCTTTCGCAGCAGGAGTCCATGATCAACACAGTCAAATCCTTTTGATAGGTCACAAAAATCCGCTGCAGAAACTTTCCTCTGTTGGTCTCGCAATATACATTCTCCAATAATTGATAATCGGATTATTATTGTTCTTGTTTTTTAGAAATCCATATTGATTTTTATGAAGGATGTTCTTTTGTTCATTATCAGTCTTCAAAGATTTCTTTTGGCTTCTAAAATTTTCTCTTCATAAAACTAGCTCTTTGGCGTAAGTTTATTTTTGAGAAATAAATTATACATTCTTCTGATACAATTTCGGGTTTGTTCTTGGCAGGCGCGGATTCAAGGGGGGGGGGGAGCGATGGGGGCGATCGACTTCCGAAATTAGCAAAATAGACCTTCACGTCTGCTACATTAAGAACGAACGTGAATGTCGCTGACATCCCCCTCCGTCGACAGCTTGCTTTGCTTGTCATACTGTACAGTCTTGTATAAAAATTTAGATCTTTTCTTTGCTCTTGTGATGTTGCCACCCACTTCAAAGAAAGAAGGCTGGTTCCAGGGTTGATTTCTGTTCTTTATTTTTTTTATTACCTTCCGTCTTTCTTTAATTCAAGTTGCCCAAGACCATAGCAATACAAACATTGTCTTATTCGTTTTATAAATCACGTAGTTGCAATGCAAGAATTTTAAGAGAAATGAAAGTTTAGAAGCAAAAATAAGTACAGTGTCAAACTCGTATAAATTTTTCAAAAAATAATTCAACTAAAGAAACTCTCAAAATCTATTATTTACCAATATTTATACCAAGTTGCCTACTGGTAACTGAAGATGATAAAAGCGTAATTTTTTATATATAAATGTAAAGGTCAAAAACTTTATTTTCACAATAAAATACTTATACATGTATATGAGGAGCCTAGAACAATGAAATCGTGCAAATAACACTTAAAAACAAGCTTTAATAGTCAAGGTACTTAAAATACTTGAATATCTATATATCCAAAACTGTCTGGAATTCTCGGTAATAAGCAAATTGGAACAATAGAACGAAGTGACTAATGTTGAAACTTGAACACTTACGGATGAGGGACAATGACTCTGCAGATTTATTTGCCAAAAAAGAAGGGGAGATAATCATTACCAGTGTTGAGAGCATAAAATACTATCAAACACGCTATATTGACCTGAGCAGAGGAAAAATCAGGGCAGTACGAACTATCTGTACCAGGAATAACAAACACTAAAACATTTATCTAATGGTCTATTGGGTGGAAATCAAACATAGTTTCTTAGAATCAAACAGAAAGAAGATTAGAAATATGACCTATGATTGTATACCGAAACAACTCTTGTCTTAACTTGTTACTTAAGTAACTTCGTCACGAAATTATGTATGCTGAGAGAAAACTAAAGTAGGTATGAGACACAATGCACCTATGAGTCGCAGTGTATGATCAAGGAGCACACTAACCATTAACCTAAACTAACCTAACACGCAAGTGAAGTAAATTACCACCTAGCCACCTTATTCAACCCAATTTGGTTTGACTGTAATTTCTTAAAAATCGAAATATTAAATATACAGGGTAACCGAAAATTTCGTTGGTATACTTTGTAGAGAGATTTTACATTTGAAAACATGTCTATTTTTTTACATGACACTTTTTTAAAATTCTATCTAAAAATTATGATTCCGCAAAACTATTTACTTAAAATTGACATTCTTGTAAAAAATCACTATACTAATACTTTAGGCTTGTGACGACTATAAATTTGAAGCTTATGGCTAGTGTCAAAATAATAAATAATCGTAATATGTATTAAAAAATTAAATTAAGAAAGGTATAAATAAAAATCTATGGTCGAGGGCCACCGTTAAACGGCCATAGTTCCCTTATGACGCATTTGCGGAGCTATACTTATACAGGTGTGAATCTGCAGGGGGGCGGTGGAGGCGATCGCCTCCCCCAAGAGCTTTGAGTTCAGGAAAATAGACCCGATTTTGCTTCTTATACTAGGAATGTGTATGCTACTGGCATCCCCCCCCTCCCCCCGACATCATGTTTTTTTCTTGCGATCGCCTTTACCTCCAAGAGCATTGAGTTCAGGAAAATTGACCAGATTCTGTCTCTTATACTAGGAATGTGTATGCTGCTGGCATCTCCACTCCGTCGAAAACTTGTTTTTTCTTGCTATCGCCCTTCCTCCAAGATCTTCGAATTCAGAAAAATAGATCTGCTGGCGTCTCCTCTCCCGTCAACAACTTACTTTCGCTTGCAATACTGTACTTTTCTGATATCACACCCCTCAAAGAGAGACGCTGGATCCGCCCCTGTACTTAAATGATATTTTTTTCATGTATTCATGTAGAATATATCTCTCTTTTCAAAATATACGAATAAAATTTCTGGACACTGTATAATAATTTTGGGCATAGGTTTTTAACTTCAAAAAAAAGAGGCAATATATTGATTTTAGAACGTGCAAAGTCATTGCGACTTATTTTAAGCAGTAATAATATTTTATATCTCTATATGACAAGCATATTTTTCCTAGATTTGTACAGTCATCATGATTTGCAATAAGCCATAAAGGAAAATATTTATGATAAAAATATATCACTTAACACCTATACACGAAAAGTTTAATTTTTGGGCATAAGAAAATCTTAGATAAGTTGTTCTTAATTTGTTATGAACCAAGAATTAGAAAACGATCATTTATTTCATTACGCTGTTTTTCGAGGAATACTAGAAAAAATATCCATTTAGCCATGATAAAAACAACTGACTCTGCATTGATCAGTAACTTTTAAGAGTCACAAACTTCTGTGCTAAATTTAATTGTAATGGGTTTATTTTTTTGTGTTTTATGATATGTTTTGGAACAAAAATTAAGTTTTTTGATATTGACATCACAGTGTTATCAAATTTTTAACAAACGCATAGTGGTCCTAAAAAAATCATAAGCAAATGATTGACGTGTATGTAGATTCGGCACCATTATATTTTTACGTAAAATCTGGATCAAAACAGTTTAGATGAGGTCATAAATCCATTAAAAAAGCATCAAAAACTTCAGATTCATTTAATTGTGATCCAAAAGTAAAAACAATGAATCTGGAATAACGTTCTTTGAAATTGTTTATTCTTTCTGGAACATTAAATATATCTGAACAAAGGGCTTTGACTAATTTTACGTGATAAACTAGGTGTGTGTAAAGGTTCTACAAAGTGGGTTCTCAGATTGTTGACTCTCGAACAAAAACTGCTCAGGCAGCAGCACATTTCTCAAAATCATTAGAAGTCTTTGTATGATGGTCTTGATAGAGTAAAAGCCCGTAGTCGCCAGATATACATCATAATATAAAGCTCAAGATTTAGTGTGTATGTTCACAGTATGGTACGTAGGAAAATTTTTGTGTTACAATCCTTCAGTAATGGGGCGGTAGTAAAGGTGTCAGAAGTACCAATTAAAGTATAAAGTATTATTTCTGAATATGTTTACCATCCTACATCCAAGAGGTTTAACAATAGGATAAAAATTGTTCATAGATGTTACACACAAGGTTCAGGATAAATTGAAAAAATTAAAAAAAAAATTAATTAAATGTTTTGCAATTTAATACATTTTACTAGAAATTAATTACAAAATATTATTATTTATTCGTCATTGTTGGCATCTCTGTCGTTGTTACTAACATTTTTCAGTTCATCTTTATCCTAGTCGCTAATAGCAATGCTGTAAATGTCTTTTATTAGGCTGCAAACAGTTTTTTGATTCAAGAAAACAGTACCTGGATGAAACTCTGTAGTGAATCATTGATAAAGTTCGGCAATTGATCACCATCAGACCATTTAAAACGATATTGGTTGTCAGTTAATGTCATGTGACAAAGTTTGATCGTAAACTCCTGCAAATGGAATACTTTGGTAGCTTTTGGTGTTCCGCCCATGATCTACCACTGTTTCATATTAATTAGTAGCTACTCTATGAACTTACAAATAAAATCCACCATGAGAAAGGCACTCTAGAAGTCTCCCCGACCTTCTTGAGGCTTGTAGTTTTAGTAGCAGGTGGCTACACTTTATTAGAATTTATCAATACCATAAATATAATTTCAAAATTCTGGAAAAGCATTCTAACTGCTTACATTAGTCCTCTTGTTTTAGAGCTCTCATATCAGTGCGTCGTAGTGGTTAATCGCCTGAGTGATTTTATTAAATTAAACGAACCATTTTTCTTAAAACACTTAAATCTATTTTACAAAAATAAATAAAAACTGATTTATTTACAATAAAAAACTCAAAATTAACTCGATAAAATAATTTTAAAGCAACTAAATTAAATGCTCTTTTCAGAATTATTTTAACTCCAATGTAATAAATCCAATTTTGAAAATAATGCTTTTACATAGCTTTCCAAAAATTTATCAAGAATATAATCATAAACACGGAAAACCGGCTAACAAGTAGAACGTACATTTTTCTAACACATTTCAAAATGTACCGCTTCTAAGGAATTTCAGATTGTAATTGACGATATGAATTTTAAAAAGCGCCACCCAACTGTTCCTCCTCCGAACTCGCTGCGGATTCCCGCAAGTACCTATATCGCGCCCGTTCCATCAAGAGAAATAGCTATTATATGTCAGGAGCGTAATCTTGCAACGGTGAATCGATTCCCGAAAGTTTCGGTATTTGGTTCCTAGAAGGCATTAGCCACCCCATGTTGAATATTTAATTTCCAATTTGGCATGAGCATTTTAAATTAATAATGTTTTATAAAAAAAGTTAATCAAAACTCTTCCTATAAATAAATGTTCTCATTTTTGGACATGGAAATAACCCCACCCGTTCTTTTAGCCATTTCTCACATTCTACTTGTAGCGGTTTTATTTAAATATTCTTTTATTTTCTTATGATGGGAAAACTTGCTTAGTTTAAAAATAGGACACTCCCTCCGTGGTTGCCGATCACATGCTAAAAAAATCGTTAGCGCTTAATCTTAGACACTTTATAAAGTTAATTATACAATAAATTATACAGTTTCTTTGACAGATTTATTTTAAAATATTAACGGGGTACAACCTTTTAGATATTATGTCACATAAATTGTCTGGGTTTACATACTTTTTCGAAAACGCATTAATCACTCAAAAGCAATAAACTTGAGTCTAAGCTTAAGTTTGATAACTGATTTATAATTCTTTTATGGGTAACGGTTTTTGGGTAGAATTTCGTGGAATATACTTAAAGTTAACCAGCATAAAATAAATTTAAGTCGTAATGAACTTTTGTTCCTTTACATTTTAACTGTAATTTTGAAGATCCTAAAATTTTAATTTGTTAAATAATCATTATTCCAAACGCTTGCAATATAATTTGCTCTAAAAAGTGTTGAAACACTTCACATGTATCACTCCTGGATTTTATTTGATTCTTTTATATCGATAGCCACCTATGTATTAATGAACAGTTGAAGTCGTGCAATACCTACATCATTTACTCGAGGTACAATATTTAAATCGCATATAAATTGTCGAACTGCATTGAATACGCTATTTGTACGATATATTAAGAATCATTTTCAAATGCTTTGAAGCTATTAGTTTTTTGATATGTGTCATATAAAATTTCATATCATTATTAGAATATCTGTTAAGAAAAAATATCAGCATTTTTCAGTGATATTTTCTTTTATGAAATTCAATTCATCGAATTCAATATGGTGGCAGTCTAGTTGTTCATGTCAAATGCTTTCAAATGGCCGATGATTTCATTTTATTACTTAAATCTACTTACTTTACGCAAGGTATACTAATATATTTTTGAACCATGAACATCTGTTAATCTATTGAATATACTTCGGAATTCTGGACGATCTGTCAAAACATGGTATTACAGAGGCTTTTGATGATTCTTTATAGGATACATAAAGTGATTTTTTGCGATGTTAAGGTTATAAAATATACAGATCTTAGTATTTATTTGTTAAATAATATCTTCTAAAGTTAAATCTCCATTACTTATATTTTCCAAATACTCAAACATCTACATTTTCTGTTGAAGCTGATGGTTGTGGAGGTGGATCAGGTATATGAAAAGTTTTTAAAGATTGGTATTAAGATGCTTGTGGTGGTAAATGGTGAGAAGCCGAACTTTTTTTTGTTGATGCGGATTCTTTTGAGGTTGAAGATGTATCTGGCGGTAGTTAGACCCCGCGAAAGTTTCTGGTAATTGATAACACAGCCACACAAAATTTTTTTTCTGCCCTAAATTCACTATATGTTTTTGGTGTCAGGATCCATTAAGTTCCATCACGTTATAATTTTGCCATAAACTTAAAAAACCTCTAAATTACCACTATTCTGTATTATTGAACGCTTTTAACCCAAAACCATTGCTGTTAAACCTCTAATAATCCCATGACTTACAAACCACATAACCCAATGAGTCCATAATCCCATGACTCCATAACTTCATTACACTATAACCCCATAATCATGATACTAAAATCATAACACTTAATCTCTCATAGCGAAAGAGTTTGTCGTAGTATCAATTCCTTTAAACTATGACTATTGAATCCTATGATCCAATAACCCCATAACCCAATGACTCTATGACCCCATAACCATGTTACTGAAGTTATTACACTCAATCTTCCACAGTGGAAGAACTTAATTTCTTCAAACTATGGCTCTTGAAACTGATGACCTCATAACTCCAATGATTTCAGTAATTTGGTTATGGGATTATAGAGTCATGGAATCATGGGGTTATCGTGTTATGAGGTCTTTGGGTCATGGCCTTATTAGGTATTTAACAGCATTAGTTTTGGGTTACCAGCGTTCAATAATACCTAATAGTCTGAGTGGGTTTTTTTTGAAGTTATGGCAAAATCCTAGCCCAGAATTCTCTTTGAGTGGCTGTGCACAACACTGGCCAGACTTTTTCTTTACATAGCTGTGCACAGCACTGGCCAGAATTTTTTTTGTATGGCTTGTAGTTCGGACTAAGTCTAGTAGATTAGGTGGTTTGGTTAATAGTGTCGATTTTACGATTACAAGATGACTTCACTAATATATTGGTTGGATTATAGTAAAGACATTTATGCCGTATAGAAAAGGTAAACATACGTCACTAAAAACCAGTTTTTTATTAATTGTCATGGTACAAAAAACATAATTCGTTGTAGGTTAGAAAATGTCGAACATCACACCATAAACGTAAGAGTAATTAATTGTACTTAATATAGACTACGAATCCAAGAGAAGAAAATTGGTTCACGCTCAAAAAAAGAGGGTTTTCGATGACTAGTACCTCTCTTTTTCTAATTTCGGTCAGGTGACAGGGTTATCCAATGACGTTTGCAGTATTGTGCTTAGCTTCGCCATTGGAAAGAGAGGTACTACTCATCGAAAACGCAATATTTATTTTTTACCGTAAGCCAACTTGCCTCTATAGGATTCGTGGTCTAGTATCTTTATATCATGTTTTTGTTTAATACCAGGGAAAGGCGTTTTGCGGGGAAGTTTAATAACCTTCTTCCATTTAAAGAAAACAAATGCTGAAAGTTATCGATTTTTAATTGAAGCTTATAGTGAGAATGTTTTAACCCAAAAAACTTGCGAGCGATGGTTTAAACTATTCATAACTGGTGATTTTAAAGTTTGAAGATACAGATTTGCAAAGACTATTGGATGATGGCTCAACTCAAAAGTTAAAACAATTGACAGCAGTATTGAATCTTTCCTAATTTACTATTTCCGAATGTCTTCACACATGGAGCAAATCCAGAAAGAAGGAAAATGGGTTCCGTATGAATTACAGGGAAGAGACATTGATAGGTTCAAAACCACTGGTGAAATTTTGCTTGCCAGACAGAAAAAAAAAGGTTTTTGAATCGAGCTGTGACAGATGACGAAAAATGAACCTATTTTGACAACCTGAAGTGCAAAAAATCATGGGTAGATCCAGCATCATTATGAACTGCTTAAACCTACTAAAACAATAATTGGTGATCGATAGCGATAACAACTTATGAAATTAAACCGAGCATTGAAAGAAAAACGACCAATAATATATATACATATATATATATATATATATATATATATATATATATATATATATATATATATATATATATATATATATATATATACCTATATTGAAAGATACGATAAAATAATTTATTTTTTTAACTATTTAGAAAACGTTAAATGAGCCGCCTTTCCACATCGTCATTTATTTCAATCAATGCAGCACGAACTTTTAAAACAACACTTACATTTCAAAGAAGTGAAAATTGGGCTGGATGAATGGTTGACTTCAAAAAACGAACAGTTATTTTGATACGGAAGAATTTTTTTTACAGAAAGTGGGAAAAAGTCATAGCTAACGATGGCCACTACTTTGGTTATTGAGATAACTAAATCTTACGAAAAAATCAACATTATTAACCGAAACACTTATTATTTATATATTTCCTATTCTTCGCCAGAAATTTCTTATTTGCACTTTTGAATTTGTCTTGCTGCTTTTTAAATCCCAAAGAAAAAACAAAACATTACACTACATACCGTAAATTCAATAACGGCTTTGCTTCAAAAGGTCTTGAAAATATCCTCCGTTTCAGGGGCGGATCTAGCCTCTCTCCTTGGGGGGGGGGGCGGTGATATCACAAAAGCACAGTATGGCAAGCGAAGGCAAGTTCTCGACAGGGGGGGGGGGAGACAGCAGAAACAGTCCCATTTCTAGTGTAAATGGCAGGGTCGGGTCTATTTTTCTGAATTTGAAGCTATTGAAGAGGGGGGGATGCCCGCAACATACACATTCCTAGGATAAGATGCAGAATCGGGTCTATTTTCCTAAACTCAAAGCTTTTGGGGGCGGCTATCGCAAGAAAAACAAGTTGTCAACGAGGGGGAGGGGGAGTGCCAGCAGCATACACATTAGTAAGATAAAAGGTAGAATCGGTTATATTTTCCTGAATTCAGAACTCTTGAGAGGGGGGGGGGGAGCAATTGCAAGCATACACATTCCTATACTCTATTTAAGAAATAGAGAGAGTAATAATACTGTTACCGAAACGTTCAACGTACTTGCTCCAGTGCCGCAGGTAACGGAGAACTGATATAAATCTAATTATATTTAAATATTATAAGCTTTTACAAATTTACTGCAACAATAAAATTTCTGATAGTTCAATTTAATTTTTATCGGTGAGCAAAGTACACCTTACTGTCTGTCCTTAGCGATTTATCTTTGTTTACGCTTGTTTTTATATATTATTTGAGATTAGTAAGAAACCCAAAAGATATGGCTTCCACCTCTATTTTTATTCCAAAATCGTTAAACGAAGGCATTTTTTCCTCAACGAAAAACTTATTACGATGAACGTTTATGATGCCTGATCTAGATAATAATGTTAAAACTGTTCCAATATGACAGGAGTTGGCAAATCTACTATGTATCGAATACTGAAAGAGAAAAAAACGACTGGAATTATTAGTACTCCCGAGCCACATTCGATCACAGGCAGACGAAAAACCTCGTTGGAAGAAAAGATGAAAACTGCAATAAAAGGAGTTGTACAGGGTGAGTCAACGATTGGATGAAGTAGGTTTGTGCCTTTTCGGTGAAATTAACAAAGAAACTATATTTATTGTTTGATACAGTTTATTTTTACGCAGATTTTAAAAATATTTAGGACTCTACAGGGTGAGCCAAAAAACTAGGACAGCATAAAGTTATATTTTTTTAAATAGAACACCCTATATACGAATCGTATTTTCGATTTAGCTTATAATTTTAAATCTTTTTTATTAAGGGTTTACTATAACAAAACTTTATAGTTTCTGAGATAATTAAGTTTAAAGAAAAAAAGTCACATTTTCAAGCATCAATTCAATCCTAAATAACGTTTTCAATTTTGTGACAAATATATTCAAATTTGGAATTTAGCAAGGCCAAGGACAAGTTAACATAATTTTTACCTAATATTTGCAATAAAAGCTACAGGGTGTTGAACACATCGGCTCAAATTTGAACAAGTTTAAATGAATAAATATATATTTTTTTAAATGGTACACCCTGTATATTTTTATGTTATTTAATAGAGTAATAAAAACCCTAAAAGTTTTGTTCAATCTATCCTATACCTATTTATAATAGTTTTTGAGATATTTCAGTTTTTCTTATTTTCCATACTTTTTTACAGAAATAGTCTTCATTATCATAGTAGCCATGTAAAATAATAAAAAGAAACTACAGAAACAAACAGAATGTGGTTAAATATGATGAAATACATTATTCGTTATATTACAACGGCAATAGTTTAATTAAACATAATGTGAAAAAATTAACACAACAATAACGACAAGGCAAATACATATTTACTTTTATACTAAATTGAAACAAAAAAATTACCTATTAAATACTGAGATTAATTATTTCTTTTTAATAAGTGTTCGAATAAACGACCCTCTTGTGCAATGCACAAATTTAGTCTTTTTTGCAGATTTTCTCGGACCCTGGACAAAATTAGTGGCGTTATTGTTCTACAGGTATCCCTAATCCTGTTTCGCATATCTTCCACTGTTGTTGGTGGATTAACATACACCTTATTTTTAATATAACCCCATAGAAAGAAATCTAATGGGGTGATGTCGCAAGACCTTGGTGGCCACTCAATGAAACCCCCACGTCCGATCCATTTTTGCGGATATCGTTGGTCCAAAAACGCACGAACTTCACGATGGTAATGCGGAGGCGCACCATCGTGCTGGAACCACATACTGTCGAGCTCATCCCTATCGAGACCTTGAAGCAGTTGGGGTAGTTCTTCTTGTAGAAAGTTCCGGTAACTATGGCCATTTAGTGGTTCATTAAAAAAGTGGGGTCCAATAATTCAATTATGATGAATACCACACCAAACATTTAATGACCAGTGGTTTTGATGTTGCACCTCTCTAATCCAAAATGGGTTTTCTGTGGCATAATAATGCATGTTGCGTCTATTTACGGCACCGTTACTTCTAAAAGTAGCTTCATCACTAAACATTACCTTGCATAATAAATTTGGATTTAATTGAATGTGATATGGATGATACCTATATTTCTTGGTAGTACGATTAGCGGTGGATTGTGATGTTTCACATAATGCTGCTAACTGACGGCTACCAATATAAGGATTTTCCTGAACATTTAACAATACTTGTAGTTCTTTTTCTTCATTAGTTACTGGTTTGTTGACCACTTTACGTTTTGGATAATCAACAGTACCAGAAGAATCAAATCTTTGCATTAAGTTTTAAAAAGTATGGGTATTAGGCTGGCGTCGATCAGGATACTTCATTTTGTAAATTCTTTGAGCAAGAAGGCAATTTTTTTGAGCCTCTCCTATTGTATAAATCATATCTATTAACTCATTCTTTGGAAAATTCATTTTACAATATAAGATGAATGCAAAAAAAACCAAACTACACTACATAATAAAAACCAAAAGAAGCGATTGCGGTTATGAATTTGACACACAGAAAAATGTTCTTTTACATTGTTTTTGCCATGGCTACTATGATAATGAAGACTATTTCTGTAAAAAAGTATGGAAAATAAGAAAAACTGAAATATCTCAAAAACTATTATAAATAGGTATAGGATATATTGAACAAAACTTTTAGGGTTTTTATTACTCTATTAAATAACATGAAAATATACAGGGTGTACCATTTAAAAAAAAAGATATTTATTCATTTAAACTTGTTCAAATTTGAGCCGATGTGTTCAACACCCTGTAGCTTTTATTGCAAATATTAGGTAAAAATTATGTTAACTTGTCCTTGGCCTTGCTAAATTCCAAATTTGAATATATTTGTCACAAAATTGAAAACGTTATTTAGGATTGAATTGATGCTTGAAAATGTGACTTTTTTTCTTTAAACTTAATTATCTCAGAAACTATAAAGTTTTGTTATAGTAAACCCTTATTAAAAAAGATTTAAAATTATAAGCTAAATCGAAAATACGATTCGTATATAGGGTGTTCTATTTAAAAAAATACAACTTTATGCTGTCCTAGTTTTTTGGCTTACCCTGTAGAGTCCTAAATATTTTTAAAATCTGCGTAAAAATAAACTGTATCAAACAATAAATATAGTTTCTTTGTTAATTTCACCGAAAAGGCACAAACCTACTTCATCCAATCGTTGACTCACCCTGTACATACATTTTATTATTAGAAGCAGATTCTAACCGTAAACAAAATTCTAACTAAAATCAATGAAGATCGGGATTTACCTGAAATTAAAAGAACTGAATTTTGGAAATTGCTCAGAGAACTTAATTTATGCTGGGAAAAACCAGATAGGAAATATATTCTTATATAGCGTCCGGAAACTGTCCGATGGGGAAAGAAATATCTCTTTCAAGTAAAAGGTAGAGTTGCTAGACATAATACAACTTACACAATTAGTAATTTAACTGCACTTTTGAAAGATTTTCTTGAATAAAGTTACTACGGAAAATTGGGAAAAATCCATATAAGAGAATAAAACAAAATGTAGAAACTCAATCTCATGATCGGTGAGATAGAGGAACCAATTATAATTAATTTGAACAAAGATAGCTTCACTGACTTTGATTACGAATTAGATACGTAATATTTACTAGTGTAAACACAATTTATTTTTAAAATTTTTCTTTTTGTTGTATTTTATTGTTTAATGTTGTTTATATATTTTTTATTTTTTTATATATTTTTATTTGAGTGTGTCCCACTCTTTAGCATGTAAAATTAATACGTTTATTTTATTTTTTAGGGCTATCCGATTTCTATTAAAATAAAGTAAATAAAATTAAGATGTCAGTGCAATAGAAATAAAAATAAGTAGGTCTAATTTTAACTGTAACATATAAAAATTAATTAGATTTGAATCCCTTTTGAGTGTTTAATTGTAATTCTGCAGACGATTTAAGAAATAAATAAACTGAAAGGCCAAATGTCCTAAAAATGTTTTTAATCAATAATAAAATGACCGATAGCCTTTAAAAAATTTTAATATTATATGGACGCATTTTTTTATATATGTTGAACTTCTTGCATTTTTGACAATGGGTATTTTGTAAGAATTCAAATTATAACTTAGAATTTTTTGAGAGAATAAGGCTACGTTTTAGTCTAAATGTCCCTAAAACGGTTTTTATGCCAAAATTAAAGTTAATAAAAATACAGTTGTGATTTTGTTAAATATGTCAAAATTATCTATATATTGTAATGTATGTGAATATTAAGAAATCATAAGAAATAAAATAATATAAAAACTTTTTATTTTAAGTTTATTACCGAAATAATATTCTATGCCATAAATACTTAGTGATAAAATAAACCTCCTTCCGACGCTTATGACAAGGATTAAAATCCTTTTTAACACTTCACACTTCCAAATGTCTACTGTTATCCAACTCAAATAGTCCATTATTATAGACCGGTATTTTTAATTATACAATTTCTAACCCATTCCTAGGAAAAATATATGTGTCTAACAGATCTTGCCAAAGACACCGGACTAAAGAACACAGATAGTTTGCGAAGAAAAAAAGAGTAAAAAATGATTTATTACTCTCTCTAATTCTTGAATAAACTATAGTATAAGTGGCAAAATTGGGTCTATTTTCCTAAACTCAAAGCTCTTAGGGGGAGGAGGGCGATCGCCCCCCTTTTAAAATACAAAAGATCATTTAAAATTACCATTCTTAGCACTTAGAGGAGATTTGAAATAGGTGTTAAGATTATTCATTATTTAGATTTCTCAATCAATGTACTTATACCACATTATGACATTTATGTATTCCTATTTGTTTGCTTGTATAGAGATTGTATAAACAGTTTATATACCAAATAAGATAAAAAACCTAACAAAAAAATACTTTTTTATTTTACAAAAATAAAAACAATTTGAATTAATTACATTAAGATTAGGAATTACTCCATTTTTGTCTTTGTATCAGATTTTGCCGACTTTGCACATCTACAAATCTTTGAGAATAAATATATTATTAATATCAATACACCAAATGTTATACCAATAACATCTAACATGCAGTACTTATAAAGAGGCAAGTTAATCCCCGCAACTCTAAGATGTGGCGCTCCCTTATGCCGGACTACGTATTCTATCCAAAATGTCGCCGAATCTACTGGCTTCATTTGACGGTCATGCATTATTCTTGATCTCATTTTGGCATTTTCTGAATAGCTAAAATAGACAACCAATGTAAGAAATATGAATGATTAATGAGCAAAAAGATGTTCCGTTATGCTCTCACAGTGACGGAAAATAGGGTCGATTGGAAATATTTTTGGTATGACGTCGCCTGAATTTTGGCACAAGCGAGTAATATTTTACTGTTTGATCTTGTAGTGCCTAAAAGTAGAAATATTTAAGAGTTGCAATGTTCTGGAAAGTTTTTGCTTATCGTAAAAAAATTTGCTTACATAACTGTCGTACACGAAATAGGGTTATGAATAAAAAAGTTTTTTCACGATTTTGTTCAGCCAAATATTCAAATCTTACATAATCTAGACAATTCATGGAATTATCCAGAACAACCACTGTACGCACAAATTTACAACATTAGTACGTTTTTTTTTCTGTCGCTTCAATTATTTCCAAATCTTTTATTTATTTTATTGGTCATTTCATCACAGTTACCTCCCCGTCTATGACCATAACTTAAAAATGTTAGACATGCAGTTCGTACAACGATATCAGATAAATCAAAAACATATCTACAATTTCTATACTTTGGTATTAAAGTCATTAATATCATCAATGGTCTGGCAAGGTTGTCTGTACTCGCAGGATGGAAACTGGCTCAATCCCCACTTAATGAGTCGCGATTCAAGCCTCAGGACGTCGTTATTATATCCAAAGTCTTCAATTCATAGCGCCCTAGGTCTATTCCTGGTGGACACATAATAGGGACCATTGTGTCAAAGTGAGATGGAGCTTTGATAATCCAGGAATCCCTTTATTTTCTGGTCAAGTTGATATACTCTTCAATGAGTTGACTTGCTGATAAAATTGGAGGAGATTTAGATATAAGCCTTTGCAGCTTGGCGCCCTGCATGTCCTCATGTATTGAGAGCTCAGGATTGGCAGCTATTTTTTTGTATTCCCTTAGGTGTTCTTCCTGCCTATAAATGTAAGGATAAGCGACGAGGCTCAGGACTGGAAAACAAGGAGCGACAGTAGGTGTTCTTCCTGCCTACAAATGTGAGGAAAAGCGACAAGGCTCAGGACTGGACAACAAGGAGTGACAGTAGGTGTTCTTCCTGCCTACAAATCTGAGGAAAAGCGACGAGGCTCAGGACTGGAAAATAAGGAGTGGCAGTAGGTGTTCTTCCTTCCTATAAATGTGAGGAAAAGCGACGAGGCTCAGGACTGGAAAATAAGGAGTGACAGTAGGTGTTCTTCCTTCCTATAAATATGAGGGTAAGTGACGACGCTCAGGACTGGAAAATAAGGAGTGACAGTAGGTGTTCTTCCTGCCTACAAATATGAGGACAGGCCACGAGGCTCAGGAGTGGAAAACAAGGAGTGACGGTAGGTGTTCTTCCTTCCTACAAATATGAGGATAAGTGACGATGCTCAGGACTGGAAAACAAGGAGTAACAGTAGGTGTTCCCCTGCCTACAAATGTTTGGAAAAGCGACGAGGCTCAGGAATGGAAAACAAGGAGTGACAGTAGGTGGTCTTCCTTCCTACAAATATGGGAATAAGTGACGACGCTCAGGACTGGAAAACAGGGAGTGACAGTAGGTATTCTTCCTGCCTACAAATGTAAGGAAAAGCGACGAGGCTCAGGAGTGGAAAACAAGGAGTGACAGTAGGTGTTCTGGAAGGAGTGGCAGTACTCATTATGCATCCGCTAATTATTCTCATGATTGTTTTGAGTCTTGTGTCCACTTTTTTCGTGTGACAGTTGTTAATCATAGTTAGGAGCAGTAGTCAGCAATCGAGTAAATCAAGCTTATAGCTAAAGTTCTAGGAGTGGATGATTTTGCAAACCAAGTTGTTCAGCATAGTTTATGAATGATATTATTTCTGCTATTTATTCTGGCAGAGATATTTTCTATTTTTTTGTGACACCCAGATACTTTGGATATAGGTTGTAATGCAGTAGTTTGTTATTCAAATATATTTCAGGCTCCAACTGTGCTTAGTTATTGTTTAGATGGCAGCGGATCGTTTCCATTATATGTCTTTTTGGAATAAGTCTCCAGTTAACAAAGTACTTTTCTGGTATTGATTATTGAGTTCGGAGGGGGGAGGGGGTTAATAAGCTCTTTGTATCTTTTATGATTTTATCGCGTACAGTTAGTGGTTTAGTCATGTCAGAGACATAGAGATTGAAAACGATTGGTATTATTACTGAACCTCGAGGAAGACCGTTGTTTAATCTATCTATCCTGCTTTTACTCTCACCTGTTATTATATAGAGAGATATATGACACAGTATATGGTCTATAAGTAAAGAGACTCGACTACATAGTATTCTGTTAAGCGTGTTGACTAAGAGCCTTCCTCTCCTAACTGTGGTGTAGGCAGCAGTGAGATCTACAAAAACTAAAGTGGTTTTAAGACATTCTTGGGAGCAAGATTTGATATGTCTTGTTCAGCTGAGCACTTGATCTGCGAAGTTTTGATTGGGTCAGAAACCGTCCTGATCTATTACTACGTGCTCCAAGATTTTTGGTCCTAGTCTGTTCATCAACATTCTCTCCAAAATTTTGTAGCACAAACTTAGTAGTGCATTTGAGCGGTAGCTCTTTGTTATATTCTTCGGCTCTTATAATTTATTTATAAAAAGGCAAAAACTCACTCGGCGAAAAAAATACGAACATAATAACCTTTTGTTCTGTCCCCACTAGTTGCAATATGGGTTACATAATATTTTTAAAAAGTCATCAATAATACTAACTTATACCTAAAGGTTCATTTCTGTATTGTAAGTAGATCCTAATCATTTAAATAAAAACCATCTTCAAGAGTCTGTAGCTCCTTGTAGAAGCATTTGCGAACCTATGTTCATATGAACTTTATTCACATTTTTTTATGTAGAATTTGTCATCATCATTATCGAACATTTTATATTCAGGTACCTGTAAATATTTTTATAATTTATTATAGATTGGCAAAACTACAAAAAAAAGAAGCAATTAAACTTTTTCTCATAACATAGCGAAAATATGTAAGCAAAATTTTTATATAGAAAATATACTAACCGTTGAAATTCGTTTGGTAACCTAAATGATACATACCTAGTATTTGTTAGCAATTCGTTTACTGTTTCAGCCAAATTATTTTCGTTTAATTGAGCGAAGGGTAAGCTTTTTCCATAACCTAAAGAAACTGCTCTTGCAGCATTTAGTTTTTGGTCACCAACTATGGGAATAGCTAATACTGGTACCCCCAAATATACCGTCTCTATTGTACTTAACAAGCCTCCATGGGTAATAAATAGTTTGCAGTTTGGATGGGCTGAAAAAAAGTGAAAAATGTAGAAATTGTTGTGTGCAACATCAATATAATTACTGAATTAATATTTTCAGTTGAAGTAGATGTTTCTGAAAATAGTAAGAAATATATCTTATAAGTTATATGAATAAAAAATTTTTTATTTGTTTAACTGAAAATGAACAATCTTACCCAAAATTGCTTGCTGTGGAAACCAGTTAGATATCATCATATTGTCCGGCTTATTTTCTAAAATCTCTTCATCCCATTTCCATAAAACTTTCTCTTTTCGGGAACCCAATACTTTCAATAAGGCATGTTTCTTTTCTTTGGGCATTTGCGACGGCACTAAATTAGATCCCATACTAAAGTAAATTACTCCATCTTTTGCATTATCCATAAATTCTTGGAGATCCTTTGGTAGTTCTTTTGGTGGATTTACATGAAATCCACCAATATTTATCATATTTGGTACATGAGGTACTGGTTGATTTACACTTTCATGTGAGTTCAGAAGGATAAGCGAAACATTGTATTGCAGATCATCTAAGTGAGGGGCATTAGGATAATATTTCTTCATTATAGCGTTTTGTTTCGGATAAAAATACCAATGTAAATGTAGTTCAGATACTAGTCCAAAAATAAAATTGTAAATACGTTCCCAAAAATTCATGTTCCCAGTAAAACTCACAAGGATATCAGGAACATATGAAGGTGGTTCCGGATTAGCTACCAAATTATTTACCCATCGGTTAGGACCCACCGTACTAAATAATATTAAAGGAGCCTTAAAATGATAAGCAAAAATCTTCAGAGCATCATTCCAAAATTGCTCCATAATGACAGCGTCAAAATGTTCACTTGATTTTAGTAGTTCTTGAACTTTGGGACTTTCAAAGAATTTTTCAGAAAGTACGTTCAGAACAGAACCCATAAAAAGAAGATGATATATTGGGGGAATATTTTCCATTTCAAACATATTAGCCTGCATTTCGTCACCTAAAAGTGACACAATTTAATTTTGATCCACTAAAAACATCTTCTCTTATTCACTATGGTTTCTTTGAAGAAACTAGAGCTTTTAATTTATATTTGCCTAAATTATACTTCAAAATCAACTTCAATATCACAACAATACAACTCTGGTGCTCTCTCCATATGCGTTTCGGTAATCCTTATGATCTCATCAGCGAAGCTGAATCGAATCGAGAGCAACATTCACAGGAAACGACTGATATATAAAGTATCAATTCCAAAGCATGTCGGTAGGATGTTAAAAATCTGCCAATTTCGATGTTAGACTGAAAAATAACGCTAGTCGAACGACATCTATAGTCATCGGAGTAGTGCGAACTACACAGGTTTTTAATATCCTACCGTCATGCTTCGGAATTTATATTTTATATAGCAGTTGCTGTCGTAGCATTTCACCGTTGATTTTCGCCGCCAAGTTAGTTCACATACAAGTTTCAAAAATGGTAAAGTACGACGACGGGTGTCTGAGAAAGGCACCAGTGGACCCACTGATGAGTCCACCGCCGGTGACTGAACACGAAACACCCAAACTTTTAATGGCAAATTTAAGCTTGTAAATCGTAGCAAGAGACCTATGTTTGCAACTTGGCATCCCTGGTGGGGACCGATTGCAGTTAGGCTCACTGCATAGAGTGCTGTCTCTAGCACTGAACCCACGATGAACCGGTACGGGTTAGTTTGACATTCTCGGGCATCCAGATTTTCTTAGAGGGGGAATATCGTAATGTCGTAATATCGTACCGTCGATTTTCGCCGCCAAGTTAGTTCAAATACAAGTTTCAAAAATGGCAAAGTACGACGACAGGTGTCTCGGAAAGGCGCCGGCAGACCCACTGACGAATCCAGCGCCGGTGACTGAGGACGAAACACCCAAATTTTTAGTGGTAAAAGTTTGTAAATCGTAGTAAGGGACCTACGTTTGCAAAATTTTTTCCTGTTGCTCTCGGTTCTATACAGTTGCACTAACTAGACCATGAGGTGTTCGAAACACGTAGGGAGAGAGGACAGAGTTTTATTTGCAGGAAATAAACTATTTTTATATAATCTTTCCTTTATCTGTTTGGAAGGAGAATACATATAGGAAAATAGAATAATTTTTATTAACGGTTTGAAAAAAAATCAGTTAGTTGTATTTTCAAAATTATTCTTTATTTTTATACACATTCACGAAAAATTATGTTTATATCTATAAAGTTGCAAAATTACATATTTTTAACTCCAATGTTTTTTGAATTTGAAACAAGTGGATTTAAAGCGGATTTACATAAATACTTTTAATTTAATATTATAAAATGAACTAGACTTTGAAAAGTGCTTGTAATTATTTACCAATTAAATGTTTATTATCAGATGCTACCGGGATATCATAATATTACGCACCTTTATCTGCTCAAATATTATTCTATTGCATATTATTTCCAAGCACTCCAGTTTTCACCACTTTTAATATGACCGAGAACAGTAAATAATTAATCCTAAACTTACTTTTTTTCACCTCGAGTATATCAGAAAGCACTATCTGTTTATAATTTTTTGGTGGCCTCTTCTCGGAAAATGCAGAAAGAATTGTGACTTCATGTCCAGCATTTGCAAGCCCTTTCGCCAATTCATTCGCTATTGTATAATGACTTGGAGCAGGAAGTGAAGAAATTAATAACAGTTTTAATCCATATACGTTAAAAATGCAACTTATTAACACTACGTAAGTCAATAAATTCCTCATTTTTTTATTATTAACTGATAAATATTTTGTAAAACAAAATCAGGTGTAGAAATAATCTTATCTTAATAATTTACTATTTATTTACCTACATCATACAAATTTCAAGAGCATTTCTATATTTTTTCAACAATAGATGGCGGCAAAAGCTAAAAATCCCAAATAAATATATTTATTTTGAAAACTTCCAACGGTCGAAATTTTCTCATAATTTTCCACCGGAAAAAAAGATTTCGTTTTGGGCAAACCGTCTGCCATTTTCTTTTACACACAATTTGTTATTCTATCTTATATTCTTCATTGGCAAACGAAAATAAATAAGGATTTCTTTCATTTTTTTTATAAGTTCATCCCTACGTTTCCACCCCTTCGACCATTGCAACTTATCTGCCATTTTTTTCCGTGAATTCAATTTGGGTGACTACCCTTTTACTTTAATGGGAGACAATTTGAGATCAGGAAACAACAGTTTTTTTTTTGTTTTTCCAAATTTTCGAAGAGGCTGCTAAGGTTGGCCCCATGGAATCTTTTCACGAACTCACTTGAATCTTTTAACCCTCCAAAGGGCAGACAAAAGAAAATGAGTCCATTTCACCTTATGGACAGCTGGTCTATATGGCAACGGTGCGTAAGCGACTTAATATTTTCTCTCGCGACCTGTAGGGAATGATAGAGTAAAAAGAAACAGTGCTTTTTTACTTATTTAAAATTTATTTTATAAAAAAATTCTTAGTTGACAGTTATACACTACTCCTGTGATCTTCCTAGATTTCCATGTTTTATATTTTTTGCTTTTATTAATTGATAGTTTCTTAATAGTAAAAATATTATTATTACCAATTATCTAATAATTGACGTAATAATAGCTTTATAATAATTTTTAGACTACAAAACACCTTATGATATTTTTTTTGCAGATTTTTAACGATAATCATAACAAACTAAATTAGTTTAAAAATAATTTCCTTTTTATTTATTTTATAAAAATCTCACATCTAACAATCTTAAATTAATCACTTTTGTTCTTAGATTCTTTTGTATTGCTCTTTTTTGGTTTTATCCATCGATAGATTTTTGACAATGTATATTTTACTAATACTAATACAACTAATAATACACCAGCGACGTCTAACATATAATATTTATAAAGTGGTAATTTAATCCCAGCAACTCTAAGTTGTGGTGCCCCTTTATGCCGTACTACATATTCTATCCAATAATTCGCCACATCAATTGGTTTCACTTGACGGTCGTGCATTATCTTGGACCTAATTTTTGCATTCTCTGAATAACTAGAATACAAAAGTAACAAAAGTTACACTATCCAAATTGCTTGAATGTATGCATTTTACTCGTCTTAGTAGACTTTTTATTGATGACATACTTCAGTTTATAAATTGCGAAAAATAATATATCCTTGTGGAAGATCTTCATCTTTTAAAAAAAATTCTAAATAGGGAGTTTGACAATATGATCAAAAGTCACCAAGCTCTATCAGTTAGCAGCAAAGGACTTCTGGGAGTATGGTTGCAAGTATTTTGATTCACGAATAGTCTGATAAATTGATGGAAGCATAGAACGTACCTAAAAAAGAGCTAGACTTTTTAGATTGAGTTATGACGCAAGTAAATTTTATATCCACATATCAGATAGTAGATAACAAGTTTAGAGAAAATCGAAACCGTAAAACATGGGGCTCTATATGTTGGCCGCGGGGTAGGAAATTTAACTGTTGTGAATACAACTCACAGGCGGATCCAACCTCTCTCTCTGGGGGGGGGGGTTAGGCGGTGATATCACAAAAGTACAGTATGGCAAGCGAAAGCAAGTTGTCAACGGGAGGGTGGGGGGGGGATGACATCAGCAACATTCTCATTTCTAGTGAAAATGGTAAGGTCGGGTCTATTTTTCTGAATTTGAAGCTCTTGGAGAGGGGGGAGCGATCACATGAAAAAACAAGTTGTCGATAGGGGAGGAGGATGCATACCCATTCTTAGTATAAGAGGCAGAATCGGGTCTATTTTCTTGAATTCAAAGCTCTTGCGGGGAGGGGGGCGATAACAAGAAAAACAAATTTTCGACGGGAGGGGGGAGTGCCAGCAGCATACACATTACTAATATAAAATGCAGACTCGGTTCTATTTTATTGAGTTCAAAGCTCTTGGGAAAGGGAGGGGCGATCGCAAGCATACACATTCCTATACTCTATTCAAGAACTAGAGAGAGTAATAAAACTGTTACCGTATCCTCCAACGTACCTGCTCTAGTGCTGCAGGTAACTGAGGACTGCCGTAAATCTAATTATATTTAAATATTATAAGCTTTTATAAATTTACTACAATAATAAAATTTCTGATAGTTCAAATTAATTTCTGTCATTGATCAAAGTACACCTTACAGTGTGTCCTTAGTGATTTATGTTGTTTGTGCTTGTTTTTATATATTATTTGAAATTAGTGAGATACCCCAAAGATATGACTTCCATACAGGGGCGGATCCAGCCTCTCTCTTTGGGGGGGGGGGGGGCGGTGATATCACAAAAGTACAGTATGGCAAGAAAAATAAGTTGTCAATTGGGGGGGGGGGGGTTGCAAACAGCATACTCTTTCCTAATATAAAAGGCAGAATGAGTTCTATTTTCCTGAACTAAAAGCTTTTGGGAGGGGGGGGGGCGATCGCAAGCATACTGACTCCTATACTCTATTCAAGAACTAGAGAGAGTAATAAAACTGTTACCGAAACCTCTAACGTACCTGCTCCAGTGCCGCAGGTAACTGAGAACTGCCGTAAATCTAATTATATTTCATTATATTTAAATATATTTTATAAATTTACTGCAACATAGAATTTCTGATAGTTTAATTTAATTTCTGTCAGTGATCAAAGTACAACTTACAGTTTTTTTTTGTTTGCGCTTGTTTTTATATATTATTTGAGATTAGTGAGATACCCAAAAGATATGGCTTTCACCTCTATATTTATTCCAAAATCGTTAAACCAGGGCATTTTTCCTCAACGAAAAACTTATTACGATGAACGTTTATGATGCCTTAAGATATCAATATCTAGATAATAATGTTAAAAGCTCTGTTGGGATGTGTTCCAACATGACAGGAGTTGGAAAATCTACTATGTACCGAACACTGAAGGAGAAAAAAACGACTGGAATTGTTAGTACTTCCAAGCCACATTCGATCACAGGCAGACGAAAAACCTCGTTGGCCGAAGAAATGTAAACTGCAATAAAAGGAGTTGTACATACATTTTGTTATGAGAAGCAGATTCCAATCGTCGACAAAATTCTAACTAAAATCAATGAAGATCGGGATTTACCTGAAATTAAAAGAACTGAGCTCTGGAAATTGCTCAGAGAACTTAATTTTTATTGGGAAAAACCAGACAGGAAATCTGTTACTATAGATCGTCCGGAAAATGTCCGTTGGAGAAGGAAATATCTCTCTGAAGTATAAGGTAGAGTTGCTAGAAATAACACAACTTACAAAATTAGTAATTTAACTGGACTTTTGAAAGATTTTTTTGAATAAAGTTACTGCGGAAAATTGGGAAAAATCTATAGAATAAAAGAATAAAAGAAAATGTGGAAACTCGGTCTCATGATCGGTGAGATAGAGGAACCAATTATAATTAATTTGAGCGAAGATAGTTTCACTGACTTTGATTACGAATTAGATATGTAATGTTTACCAGCGTACACACAATTAATTATTTAAATTTTCTGTAACATATAAAAATTAATTACATTTGAATCTCTTTTTAGTGTTTAATTGTAGTTCTGCAGAAATATATAAACTGAAACGTCAAATGTCCTAAAAATGTTTTTAATTAATAATAAAATGACCGATATCCCCAAAAAAATTTTAATATTATATGGACGAATTTATATAATGTTTAATTTCTTATATTTTTGACAACGGGTATTTTGTAAGTACTTAAATTATAACTTAGAATTATTTGAGAGAAATAGGCTACGTTTTAGTCTGAACGTGCCTAAAACGGGTTCTGTGCCAAAATTAAAAATAATAAAAATACAGTTGTGATTTGTGTTAAATATGTCAAAATGATCTATATTTTCTAATGTATGTGAATTATTAAGAAGTCATAAGAAATAAAATAATATTATAAAAACTTTTTATTTTAAGTTTATTACCGAAATAATATTCTATGCTATAAATACTTAATGATAAAATAAACCTTCCGACGTCTATGACAAGGATTAAAATCCTTTTTAACACTTCACACATCTAAATATCTATTGTTATCCAACCTAAATAGTCCATTATCATAGACCGGTATTTTTGATTATAGAATTTCTAACCGATTGCTATGAAAAATATGTGTCTAACAGATTTTGCCAAAGATACCGGATTAAAGAAAACAGGTAGCTTGCGAAGAAAAAAAATGGTAAAAAATGATTTATTACTCTCTCTAGTTCTTGAATAAACTATAATATAAGAGACAAAATCGGGTCTATTTTCCTGAACTCAAAGCTCTTTGGGGGGGGGGGATCCCCCCGCCCCCTGGATCGGTGCCTGATACAACTATTATATATGCGAGTATTGTATACCTGGACATTATCAAGTCGAATCTTCTTTTACCAATAAGTTATAAAAATTGTAATTGTAAGGCTCAGCTAGAACATACCTACCTAGGATTTGATAGCAACTCATTTACAGCTTCAGCCAGGTTGTTCTCATTTAAATCAGATAAAAGTAGACTCTTTCCAAAACCAAGAGAAGTCGCTCTGGCAGCATTTAGTTTTTGATCAGAAAATACAGGAATAGCCAATATTGGTATCCCGAAGTATACTGTTTCTGTGGTACTTAACAGGCCTCCATGGGTAATAAAAAGTTTGCAGTTGGGATGAGCTAAGCAAAAAAGTTATACAATAATGTAAACTTTATTAAAATATACTGATTTAATTATTAACATAAATTATACTTAAAGTACTGATAGAACGCGTTGATTTTATAGGTCAGTAAATTATTTGTGACGTATTAGCCCAATGTGGCTGAAATTTTGTATTTCATTGTAGTATTTTAAATTCGTTAATAATTTTGTTTGTAAATCCTTTACAAATCACTGTTAATGTTTTCGAGTGTAATAATTCCCTATAAAATGGTGAAGGAAATTTAAAATCAGCTCTTGAAATTTATCTCAAAATTATACCTACTAATAAAAAGTTATTTAAACCAGAGTCACTCAGACTTGTACAAAATGCCGTATGTCTTTTCTAAGTTTATTTAGTATCTTGACTATAAAAGTATAAATAATGAAACTTGTGTGTGTTTTTTTTATGCGTAAAATTTCGTTATGATTTACATTAACAATTCCTTAATAGAATAGAAAATTCTAGTTCCAGTTTGTTTTGTAAGAAGTTTTTAATATGTGAGACATTATGAATCACATTAATTGTTGATTTTGGAAATAATTAAATATTTGACTATAATTATTTTACACGTTTTTATCAAAAATCAATTTTGTGTTGAGGGGTTAATTCATATTAATGTCTCTGTGATGAAATAAGTTATTTGCGTTTCCTTTTTCTTCTGTTTAATACATCAGTATGCTACTATTTAGACACTATTATCAAGGAAGGATATGGAAAGAATACATTGCATGACGTCTCAGTAGAGGTCAATATGTAGAATCGAATATTTTAAAAGGTATCTACAAAATGAAAATTTTATATGATAACCAGGTCAAGGGCACACTCTGACTGACACGCTTCTCAAAAGGAGCTACTAAATGTAAGACAAATTAATGTTGGTTCGAAAATAGTTAGACTAAGATTCAAAAAGCAAGTTTAAAGCGAAGATGATCTGTCATAGTTTCAAGTATTCAAAATAACGAAACCCATCGATTAGAATTTGTCAAAACATATCTTCTGTGGAATATCAAGAATTGGGAATTATTCTGTTCGTGGATGAGACTAAAATTCTATCATGCGAACCAGATGAACGAAACTACGTTTATAGAAAAGTTGGCTAATTATTCACCAGCTGTAATTTCTCATATATGAATTTTGAAGAGGGCGGCATAATGATTTTTGGAGGTACTAATTTGGAAGGATGAACAAAATTCGTGAAAGTGATTGAACTAATGACTGGTAACTTTTATATCGAAAATATTCTGCAAGATCATGTTTTGACATATTGTAATTTTCATTGTTATTTTTTTATGAAGTGTCAAAGATAATATCAATGATTAGTTTGGGTGAATATTATGATCCTGTTGCCCTGTAGGGTTGTTTGGTTGTCCTGTGTTTGAGAAATATATCGTTCATCGGTCCAGATGAAGTTATTGGATATGTTTTAAAGGCAGTAATTCACTTTATATCTGAACCGCTCACCTCCTTTATTAACCTGTAATTTCTTAGAGTAATATCAATAGACATCCCAATTATAAAATCATATGGATGTAGAATTAGTTAGATATATGCTACGATATCAGGTCATGAAAAGGGAGAAGTAGATAAATTCTATGAAGCCATAAACAAAGCAATGACAGGAAGTGGAGCATAGTTATCAATAATAATGAGGATCATCAAATCAAAAATAGGTAAACAAGAAAAAACTCTATACAAGAATGGCTTATGATCATATGGATGAATGGATGGAATGAAGCAGTAAAGGTTGTGACCGAATACAACCTATACATAAGAAACATACTATTTCAAAAAATAGAAAACAGAAGGCAAACCCAAATGAAAATTCCAAAGAACAAAATCACTAAAATGACAATGCGCAGGACATATAGCAAGCAGAACAGATCATAGATGGACCACTAGGACAACTATGTGGTATCCCAGAAAGACCAAGATATTAAAAAGACTCACATGGGTTTATGACATCAGAAAATTGGCAGGAACAATTTGGTTCAGCTAAACACAAAAAACAGGGACACGAATAAGCATAAATTACAAGATCACCAAATATATTACATCACTAAATAGAAAAAATAACTACAACTGAATAAGGGAGGCTACACTGATGGAAACGGTAAATGAAGTTGATAATAATGATGAGCATGATGATGGTGATGATTATAAAATCCTAAACTGAGTGCTCAAAGATGGCAATATTGGTTGACAAACATTTGAACAAAAAGCAAGTGCTAAAACCATTCGTAGGATACTTTGAAAGATTCAATTTTATGGGAGAGTTGCAAGAAAGACTAAATCATTAAACTGGTTTATACTACCAATATTTATGTATACACTATGCATTAACTACTAACTCATTTATCTTTTTGGAATCACTCGAGGTTCTTAAGCTCATTGTACGATTCAGTTCGAATCTACGCTTCCTTATATGGGATTGCGATGTTTAATTTAAAATTCCGCTTTTACAATATTTTTTTCGCAAACCCTCTTTATAAAGCTCGCGAACCCCTGGGGTTTCGTGAAACAACCCTTGGGAAACGCTGCCCTGTATCACATGATCAATATCATTTTTATGTCATCTGTCTGTCAAATTGGCAAGTTCTCTCAATACTTTTAGTACACCTCACTATTATATAAAGAGGACACTTATGTTTGTATGTTAGCAAAAATCTCTAGAAGTTGTAAATCAATCATCACAAAATTGTATCTGTAGCTTTATTATATATTCCAAAGTGGCAAAGATGAAATCTTTCTCTAAACGTATAAATAAGTAGATATTAACTTCCAGTTATGCATTTCTCATTCCGGCCGCCATCTTTCCGCGGTTATTTATATAAATTTTGTTAAAAAAATTGTTAAATATTGTGTTGTGTCTGTCAATTTTACTACAAGGGGTCAAAATTTAAAGGTAGTGATCGGAAAACGCAAGTTGAATTAAACTGAAATTTTATTTTATTTTCGGAAAAATGCCTAAAAAAACTTCATATTCTTTTTTTTACTACCCGAAAATAGGAGGAGTGTAAAAAATCAGCGAAAAATTCGGTGTTACCGTTCAAAGTCATGGTTATTTTATGACCGAAAACTAATAATCCAGCAGACCAAAAAATCTAAAATCTAATTTTTTAAGAACGAAACCTATTTGAAGGGTAAATGTAGTACTACACGATACAATCAAGAAAAATGATTAAAAAAAAATACAGAGTTAAAAAAAGCGATTTAACATCAAATGTTTGAAAATCTTGATGTTATGGCTAAATTCCAAGGCCATATTCGGATATAATTTAATAAACATTTCAAATTGTCAAAAAGATTTCACGTCTCCTCAATTTGTAGACTTTCGTAATTAATGAAAAGCTAATTTATACAAAATTATCTATGTGATAATGTGGCAATGAGACAATTTTGACTAAACTGAAAAAAGTCTTGTACAAAAAATTGAACAGTATCATTTTAAGCTCATCTTACTACCAAGCAACATTATTTTTAGGAATGTTCCCTAATCTGTATATTTATTTCTATGTTTTTTGTAGAAGATGTATTGGTCTTTAACGGTTTATAAAACTTTATCAAAATTAAAACTCTGAAAAATTAAAAAATTAAAACTCTTACCCAAAATAGCTTGCTGTGGAAACCATTTGGAAATCTTCATATTATTTGGTTTATTCTCCAAAGTTTCTTCATCCCATTTCCACAAAATTTTCTCTTTTCTTGAACCCAAAACTTTCAATAAGGCGTTCTTAACTTCTTTAGGAATTTCTGATGGTTTTAAATTGGTTCCCATACTAAAGTAAACGACACCCTCTTTTGCATTATCCATAAATTCTTTAAGCTCTTTTGGCAGTTTTTTTGATGCATTGACATGATATCCACCTATATCAATCATATTTGGTACTCGAGGTACTGGTTGACTAATACTTTCATGAGAGTTTAAAAGAACTAAAGAAACATTGTACTGAATTTGTTCAAACTTGGGAGCACTGGGATAATATTTCTTTAATATAGCATTTTGTTTTGGGTTCAAATACCAGTACAAATGTAATTCCGATATTAATCCAAAAATCAAATTATAAACACGTTCCTTAAAGTTCATATCTCCAGGAAAATTTAATAAAATATCAGAAATGTAGGAAGGTGGTTCTGGATTAGCTATCATACTATTTAGCCATCGATTAGAACTTATTGAACTAAATATTATTAAGGGAGCATTAAAATGATAAGCAAATATCTTTATAGCATCGTTAAAAAGGGTCTCAATAATAACTGCGTCAAAATGTTCCTTTGACTTTAGTAACTCTTGAACTTTGGATTGCTTAAAAAAACTCTCGCAACCATCACTATACATTGAGCTCAAGAAAATAAGTTGAAAAATGGCGGGTATATTTTCCATTTCATACAGATTAACCTTCGGTTTTTCTTGATCATCTGAAATTATTAAAACTGTATGTTATTTGATAAATAAAAAATTTTCAGGGATGTTCGGATGAATTTATTAATTTTGACGATTTTATAGATATCGAAAAAAAAATCTGAGCGGGTTCAGAAGAAAATTTTGAACCGTAAAAGTTGCCGGTATAAAATTTTACGTTGAGATATAATGACATCATCTTATCTTGTGTTGTTTTGCGGAAATGATATTTTGACGTATTGTAGGGCATAAGGGAATAGTAAAAATTTGTGAAATAATGATTTATGCAGGCAGATGATCCCACAATCGATTTGCTGGTGGCATAACCGTTCCTATACAGCGTTATTCACCATTTACGGCACGAAATATTGCGGCCAAAATACGTGACTTTCAAAAACTTTTACTTTTGGGATATATGGGAGACTAATATAATTCTTCTTCTTCAAGTGCCTTCTCCATTGCGGAGGTTGGCAATCATAATAGCTATTTTAATTTTTGAGGCAGTTGCTCTAAATAGTTGTTTTGAACTGCATCCAAATCATTCCCTTAGGTTTTATAGCCATGAAATTCGTCGTCGTCCCACGCCTCTTCTGCCACTTATTTTGCCCTGGATTATGAGCCGTAAGATGCTTTCTCCTCGCATAATGTGTCCGAAATATTGCAGTTTTCTCTGTTTTACTGTTATCTCGACCTCCTTTTCTTTCCCCATTCTTCTCAACACTTCGGCGTTCGTAACTCGATCCACCCACGAAATCCTCTGAATTCTTCTATAGGTCCACATCTCAAAAGAGTTAAGTCTTCTCATTGCCTCTCGATTCAGTGTCCATGCTTCCATTCCATAATATAGAACACTATATACGTAATATTTAGTAAGTCGTATTTTCAGGACTAACGTTAGATCTTTGCTGCAGATAACCTTTTTCATTCTAATAAAGTTGGCACGTGCTTATATAGTCATTATTTCTGTTATTAGGGTTCCCAAGTAAGTGTACTTCTTAACTCTTTCTATGTGCTGGCCTCCTACCATTAGGGTTTCATTATTATTGGTGTTGTTTTTACTAATTATCATGAACTTGGTCTTTTTCGTGTTAAGAGAGAGTCCATATTCTCCACTAACTTTCAATATTTTATTCATTGTCTTTTCTAGGTCTTTCAAACTATCAGCTATTATTACGGTGTCATCTGCATACCTAATATTGTTGATCAAAACTCCGTTTACTTTTATCCCTGCTGTTTTAGATTCCAGACTTTCCAATATGACCTCTTCAGAATAAGCGTTAAATAGTAAAGGTGACAATATACAACCTTGTCTGACTCCCCTTTGTATTTCTACATCTCCGGATATTTCCTGTCCAAATCTTACTGTCGCTCGCTGATTGTAATACAGCTTTGATATCAACCTTAAATCCCTTTCAACCAAATTTTTGCTTCTGAGAATCTCTATTAGTTTGTCATGCTTGACCCTATCAAAAGCTTTGTTGTAATCTATGAAGCAGACATAGAGGTCCTGATTGATATCTAAGCATCTTTGAGTAAGCACATTAAAAGCAAATAATGCTTCTCTTGTACCCACCCCGTTCCGGAAGCCAAACTGTGTGTTACTAATATCCAGCTCCAACTTGGAATGTATTCTAGCGTGTACAATTTTTAAAAGGGTTTTCAAAGTATGTGACATGAGACTGATTGTTCGATAGTCACTGCATTCTTTTGATTTTGCTTTCTTTGGTAAACATATGAATGTTGATGTTAACATTTCTCGGGGGATAATTTCTGTCGTGTAAATTGTATTAAATAATCTCACCAATAAATCTAAATTTTTGTCATTGATCAGCTTCAACAACTCACCTGGCATTTCATCTGGACCAACAGCTTTATTAGTTTTTATCGACCTTAATGCATAAATGACCTCTGCTTTAGTAATTTCAGGCCCTATGTCACCGCCCAGACTGTTTATAGAAGAATTTTCGTGTCTTTGATCTTCAAATAGTTTTTCTATGTATTCTTTCCACCTGCCTAATTTTTGTTGTGTTTCCATATTAATGTTCCCCTCTTTGTCTAGCAATACGTTTGAGGTTTTTCTCTTTTCGATTCCAGCTAGTTCTTTGACTTTTTTATGCAAGTTGAAGTTGTAGTACTTGTTTTGCAACTCCTCTATTTCCTTGCATTTTCCAGAAAGGTACTCTTCTTTTGCTGCTCTTATTTTTCGTCTTATTTGAATTTGCAACTGTTAATATAGGATCTTGTCATCCAATCTTCCTTCTTGTATCTTGATGTTGTAAGTACTTTCTTGCTTGGTTCCATAATTGACGTTTTGAAAAACTGCCACTGTTGTTCAACGTTGTCATCGTTTAACCCAGGCTTGCCTTGTCTTCTTTCTAAGTTTGTGTTGATGTCTTGTCTCAGCTTTTCTTTCGTTTCTTCTGATTTTAATTTTTGTGTATTTAGTTTTTTGATGTTATGATTTGTTTGTATCCTTTTTCATTTAAGTTGGAATTTGGCGATAAGGGGATTGTGGTCCGAAAATACATCCGCACCTGGGTACGCCTTTACTGAATGTACTGCGTTTCGATATCTGTTTTTTATCAAGACGTAATCAATCTGGTTTCTAACTATGTTGTTGTCCTTATCAGCTGGTGACTTCCATGTATAGAGACTACGTTTAGGTAGCTTAAAAAAGGTATTTGTTACTACTAGATTATGCTCTTGACAGAATTCTATAAGACGATCTCCTCTATCATTGCGCACTCCAAGGCCGTATGGCCCGACAATGGAATCACATTTACCCTGGCCGATTTTTGCGTTAAAATCCCCCATTACAACAGTAATATCTCTAGATTTTGTGAGGCGTAGTGTCTGTTGGAGCTCGTTATAAAAGTTTTCTATTTCGTTTTCCGTTTTATCAGCAGTCGGTGCATAAATCTGTAATAGATTTAATTTGCCGTGGGTTGTCATCAGCTGTAGCATTATAATTCTTTCGGATACCGGAATGAATCCTATTACTGATTTTGCTACCTTGTCACTAAGAATAATAGCGACTCCATATCTGTGTTGAGTGTCGCTGCTGTTAGAGTAATAGATTCTTCCGTTCTCCGACTTAAGTTCTCCAGAACTGACCCATCTTGTGTCGCTTATACCCAGTATGTCGATCTTAAGTCTCGATATTTCACGTTGAATGTTTCTCAATTTTCCAGGTTCATACATGTCTCTTACGTTCCATGTTGCAATTTTAAGATTTGTTTTGTATATCTCCAGTAGACAGGGATTTCGCTGGATTACGACCTGGGAAGCCCTGCCGTCCTTGATTTCACTTCCCCTGCCGAATCTTGGTCTCCGAGAACCATGATTAGTACGTTGTAAATCGCCATACTCTTTAGCCATTATGATTACTAGGGAAATATGATGAGGTGGTTTCCCCTTGCCTTCCTCATCGCTGTGCAGACGCCTTTTTGTGGGTACCACTCCGCCGTTTGCTGTCTGAATCATGATCAGTGAGATTCTCTGAACCCTTGCTCATGATCAGTTTTGAGGCAGCCAGCTGCCACTGCTCAATGCTAGTTTTGGTCCGCCCCAGGTATTTCATTTCCCCGGTACCACACATATCTGGGAGGCATTCCCCTATCCGCCACCTGGGGAGGCGCCCGATGGAGGACTAGCAACCCCGCACGGTTATTACTTTTTAAAATTATTTTAATGTTATACAAGGTGTCCCAAAAGCTCTGAAAGTATCAAAATTGTGTTTTTTTAAATGGAAGCCCCTATATATTATCGCATTTTTGGATTATCCGATCAAAATAAGTGCCTATTTTAATAAGGCTTATAATACCTAAATCTTAAGGGTTTTTAAATAATTTGAATTTTGAGAAACTCTAACCTAATTATCGTGATTCAATACTTAAGAAGTATTTCAGTTATGTATTCGAGATTTACAGTGAAGTCTAATAATAAATCATATTTTAGATCCCAATTATAATAGACGTGCTATATTACATAAGGTGTCCAAAAATTAAAACTAATCAAATAAGAACTTTAACTGGCTATAACTTGACTAGTTTAAATAGAACGCTATACTATACAGAAAATGTACCTTTTAAATACCTATCGAATGGTATAAGGATGTTCTATAGTTAAGTCTTCGCGTTTTCTGCACCATTTTGTGTTTTTTTGAATAGATGTTCTAATGTGTCTAGTTACCTATGGCATTTAGAAACGTCAAATAATTCATTTAATCTGTCAGTTTAGTCTGCAAAGTCTGTTGCTAAAATAGCGGCATTATTTTTTGTAACTGTGAAACTTCGTTTATTGAAATGAATTATTTGAATATTGTTGTGTTATTGCTTTTTCAAAATGAAGATTTATCCAAAGGAAACAGTAATGATATGATTTTTATCCTTGGAGAATACCATCAAAATTGTTTGTTGGCTTCTAGATTTTATGCTCAAAGGTTTCCTGAAAGAAACCATCCTAAACTAGCCGTTTTTGTGAGACTATTAAACCAGTTTCGGGAAAGTAGAAGTGTCAGTTATAAAAAACCTGTTATAAGAAAACCTGTCACTGAGGATGAAGAAAATGTTTTTACTGTACTTGGTTCAGTGATCGAAAATCCCAATATTAGTCAGAATCGTATATCCGAAAATACTAACATTAGCCAAGCAGGTGTTTCAAGGATTTTTAACAAATTCAGATTTCATCCTTATAAAATCCAGCATTGTCAAGAGCCTCACGGAAATGATTTTGACAACCGAACTGAATTCTGCCTGTGGGTGTTGGATAAAGTGGCAGAAAATGAACACCTTTTTGATAATGTGTTGTTTAGTGATGAATATATTTTTCATAACAATGGTTTCGTGAATAGACACAATTTCCATTACTATTCTGATTCAAATCGGCATGAATACAAAGTTATGAGAAACCAGAATATTTGGTCAGTTAATGTGTGGGGAGGAATACTGGGTCCATATTTAATTGGACCCTATTTTTTTGAAGGACTTTTAAATGGTTTTCTTTTACACCAACTTTCATTGTTTTTAGAAGATGTTCATTTCAACTTTCGAAACAGGTGGATTGGGAGAGACGAATTTCAAAATTGGCCCCAGAGATCTCCGGACTCGACTCCACTAGATTAATTTTTATGGAGATACATAAAAGGAATTGTCTACAATGCGCCCCCGACAACACCACAAGATATGAAAATACGCATAAGAGACGCTTTTCAAACTGTAACCCCGCAAATGTTGTCCAGAGTTAGCAATGGTTTCGAAAAAAGCATATGTAAGTGTATGGAAATGGATGGTTGATGAATATCTATTATAAATATTTTGCTTCTGTTTTGTGCTATCGTCAATATGTCATTACCATTATTGCTATTATAGCCTGTTGGACGACTATAAATCGCGTTTCGAGTTTCTCAACATTTGTAAAGATATTCCTGATTATTATTCTTATAGTTGTAAATTACCTGTCATTTCAAAAGGCCATAGGCAACTAGAACATCTATTCAAAAAACACAAAATGGTGCAGGAAACGATTATTTGGCGTATTCTGTGAAAACACAAAGACTTAGCTATATAACACCCTTATACCATTCGATATGTATTTAAAAGGTACATTTTCTGGTAAATTAAAAAGTATAGCGTTTTATTTAAATTAATCAAGTTATCAAGTTTTAATTTTTAGACACCCCGTATAATATAGCAAGTTTAATATAATTGGGATATAAAATATGACTGTTGTTCACCTTCACGATAAAGTTCGAGTACATAACTGAAGTACTTCTTACGTGGAGGGAATATGAAAATTAGGTTAGATTTTGTCAAAATTCAAATTATTTAAAAACCGTTAAGGTTCAGGTTCTATAAATCTTATTAAAATAGGTACTTATTTTGATCGGAGAATCCAAAAATGCAATAATATACAAGGGGTTTCATTTAAAAACCTAACTTTGATACTTTCAGAGCTTTTGGGACACCCTGTATAATATGAAAATAATTTTAAGAAGTAACTATATTAGATCCTCATATATCCAAAAAGTATACCTTTTTTAAAGTCATATACATATATATATATATATATATATATATATATATATATATATATATATATATATATATATATATATATGCTTAAAATTTATTTCTAAATCCATTTTATGGGCTTTGTCAGTTATCTGCAACAATGCAGTCTTTTCATTAAATCAATGTTTATGAATTATATAATTAAGGCTAAATAAATACAGATAAAAAAAATTTTTGTTCGGCTCACTATTTTTAAGTCAAAAATTTTCTTAAAAGTACATTTATATACATCCAATTTTTAAAATTATTCTTTTAAAAACAAGTCACAAAATTAATTAATATTTAGACTGGAAGTGAAATGCTAACGACATACAAGATAAACACCTAGTCAGAATTTAACTCCTGAACACGGAGATATTTTTATCTCATTAACTTCATTTCCTAAATTTTCACTTTTTAATTTTAAAGTAGTAAGAATGTTATAAAATTTTTTTGCAAATAAATAGAAAAAATTCACGCTAAACTTACTTTTTATTATATCCCCTGTGTCACTAATCACAATCTCTTTAAAATTTTTTGGTGGATTTTTTTCTGAAAAAGGAGCAACAAGAGTAACTTCATGTCCAGCATTGGCAAGCCCTTTGGCCAATGCATTTCCTAAAATATAATGACTTCTAGCTGGTGGTGGAAAAATTACCAATAATTTTAAACTTGAAGCATAACAGATGCAACTTATTAATACTGCAGAAGCCACTAGGTACTTCATCTTAATTTTTTATATTTGAATTGGTTTTCTGACAAGCGTCTTGAATAACAATCTTATCTTTGCAAAGAGTAATTCTTGCCAAATGAAGGACATTTTTGTTATCATAGCCAATAATAAATATAACTGTTACCAAAATTTCTACTAGTAAAATAGGCCCGTACCTAGAGATTTTTCTTTTACAAGAAATTCCACTTTTCAATAAAATAAATAAAGTACTTGCTGATTTTACCTTAATTTGGTCAGCCTCAAGTACCTAAATATTGTAATCGAACACACGAAAAAAAATTAAACTGGGGTCAAACTGAAAGTTAACGAGGCAATGAACATATCGCGATGCTACATAATTCTAATTTCACCCATTACAAACTTAAAATGGAGCCCAGAGATTGAACACAATACAAAAATACTTTAACATGCATATAATAAATCAATTTACCAAAATATTGGGAATATCGTGATCGGTCCAGGAAGCAAATACATAACAAAGCATAGTGAATTTTACAATATATTAGAAAAGTACTCTTAAAATTATCTCCTACTAACAGAAAAAAAGGAATAATAAAGCATTTACAAAGTAACAGCTTTCGGAAACTATGAAAATTTCAAGATAAATTAATCCATAATTACAAAGAAATAGCAACAATCGGCCTTAAAACCCAACATATGTCTTAATAATAGTTTGATACCGTCAATTTAGGTATAACGAGTTTTAAAACCGCAAACTATGGTTAGATCCAATTTAGACATTAAATTTACTCGGCGGTAAGAATTAATTTTTAGCTTAAATCTACTGAGTTGTAAAGAAAATCTATAAAAGACTGTAATTAATGGATCTTACCCGATCTTGATGGAATCTATCAGGATTCCTCTTGCAGAAACGTGTAAAACTGCCAAAATTCCTATCTCCAGATTTATCTGGGTAAAAATAACTCAAAAACATCAAACATTCAAAAAATAAGGTAACTAATTAACAAAACTCAATTACCGGAATGATCTAAACGACTTTTCAGCCCCTAATCCCAAAAGATGGTTCAAATAAATAAGGATGAAATTCTTCGGTTTCTTAAGCCCATTCGAACAGGAAAAAGTAAAAGTTAAGGCAAAATGGCCTTCATTTATAACCCAGATCCTTGTTTGCACACAACATTACTTCTTTTAGGTGCATTCAATTCACAGGATTGAGAGAAATAACAGTTCAAAAATATGACTGGGTAAACAACAGTCTGCTGAAATAAATTCGTTAAATAAGCCAATTGATTAATCATTAGCATTTTCCGCTCAAAAATTAAACAAGTATTCCAGTAGTTATTTTGAAATTAGCGAAAAGCATTTCAAGCTACAGGCATTTAGGCAACCCAAAATATTCCACTCGAATATTAGTAAACAGGAAAACCGAGATCTATGGGTAACAGTAAATTCAGCATCTATAAGAAAGCAACTAACAGTGTGGTAAAATATCAGTATAATGATCAAACTTGAAAATAATATTCACTAAAATCTAGTTGTAGTTAATTTTGTTTTCCCACAGAATATATCGGAAATACTTAAGGAAAATTATATTGTGTTGCCCATAACATTACAGTAATGTAAAATTAAGTAATGTAAAATTAACTGAATTAGCTATAGTGAAATTAAACGGAATTTGAAATATATATATATATATATATATATATATATATATATATATATATATATATATGTATATATTTGACTATTCCACCGTTTTATAGTGACATCTGTCATGTGTCAACTGGGTAGTGGAGGAAAATATGGATACCGTGAACAGTGGTGTAGTCAAGAAAAAGATTTAGCCAAAAAAAAAGGAAAATAAAGTTAAGAAATTACTTGTTTGACTTTTTTACATAATATGAGAAAATTTAATAGAAAATCTATTCGTCTGGAGATGGACTGTCCAGGAGGCTTAAATATCTTTCTTTTTACAACTTTAAAATATATCTGGAAATGGCACTCAGACTCTCGGTATTACTTTTTTTATTCATGGTGTTACTTTCTTGGTTAATGTGCACCATTTCAAGAAAGAGCCTTTTGTGATAAGTAGGAACTCTTTCTAGAATCTCAGTGCCATCCCAGTTAATATTGTGGTTTTTATGAAAAACATGTTCAGCCACAGCACAAGAGGGCAAACCTCTATTAATGTCACTACGATGGGCAGTGAGTCTGCTTTGGAGGCTTCTGGAAGTTTGGCCTATATAAACTAGTTGACAGTTGGAACAGGGAACCTTATAAACTATGCATTTAACTGTAACGGCATTTTTGTTTTAGAATAAATTTTAGAGATAGTAAGTAATTGTTTTCTTGCTATTTTAATATCTGTTTTTTGAAAAATATTCATCAATTTGTCAGTAAGATTTTTTATATCTGGTAATGTGTGGAAAAATTGAGTTTGTATTGTTACATTTGAAAGAGTTAGCTGGGTTTGAAGATTGAGTATGTAACAGAGACGGTTGAGAAGGTATTTCAAAAATGTTTTCCGGAATATTGCATTTAGTATTATAGAGATTTTTTGATAATCTTGTCTGGATTAGAATTCTCCAATAGTATATCATTTAGTTGGCATAATGTCTCTGTAGTAAAATTCGGGTGTGTCAGTTTGACAGCTCTGTTTTTCATTCCCAAGATGACATTGATTTTTGATCTCATAGGATGGTACGAATGGGAATTGATGAATCTGTTAGAACAGTACAGTCTTCTATACTATTTAGTTTCTAGAGTGTTTTGATTGGTACGTATAACTAACATATCAAAAAATGGGATAGTATTGTTAGTTTCTTCCTCAACTATGAATTGAATATAAGGATTAAAAGAGTTAAAGAGAACAAGAGTTATCTCATTCTACCCGCAGGTACAGCAAGCAATAAGTCATCTACATATCGCTTGACGAATGGAATGTGAAAAGGCATGTATTGGAGACAATCCTTAACCAGATCATCTAACATATAATTGACTAAAATAGGAGAGATTTTAGATCCCATTAGTGTTCCAAAAATCTGTTTGTAATAGTCATAATCAATCCTACAGTACTGTGATATGTCATCCCATTTCTCACTAAAGCTGTTAAGGATAACTTTTAAAGGTTTTTCTCCTTACCAAGGCCTTCAAATTTAAACAGAGTGCGTCCCTCTCCTTCTCAGGACTATAAGGCAGCTAGTCCTGAGAGAGACTCAGCACATACACGGGATGCCTGAAAACCTTCGATTACACATCACACCCGTGAGAATATCCGACATAACATATATATATATATATATATATATATATATATATATATATATATATATATATATATATATATATATATATATATATATATATATATATATGCATTTTAATATTTTTTATCTCGGAAAAGTTCTGCATATCCCTAAACCAAAATAACATCCGGTGAAAGTTGTTTGGAATACGAACTAGGGATCAAAAGTTTTAAATTGCGCTAGGAGTAAAATACCCCCTCGTTTTCCATTTTTCAAAATGTTGTTGTAGAAAAAAATGTTGCTTATATTTAAAAATTATACTAAATTATGAAATTTTGCTCATTTTTGATAAAAAATATGATTTAATCGTTTTTTTTTCGAATTGTCTGTATAAAAAAGTAGATCACAACCATATAGTACGCAAATCCTATTTTCTGTAGATCACGTTAGGGAAAATCGTAAATATTGTGTCACATTAGTCAGTTTTAAGAATATTATGATATTTGAAAATATTAATCTAAAAATAATAGACATTTTTGGTGCACACCGTAATTTACTTTTTGAGGAATCAAACGAATTTAATTTAGAATTGAAATTCTATAATACACTTAAGCCGATGTCATCTTCCAAATGGTACAATTATTTCTAAAACTATATATATATATATATATATATATATATATATATATTTGTTAATTCAAGTTTGAATCGACATCGTCAAAAAAAATTGAAAAATAAAAAACATTTTTTTCTAAATTATTTTATTTGCCTCCAAAATAAAGCTCAATACAATTTTGGACAAAAATCGGAAAAAGACTTATGTTTCATTTATAATACATACGAATTTAAATCTACATTTAAATTTGAAGCATAAATAATAATAATATCATGTAATATCCTTTTTATGATTAATATAGCTAATATCAAAGTAGCCATGAAAACAAGTGAAAAAAAAAAAGAAATAAATAGATGTCATTTATTTGGTTGTATTGTATAAAATGGAAGTTGAAAAGTTGTCATTAGTTATCATCGCTTTTGTGAGGAAGCAGATATTTTTAATAATAGACATAATAAAAATATTCACAATTCCACTATATTCAGAATTGTGAATAAATTGAAACAAATATCAGTGAAGTATAAAAATACTACAGATTTTCAGCATGTAAAATATGTTACAGTCCATTCAATTTCTAATTTTTTCTAACATATTTATTCAAAAATATTTTATATTTATTACAAGTAATCAATTATAGAAATCTATAGGTTTTAAATTATTCGATCTATTAACAAAACAGAGGATTCTAAAAATCATAGTTTTAAACAGTAAAGTCGGTAATTATTTTTATCAACAGAATTTATAAAAAATTGGAAAAATGACAGTTTAAAATCTTTTTTTAAAATAAGTAACATTCAGTTTTAGATTTAAACAATGTTAAACTGCACATTCTCTTAATTCAGAAGTGTTAACCACCATATTATAGTGTACAATTAAAATTAAAAAATTAACCCAATTGACCATCGATCGAGGTCCTTCGGTATAAGAAACTTATTTATGCTACATTTGATATTGAAGTCTCTACAAATCTCTATAAAATAAAAAGAAAAGTATGTTAGAGATTGAATAAGGGTTTTTCCAATGTCGCTAATGCAGTCTTTTGTCTGGTCTTTGGTTTTGGTCTCTGGTCGTTTACAATTCCTTTGTCATCGGACGAGTTTCAGATTTTCTCTCCAATTTAGTTGTCAGGACAGAAAGTTGTAACAGGCTTTTTTTACTTTAACGCTTGTTCTATTTAAAGTGTAATTCCGCAAGAGATCATACAACTATCGATTTTTAGGTATCTGTAATTTGGCTATGTCTTTCTGGTACATTTAACCTTTTGAAATATGTATTTTAGCAAGTCTTCTGACATTCAGCCATGGCCATTTACCAGCTGGTAGCACTAGTAAATTAGTGTAGAATTGTTAAAAAGTAAAATCAGTGATCATCTGTATGTTTTAACATTTGTTTTGATTAAACTAGATCTAAATCAGATAACCACATTTCATATTTTTCATTATAGTCGACGAATTCAACAAATTAAATTATTTTCATGTTACGCGTGATATTAACTTCATAAAAATTTCCAGATTACTGAACCCCGTTGTTCTCTTTTTGTTACAGTGCCAGCTTTTTCAGCTACAAGACAGTTTTTCGACTATAAAACAAATTTTTGAACCATAAAACAGCTTTTTAAGCCTATTAGCAGTTTCTGAATCATATGCCAATCTTTATAAATTATATTCCAGCAATTTATAAATTTTTAAAGCATTTTCAAACTTTTCTTAAGCTTCTGAAAGCTATTTTCCAAGTTTTTGAAGCTTTATGGCAACTTTCGTTCCTTGTTTTATACGAGGATTATCCAATGTTCCTGAAGCGCTGCTGTCTTCATTTCAGATACTATATATTTCCTCGAAATTAACTGCATGTGTTGGCGAATGCATTGAGTTTGATTCCATTTTGGACAGATATACCAAGCTACTCACAAGAGGACATTAAAACATCCGAGAGCAGTCAAGTTTGCAATTACTCAACTAGCCCGAGATCACCTTTTATTGACTGTAGTCCGTTAGCAGTACCAGATAAGTAGCTGTATTGTTTGAATTTATAATAAGAGAAAAATTTAGTCGTAATGTAAGAGATATTGTAATTTCATTTTTTCTTTATTATTTGTAGGTACAGCTAGCATATCCATGTAATTTCTTCTCTATTAATTTTAGCTACAGTATTTTATTAAAGTAAATGTCACAGTTTAATACTAGTATATTGAGTTTTATTTGAATAATCTGAAGAGTCTATCCGTAGAATCTCAGTTTTCCCGGAGTTATAATTTTATCAGTTTCTGGCTACAGATGGCACCTTAAACATGAACTTTCAGTTAGAATAACTTCAGGAAGCGCTGTTCGTGCATTTTGTCGCAAGTAAATCATTTAAATCCCATCCATTTATAACTATCGCGATAATAAAAGCTAGCTGACTTAGAAACTGTGGATTATTTAAGGAATGGAACATAATGTCATTACCTAATCCAGTTTAAATCACTTATGGACTATTCAATGCTTAAATAATTAAGTAGCTAGTGATTATTAAGTCTTGTAGTATTGAGCGGGCTGTTTAGTCAATTAATATAAAAATTTAACGGATTATGTAGTGGATTGATAGGATGATGGATTTTAGTAATATTATTTAGAGCTGTTGTTTCCACCGTGTCAAAGTTTAAGTATGGCTGTGCTGGCTTTCTGCAATTATTGTATATGAGCTCTATTGCCAATAAGCGTCGGCATATTTCTTTATACAAATGAATTGCTGCTTGTCTTGATATTTCTTTATTTTTATATATTAGACTCCCAAAGTGTATGCGTTATTGTTTATCAGTTTAAGAGTGTTAATTTAAGACAATTTTGTAGTCTATATTTACACCTGAATATTTGACTATATATAAAATAAATATAGTCCAGGGAAAGAATAAAAATGTTAATGGTTATCAAAAACTTCACAACAGTAACAATAATAATACATTTTGGACTTTTGAGGGTTAATTTGACGTGTATCAGGATCATCAACAAAATAATTAAAATTTCATTGTTCCCGAAACTATTTTGCACCCAATATGGCAACGAGCACATTACAATCGTGTTACCTATCATCGAACAATATTAAATTATTCTCTTTTCTTTTTGGATTCTACTGTTTTGCCCCTTTTTGGTTTTATCCATCCATATATTCTTGTCAGCGTATATAATACTAATACCAATCCACCTAATAATACGCCAATGACATCTAACATATAATATTTATATAGAGGTAATTTAATTCCTGCAACTCTAAGATGTGGTGCCCCTTTGTGCCGTACTACATATTCTATCCAATAATTCGCTACTTCAATTGGTTTGAATTGACGGTCGTGCATTATCTTGGATCGCATTTTTACGTTCTTTGAATAACTAAAATAGAAAAATAATAAAATCAACATCATATAAATTGTTCAAATGCCTGTATTTTATACGGTATAGTAGAATTTTTGTTGATGAGACGCAAACGTTCATAAATTGCAAAAAAATAATATATCTCTGTGAAAGTTTTTCATCTTCTTAAAAGATCGCAAAAAGAGGGATTGAAGACTTCTGTGAGTAAGGTTACACGAATTTAGATTCATGAATAATTTGACAAGATGGCGGTCCAATATTTTAACAACTTCAAATTTTTGGAATAGATAATCTTTTACAAAGTTACCCTCATTTTTAATGGTAAAAAAGATACCGCTATAAAAATAGAGGGTTTACATTAAAAAAAAAAACTTTTATTTTTTTAAGTTAATATTTAATGTTGGTTTTTGATCACCCTGTATTTATTTATTATCAAAATATCAACACAGTTCATTAAAGTAAATCCCCTTCTAGATGGAAACTAACTCCAATGAAATACTAAAATTTTTCATCTAGAACAAATTGATAGTTATGTTTAGACCTGCAAACGCCATTTTTGACTTGAATTTAAAATATGTAGAAACAGTTAGACTTAGGTATATGACACTATACATAAAATATGTCTATAATTCGTAAATTCCAAAAATTAAAAAATATATAGGGTGTTCCATTTAAAATAAGCAAGAAGGCACCATATTCCGCTATAATCGGAAGTGCCATCATCTTGAAAATATATATTCTCCCCATCGACTTTGGAAACAGCTGAATTTTGGGACACCCTGTATGCGAACATTATAAAGTCGAATCTTACCAATACATAAGTGATAAAAATTGTAACTGTTCTCTTTAAAAGGCTCAGCGACAATATACCTACCTAGGATTTGATAGCAACTCATTTACTGCTTCAGCTAAGTTATTTTCATTTAACTTGGATAAAGGTAGACTCTTTCCAAAACCAAGAGAAAGCGCTCTGGCAGCATTTAGTTTCTGATCAGCAAATACGGGAATAGCCAATATTGGTACACCTAAGTATACTGTTTCGGTGGTACTTAACAAGCCTCCATGGGTAATAAAGAGTTTGCAATTGGGATGAGCTAAAAAAATATTCATATAATAATTCAAAATTTGTTAAAATATACTAATGTAATTATTAACAAAGAGTATGTAAAAAAACTTGTTAATTTGACAAATAACGTAAAAATGTCATCGATGATGTGGATTACTGCTCTATTGGTCCAAAGTCGTTAAAATTGTTATTTTATGTTGGGGTTTTGATAATAATTTTGTAAGTAAATCTCTTACGCTCACTATTTAATATTTTTGAATGTAATAATTTTATATTAAATCATCAAGGAAATATTACGTCCGATACCAAATGATAAAAGTTATATAAACCAGAACAATTCAGGCCTGTCACTAATATCATGTCTTTCTGTTGGACACAGGTCTTTCTCAATCTTTTCCACGTCTCCCTGTCCTGTGCCACACCCATTCATTATTTACTCTTCACCCGTCTGATATCATCCACTCATTGCCTTTGAGGTTGTGTTACACTTTTTTTTTCTGTGTGGATCCATTCTGTTATTCTATATGCCATCTGTCTGTGGGTAGTCTGGCAACATGTTCTGCCCATTTCTATTTCATCTTCTTTGCTCCTTCCATTATGTCTTCTTCTTTTCTTTCTAATTTATTCATTTCGTACCTTATCTCGTAACGAAATACCAAGCATGGTCTCTTCTATAGCCCTCAGTGATATCCTAAGTTTTTGACTAAATACTTTTTCGTAAGCGCAGACTGGAAGGACGCAGGTATTATAAACTTTAATTTTTCAGCAGATGGGGATTAAATTGTTTTTGAGAATGTGGCCCAGTTTTCCAAACGCTTCCCATAACAACCTGATTCACCTGGTGATTTCTGCATGTCAGTTTCCTTTTCTTTTTGTTTTGCTATAATTAATTTTCAAAACCTATCTTTATGGAAGCTTAATTCAATTCATGTAACATATCATCTGTTTCGCTGATGTTATTCGCTATTACAACTATATCGTCTGCGAATCTCTGGTCTCATCAAGGCTGACTACATTTTTTCTCAATTTTAATTCTTTGAAAACATCTTCGAGAACGATCGAAAACAGCTTAGGAGAGATGGTATCTCCCCGGCATATTTCAGGAAGATTACTTTGACTGTAACAATACAAATAATTAAAATTATTTTTTACAATTTTTCACTTGGTTTATCTCAACCAGTCTGCATCAATGTACAGGGTGAGTCAACGATTGGATGAAGTAAGTTTGTGCCTTTTCGGTGAAATTTACAAAGAAACTATATTTATTGTTTGATACAGTTTATTTTTACGCAGATTTTAAAAATATTTAGGACTCTACAGGATGAGCCAAAAAACTAGGAGAGCATAAAGTTGTATTTTTTTAAATAGAATACCCTATATACGAATCGTATTTTCGATTTAGCTTATAATTTTAAATCTTTTTTATTAAGGGTTTACTATAACACAACTTTATAGTTTCTGAGATAATTAAATTTAAAGAAAAAAAGTCACATTTTCAAGCATCAATTCAATCCTAAATAACGTTTTCAATTTTGTGACAAATATATTCAAATTTGGAATTTAGCAAGGCCAAGGACAAGTTAACATAATTTTTACCTAATATTTGCAATAAAAGCCACAGGGTGTTGAACACATCGGCTCAAATTTGAACAAGTATAAATGAATAAATATCTTTTTTTTTAAATGATACACCCTGTATATTTTCATGTTATTTAATAGAGTAATAAAAACCCTAAAAGTTTTGTTCAATATATCCTATACCTATTTATAATAGTTTTTGAGATATTTCAGTTTTTCTTATTTTCCATACTTTTTTACAGAAATAGTCTTCATTATCATAGTAGCCATGTAAAATAATAAAAAGAAACTACAGAAACAAAATGAATGTGGTTAAATATGATGAAATACATTATTCGTTATATTACAACGGCAATAGTTTAATTAAACATAATGTGAAAAAATTAACACAACAATGACGACAAGGCAAATACATATTTACTTTTATACTAAATTGAAACAAAAAAATTACCTGTTAAATACTGAGATTAATAATTTCTTTTTAATAAGCGTTCGAATAAACGACCCTCTTGTGCAATGCATAAATTTAGTCTTTTTTGCAGATTTTCTCGGACCCTGGACAAAATTAGTGGCGTTATTGTTCTACAGGTATCCCTAATCCTGTTTCGCATATCTTCCACTGTTGTTGGTGGATTAACATACACCTTATTTTTAATATAACCCCATAGGAAGAAATCTAATGGGGTGATGTCGCAAGACCTTGGTGGCCACTCAATGAAACCCCCACGTCCAATCCATTTTTGCGGATATCATTGGTCCAAAAACGCACGACCTTTACGATGGTAATGCGGAGGCGCACCATCGTGCTGGAACCACATACTGTCGAGCTCATCCCTATCGAGACCTTGAAGCAGTTGGGGTAGTTCTTCTTGTAGAAAGTTCAGGTAACTATGGCCATTTAGTGGTTCAATAAAAAAGTGGGGTCCAATAATTCGATTATGATGAATACCACACCAACCATTTAATGACCAGTGGTTTTGATGTTGCACCTCTCTAATCCAAAATGGGTTTTCTGTGGCATAATAATGCATGTTGCGTCTATTTATGGCACCGTTACTTCTAAAAGTAGCTTCATCACTAAACATTACCTTGCATAATAAATTTGGATTTAATTGAATCTCCGCATTTATTGTACGACAAAAGTTTACACGACTTTCAAAATCCTGTCCATGCAATTCTTGGTGTAATTCCATGTGATATGGATGATACCTATATTTCTTGGTAGTACGATTAGCGGTGGATTGTGATGTTTCAAATAATGCTGCTAACTGACGGCTACCAATATAAGGATTTTCCTGAACATTTAACAATACTTGTAGTTCTTTTTCTTCATTAGTTACTGGTTTGTTGACCACTTTACGTTTTGGATAATCAACAGTACTAGAAGAATCAAATCTTTGCATTAAGTTTTGAAAAGTATGGGTATTAGGCTGGCGTCCATCAGGATACTTCATTTTGTAAATTCTTTGAGCAAGAAGGCAATTTTTTTGAGCCTCTCCTATTGTATAAATCATATTTATTAACTCATTCTTTGGAAAATTCATTTTACAATATAAGATGAATGCAAAAAAAACCAAACTACACTACATAAAAATCAAAAGAAGCGATTGCCGTTATAAATTTGACACACAGAAAAATGTTCTTTTACATTGTTTTTGCTACTATGATAATGAAGACTAGTTGTGTAAAAAAGTATGGAAAATAAGAAAATCTGAAATATCTCAAAAACTATTATAAATAGGTATAGGATATATTGAACAAAACTTTTAGGGTTTTTATTACTCTATTAAATAACATGAAAATATACAGGGTGTACCATTTAAAAAATATATATTTATTCATTTAAACTTGTTCAAATTTGAGCCGATGTCTTCAACACCCTGTAGCTTTTATTGCAAATATTAGGTAAAAATTATGTTAACTTGTCCTTGGCCTTGCTAAATTCTAAATTTCAATATATTTGTCACAAAATTGAAAACGTTATTTAGGATTGAATTGATGCTTGAAAATGTGACTTTTTTTCTTTAAACTTAATTATCTCAGAAACTATAAAGTTTTGTTATAGTAAACCCTTAATAAAAAAGATTTAAAATTATAAGCTAAATCGAAAATACGATTTGTATATAGGGTGTTCTATTTAAAAAAATACAACTTTATGCTGTCCTAGTTTTTTGGCTCATCCTGTAGTGTCCTAAATATTTTTAAAATCTGCGTAAAAATAAACTGTATCAAACAATAAATATAGTTTCTTTGTAAATTTCACCGAAAAGGCACAAACTTACTTCATCCAATCGTTGACTCACCCTGTACTTAATTCCTTACATGGCGATGAACCATCTACCAAAACCGCTCTGTATCCGCAAGTCGTGTGAAGGTCGTCCAAAATCGCAAGAAAACATCTAGAGAGACTGATGCATTGGTGAGCATTAGTAACGCCAGCGTATATATTATATGCTGAGATGGATTCTGAATAATTTGACAAAGGCTCTACTGGTGCAAGGAAATGCTCAAAACATACGATCGCGGAGCTTTAAAAAACACGAATAAGATCGTTATAGGTAATAGGGCCGAATCTATGCGTATGAGCCCGAAATCAGCAATCAGTTATATAGATTTTTCATAATAAGTCAAAATCGAGGATAGTAGGTCGCGCACGAAGCATTTCAAAGCAAATGTTCGCCTGTTTTTCAGAAAAATTGTCTATATCTCAACCTTCCCTTTAGAGAGTCGTAGAACGGTCAAATGTTTTGAGTAAAAAAACAAACGGAATACGACGGATTATTTTCTATGATCATGCTTAGCCCTCACACATCGACTTAAAAATATGACTTTTTGAGCACTCAAAGCTAGAAATTGATGGATTATCCATCGTACAGTCTTGATTTGATACCCAGTGATTTCTTTCTGATCCCGTACATGAACTGCGTGGTAAACAACTTTTTGATAAAAACTACGTTTTGGGGATATCATCTTCATAGTGGCAAAGATGTTTTTTTAATTGGCTCAAACGCTGGTAAAAGTGTATTAATCATTATGGTGAATATTTTAGGAAAAAAAATAGAAACTATTTTCAATGATCGAAATTTGTTTTTGTTTATTATTTTCAAAATATAAACTGTCACCCTTGTATTTCTGTAGTTTTTAGTGAAGGATGTATTTGGATTTAACAGAAAATGAAAGTCAACAAATATTAAAGCTCTGAAAAATAAAAAAAACTAAAACTCTTACCCAAAATAGCTTGTTGTGGAAACCATTTGGAAATCATCACGTTGTCTGGTTTATTTTTCAAAGTTTCGTCGTCCCATTTCCATAAAATTTGTTCTTTTCTTGAACCTAAAACTTTCAGTAAAGCATCTGTAACTTCCTTAGGCATTTCTGACGGTTTCAAATTGGACCCCATACTAAAGTAAACGACACCATCTTTCGCATTATCCATAAATTCTTTAAGGTCTTTTGGCAGTTCTTTTGGTGGATTGACATGGAATCCACCAATATCGATCATATTTGGCACTCGAGGTACTGGTTGACTAATACTTTCATGTGAGTTTAACAGAACTAAGGAAACATTGTATTGAATTTGTTCCAACTCGGGAGCGTTGGGATAATATTTCTTTAATATAGCATTTTGTTTTGGATACAAATACCAATATGTATGTAGATCCGATATTAAACCAAAAATGAAGTTATAAGTGCGATCCTTAAAGTTCATATCTCCAGAAAAACTTAGTAAAACATCAGGAATATAGGAAGGTGGTTCTGGATTAGCAACCATATTATTTATCCATCGGTTAGAACCTACTGGATTAAATAATATTAAGGGAGCATTAAAATGATGGGCAAAAATCTTAATGGCATCGGTAAAAAATTGTTCAACAATAACTGCATCAAAATGTTGTTTTGACTTCAGTAAATTTTGGACTTCGGATTGCTTAAAAAAATTCTCGCAGGCATCATTCAGCATGGGACTAATAAAAAGAAGTTGAACGAAGGCGGGTACATTTTCCATATCAAACATATTAATCTTCGGTTTCTCTTTATCACCTAAAATTATTAAAGCTGTATGTTAGTTGATAAATTAAAAGTTTTTAAGGACACACCAAGGTTATTTTATTAATTAGTAGATTTCGGCATGTAACGAAGTTACTAAATCTTAGGGCATGAGTATGTTCGCTGGGATTTAATTTATTTATTATATATCCGAAAAATCTAATTCTTGCAGAAAAAGAATGCTGAAAGTTTCAATATTGTCGGTATATAATTAGATTCGCCGCGTCATGACGGAAAATGCGATTTTCCGATGGTTTCCAGAGCGTCCGTCCATAGTAACCGCGCGCAGTATACAGCAGTATTATATGCGCGTTCACCCTACGCCGTCACTTGTTGGCATAGTAGAAGCCGGCTAATTAAGTTCGAGCTAACCATTAATTTGGGGAGAACTGCACGTTCTCCTCCCGGGTCAACAGTCATTATGGACTGCCTGGGTCGCCCGTCGGACCGCGCCTTCCTGGTCCAGCAATATAGGTGAGGCTAAGCTTGTGTGTATTCACCACCCACTTCCTTTCTTACGTCCTACCCCGTTAAAGGCCAGCATTTTCGAGGACCCTTGTAAATACGAGCAATGTTGTGTCATCCTACCATCACTAGTCGGCAGCCAGCGCTTCACTGTAGTAAGCAGCCCGGTGCATAAGTGGGCCCTCGACCACGTTAATCCCGAGGGTGACGCCCGAGGACCGACCTCTGGGTGGATGTTTTGACCATTGGGTAGTCAAACCGTTGACGTAAGTAGATACCGCCAAATCAATACCCCTGCACTGAGCATTTGACCTATGACTGCCTGCACGATAAATATCCACTGACCGATGTTCCGCTGCCGTAAATAAAGTAGATCCGTAGAGCACGACTTACTCCCTTAAGAAAACCGCGTCACAGGCGATTGTGGAGACTTAAAAAATGGGAGCGTGTTCAACCCAAAAAGTTACCATGTTAAAATTTCGCATTGAGGTATTATGACATTTTCGCATCTCGTGCTTTTCTTCTGAAAGGAAGTGTCTTTACGTATTGAGCGGTATATCGAAATAGTAAATATGCAACAATGAATTATGAAGACAGATGAGGTCATAATATATTTCCTGGTGGCGTAACAATTTTTTCGTAAGCGAAAGTGTAAAAATTAAAAATATATTCGAAATCACATAATAATTTATTATAACTCACGACAGAATAGCGCAAAACAATTTTTTTTTGTTTCGAATGTAGTCTTCTCGTAAATCTGTTTCAGTTTGCAAGTTGCTAGTGTCGTTAATGTAAAGTAAGGGGGAGCTACAGTTTTTTGGCTTAAATGATAACTTATTCTTCTGAAAATGATATAGAAATGGTTTTATAGCAGAATGGCGTCGGTAAATATACTTAAATCGACAATCTGCTAGCAGATGTGGTGGCGAAAAAAAAAGAATGTATGGGTCACGGCTAAGAAATCTAAAAAGAATACTAAAAGCTTTTTTGGTAAAAGCAAGCTGGCTGGTAAGCTAAGTGATAAATTGTTTATACAGAGTGTTCAGAAAATACGTGTACAACGTTTGATGACAGAATCTTGATATCAAGCTTAATCGATTTAAACCAACTTAGTTATAGCCAATACTGTTTCGTTAAGGCAGTAGAAGTTAAAAGTTTTAACAAAATATTGATTTTCCCTAAATTTTTTTAAAACATGGTAACCGAATTTAATTTTTAGTGTGTGGTCTAACACATTTTCTAGTGGTATAACGACCTACTATAAAGTAGTGTAAGTGTTATAAAAGTAACGTCATTTTAATCATCGCTTCTGATTTTTTATGCAATAAACGTTATGACAACCTATATATTTCTATCGAGAACCGCATATATTTGAAAGCTTTTTTATCTTTTGAAAAATTTTCATTGGATGACCGGTTTTGTCAGGAAAAAATATTACAATTACGTTTATACATCAGTTTGTTGTTATAAAAAAATGTTTAAAATTTTGTAGAGAGCTTAAAAGTGTACGAAAAATTGGGGGTCACGATTTAACAAATCAAAATTGATTATAGCACAGCTTCTTTTATGTATGATTAAATTTATTCAAAAAAATTCGTATCAAAAAAAAATGAACGTGTCCTAGCTATTTTTCTAAAAACCAAGCGTTTTAAATAATTCATTTATTCCAAATTTACGTCCTAGTATATTGTTATATTGATAACAAATTTGATAGGCGTAATGATAATGGCGTTAAAGCAGGTGTACTTCAAAGATAGTTTAGTTTATACAGGGTGCTCTAAAAAACGACGCATTAATTTTTATTTATTTTAAATAAATTATTAGCATTTTTTTAATCAAAATTGTAGTCTCATTGAACCCTCTTTTCAACTGTCAAGCACCTAAGTGATAAAAATGATGTATTATAGAATACCAAATTCATGTGCGCGTTGTTGTTATTAAGTTTGATTGGTTTTTTACACAATTTTCGGGTCAAAACAAAAAAAAATATTTCTAATTTCCTACTAACATTTTATGGCTAAATTATTAACTCGTTGATGACTTTGATGGCCCTATATCTTAGTGGTAAGACGTTTGCCTCGGAGCATACTTCTAGGCCAAAAAGATCCGGGTTCGAATCCCGACGAGGGTGATTTTCACATAAGCATCTGGATATTGTATTAAATATATATGTATACATGTGTATTCGTTGTTGTGTGATGTCATGTGATTATTATTAGTACATTATTTTCACAGAAATCAAAATGCCACAACCTAAAAAAAAAGACTAGGAAAGAAATATTATGAACGAATGAAAAATGATCCAGACAAGTTAGCTACTTTAAAAGAAAAAACAAAACAGTATTATTTAAAATCAAGCACTATAGGAAAAATAAAAACAATTTCTGAACTGATCGATCGTGAGAAACGACATTGTAGGAAGTCATGGCGAGCTAGATCAAATAATTACTATAAGAAAAAATGTGCTGCCAAAAAGGCTTCTATACATTTTATGAGAGCTACTCCATCAAGCCTATACAGAGAAGGATTTAATTTATCAACCATCATCGTCCCATATACTGAATGTGTGGAAAACCACTAACAAAGGGATCATCTATAAAAAGAAATGGAATGCTGAGAAACAAATAGACAGGAGGACGGCTACATAAATCAGTTGAAGAATTTATGGAAGATGATAAGTTCAGTCGATTTGGAGCCGGGAAAAAAGTACAGTAAAAAAAATAATGTAAGGAAACAAAGCGGAATAGATTTAATACGCTCCAGGACTTGCATAGAGAATCTTTGAAGACGGGGCCTGTCTGTCAGCTATTCGACGTTTGCAAGACTCGCACCATTTTGGGTTGTAGCTCTAAAAGTTGTACCATGCACAACAACTTTCAGTTAGTTGTTACTGCTTTATATAAGGCTACAATTCTTCAAATCACCACATATCAAAATTTATTGGCTACACTTTGATGCCTTATAAGTCCTAGTGCCTTATTGTTTAAATTTTGTGATTCATTGTTTCTAAATAAAAATGCACCTGTCTGTGCAAAGGATAGATCGGAAGGAAGCATGCAACACTGAACGCGGCTCCGCCGACTTCCCGCCGGATGGCGTATGTATGTTTATGCGGCTTTCATGGATTCCTCCGTGTGAGATGCAGTAGCAGTGAATATATCCACATTATTCGTTGTAGTGCTGAAATCACATTCAGCAAACGTACAACTATATGTAACTCCGTGTATAAATGAAGTAAATTGCGATCAGTAAATGCAAACTTCGTTTCAATAATATCCTTTCCATGTTAGAGGTTGCACAATTTGAATAAATTGCGATAAAACACAGACAGGTGCATGTCGGTACCCTGATGAGTCTAGTAGAGACGAAACATGTACCTCTGCCGTATCACTGTGGCGGGTAGGGTAAGCTTTGACTTTCTTCTCGGTATGGTGGTACAGGTGGGCCATCATCTCGACGGTGGTGGAATGGGATGGATTGTGTTTTATCGCAATTTATTCAAACTGTGCAATCTCTAACACGGAAAGGATATTATTGGAACGAAGTTTGCATTTACTGATCGCAATTTACTTCATATACATATACCCATATATATATATATATATATATATATATATATATATATATATATATATATATATATATATATATATATAGTAGGTTTTCACGGATGGTGGAATGAATGGTTTGGTTATTCCGGGTTTTAATCCGTTCGTTCAAAAAATCGTTTTCACGACGTTTCGTCAAAATCTCATTTAGCATTTTCAAGTGCGGTTCGTTTTGTTACTCGCTGAGAACAGTTCTCTCAAACCATATATATATATATATATATATATATATATATATATATATATATATATAGATGCTAATAAATTATGTTTATCTCATTAAGTTTATCTTCTATTTCACTTTTTAACTCTACAGTAGAAAAACTGTTATAGAATTTTTTACCAATAAATACAAAAATATATTCTTACTTACTTTTCGTTATATCTGCCATGTCAGAAATTATAATTTCTTTCAAATTTTTTGGGGGATTTTTTTCTGAAAAATGAGCAACCAGAGTAATTTCATGTCCAGCATTGGCAAGCCCTTTTGCCAATGCATTTCCTAAAATATAATGACTTCTAGCTCTAAATGGAAAAATTATCAATAATTTTAAACCCAAAACATTACAGATGCAACTTATTAGCACTGTAAAAGCCACTAGGTACTTCATCTTTCTATTTTTTTATCTTTTATATTTGAACTGACTTTCCGATGAGCATTTTATAAGTAATTCTAACAACAATCTTATCGTTACAAATAATTAATCCTATTATTTGCTAAATTTTAAGTATATTATATTTTGTTCATAGGCGGCGATAAATATAATTGCAATATATAAAAGCAATTTTAATTGGATTTAATTAATTACTGAGTGTAAACCTAAGTTGGCAAGTTTAGTTCATTTTATTCTTTTCGGTGACTCATAGTTTTTTATAGAAGTAATATTTCTGAAACCGATAAATTCTCTTCCTTTTAAACATTTTGGCATTTCAGTAAAGCGAATAAGAATGAATCTTTGAACATTACCACCAACACACTTTTAGAAATTTCAAGTTCAAAAGTAATTTGGTCTGAATACCGAGGAATGATAAAAGCAAAATACACGTAATTGTGTTGAGCCTTTGAAATGAACTTATAAAAAAATAGACCATGAGCTATACTTTTTGAGTGGAAGGAATTAAGTCGGGAACAATAAAGATTTTAAAATTTATATGTATATATTTTTATCACAGCATCAGCAGTTTTCGAGATATTCGAAAATTATTATTTCCCAAGGCAGCTGGAAGAGATCCTCTCTCTCCAAGCTAAATTAGCATTACATTCAGAAACGACCTACCAACTAATTGTAAGTAATCAAAAAAAATCACTGATAGAATTTAATGCATTTTGAATCGCTATTTTTCGTCTTGGAGTGAAAGTGAAGATTCGGATTCCAATAACTGATTCTACTGACGGATTTTGTTGGAAGAGAAATTTTTGCAAAAATATGAATGTAATAAATTTGGTTGTTAAAGCATTCGGGTTGATTAATTTATTTGTCTAATATTGTATTTTAAGGCGAACCAGAGTAACAAGGGGCTTCTATCGGAGAAATTTTTTCGACAAAATGATGAAAATTTGCAAGGTTTTTTAAGCAATAATGGTAATGTTCGTATATTTCAAGGTGGGAAATATTCATTTTCGATTTTGTATATTGAGAAAAAGAAACGTTACTCGAATCCTATCTCTAATCTCTTATCGAAAACGATTGAAATTTTAAATAAAAGCAGGAAAATTTTTTATTGAAATAAATCAGACACAATTTATTAACTTAAATTAATTAAAAATCTAGTTTGAAAAAATCCCAAGCAAAAAAATTTTTTTTTCGACATACTCTGTTCTAATGAGTACTAAAATAGTTTCTCTAATATAAATTTATCTATGTCCATTTCTATTGTATCCACTAAACAGATGGCTCTGCTTGTATTAGACTTCATATTTTGCCTGATAGAGGTTGCTTAAAGGATTCACTTGAATGAATTAACTAATTTATTTATTTATTTATCGACGGACAATACTGTCTATTTTACAATAATTAATTGCAGAGCTAGAGTGAAACATCTTCTTCTTCTTCTTCTTCTTCTTCTTCCTCTTGTTATAGGCTTACAGCCTGTTTTTTCCAACTCAATCATTCATCTCATTTGATGTTGAAATCCAGGACTATCTCCATCTTTTAAGTGGTCTACCTATTGGTCTTCTGGTTTCCGGTGTTCCATCTCGGGCGATTCTCGCTATCCTGTCCTATCCTATTTTGCGCCATTCTTCATACATGCTCATTCCAGGCTCTTCTGCGCTTCCGTCCCCATCTTACTATATCTTGCATTCCGTGTTCCTCGCGTATTGTTGAATTGCGTATGTGATCTCTTAATGTATATCCCGATATTCTTCTTAGTACTTTCATTTCGGCAGTTCTTAGAATTGATTTTGTTTTTGTGTTGTCAGCTCTCGTCTCTATTGCGTACGTCATTATCGGTCGAATACAGGTCATATAGATTTTTGTTTTTGCGTCCTTGCTCATGTATGTGTTGTGCCATATTATATCCGCCAGGCTTCCTGAGATTCAATTTGCCTTGTTTACTTGGTTTCTTACTTCTTTTGCTCTGTCTTGGTTTGCGGATATCTCAACTGCTAAGTAATTAAAGGTCATGAGTTTTTCTATTGGTTTGTCATCCACTACTAGTTTGCATCTTAAGGCCGCTTTGCTTATTACAATTGACTTAGTTTTATCGATGGATATTTTCATGTTGAATTGCTTGCTTATGGTGTGGAATGCAAATAGAAGTCTTTGGAGATCGTCTTCATTTTCCGAGACGGCGTCATCAGCGTAACATATTATTGTTATTTCCCCGGTATTCATTCTGTACCCTGGTGCCGCTCTTTTGACGTTCTCAATTATTTGGTCCATTACTATGTTAAATAGTAATGGACTCAGAGAGTCCCCCTGTCGTATGCCCGACGTTATCGGTACATCCTTAGTTAGGTTGCCGCTTACTGAGATTTGTGTTGTGGTGTTGGAGTTTAGCTGTTCAACTATGTTAATTAAATTGTTTGGGATGCCTTTAACTCGCATTATTTGCAGAATATCATTCAGTCTCACCCTATGAAAGGCTTTAGTGAGATCTATAAAGCACATAAAAGCCGGCTTAGTAAATTTAATAGATTTCTCTGCTATCTTTCTTACGATGAATATGGCATCTACTGTAGATCTGTTTTTGCGGAAACCTTGCTGTTCTTTTGATATTCTGCAATAGTCAGTTATTATACCTTCAAGGATTTTGGTGAATAATTTCATTATTGAATTTAATAAAGTTATTCCTCTATAGTTTTCCGTGATTTTCTTATCACCTTTCTTGAAAATAGGTACTGTTATACTTTTCTTCCAATCTCGGGGTATCTCTTGGTCTTTAATTATTTTGTTAAAGAGTTTTGTTAGTTCTTCGTGTAATGCATTTCCACCATATTTAATTAGTTCGTTGGGAATATTGTCGGGTCCTGGGGCTTTTCTCGTTTTTAATTTGGCTATCGTGTCTTTCGTCGTTTGGAGGCTTACTTCCTTGGTGTATTAATCATATTCAGATGCATTTTCGGGTGGGTAGTTGTTCTGTTGTGATTGATCTGTACTTTTATATAGTGTTTTAAAGTGTTCTTCCCATTCGTGCTCAGAAATTTTTTGGGATTGTGTATATTCGTTTATATCCTGTTTCCTTCTTCTGATCATGTTCCATACCTTCTTTGTGCCCCGTACAAGTCATGTTCCATATTTACTGTGAACCTTCGCCAATATTCGTTTTTGATTTGTCTTATGTCGGCGTTTACTCTGTTTCTTATTTCTTTGTATCGATTGTGTTGTTTCTGACTTGTTATTTCTGTATCGGAGGTAAGCCTGTCATTTCTCTGCTGCCAATGATTTTACCTCAGGAGAATACCAGTGCTTAGCTGACGGCTTAGAATTTGTGTTGACTTCTCTGTATCCCAATGCTTCCTCGGCCGATTTATCTACATTTCCTCTGATTTTTCCCCAGCTTTCTTCAACATCATCTAAATCTTTAATAGAGTTGTTTTTGATCTTTTCTGCAAGTCTCTTTTTATACAAGTCTTTGGTTGATTCATCACTTACCAATTTAATGTTTAATTTATTTTTAATATTCGGTGGCTTTTTCTTTTTGTGTTGTATTTTAAGTCTTAATTTGCATAGTACCAGATGTTAAGCTACGGACGTCTAATACTTGTGTTGGATGTAAAACTTTATTTGATATCACATAATCTATTATTGAATTTTGTCCTCTGGTATTTTGCCAGGTTATTTTGGTGTTGAGGCTAATGGGGGAAGAATGTATTATTTATTCTCATGTTGTTGCTTGTGCAGAAATCAATCAAGATTTCGCCATTTTCGTTAATATGGTCTTCGTTGTACTTGTTTTTGATCCCATCTATCACTTCGTTGCCTATTCTTGCATTTAGGTCACCCAATATTAGAATCTTTTCATCCGATGGTGAAACATAACAATGTGAAATCAATAATAGTGTAACAAAAGAGTGTTTACAAAAAAAAAAGGAAAAGTGTACACTTGTCAATCTGTAACAGCAAAAACATAAAACATTAACCGACAACCAACTCCAAGAGACTTCGTTTGAAATGATTCAAGGACGTATCCAAGAAACTCAAGTCACCCAACCCATTAGCATACTCAGCCTTGGTATAAAAGAATGGCTTGCATAATTTGTTCTGTGAAATGGCAGGTGCAATATATAGCAAGTACGAGTACTCCTGGGAGGGACCCTTAGACCAACATTCGACAATAGGCGCGGGCAATCAGTGATATTGTTTATAATTTTAAAGAGAAGTTGTAAGTCTCTACCGTTTCTTGTATAGCAAGGGGGAGCAAATTCAACTTGGAGCACAAAGCAGCACAAAACCTAACATCCTGAGTGACTTACTAACAATGTCAGCGATTTGAGGAATGAATGAAAGGGTGGAATTAAAAAGGACTCCCAGGTCCCGCGTAGAGTCAACAGAGGTCAGCGGCCTACTATCCAAGTGATAGTGAAAGTCCAGTGGATAACGCGATTTAGGAAACTTATTGAATTTACACTTAGAAATATTCAAACTTATCCCATTCACTTCGCACCAGGAAACAAATTTATCAAGGTCCCCCTGTAGCTCCAAGCAGTCACTGTCACTGTCGTAGACCTTACATACCTTCATGTCATCCGCAAAGAGTAAGAACTTGCTTGACTTAAAGCAGATCGATACATCATTAATGATTGAGTTGAAGAATAATGGACCGATGTGGAATCCCTGAAGGACCCCTGAAGAGACCGATATCTCCGAAGATACAAAATCATTCACCCGCACTACGTGACGACGATTACTCAGATAGGTCTCAATCCAACCAAACAGTTGACCGGAGATACCCGGCCCCTGAAGCTTATCCAGCAGAATCCCATGAGGCACCCTATCAAAGGCCTTCGAGAAATCATTATATACCGAGTAGACTTCGGATCTACCCTCCAAGGCCTCAGACAAACCGCCCACATAATAAACCAGATTCACTTCAGTGTTCCTACCAGCACAAAAACCAAACTGCTCCTCAATGGTGGCAAACTTAAAAATAGAGATGAGAAAGGCATTAACCAGCTTATCGAAGACTTTAGGAATATAATTAATTATGCTGATGGTCCATAGTTCCTAATGTCAGCCTGCTGCCGGCCTTGCTTTTTCATCTTGTCGAGATCCATCTATAAATTACCAGGATCCATTTTTTGGACGATTTAGAATGTGTTTAGCTTTCTAAAGCGGTGCCATATAATCTGTTGTACAGGGAGTGATGGCAATATTTCCTCCACGCGTTCCCAAGCATCTGAGTAGGCGCCCGTTCCAGTTTCAAGATGCGGTAAGCAACTGGGACGAAAACAGCCTTCAGGGCGTCATTCTCTATGTATAAATGGAGAGAAGGCAGGCTTATTAGGACCTCTAGAACCCTAGTGAAGCAGACTTGATCGCATCTACTACTTCCACACAAGTCATTCTTTTAACTTTGTCAAGTTGAAGACGGTGTTTGCGCTTTTGTTATACTAGATCACCATGCACTGGCAGCATATGTGATCATGGGGCGGATCACCATAATGTCTATCCAAAAAAGAACTTTCGGTATCAACCCTCATGTGTACTCATTTACAAGCCGAGAGAGCTTATATGGCTTTCTTAGATTAAGTCTCAATATGATCATTCCAGCTCAGTCGTGAGTCCAGAATTACTCCCAGGTATTTAATTATTCCCTTGTATTGGAGTGTCCTTCCCTTCAATATAATTGTGGAAAGTCTCCATATTCTTACTTTTTTGTAAAGAGTATACTATCTTAGTTTTGTCCTGGTTTATTTCGAGCCTTTCCCTGTGGCACCATTGCTCCGTGATCCGAAAGGCCTGCATCATTCCTCGATGTCCTAGATATCGCGACCACGGCACAAAATGATCAGGTTGTTGGTGTAGACCTGCGTATATAAATCAGCCTCATTTGGTTTACTCGATAGGCTGTCCACTAGGAGGCTCCAGAACAAAGGGATAGAATTCCTCCCTATGAACAACCCCTACTGGATAGTACTTTGACAGTTACATTGTTAAGCTCAGCATATATTAGTCTGTGAGTTAAGATAGCTCTGATCCATGCGACTACTGTCCTTTCAGAGTTTCGTCGTGATATCGAATCGTGAGATGTATTATCAAATGCCCTCTCGAGATCGATAAAGGTCCCTAAGGCGTATTGACCATACGACAACGTGCCTGTGAATTTTGCTGTCCTATAGGCAGTTGCCAAGGATGTGAAGGACACTGCACCATTACTCTTTCCTTGAAGTGTCGATGCACCAACCTTTCCAGTGTCTTTAGAAACAAATTAGTCAGAGGTCAAAAAACTTAGAGATTATGTAGTCCTTCCTTTCTTATGAATAAAGACTACTTTTGTTTCCTTCCACATTATCCGCATGCACCCTCAGCTTAAACTCGACCGAAATAATTTTACTATATGGCTTATTATAACATAGGAGGAATTTTGTAGTAAGGACCTTGTGACTTGAAGGGGCCAAAGGTTTCCATCGACCATTTTAAACATTTATATATCATTATCGTTTCAACTAACTTGTAGGGAATTTCTGTTGTTCTCTAAACTTACCCTCATATTGATTTGAGCTTGGAAAGTGAGTTCTTAATAGCTTCCTTAGAACCCTCTCTACTGTCGTGGTTAGAGTTCCTTCAGGAAGAACCTGTGCTTCAACCCGGGCACCAGGTTCTCTAAGTAGTATTTTGCAGAGACGGAATGTCAGGGCTATACTTTCTATGCTTTAGCAGTATTTTTTTGATGCGGAAAAATTACCAATAATTTTAAACTCAAAACATTACAAATATAACTTATTAATACTACAAGAGCCACTAGGTACTTCATCCCTCTATTTTTCGTATATGAACTGGCTTTCTGATAAGTATTTTATAAACATTTCTAACAACAGTCTCATCTTTAAAAATAACTAGTCATATTACTTGGCAAATTTTAAGTATATTATAATTTTCGTCATAGTCGGTGACAATGTAATTGTTATTGTATACAAACAATTTTAATTGGCAAGTTAGGTTAGTTTTATCTTTTTTCAGTGACTCGGAATTATTCCTTCTAGCAGTTATCGATTTTACTAGCGTTCCTAGCTTTGCCAGTGATATTTGGGGTCTATATGTCGTTCAGTTTCCCTTAGCTTCTTATAGAAGTAATATTTATGAAACCCATAAAGTCTCTTCCTTTCAAGCATTTTAGCAATTCGACAACATGAATAAAAGTAAATCTATCACCAACATACTTTTAGAACTTTTAACTTCAAACCTGACTTAGGCTAGGTGTTGAGGAATGCTGAAAGCAAACAACACGGGATTATTTTAAACCTCTGAAAATATTTTATGAAAAAAACGCACCACGAGTTATATTTTATGAGTTGTAAGAAATTTAGTTCGAAACCATATTGATGTTAATATATGTATGTATATATTTTTTTCATAGTATCAGCAGTTGATGAGATATTTGCAAATTGCTATTTACCAAGATGACAGTTGGAACAAGACTTCTTTTTCCGCGCTAAATTAGTTTTACACTCAGCCACGACTTACCAACTAATTGTAATTAAAAATTAGCTGTTGTAATTTAATGCCTTTTGGACCGCTGTCTATCATCTTGTGCACAGGGATAAAAATGAAGGTTTGTTATAGAATTTGGACATCAATAACTGATTTTAGTGGCGGCTTTTATCGAAAGAGAAATTTGCAAAAATATGTTGTAATAAATTTGTTTGTTCAAGTATGCGAGTTAATTCATTTCTTTGTCTAATATTGTGTTCCAGTGTATGAAAATAACTTTTACCAATAGACAGATTGTGCTCCGATGGGATCTTCGCTATCACCAGTCATCGCAAACCTTTTTATGAAATATTTTGAAACAAAAACCTTAAGAAAAACCAAAACAAAACCATCCCTTTGGAAACGTTATGTGGATGACATCTTCATCCTATGGCCACACGAAAGATCCAACCTAGACATATTCTTAGAGGAACTAAACAGCATTCATCATCGCATTCAGTTCACATTGGAGGTCAAAGTTACCAAGCAGCTACCTTTCCTTGATCTTCTAGTCACTAGAAACGATGACCTATGCATCGATTATCCGATCTACAGAAAACCCACATACACAAACAGATACCCGAATAATGAATCACACCACCAACCATCACAGTTACAATCTTTCGCCAATACATTGATCTCCAGAGAAGAACTCATACAATATCACAACAGCTTTAAAGCAAAATAACTACAAAAAACACAATATCAAAAAGGCCCTAAAACAGAATACAAAAGCAATAGCAAAGAAAAAAGGAAAAGATAACAAATCCAAACCAAAAACCACACAGTTATACATAAAAGGTGTAACAGACGTAATTGTAAGAATTTTGAGGAAGCATGATACATGAACAATTTATAAGCCATAAACAACAATACACAAATTATCGGGCAATCCCAAAGACAAAATACCATTGGAAAACCAGGGAGTGTACAGCATCCCATGTAGAGACTGTGAAAAAGAATACATCAGCCAAACAAATAGAAGAATCTCTACTAGAGTCCAAGAACCTAAAAATAATATAAAGAATAAGCAAACTACATCAGCTTTATTCGAACACCATCAGGAGACAAGACACACTAAATTTCCAGGAAACTAAATAGATCTCACTCATGCGCATCATCAGAGAAGGTGTCGAAATAGAAAACACTAAAAACTTTAATAAGAGAGGTGATGAACAAAATACCTCCAATACATGGAAATTGCTACTCAAAACCAAACCAAAAACAACAAATCAGAGAAACAGGACAGCGAGCTGAGAGGAGGCACAGACTCAGGGAAGCTAGAAAACCAACCAGGATCCGTATCCTCGAAAGTGTGATGTGAAAGGTGATGTGATTGACGATGGGAATGGCGATGTCAACTTTTTGACAGTAAAAGCTGTATTCTTGAAAAAGCAATATTGCCAGATATGAACGTGCTAAAACCCGAGAATTTCAAAAAATAAAATGGATGACAGATTGAATTGAGCTGTCAGACCGAAAAAGTCCGTAATATGTTTTGTCGCCATTTTAGGCAAAAAGTAGTTTTGGCACGTTAAATTAATCGTCAAAAGTAAAAAAAATAGTGCTGTTGTTGTTATTTTTGTGAAGTTATTGATTGCCATTACAATATTTGTACTTTGCCTGGATTAAATTTATCTTAAATTGACACTCTAGAACTGTTAAACAAAAATGTATACAAAGAGCCAAGTACTTTAAGATTCTTATACATAAAGAAAAAGGGATATCAAGACAAACAGCAATAATATATACAAAATAATATACTGACAGTAATTGCAGAAAGCCAGCACTGATAATCCTTGAAACGGTAGAAATTACAACTCTACGTAGTATGACTAAAAGCCATCATCACAATTCACTACGAAAACTATCCAATCGGTTATTTATTGTATGACTTCACAAAATATCCAGCCTCTTACTGCAAGATGTTCTGTCCTGACAACTAAATTTGAAAGAAAATCTGAAACTTGAACAATGATGGAGAAACTGTATATGACCAGGGACCAAAATCAAAGGCCAGGCAGAAGACGTCCATGAAAGATACTGGCGGATCTCATATTCAACTTTTAATATATTTTTTTTTATTTTATAAATATTTGTAGAGGTTTGAAGATCAAATGTACCATAAATAAGGTTTTTATGCTGAAGGATCTCATTCGTTGGTCTGTAGGGTTCATATTTACATGTCCCGATAAATTATAATCATAATATTTATTTAATTGTAGTGTCGTATAGTGTTTAACACAGTCTAATTAAGTGCTGTAGTTAACATAATTTAAATATACAATTTGTTACTTATTTAAATAAAAGTTTCAGATAGCTTACAAATTGTGATTTCTCAAATTTATTATAAGTTGCGTCGTGAAAAGAATTATGTTAGATTTAACTGTTTAAAACTAAGATATTCGGCTGTTATGGACACAAGTATTTATGTTAAATCCATAAGCAGAACTGGCCCCAGAAAAATTTTTTAAATAGCACGCGCATACAATTGAGTTATGAACAGAATCTCTTGTAATAATTTTGTATGTCTGTAATCTCAAATTTATTTAATATTTGCGAGACATATTGAACTTTCTAAGGATATTTTATCAAAAAATTTGAAAATATTAATAATATCGGGTACCACCTAATTAAAGTTTTAACTGTTTATTCATCATAAAACATCTTAAAGAAACGGTTCGTCAACATATTATTTTTTTTAATGACGAGTTATTTTGAAGAACCAAAAATAAAAAAAAAATTAATTCTATTTTATTTTTTGAAATCCGTGCGTTAAATATGTCATTTAGCGGCTGACGTTTCATTTGCGCATGTTTCACCGTTCGCTTGCCTTCCACCGGGCGAACCGGGTGATGAACATTTCAAGAATAAGCGTTCGTCATCTTTTTACCGTTCACTTCACGTTCCCCACTTCGAGGATACGGCCCCAGGCAGAACCAAGGTATAACCTGCGAAAGCGCCAAACTATAAAAAGACCGGCATGTTGTATTCGCACGCGATATACAATTTGATAAATATTAGATCCAAAATTTTACAGCGGTGTTTCGTCCCTGACGTCGATGGTTAGACTCATCAGTGGGTCCGTCGACGCCTTTACCCAGACACCCTGTGTTGACGTACTTATATATATTTGGATGTTGTATTTGTATTTATTTTCGGGCGGAACGTGTCGGTAGGATATTGATTATAAGTGGTACTGTTTATTGACCAGACGTCGTGATTTTTAATTTCGATCCGTAGTACTACGACAGGCAGATGACCAGCACGCTCATTTCAAGTCAAGCAGCCGTCGAGGAAGCATTAATAGAAAATGCCAGCTGAGATGTTGGCGAAACGTGTCAATTAAGCCATACTGCGCATAAAAATAATTATTAGTTAAGCTGGTAATTAAAATAATTATTATTTGTTAACAACTTTTACAAAATAAATCGACTAATTGTTATAACGTAGTACGTATAGAGTTCAATTGTCAGATCAAATTTTCTAAGTTTTGTTGTTTTGAGATAGATAACAATTCTAAAAATAATAATTATTCATGACTTTGTAAAATAGTAAACAATGAAATCTGTGTATTTATTTTGATTAACAATCCAGTGAAATACTAATGTGTTCACAAATTATCAAGGAAACCTTTATTTTTTAATTATAAATACTTCAGAGTTTAATTTATTATAAAACTCATATTTTAACAAATGAATTTTGTTATTACAACTAATCTACATGAAGCCAGTTTCATATTAATGAAAGAAAATTGATGTTTTGCTAACCAAAAATAGTGTTACCAGTATTCGCGTTGAAAATTCAAATGAGACAAAACTGGTATTATCGGAAAAATATAACATAAATCCCTAAAAATGCAATAATAATGCTATTTTTTTTTAAAATCTACAGTAGCGGGAGTAAAAAAGAGTTTTATGTTGGCAAATTATACGATTTTATTTATTTAAAGGAATAATAAATTATTCGTTGATATTTTGAATTTTTAATAATAACATTACAGCCCACAATCTAGGAGGATTGGTACACTACTTGTTCAAGCATAAGGAAAATTCATTTTAATTGCTTTTACGAGTTATAAAAAATTATTATTTTGAGATAAGTTATGCATGTATTTCAAAAATCATAGAAAGTAGAGAAATTTGGTGAAGTAAAATGCGAGCAGTGAATGTAAACTTCGCTCCATTATAACCTTTCCGTGTTAGAGGTTGCACAGTTTGGATGAATTGCAACAAAACACAATCCATCCTATTCCACCATCATCGAGATGGCGGCCTACCGGTACCACCACACCGAGAAGAAAGTAAAAACTTACCCTTCCTCCTATAGTAATACGGCAGAGGTACATGTTTCGTCTCTTACTATACTCATTAGGGTACCGACATGCTTCTGTTGGTTCAAAAGATAGATCGGAAGGAAGTATGCTACACTGTACGCGGCTTCGCCGATCTCCCGCCGGATGGCGTATATACGTTTATGCGGCTTTCACGGATTCCTCCGTGTGAGATGCAATAGCAGTGCTTATATCCACATTATGCCGTTATAGTGCTGAAGTCACATTCAGCAAACGTACAACTATATGCATTTCCATATGTAAATAAAGTAACATGCGAACAGTGAATGCAAACTTCGCTCCATCATATTTTTTCCGTGTTAGAGGTTGAACAGGTTAGACGAATTGTTACAAAACATAATCCATCCTATTCCACTACCATCGAGATGGTGGCCTACCTGTACCACCACACCGAGAAAAAAATAAAAACTTACCTTCCGTCCAGAGGTACATGTTTCGTCTCTTACTAGACTCATCAGGGTACCGACATGCACCTGTTTGTGCAAAGGACAGATCGAAAGGAAGTATGCTACATTGAACGCGGCTTCGCCGACCTCCCGCCGCATGGCGCGTATACGTTTATACGGCTTTCCCGGATTCCTCCGTGTGAGATGCAATAGTTACTTTCTTCTCGGTGTGGTGGTACAGGTAGGCCACCATCTCGTTGGTGATGGAATAGGATGGATTGTGTTTTGTAGCAATTCATCAAGACTGTGCAACCTTTAACACGGAAAGGATATGATGGAGAGAAGTTTGCATTCACTGTTCGCATTTTACTTCATTTACATACGGAGATTCATACAGTTGAATGTGATTTCAGCACTACAATGGCATAATGTGGATATAACCACTGCTATTGCATCTTACACGGAGGAATCCGTGAAAGCCGCATAAACGCATATACGCCATCCGGCGGGAGGTCGGCGATGCCGCGTTCAGTGTTGCATACTTCCTTACGATCTGTTCCTTGCACAAACAGGTGCATGTCGGTACCCGGATGAGTCTAGTAAGAAACGAAACATGTACCTCTGCCGTATTACTGAAGCAGGGAAGGTAAGTTTTTACTTTCTTCTCGGTGTGGTGGTACAGGTAGACCACCATCTCGATGCTGGTGGAATAGGATGGATTGTGTTTTGTAGCAATTCATACAAACTGCGCAACCTCTAACATGGAAAGGATATGATGGAGTGAAGTTTGCATTCACTGTTCGCATTTTACTTCATTTACATACGGAGATCCATACAGTTGTACGTTTGCTGAATGTGATTTCAGCACTACAACGACATAATGTGGATATAACCACTGCTAATACATCTCACACGGAGAAATCCGTAGAAGCCGCATAAACATTTAAATTTGGTTTTATAACTGAAACCTATATGTACTACTCGGCACTTTTGATTTGGTATTGACTGTTAACCGAGTGGCTGGGGTCGCGTTGTGGAGAGGTGTCCATCCTTTCTTATGCAAGCAAACTACATGGCATCGGTCTTGAAACTTAATCATCCTTTGAGATATTTTTGCCAAGCAAACTTTTCTGAGAAAAACATCTTTGTGTTTTATAAATGAATCTCGACAGGATGAAATAGCCGTAGTTGGAGTATCCAGTAACGAGGGTTAGAAATTTTTAATATCTCTGAAAGTATACAATGGTCTGTCAAGTGACAACTTGTACTATATTGCAATGGGCAGTGAGAAGAATGTAAACAGAAATAAGACAATAAAGACATGTTCAGAGGGTAGACAGCACTATTGACACTGAGGCCTAATGTTAAATAAAAATTTATTGTTAAATTTTCTCATGTTTCTGTATTGAATACTTAGTCTGCCTTTGTAATTCAGTTTGAAAATGACTCTGTGAGTTGAAACTGTGTCACTTAATAAATTTAGTGGTATAAAACATAGTAGTTCCTTTTTAAATATTTCCCGAAGAAATGAATATTTTTTAGCTTGGGTTTAGTAAGGGGTCTTAGGCGCTGTTTTTTTTGTAAGGTTTTACTTACGGGTTATTCTCCCTATTGGTTGTTTTACGACTGCTACTCCGCACTGGTTACCTCATGACTGATTGTTTCTGGTTTATATTTTTCGGTAATCCGTTGATGGTACGCTAATCTCTGCGCCACTAAGCGGAGAGACCATTCTACTAGCATTTGCTTGAAGGTTGTAAACAATTTTGAAGATTGACTAAAATATGGTTGTCGGACTTGTATTGCCTTTATTGTTGTCATTCTACTGGCAGTCACACCATTTGACAGGTAAACTTCATTAATTCCTTTTTAAGTTTTAATTACAAACTATTAGTTTATTCTATTTTTTTTTTCGTAAGGCGGTGCCCAATAATCCCTCATACTATCTTGTGACCATAGAATAAACGAGTTTGCTTCATGTTTTGTTATAACGCCAGTAGGTTATAGTGTGCATTGATTTAAGTTTTATTGATTTAATTTTTTTCCTTTTTGTAAATTTCTGAAGTTCGACTTTTAATTTTTTATAATAATATATCTGCTTACCCTACAGGTCCACCTTAATCTTTTAATTAAAAATTTTTATTATTACTGTCTATACCGAGTTTGATTTGTTCCACATGTTTGCTCTGGTTTGGATTTTTTTATATATTTGTTGATCTATAGATGTAAAGTTGAAAGCTAGTTCCTATCAACGAGGAAGATTTCTGCAGTCGGCCTAGCACAGATGCAGTGGCACCCCTACTCTCCGGCATAAGGGTTAGTTCGGCAATTTTGCAAGCTGGTGCTGCTACTAGCCTTGAACTAGACTCTGGTGATTTAGTTTCAGTTTTATTTAGTATATGTTATTGATTCTTTTCTCATTTAATATTGCGTGTAGCACACGAGACGCAGGACACACTAGTACCATAAGCCTGCAAAACACAATTTATATAGTTAGTCGTAACGAAAGTCGAACATTTTCTTCGCTTACATCGCTAGTTTAACCTACTACATAATTTAGTTAAATATATATTCATTTACGTTCTGCATCTTTGTTTATTCTATAAAGGAAACTTTTTAACGCTAGATCTTATAGTGCGATTGTCAGTGCACCACGCAGCATACAGTACAATGGATCATAGTATGACGGGCGTGGTGCGCCGTGTGTATCTAATGGACCCCCACTATGAGTTGATTATTTCATCCACCACAAGGCGATATAATTCTTATTACCGGATAACATTGGGATTTGTCACTTTTTATTAAGTTACCGTCTGATGATGACGAAAATTTTAAGAGAGTATTGAAATGCTGTAAAAATAAAAATACAAATAACATTCAGTGTGTGAGCTGTGAAGAAATATTTCATTATAGTTGTGCAAATGTGAAAAACTTGAATTTGTGGGTAATAAGTTTTTAATATGCTGTCATCGTGGAAAAATTAATTCTAATCCCAATAATGGGATCTTGCAGGTCGATCGATATATATATATATATATATATATATATATATATATATATATATATATATATGCGAGATTGAGCTTCTTAAGCGTGTAATTAAAGACATGGAAGAAAAATCCAAAATACCAGAAGATAATAATCGTTTATTACTAGAAAACAGAGAGATGTTAAAAAATCAATGACGTCATCTTCATTACATTCTTTATAAAGAACAAGTTGTCGACAATAAAATAAATCTAGGGGTTAGAAAAAATACAAACTTGACTGTGAGCGCTAATTCTTGCAAGAAATGTCTGGAAGTGAACATATACGCAGCTAAACAAACTGTTGAACATCAAGAGTGTGCACCTGCTATGACAGAAGGAAATATAAATATAACCCCAACGTCTTCAAGCAATATTTTTAATCCTTTAGAAATAAAAGCAGCTATTTACAGTAGACCTATCTGGGTGGCTATTCTCGTTATCGAGAGACGATCATCTTGATGGAAAATGGGCGTGGTTCTCACGAAAAAGTAAACCATGTTCGAGTTGCCACATCTATCAAATCTTGAGAGAACTGGTTCTACTGGTCTTAACAAAGAGAACGGCGAAATTTTGAGAGAACGATACTGTCATTCCTGTCATTACGTGATATTTTTAGGTTATTAAAATTCATGATTGTTTTGAAAATACAATAATTTTTATAAATTATTTTTGTTTACAAATTTACGTATATAAAATAGGTATTGAGGAAGTAATTTTGTACCATGGTGGATCGGAGGATGTTAGATCATCGGAAAAACAAATGGCAAATTATAATCATCGATTTCTACCAAGGTTTCGTCCATTTGGAGATTTAAATGATTTGGAATTCATGACGTTGTTTAGGTAAGTGTCTATCATATAAATATTTGTGAAACTTGGCGGATTCTACTTCATTTAATTTACTTTAATCGCCTTGGTAAAGATCTGCGAGGATATCTTGTACAAAGAATAATCCAATTTCTAGAATTCCCAGAGCTTTAAAGGGGGCAACATCGTCTGTACCAGAAGTAGTGGTAATATTTGGTAATTATAAAGTTAGCATATGCAAGATGAATAAACTATTAATGACTTTTTTACTTGGTTGGATTATACAAACAAATTTGGAAGTTGTTAAGATAATATTAATTTTTTTTTTTCATTTAGGTACCCATAGTAATATAATTTTATTAAAATATTAATATTTGTAGGTTCGTAGCCTTCCAAGTGTCAGTTGGAGTATTGGAGAAGAAAAATCCAGGTGCTTAAAATAGAGAAGATGCTTTTTGAGAGTGGATCTAATTGCTACAAAATTTAAATGAATTATGAGCTTGTCGAAGAGAGTAATTTTCTGTTAAATATAAAGTTATAAACATCTAGCAGTAACACATATTTTGCAAACTTAAAATTGATATGTAATTTGTTTTTTAAAAAAGAAAAGTCCAAGATTTGGGGCTTAAAGTCGCATCGGAAGCGGAGACCATTTAGCGACTGGACCTACATTTTAACGTGGGTTCCATACCACGGTAATCGACACTCAACTAACCCCGAGTTTTATTCTCTTTGTCAGTCAAGTGTCTACCGACTAGTGGGACTATCTTCTAATGGTCTGACAACTTAAGTAAGTAAGTTGCCGTGCACGGGGCTTGAACCCGCGCCTAGCCGTGGTCGTCCCTATCAGTCCTAGCGCCTTAAACGGTTGGGCTAATCCCACGGCTCTTAAAAAAAACGGTGTTAAATAGGTTATATGTATGATAATTTTGAAATATACGGGATTTTTATAATATTTTAGGTTTTATACTAAACATAATTTCCCTGGTATTATAGTGTACATTGAAGGCACTCATGTTGTAATTACAAGATCAGTAACAGATGACCCAAAATTGGTGATGAGACTTTATATATCATGAATGTAAATGCTAAATTTCCTGGTGGTACTCATGATTCCTATATTTGGAATTAATCCAACATTTCCAACATTATTGAAATGATCTATAAAAGTAACCCAGAAGATTTGTTCTTCCTCATGGGAGATTCAAGTAAATTAATTATATAATAAACTGGTAATTTGAAATTGTTTAAAAATATATAGGAAAGTTAACCAAGTTTAAATTTGTCAGAATTTCTTTTAAGGCCTTGGAAGATGTTTCACAATCGGGGACACCAGAGGAAAGATTTAATAGATATCTATTCATTCAAGATGTTGTGGTGTCTTGAAGAGTAGATTTACATGTTTTCCAAAAGATAGATAGACAATAATTTTTTAATATGGGAAATGTTCATCAAGAACAGGAGATACACCCATATCTAGAAGAAGCAAGACAGATCCAAGAACATATTATCAGTAACTAGAGAAAATTAATAATTTTACTATTAGTTGAATAGTATGTATATATTTCAAATATGCAAAATGTATTTTATTGATGAAATAAATTTGTACAGATTTCATTTTGTTTTCTTACTTTGTATGTTCATTTGCTGATATATATATATATATATATATATATATATATATATATATATATATATATATATAGGGTGTATAAAAAATAAAGTTTTTACAAAAATTTTTCTTTTCTCAACCCAGTAGAAAATAAACTAAATTTGTATTTTAAGAAATGAAAAGGGTAATTTTATTTCGCATGATATCATTTACATCTTTGAAGGTGATACTAATTTCACGCATAACGGCTGTTTTTCCAGTAAAATATTTCGATCTGTGTTTTACATATTCATTTTTTTCTCTATGAAATTTTCTTTCTAATTCTTTCCTCTCATTAAGGGTATGAAATAGGTTAAAAATGTGAATTAATATTTACATATTTTAAATTAGAATATTTGCTTGCTAAGTAGGGTTATGTCCACATTCATCCTGGAACAAAAAAGGTTAGATATCCTTATTCTTTTTTAAGGTTAAATGCACAATTTATATGGTTACACACACTACAGACGCTTGGCAACATAGCTTAGTAGATTTTGTTTCCGATCTCTCATCATATCGTGCGAGAAAACGGTAATACACGACCGATAGATTAACAGTGGGATGGGATTGTCCCTATTCTCTCAAGAGAATGATCACTTTCTATTAAGAACCAGGGCCCCTATCCTCGAAAGTGTGATGTGAAAGGTGATGTGAATGGCGATGGGAATGGCGATGTGAACTTTTTGACAGTAAAAGCCGTATTCTTAAAAGGCCAATGTTGCCAGATATGAACGTGCTAAAACCCGAGAATTTCAAAAATAAAATGGATGACAGATTGAATTGACCTGTCAGACCGAAAATGTCCTTAGTATATTTTGTTGCCATTTTAGGTAAAAAGTAGTTTTGGTACGTTAAATTAATCGTCCAAAGTAAAAAAAATACTGCTGTTGTTGTTATTTTTGTGAAGTTATTGATTGCCATTACAATATTTGTACTTTGCCTGGATTAAATTTATCTTAAATTGACACTCTAGAACTGTTAAACAAAAATGCATACAAAGAGCCAAGTACTTGAAGATTCTAATATATAAAGAAAAAGGGATATCAAGAAAAGCAGCAATCATATATACAAAGTAATATACTGACAGTAATTGCAGAAAGTCAGCACTGATAAGCCTTGAAACGGTGGAAATTACAACTCTACGTAGTATGACTAAAAGCAATCATCCCAATCCACTACAGAAACTATCCAATCAGTTATTTATTGTATGAATTCTCAAAGGGTCCAGCCTCTTACTGCAAGATGTTCTGTCCTGACAAGTAAATTTGAAAGAAAACCTGAAACTTGAACAATGCTAGTGAAACTGTTTATGAGCAAGGACCGAAACCAAAAGCCAGACAGAAGATCTCACATTCAACTTTAAATATATATATATATATATATATATATATATATATATATATATATATATATATATATATATATATATATATATATTTGTTATTTATGAAGATTTGTAGAGACTTGAAGATCAAATGTACCATAAATAAGGTTTTTATGCTGAATGGCCTCATTCGTTGGTCTGTAGGGTTCATATTTATATGTCTCGATAAATTATAATCATTATATTTATTTATTTGTAGTGTCGTATAGTGTTTAGCATAGTTTAATTAAGTCAAGTGCTGTAGTAAACATAATTTAAATATAAAATTTGTTACTTATTTTAATAAAAGTTTCAGATAGCTTACAAACTGTGATTTCTCAAATTTATTATAAGTTGTGTCATGAAAAGAATTATGTTAGATTTAACTGTTTAAAACTAAGATACTCGGCTGTTATGGACACAAGTATTTATGTTAAATTCATAAGCAGAACTGGCCCTAGAAAAATATTTTTAAATAGCACGCTCATATAATTGAGTTATGAACAGAATCTCCTGTAATAATTTTATATGTCTGTAAAAAATTTGAAAATATCGGGGTACCACCTAATTAACGTTTCAACTGTTTATTCAGAAAATAAAATATCTTAAAGAAACGATTCGTCAACATATTATTTTTTTTATATAAAATAAAAATTTTTAATTTTATTTTATTTCTTGAAATCCGTGCGTAAAATATGTCATTTAGCGACTGACATTTCATTTGCGCATGTTTCACCGTTCGCTTGCCTTTCACCGGGCGAACGAGGATATGAGTGATGAACATTTCAAGAATATGCGTTCGCCACCTTTTCACCTTTCACTTCACGTTTCCCAGTTCGAGGATATGGCCCCAGAATAGCCACCCTGACAAGATCGATTCTTCACAGATTTTTGTTTGGAGATATAACATTCTCATAAACAACTTTTAGATCGCAGAAAACTTATTTGTTGCGAGAATACGCAAACAGATTAATCTAAATTCGTATTATTTCTATCTAAACTCCTAGCGAAAAAAATATAATCAGCTTTGAAATAAGCGAAACAAAATATTTTCTCTTTTAAATTTAGTTTATAAAAACTGGTAACTAATAGTGATTAGTTACAATAACTTAACAAAATTCAATAACATTGACTTTTTAGTACTGGCAAATAATTTTAAATTATTCCCTTTTTTTCTTAGGTTCTTTTGCTTTACTTTTTTTCGATTTGATCCATCTATAAATTCTTGACAATATATAAATTGTTAATAGCCATCCGCTTAATAATATGCCAAGAACGTCTAACATGTAATATTTATAAAGGGGCAAATTAACTCCTGCAACTCTAAGATGGGGTGCCCCTTTATGTCTTACTACATATTCTATCCAATAATTTGCTAAATCTATTGGTTTCATTTGACGGTCGTGCATTATTCTGGATCTCATTTTGGCGTTCTCTGAGTAACTAAAATAAAAAAAATAATTTAAAGAATATTTTACAAATGCTTTGCTTTTATTTCTAAAAATCTAAATTCTTCAACAGATGTGACACAATCAAAGATGCAAGACAGTGACTGATCTTTAATGATTATTCGTCAGTAGAAAAATCTTCACGACGTTTTGCCAATATCTCAGCTGGCATCTTCAAGTGATGCTTTCTCGATGGCTGCTCGACTTGGAATTGGTTTCGAAATCGAGCAGCCGTCACTGAAACCGAATTTGTTCTCAGAATTATTCAGGTAACAGTTTTTTTTCTACCCTTAAAGAAGGGTGTGAAAATTTCTTAAATTTAGATGTGATTGACTCTCTTCCAATAAAGGCATTAAAATCAAAAAACCTGACGATTGTCACCATTCTATCCCGAGTATACTTGCGAATAATTCCCACTTTTTCTCAATCCTAACAACTATCCCCTTCAGGGGGTTGAATTCTTTATAAATTTATTTCTCTATTTCTTGAGGCATCAAAAATAGTTTTCTTGGTATGTTGTGAGTCATCTATTACATATCTAGAGAATTTGTTAACAACTCACTAACGCCTCATTGAAAACCATCTCTTCAGAGGGATGGAATGATTAAAGGGGATAGTTATTATAACTGAAAAAAGTGGGGAATATTCCCCGGTACGTTAGAGGTAAAACGTTGACAATCATAAAGTTTTTTGATTTTCATGCCTTTTTTTGGAAGACAGACACTCACATTTGAAAATCATGAATTTAGGGAATTTTCGCAAACTTTTTCAGGGGTAGAAAAAAATTGTGATCTGATGAAACAATTCTTAGGCCAGATTCAGTGTTAGCAACCCCAAAAATATAAGAATGCGTTGGTCTAGTCTCTGGTACATAATATTTCGCGATCCCCCCCCCCCCAAGAGCTTTGAGTTCAGGAAAATAGACCCGATTTTGCCTCTTATACTATAGTTTATTCAAGAACTAGAGAGAGTAATAAATAATTTTTTACCCTTCGCAAAATACCTGTGTTCTTTAGTCTGGGGTCTTTGGCAAAATCTGTTAGACATATATATTTTTCATAGAAATGGGTTAGAAATTTTATAATCAAAAATGCCGGTCTATAATAATGGACTATTTGGGTTGGATAACAATAGATATTTGGATGTGTGAAGTGTTAAAAAAGATTTCAATCCTTGTCATAGGCATCGGAAAGAGGTTTATTTTATTACTAAGTATTTATAGCATAGAATATTATTTCGGTAATAAACATAAAATAAAAAGTTTTTATAATATTATTTAATTTCTTATGGTTTTTTAATAATACACATACATTAGAAAATATAGATAATTTTGACATATTTAACACAAATCATAACCGTATTTTGGCATAGAAACCGTTTTAGGCACATTCAGAATTAAATGTAGCCTTTTTCTTCCAGAAAAAGTTATAATTAAAATATCCATTGTCAAAAATACAAGAAGTTCAACATCTATAAAAAATAAATTCGTCTATATAATGTGAAAATTTTTTTGGGCTATTGGTCATTTTATTATTAATTAAAAACATTTTTAGGACATTTGACGTTTCAGTTTATTTATTTCTTAAACCATCTGCAGAATTACAATTAAACACTAAAAAGGGATTCAAATGTTATTAATTTTTATATGTTAAAAATATTTAAATAATAAATTGTGTTTACGCTGGTAAACATTACGTATCTAATTCGTAATCCAAGTCAGTGAAGCTATGTTCTCCCAAATTAATTATAATTAGTTCCTCTATCGGATCGGATCATGAGATCGAGTTTCCACATTTTCTTTTATTCTTTTATTATATGGATTTTTTCAAATTTTCTGCAGTAACTTTATTCCAAAAATTTTTTCAAAAGTTCTGTTAAATTACTAATTTTGTAAGTTGTGTTATTTCTAGCAACTCTACCTTTTACTTGATAGAGATATTTCCTTCACCAACGGACATTTTCCAGACGATCTACAAGAACAGATTTCCTATCTGGTTTTTCCTAGCAAAAATTAAGTTCTCTGAGCAATTTCCAGAGCTCAGTTCCATTAATTTCAGGTAAATCCCGATCTTCATTGATTTTAGTTAGAATTTTGTCGACGGTTGGGATCTGCTTTTCATAATAAGATGTATATACAACTCCTTTTATTGCAGTTTACATCTCTTCTTCCAACGAGGTTTTTCGTCTGCCTGTGATCGAATGTGACTTGGGAGTACTAAAAATTCCAATTGTTTTTTCTCCTTCAGTATTCGGTACACAGTAGATTTTCCAACTCCTGTCATGTTGGAATACATCTCAACAGAACTTTTAACAGTATTATCTAGATATTGATATGTTAAGGCATCATAAACATTCATCGTAATAAGTTTTTCGTTGAGGAAAAAATGCCCTGATTTAACTATTTTAGAATAAATATAGATGTAGAAGCCATATCTTTTGGGTATCTCACTAATCTCATATAATATATAAAAACAAGCACAAACAAGATATATCACCAAGGACACACTGTAAGGTGTACTTTGCTCACTGACTGAGAACCTGTATTGTTGCAGTAAATTTATAAAACCTTATAATGTTTGAACATAATTAAATATAATTAGATTCACGTCAGTTCCCAGTTACCTGCGGCACTGGAGCAGGTAAGTTGGAGGTTTCGGTAACAGTTTTATTATTCTCTCTAGTTCTTGAATAGAGTATAGGAATGTGTATGCTTGCGATCGCCCCTCCTCTTCCCAGGAGCTTTGAGTTCAGGAAAATAGACACGATTCTGCCTCTTATACTAGGAATTGTATGTTACCCGCATCCTCTCCCCATGTCGACAACTTATTTTTTTTATGATCGCCCCCCCTCTCTCCAAAAACTTCAAATTCAGTAAAATAAACCCGACCTGCCTTTTACACACTAGAAATGGGAATGTTGCTGATGTCTCAGCTTGCTTTCACTTGCCATATTGTACTTTTGTGATATCACTGCCCCCCCCCCCCCAAAGAGAGAGGCTGGATCCGCCCCTGAATATGATATGCTTTGTGGTTTCATACAATGCAATTAAGATTGCGATGAAGCTACGCAAATGTATTTAGATATGTATGCCTATCATTAAATGTTGTATTCTTGGATTTTTATATTCATATTATTATATATAGGTATATGGAAAGGAGGCAATCCCATAAAGCGATATTTAACCTCATTAAAAGAAATTTAATAAATTTCGGAACATTCTCCAAGCCGTGGCCAAAAGTTTACAATAAACCACAACAAGAAACCCAGGAAATAAATGTCTTGGCAAGCGTAGACAATAACCTTTTCAACTTCGTTTTATCGGCTTCAAAATGAAGGAAGAGTATCATTTAAATTTAAACTCGTACACAATTTGCTTGTTTTTTTTTATTTAAAATGTAGTGGCTTGATATAATTTTCACGGCCTCCTAAAAAAATTAAAACAAGTAATCTTAAAAGCATCATTTCATGACTTAAATAAAAGAAGAATTATTAAGAATGCATCGGTCTATGAATATACGGGTAATAGTAGTACTTAAAGAAAAATTAACAACTGAATTTTACGTGAAAGACTTTGTTTGAGTTAATATTTTCCTTTTCAATAACTAAAAAGATAACCGAAATACGAGGGCAAATTTTCAAAAAGTCTTTGTATCTAAAAAACTAAGGGTGCTGTGAAAATTCTGCCTGCGACATCTTTCGTTTCACGCAAAAGTCGCATCGATTCGCGAAAACCGCATCTCGCTAACTTTGAAAATAACGGAGCTACTGGGCAAAAACTACGAAATCCGGACATCCTGTACATAAATATTAGTAACGTAAACCAGTTTACTGATTTCTTCTTGTGTAAATAAGTTACAACAAATATCCAAACTTTACAAATGGCTCGTAGGCACGTCGAAAGTAAAAGTCAATTATTATTGCTCTGTCAATGTATGTTGGATCGTTGGTTAAAAACGGGTAGTTTTGTCAAGTCTGACGAAAAGCTAGACGAGTAAATATTTGCTTTTTCTAGTTCAGTCCCTGATTTTGAACCAACACAGGGTGGCAGTTGTAGAGAGCTACCGTCATAGGTAAACAGAGTAAGAAAAACGGAAATAAATGAAAAAAAAACTCATTGACTTTGTTAAATGCAGAACCTGGTTCAAGACTTAAACTTTCAGACATCGAACCATATTTTGAATTTCTTTGCTCAACCAAATAGGCGTCAATATCTCACATTTTATATTAATTCTTTTTTGTATGATAAGCTATCACTTTCGTTTTAATAATGTTTGTCTGTTAATGTTTTATGATTATATTTTAATTTTTCGTTATGAACTGTTATTCAACATGGAAAACAAATTTTAATAACCCTATTGTACTGTTCCTAGTGACTACAAAATGGGTGCCCCAATTTATTCCGGTGTTTAGAAGAGATTCGCAAGAAGAAAAGGTTGGGAAGCGCTGCTCTAGAGAATATTAGAACGGTCAGTTCTGAATAGCACGAAACCATTTGTTTTCCGGAATTCTTCCGTGAATTGAGGAAAACAAACTGGATACAACAGATCCTTCTCCACCATGACAATGCGAACCCCCACATATAGGCTCAAACAAATGAATTTTTGAGTACTCAAAACGTGAAGTTGATGGGTCATCGCCATAGACCCCTGATTCTGTACAAAACAATTGCATTTTGTTTCCATATATGAAGAACAAACTGCATGGTTATCGATTTCCTATGCCAGAGGTGGCAGTTGATGCATTCAAAACCAATGTTTTGGAGACACAAATTTACAGTGACAAAAATCTTCTTCGGATTGATTCAAACGCATGCAAAAGAATATTGATCATAGCAGAGAAGATTTTGAAAAACTATGTAACCATCTTCAATGATAAATATTTGTTTTGTTTGTTATTTCCCAAATATAAACGGCTACTCTCATAAACAACAGCAGAATGGCAGAAAAACCATTTCCAAAACTGGATTGCCATATTTCATTTATTGTTTCGGTTTTAAACGAAATGTAGAAAATCATAAAATCCAAAAATTTATTTTTTACGTTTGATATATAATATTATAGACTTCTGTATACAGGTTTGATTTATGACAGTGAAATCAAAAATGATGGTGGAATTTTATAGGTAATTATTGGTATTTTGTCTTTATTTATCATCTATTTACAAGAATAACTAAAATTTACCTACCTAGAATTTGATAATAATTCATTTACTGCTTCAGCCAAGTTATTTTGATTTAGTTCGGAAAATGGTAAGCTTTTTCCGAAACCAAGAGAAACTGCTCTCCCAGCATTTAATTTTTGATCAGCATATAAAGGAATAGCTAGTACTGGTACCCCCAAGTACACCGTTTCCGTCGTACTTAACATACCTCCATGGGTAATAAAAAGTTTGCAGTTGGGATGAGCTAAAATATATTAATAGCACTATTTAAAATAGCCTTAAATTTATTGCAAATTTAATCTACATTCTACATTAAATTTAATGATTTTGTATTTTAAATCTTGAATAATTTACATTGACGTTGAATTTAAAGCAAATTCATTGAAATATCAGTTCGTGGTACATTAAATTTCATTAAATGTTATAATAAATTTCAATAATGTAACTGAAAAGATATTTCAACTTTCTGTACGTTAAAATTAATTCACATGTACCTTAAACCTGTAAATTCCTTTAATGTTAAGACATTAAAGGAATTTACATTATTATTCTTGGTACATTGTATGAGATTGCGGGAGATGGCGCAACTTGTGTTGAACTTTTTATTTAGTATGATATAAGTTGCTTAAAGGACTCAATTTTCTTATAATGAGGTGTACATGTCTGCCGATACTGACGGAAACCAATGAGTTCGAAACCGGTGTACAGATAACGGTGGGAAAAATTTCCACCTTCTTCTGGTAGCAGAATTTTTTGACTTCAAATTAATGTTGGTGCATTAAATATGTCGGAACATATCTTTAATTCAAACACTAGCTGCATATCTAATGTACATAGTCACCTTAAAAGTAGAGGTGGGCAAAACGGACTTTTAGGTGATTCGGACCGTTCGGATCACTAATTTTAAAGATCCGGGTCTTTCCAATTTCAAATTTTTAATATATAATTTTAGGAAATAGTACACCACAGATAATTACATTTCGATCATTTTTTTTATATAAAATCCAATTACAAGCACCTTTATTTAAAAAAAAAAAAATATTTTAAGCTTAAATTTAACTTTTATTACAATTTAGGACATAAAATAAAAATGCGAATGGGACACTTAAGCTGCATTTTAAACAAATAGTAATATTGCGGCTCTCTCATCTAACTGCATATATTGATATTTGCGCATTCACCATATCGAAAAAAACGTTGTTTGGCATAATTTTACGGCCATTGGAAAAAATTGGGTCAAGTGTGAATCATGTTTTAAGCAATATAAGTGACTCTACCAAAAATCTGGCTAGTCATCCTAAAAGTAAGTATCCATTAGTGACTCTACTTGAGCCATACGAAATAACATATAGTAATGCAGCGCCAGAAAATCAACTAAATTTAGAAATCGGCTTGCCTGATACTAATATGGACCGATCAGAAAATCGTCGACAAGTATTGCAAAATTGTAAAGTAGTCGTAACTTTAATTTTTTGTTTAATAAAAAAAATTTAAATTATGTTTTTTTATTGTCACTTTTCCGAGAAACTTAATTTATGTTTAAAAAAATTGGTTTTAAACATATTCTTTTTTTGTTAATAATTTTTAATTAAAAACCAACCTTTTTTGTTCCAGGATTAAAAACCCAAAATGATAATTGATCGTCATTTTTATGATTTTACAATTTCTGTCACTGTCACATTTATTATTATTATTACATTTAAAATTACTTTCCCCAACATTGCAATTAAATATCCCTATCATATCCAATTAAATTTAAAACAAGCGAGAATCGGCATATAGGGCTAAAAAATTTTTTAATCACGTTCCTAATTCATATTTTAACTACTGAAATACTATATTCGTAAGTATGTATTCTACAAACGTCCTAAAGAAACAATCTAAACTAGAGCAATCCTAAATCCTTGTACTGCACGGCCATTGCCTTTAACGTATTTACTGTTCCTGTAATTATTAATCGAACGAAATGAGGTTCGCCAACGGACCCGAAACATCAGTGACCCCATCGTACTATACCGAATCGAATGTTCGAAAGATACAAAGACCCGTAAAAGACACAACGACACCGTCCGATTAAAACGGTTCAACGGATCTCGGCTCATTGTAAGTCCGATGTACCGTATGACCAGTCGGAGGTCGAACTGTCCGAGTCCGATATTTTAAATTTTAGTGATCCGGATCTTTCGGACTGTAAACTGATTCGGGTAAAAAGAACGGGTTTTTCAAGTCCGACCCACTTCTACTTAAAAGTAATGATCAAACTTTAAATTTAATGTGTGATTACATTAAATTTAATGGGATACATTAATTTAGATTAATGTAAAAATTATCAAATTTAATGCATTACATTAACTGAATTTAAGAAACAGTTTATAAAATTTGCTAGCAGCACATTTACCTTAAATTTAATGCATTTCCTTTTTACAGTGAGTATATAATTGAATAAATTATACGAATGAGTAATTTTGAAATTTATAGTAACGAAATTATTTGACGTTTTAAAATGTTTTTCTTACTTTTCGCAACCAGTTAGGACAAATAAAATATATCCCAACTGAGAAAAAATTCTTTATAACCTTTAAATTGAGAAATGCAGTAGATGCTTATTTAACAAAAATAAAATCGATAAGAAGGAATGTATTTATAGTTTCAAGTGAGTATGGTGAAATGTATATAAGTAATTAAGCGCCCACCAGAAGTTAGAACTAGGGAACATAAAACTGATACTGAAAAAGGGTAAACGATCGCGATCTGGTATTGCAAAGTACGCCTAGAAGAAACAACATCATATAAAATGGTTTGCAACTGTAGAAATTTACATGGAGAAATAATTTATAGCAGCAGTTTACATTAAAAATAATAATTGAATCTTCAGTGAATCCAGTATTGGGATATCTAATATTTGACAACCAATATTTCGTTATATTAAACCATTCAGGTATGTACAGTGAACCGGAACTACACCCTTCAATAGATACATATCATATATAGACTCGTAGACTTAAGACAAAACATTCAGAGTCAGATTCACTAAGAAGATTTAAGACTTAGACCCGATCTAGTTCCTATCGAAGTTAGATCTTCTAGTTGGCCCGTTTTGTTTTGGTTATGATACTGTTATAATTTTTAATACATATGCTAACAAATATACGCTATATAGGAATATTAAGGATAAAAATCTTGAGAAAAAAAATTTGCCATCGGTAATAGGAATAGTTGTCTTCCGAAAATAAACAAAATATTCTATTTTTGCCAGCTAAGTAATAAATGAAAATTCCTGTATTTTCAAGGTTTAAAATTTAGTTTACTTATTATTGTACTTATTAATTTAAATATTTTACGTCAGCTTAGACCAGTTTTAAAATTATACCATGTTAGTGAATTAGGGGGCCGGTTTTTACTGGATAACGATGAGAGATACAGATACTTAATCGAAACGTAATACATATTTTAATTACTCTCCAACATTGTCTAGGACCTTCAAACAAAAATACCTATGCTGTAGAAAACATTTTAATGTACTAAGACTTTGATATCAAAATAAATTTTACTTGTCTCATTTCTTTGGATAAGTGAGCTTTCATGATTGATCATAAATTTTAATTGTCTCATTTCTTTGGACAAGTGTATTTTTATGATTACAAATTTTAAATTATCATTAATGTTTAAATATTGCTTTTTAACATTAATCAATAGAAGAAAACATAATTGATCATTTTAGAAAATATTTGACCAATTTTGCTAAAAAATAATCTTTTTAGATATGTTTTGCAGCTCTAAAAATATAAATTCTTACCCAAAATTGCTTGCTGTGGAAACCATTTAGACACCATCATATTGTTTGGTTTATTTTCTAAAATCTCTTCATCCCACTTCCATAAAACTTTCTCTTTTCTGGAGCCCAAAACTTTCAAGAAGGCATCCCTTTTTTCTTTAGGCATTTGCGATGGCATTATATTGGATCCCAGACTAAAGTAGATGACACCGTTCTTTGCATCATCCATAAATTTCTTAAGGTCTTTTGGTAGTTCTTTTGGTGGATTTACATGGAATCCACCAATATCAATCATATTTGGTACTCGAGGTACTGGTTGACTAATACTTTCATGTGAATTTAAAAGAACCAGGGATACATTATACAGTATCTGATCTAAGTTGGGAGCATTAGGATAATATTTTTTTATTAAAGCATTTTGCATTGGATACAGATACCAATATAATTGTAGGTCCGATAATATTCCAAATATAAAATTGTACATACGTTCCCAAAAAGTCATATCTACAGCAAAATTTAGGAGAACATCTGGAATATAGGATGGTGGTTCTGGATTAGCCACCAAATTATTTGTCCATCGGTTAGAACCCATTGTACTAAATACTATTAAAGGAGCATTAAAGTGATGAGCAAAAATTTTAATACCATCGTTCCAAAATTGCTCTAAAATGACTGCATCAAAATGTTCTTTTGACTTGAGTAATTCTTGGATCTTGGGGATTTGGAAAAACTTCTCAGACATTGAATTTAGCATCGAGCTCATAAAAATAAGTTGGAGTATAGGAGAGACATTTCCCATTTCGAACATATTCAACTTTTTTCTTTCTAAAATCAATAGAAGTAATTTAGTTATGCAATATATAAGAAGAATTGTTACAAAATATTAACAATGTTACTGAAGTAAGAGTTACAAAGTATTTTTTGCTTCAAGAAAAAATCCATTTTTTATTATTTCACTTGCCTTGTTGCCATTTTGTTATCAATTCATGACACAAACATTAAACAATTGAAGAAATGAGCATATACCAGTTAAAGAAAATTACTTCTTTGTAAAGCTTTTATCCTGCTGTTTCCTAAAACGTGTGCATTCAGTTATGGCACTAGTCGATCTGGTATCGACCAAGAAAGTTAAAGAGGTAAAGGAAAACTATCGAGGTAGGCTAAAGGCTCGAAAATTATACGGTATACCATATCTTGATAAAACATGCCATACGGATTGTAAATTTAATTACTTACTTAAATTTAAATGGTAATAAGGTAAAAAAGTAGATTAGGTAAAGTTGTTAATTTCCATTCTTTAAAAAATCTGCAAAATGCAAAACAGCATTTTCTGAAGTTATTCCTGCTTCAAGACCAGATTGTAGCCGCCATCTCTGGCTTAAAATTGATGAAATGGTAACTCCGGGAAGGTTTAGTCTCTACAGATAGAATCTTGCTTCAGGTTATCCATCCAAATACAACTTAAGATAAGTGTCCTCAACTATGAAGTTTAATTTAATAATAATAAAGCGTATCTGTAGCAAAAAATAACAAAGCAAAAGTGACATTATTTGTCGACGAAAATTGGAGTTTCCTTTACATTATATTGGTATTACGTTTTTTTTTCAAATTTAAATAATTCAGGTACTTATGTGTCTGTAAGTACTCGTTCTCGATCTACAGTCACCAAAGGATGGACTCGGACAAAAGAAATAAACTTGAAAACAGCACAGAACGTTGAACGTTTTAAAGTTCTATCAACTCATCGTAGTATCACGCAATTGTCTTCTATGTAGTTAGTAGATGTAGCCAAAAAGAGAACAGACGCAACGTATCCGCCAGCAAACGTAGCTACTACATTGGAGTAGTAGCTGTACGGTTACAGCTACTAATTAGAAGAAAACGCTGAACTTTGAGGATAAAATGAATCTTGAAGAGAAACGGATAAATCTTGAAGAAATCCGGATAAAACAAAAAGGAACGTCTTACATTTTTGGGGGTTATGGTGTGCATAAAATGGGAATGATTTAATATATGAGTCGCGAAGATTATAACGAAAACTATAGAATAGAGTTACCTGATTTTGGTGTAGATCAATGAAATCAGATAAAATAGAACACAAATGATTAATCATTTGGTTCTTTACACACGATTGCAAGTTCGACCAGTTGTAAAGAACATCTATGAATTCGCAAAATATCAAGACAGGTCTCTAAAAATATTTTTAAGACCATGGTCTTAAATATTAGAAAAATATTAGACACGACGTATTCCCAAAATTCACTATTATCTACTCAAAAATTGCAACAAAAACAGATAATCAATTTACCGATACAAAAATCGATAAAGGGTATAATAAGGAACTCCCGTAAAATCGTGATTTCAGTTAAGATCGGTGCCAATAAATGGCAAGATGTATATAATCTCCTGCGAAATTTCAAATTTAAGTAAAATGGATGTAAAAGTAAAAAAAAAGACTGTTACAGAATTCAGTGCACAAATAAATTTCATAATACATTTGTTACTAAAGTTGCATGAAGTTGGCAACACTTGAAACCAGAAAATGAGAGCACTTATCGGATGTGTCGGTGTTCTAGCATAGTCTTTCATTCATTCGTTCTTTGTAGTTAGTTGGCTTTTCGAACCTCTCAATTATTTTGATTTTTCTTTGTTGTGCCATTCAACGTGATTAGCAGAACTTTAAAATTAGTATTTGTGTATGTTAATAAGGCATTTATGCAGACTTTTTGTTTATAATATTATACATTGAGAAAATTTTAAAAACCCCAAGTTAGAAACAACGGCAAATAATATTAAAAAAAGGCATGGAATGCATTCCAATATACTTGCAAATTACAATTTTTGCTGGGTGCGAGTTAAAATTGAAATTCATATTTTGATTTGGCGCCATAAAATACGTAAAAATATCAAACAGGTTACAGGAAGGAAAAAAAAACGTTTTAAAACATAAAAGAGTGTAAAAGGTACACAAGTCCTTAGAAACAATTTTTTCAACCGTAAAAGTAAGTTTGTTCGTAAAACAGAATAATATAAATATGTCGAAAACTATAAGTCCTGCAATCATCGCTATAGTTTTTCTGTAAATTTTGAATATAAATCAATATATGGTTTTACATATTTTTACCAAAGATAAAAAAATTCGGTTTTCGATTTACTGTTCCAATTTATTGTGAAACAGTCTTAGTTTTTGATGTACTGGGAAAAATTGAAAATTTGTCATTTTTGGCTCTCCTCAATCTGATAACTGACTGCAAAGATAAATACAGATTATCACACCTTCTTTAAGTAGAATTTAATTTAATGCTGTACTTACTTTTGCTCCAAAAAAATTATTAATTTTTAGATGTAGTGTAGAATCGTTTTTAAAATTGAATATATAGGTACATATTTTCCTATATTTTTTTATGTGATTTTAATATTTTTTTAAACTCCAAGATTACTAGGCCAGCGATCGTCAGCTTTTCATCGATGAGTAGATGTTGTGTGTAAGGAGTACTTCCACCAGGGCGCTACTCAATTTATTATATGATCTTTTATTGATTTAAATCACTAAATTGAGAAAAGTATTTTAAAATGATGTTAGTTGTTTAGAAATTGAAATAAAAGAACTGAGATTAACTTGGATCGTTTTTGTTAGCTAATTTTTAGCAAACAAAATTTACTACATCCTGAAATAAAATATAAAATGATCTTCCTATGCATTAAAGTTTTTAATAGATCCCCAACTAATGTTCCTTAATTAGTGCGTTACCATCTTTGGCCAAAGGTTGTAAAAATATACATTATATTAATTAATCTACACTTTAAAATAATAATATGATTGCATCGCAGATCGTGCCTAACACAGGGGCAGATCCAGCCCCTCTCTTTGGGGGGAAGGCGGGGGGTGGTGATATCACAAAAGTACAATTTGGCAAGCGAAAGCAAGTTATCGCTGTGGAGAGGGGGACACCAGCAACATTTCTATTTCTAGTGTAAAAGGCAGAGTCGGGTCTATTTTTCCGAATTTGAAGCTCTTGCAGAAGGGGTGGGGCGATCCCAAGAAAAAACAAGTTGCCGACAGGGGGGAGGATGCGAGCAGCATACACATTCCTAGTATAAGAGGCAGAATCGGGTCTATTTTCCTGAAGCTCTTGGGGGAGGGCTATAGCAAGAAAAACAAGTTGTCAATGGGGGGATGTGCCAGCAGCATACACATTCATAATATAAAAGGCAGAATCGGTTCTATTTTCCTGAACTCAAAGCTGTTGGGAAGGGGAGGGGCGATCGCAACGTATCTGCTCCAGTTCTGCAGGTAAATGAGGACTGCCGTAAATCTAATTATATTTAAATATTATAAGCTTTTATAAATTTACTGAAACAATAAAATTTCTGATAGTTCAATTTAATTTCTGTCAGTGAGCAAAGTACACCTTACAGTGTGTCCTTAGTGATTTATCTTGTTTGTGCTTGTTTTTATAAATTATTTGAGACTAGTGAGATATCCAAAAGATATGGCTTCCACATCTATATTTAATCCAAAATCGTTAAACCTGGCGATTTTTTCCTCAACGAAAAACTTATTACGATGAATGTTTATGATGCCTTAAGATATCAATGTCTAGATAATAATGATAAAAGCTCTGTTGAGATGTGTTCCAACATGACAAGAGTTGGAAAATCTACTATGTACCGAATACTTAAGGAGAAAAAAACGACTGGAATTGTTAGTACTCCCAAGCCACATTCGATCACAGACAGACGAAAAACCTCGTTGGACGAAAAGATGTAAACTGCAATAAAAGGAGTTGTACATACATTTTATTATAAGAAGCAGATCCCAAACATCGACAAAGTTCTAACTAAAATCAATGAAGATCGAGATTTACCTGAAATTAAAAAACTGAGCTCTGGAAATTGCTCAGAGAATTTAATTTTTGCTGAAAAAAACCAGATAGGAAATTTGTTCTTATAGATCATCCGGAATACGTCCGTTGGAGAAGAAAATATCTCTCTCAAGTAAAACGTAGAGTTGCTAGAAATAACACAACCTACAAAATTAGTAATTTAACTGAACTTTTGAAAGTTTTTTTTGAATAAAGTTGCTGCAGAAAATTGGGAAAAATTCATATAAAAAAGAATAAAAGAAAATGTGGAAACTCGATTTCATGATCGGTGAGATAGAGGAACCAATTATAATTAATTTGAGCGAAAATAACTTCACTGACTTTGATTACGAATTAGATACTTAATGTTTACCAGCGTAAACACAATTTATTATATAAATTTTCTGTGACATATAAAAATTAATTACATTTGAATCCCTTTTTAGTGTTTAATTGTAATTATGTAGATGGTTTAAGAAATAAATAAACTGAAATGTCAAATGTTTTTAATTAATAATAAAATGACTGATAACCCCAAAAAAATTTTAATATTATATGGACGAATTTATTTTCTTATATATGTTTAACTTCTGGTATTTTTGACAATGGGTATTTTGTAAGTATTTAAATTACAACTTAGAATTTTTTGAGAGAATAAGGCTACGTTTTAGTCTGAATGTACCTAAAACGGTATCTGTGTGAAAATTAAAAATTATAAAAATACTGTAGTGATTTGTGTTAAATATATCAAAATTATCTATATTTTCTAATGTATATGAATTATTAAGAAATCATAAGAAATAAAATAATATTATAAATTTTTTTTAATTTAAGTTTATTACCGAAATAATATTCTATGCCATAAATACTTAGTGATAAAATAAACCTCCTTCCGATGTCTATGACAAGGATTAAAATTCTTTTTAACACTTCACACATTCAAATATTTATTGTTATCCAATGCAAATAGTCCATTATTGTATACTGGTATTTTTGATTATAAAATTTCTAACCCATTCCTATGAAAAATATATGTGTCTAACAGATTTTGCCAAAGACACCGGACTAAAGAACACAGGTAGTTTGCGAAGAAAAAAAAGGGTAGTCTCTATAATTCTTGAATAAACTATATTATAAGAAGCAAACTTGGGTCTATTTTCCTGAACTCAAAGCTCTTGGGGGGGGGGGGCGATCGCCCCCCCCCCCCTTGGGTCCGCGCCTGGCGTAAAATATTACAAAAATTTATTAATTGATAACAGATTGAGTTTTAAACCACTTGAATCAAATTCCGTTTATACTTGATAACGATTAGAGATATAACCTAATCGAAACGTCATGAAAATAAACAAAATAAAGACAATGCAAGTCCGACAACCACATTTTTGTCGACGTTATTTGTGTTGTTACAGTAACTTCAAAACTTCATCTCGGCCAAAAAAATGACATTAACACGTGAATTTCTTCCTGCAATTACTTTCGACATGGCTTATTTCAACAATAGTGCATCGCTGAATTTAATTCCTTATATTGCAATGAAGCACTACTATTGTATATTGCTGGTTTAGTGAATTCAGTTCTGGCCGTCATTTTTGGGCACTAGTAACACTTCTTCTTCTTCTTTCTAAGCCCATTGACGTCCACTTCTGGACATAAGCCTTTCCGATGGTCCTCCACTGGGATCTGTCTCTCGCCTTCTGGAGCCAGTCTTTTCCAGCAAACTGTCTTATATCATCTACCCATCTGCGTTGTGGCCTGCCACGATTTTCGTTCGTTTCTCGCGGTCGACATTGCAGTAATTTACTCGTCCACCTAGCTGTTGTCTAGCTATGTGCCCGCCCATTGTCACTTTAGTCGTGATATGCGTTCAATGACGTCAACTACTTTGGTTCTTGATCTTATAACTTGATTTCGTATTTTATCCCGTAACGAGATTCCTAACATTTGTCTCTCCATAGAGCGTTGAGTGATTCGAAGCCTATTTGAGTTTTGTTTAGTTGGTATTATCGTTTCCATGCTGTAAGTAGTAACAGGCAAGATACACGTGTTATATACTTTCCGTTCATGGTTGATTGGTGTGTTTCTATCTCTAATACGTACTGTAACTTTCCAAAGGTAGCCTATGCCAGCCCTATTCTCCTTGTTATTTATTTATTATTATTATATTAGTAACACTAGCATATATAATATATTCTATGAAAATTTGACCATGAAGAAGCTATGTTAACAATAGCTTAAAAAATGCTCGGGTTGATTGGTGCAAGAAAAGGTTTAAAAAATATAAAAAATGAACAGCTGCCATTCTAGTAGTGACAAATATTAACGAGTACTTATTGTAATTGTGAGCTTATATTTTCTAAATGTCCTGTTTAAAATAACTTATGAAAAACACAGTATGTGTTTTCTGTATCGCAACTAATGCAGATACAAGTGAAGCCTTTAAGCTGTATTTTGATAGGTAAGTTCTGACAAAAAATAATTAGTAACAAAAATGTAGTTGTTAGATGTTATTTTAACTACTCTATAGACCAAGCTAAATGGCTTTCGTACTCTCTCCAGGGAACATTTACTCATTCCAGCTATATTCGGGTATCATAATGATGAAGCTCTGTAGGGGGTCCTTTCCATGTTGTCGGTTCCTGGGTAATGCTATGGTCCTTTGCATTTCCCATAAAGTTCTGGGCAGTTCGAGCTGTCCTAAGTAGTACTACCTTCTGTAGAGCTTTATACAGGTGTTAATTAAGTCCCAAGTCCTTAATATTATCAAAATACTCTTCGGTATTACGCCAGTTGTTCATTGTCTGAGTATTTGTATTTCCAGGTCTCTCTGTTTGACGATATTCTTATTATGGTTGTCCTTTAGATTGTTATTATCAGTGATGGCGACTTCTGTTAGTGTTCGTCGCTTAAATGTTTAATCTACTAAAATGAGATCTGATCTGTTACCAGGAACTGTATGATCCGTAAGCATAGTTTGATTCCAGTACTGTTTGAAATTGTTGTTCTTCAGTATAGGCTTGGGGCTATATTCATAGTATAGCACTTTACCTGCAACAGTTTTTATTTATCCTGTCCCTCCTCATACTCAAATATAGCAAATACTTGGCATCTTTCTGTTGTGTGATGGATTGTCTCTAATGTTCGATATTCATAACGGTGCCGGTCGTCTTGGATCATGGGGTCTCTGAATATGTGTTTCAGATGGTTTTTCAGTAGAGTTTTGAGTACATCGATTAACGAGAAATTGTTGATATCTATTAAAAATTCTTTGAAGTAAATAATTAATCTGATGACAATATTTTTAATAATAAATTAGAATTTCTAAACTTACGTTCAGCTATATCCAACATTTCAGAAATCACAATCTCATTAAAATTTTTTGGTGGATCTTTTTCTGAAAAAGGAGCAATAAGAGTAACTTCATGTCCAGAATTGGCAAGCCCTTTTGCCAGTGCATTCCCTAAAAAATAATGACTCTTAGCTGGCGCTGGAAAAATTAGTAATAATTTCAAAGATAAAATATTGGAGGTGCAACTGAATAACGCAATGTAAAATATTAGGTATTTCATCTTTCTACTTTTTATATGTAAGTTATATGTTAATATTACATGTTATATAAATAATGTTAATAATAATCTTATCATAAAAACTATTTATATTGCTAATCAATTTTTAAGGTCATTTCTTTATTCATACGCGGCGACAAATGAAATGTATTTATAAAAGGTCAGTACAGGGTGTCCCATTTTCTACACTTTTAGGGGGTATTGGAGTTATTATCAAAGATAGAGTATTGCGGTTTCCACTTTAATAGGCTACTTTTTAACGAAACGAAAGATTCCCTTATCAAATTTGTCATGGCTCTCTTAGCTTTTAATCTACAGGGTGATTTTGAAATTTTCGTTTTTTAGGCACATCACAGGGGCAATGCCATTATGATATATCTCCCTACACTGCATAAAGGTATGTGTTAATTTATCAAAAAGGTAAAAACTCGATTTTATACAGTTTTTTATGTAGAGTTCAGTGGCGCACTCAGTTTTTTTCTAAAAAGTTTAGTTTTGAGATATTAAATAAAATTACGATTTTTTAAAATAGGACACCCTGTGTATTATTCTAGATATATTTTAGGTATAATTTAGGCTTTTGAAAAATATATAATGAATTTATTTTATTTTGAAAAATAAGATCAGAATTCGATATTTTCAATAATTAACTTTATTTCTAACATTATGCCATGACCAATTTATAAGAAATAAATGCATAATTTTGACAATAATAATTATACCAAAGATTAAATACTTTACAAGTTAATTTTAATGTTTTTCTATATTTTCAGTTATAAGCACTTATTCATTATTACATTTCTTACTTTAAATAACATTGTTATTATAAACCCAAAATATTGAAATTTGATTACAAAGGAACAAGAACAACATTATTTCATAAAATTAAAGTAACAAAAACAAAAAGAAACACTGAAACTAAAAATAATTAAGAGTTTTTTAAAGATGGTTTTCAAAATGAGGACCGTTTTGTTATTCTTCTAATTGCATTTAAAAGATTCATCGGTATATTATGAAGAGCTTGGAAGGCCAAACCAGTTGCCTCAGGAATTTCCGCTATAAGGGCCCATTGGTACCAAAATAAAACACGAGACACCAACCTCGAAGCGCTCTAGTTGTGCGAAAATTAAATGATGATTTTCTACCAGATGACAAATCTGTCAACATATTCGTTCCCTTTGACAAGAAGAATTCAATCAATGCTAAAAAGCAGAGTCATCACTGCAGCAATCACCGTAGTCAGAGGGTGCCTCAAAGGAAAAGTTTTATTACCTCTGCTATGGTCCGCGATGTGAAGAGTCTGCTAAATTAACTGAATAACTTAGGGTTCACAATACAAGATTATGCTGATGATTTGGTTGCCGTTATCAGATGCAGGAATGAAGGAACTATTACAAGTCTTATGCAAACTGTTTTAAATCAAATTAGCAATTGGTGCCCAAAGTGCCATTTACAGAAATTTTACAAAGAGGTTAAATATCTGGGAGTAACAATAGGTCAGAAATTGACCTGGAACAGCCAAATTGAAAAGATTCTACAAAAAGCAATAGCTGAGTTTGAGGTCAAAATGACCTTATGGAATGAAACAATCCTGAAACGTAACCTAAGAGGTAAGAGCCGAGGGAGGTGTTAAACATGTGTTATATGAAAATACCGGTAAAATGTATTAAAATAACGAACGATTTTCCAATTATTAGGAAACAAAAGAATAATCGAATAACTCACTATAATGTGAATAGTTTTTTTATGCGAAGGTTATTATCGATCCCTTCTATTTATAGGAAAACCTAGAATAGTTTGATTAACTGTTTTTATATAAGAACTAATATTAAGACGCTCAGAGGCCAATTCAGAAATTAAGTATCAGATATAGAGTGGCAAATGCTCTCTACATTTCATGAATTAATTAACGTTTACAAGGTTCTATGGGGTGATATGGGTGCTAACAAGATCCGCGGGGTGCCGAAGGGGTATAAGTATGGCCTTTTAAGAAATACTAAACTTCAGTTACAATTTGGAATTCGTTACAGTCGGTTGACAGTTTTAAGTACAGCGTCTTAGAAAATTATGTGTTGTGTATATTCGGCGGGAATGAAGGTTCTATTTGTTTTCTTTTGGGAAACTAAGGGATAATCGTGTTATTTTACTCGAGAATTTAGCGGCTTTAATACTGTAATATAAGTAATAAAAATAGCTGTTTTTCCGCGTTTTTATTCTTTTCTTTATAATAACTGTCTCTAAATTTTCAAAAAAATGGTTTATTTCCACTCTGTTGAATCCAAGTCTTCTGTTAATACTTGTAGCTTCGGGCTTTCTGATACTGAGATTGGGATGTCGCTGCAAAAATACGTATAAGAAATCTTTACCAGCAAGTTTGTTGACCATTAAATCGATTTGACACACCAAATTCCACATCCAAGTCGTAACATATTTTACGAAATTGAGATTTTGTTAACCCGTAATACATATTCGACATGTGACGAAGATGATCGGCCAGCTGTTTCTTGTTCGTCATTGAACACTGCACCTCTTCCCAACTTTGGAGGACAGCTGTACTTATCATTATTCGCTTTAGCTAATCTGTATCGTTTTTTTAGCGTACTGTAGGGTATTCCTGTGGCCTTAGCTACTTTGTACAAAGATATGCCACCATTTTGAAGGGTTTTCATGGCATTTTCTCATGTTTTTACAGTCCAAGAAGCTTTTGTCGTCGTACGGGGTCTTTTTTGTGGCATCTGGAAAGGTTAATTAAGTCATGTAAGTCAGTGAAAATTTAGTAAACAGCAATGGGAAGCCAAATTCCAATAATGCGGGCAATGGGAGCCATGATTAGCTCTCATTACTCGCATATCAACCACTTCAAAATTAAAAATATAATAAAAACACGTTATTCTCAGTAGCAATTTGAGAAGCAGTATCGTAAATTAGATAGATATGGTGATATATTTAGTGCGAATACAATACAATATGAATATATTTTAACACTTACCTTGAATGATGAAATTTATAATTTTTTATAACTACAGAGCCAAAAACACATTTCTGTCTCGTGCGACTGATCGCTGGACACTGGAGCAGTGCTGTCAAATGTTCCACAAAAAAATACTTGCAAGTTTTATGTTTATTCCTGGCAATTCCTGGCAAAATGCGTGATAGGAAAAAGCTGATATTTTTTTAATGTTGTTAGGAAGAGCTTTTTCGTCACTTGCAAAAAATTTGAGGAATAATGTTAAGCCAATTTATCCTTTTCTAATTCAGAAATACAGATAGGATGCCATATTGTATAGTATGATGCTAAAACCAACTTTTTTTTTAATCAATTTTAAGTAACTTTTATACCTTTAAAGATGTATTATTTTTAAAAGACCGAATACACTGACATCTTAAACTTACTTTAATTTTCAGGCGAGATTTGTCTATGAAACTAACAATAAAATTACGTACTTTCAAAATGTTACCTAAATTTAAACCAGGTGCAAATAAAAGTCTGAGAAAAATGTTAAAACTTTTATTTACAATAATTGAAACATTATAATATATACTAAGTAATAAACAACAGAAGCCAGAATATTAAAGGAAATTTTTGGTAATAGTTCGGATTAGAGGAAATCTAGATGTAGGTACCACTTTGGTTTTGTTTTTGATCATTTTCTTGATTTTTCCGATAAAAAAAAGTGCACACTAATAAAAGCATTTGTATTACATAAAATTTAATAAATTTTTATCGGAAAAATCAAGAAAACAAAACCAAAATGGCACCCACCTCTAGATTTACCCTATTCCGAATTAATACCATTTTTTTTTAAATAAACAGAAAAGCAACAAATCTTTTTTTATACATAATCCAGATACCTAAGTTTACAAATCATTTATTTGCCCTCTATATCTATATTTTTCACTTATTTTGATAAGTACGTAAAATTTGACAGTCTTAGAAATCAGTCCAGTATCAGGTCAGTCTAGTATTCAAAGATCAACAAAGTTATACTCAAAAAACAGAGACTAAATAAATTTAGCTCGTCAATAAAAAAAAATAAAATTTAGTAACAGTTTACTTTTTCCCCCATATAGGGTTTTTTAACATTTTCTGGGTAGGTTCAAAATTTAATAATCCACCATTATTTTTTACTCCGGCTTTAGTAGCTAATATTGCCACAACCGTGTCAGTTTTTAAACTGTTTCTGAGATCTGTTTTGATGTTACATAGATCACTAAAAATCCTTTCTACGCTTGTATTTGAAAAAGGTAATATTAGCAACAAGGTTATAACAGTTTTTAAATTTTCAAAAATTGGACAATCAGCAACATTTTTTAGCTCAAATACTTTTGCCCAATAATTCTCACAAGGTAAATTGATATCCAGTCCCAAACTAGTATGGTCTAATAGAGCATGCTTTTTCCACTCATTATTAAGCTCTTGCTGATCCACAAATTGTTTTAAAAAAGAAAAACGTTCTAACACGTCAGCTAAAGAATGTTTCTCTAATTTTTGTGCGTAGTGTGGTTCTAAAACATCAACTATGTTAAATAAATCATCATTGAAAACAAAACGATTGTTAATTTCTGTTACAAGCTTGATATAAAACTGTAAACATGACTTTGTAAATTTTTTTAGTGCATGTGAATCTTGATAATTTTTTTCGTTTTCCATTTTCTGGATTGATTCACGAGCTATTATTCCTAAATACAATTTCTCTACAGATAGAAAATTTCGGGGATTTGTGTGATCAAACTTAAAAATATTTTCATTCACCAGTTTTGTTGTATCAATATAATTGCTACATATTATTTTTAAAAGTGTTGTAACTTCAGGCTTTAATTTATGAATTAGAGGAGTTTCTGACTGAAACATTGTATTGAAATTATTAAGGATCTTTAATATATAACTCATAAATTGTAAGTATACTTTCGTGTATTTGTTATCTAATGATTCGAAAATTTGATCATTGGTAACAGATGGGTCTTCAAAACATAATAGTCTAAAATATTCTTTAAGGGGTTCATATTGCTCTAGGACTCTTAAAGAACACTGTTCTATAGAAATCCACCTAGTTTGACTTGGCAAAAGTATTTTATGTATTTCAGTTTTAAAAAATGCCTGAAACTCTTTAAACTTTTCCTGTCTAGAATAGCTTCGGCTAAAGTGGGCACCAATATTTCTTAAGGCATCTTCCACTTGTCGAGGAAATTCCAGACAGGCTTTACTAGCGCATAGATGGATCATATAGCAAGCACATTTAATAACTTCTATTTCTGGCAGTTCAGATCTTAGGTGTGAAAAAACAGAATTGTGATCGCCCACCATGACGTTAGTTGTGTCACTAGTTATTACTAAGGGGTATATTCTTTTTTTCTAAACAAACCTTTAAACATATGAAGAGATCATCTGCTTTCCCAGAAGCCACCTCTACCATATCAAAAAACCTGGTTTTTACTTTATTTTCTTCATAACAATAATAAATTACTGAAAACGCGCATTGTTTGGTGGCGGCAATATCAGTTGTTTCATCCATTATTAATGAAAAAACTGACCTGGCTTCTGAAAAAGAGACGACATTTCTTCCTGAAAAACTTTACCCAAATTTTCTTTTATAATTGATGTTGCCTTTATTCTTTTGCAGGCTAAATCTTTGGCAATTTTACTATCTGGAAAGATCTGAGGGCAAAGTGGACTTAATATATCCATAAATTTAAATGGAATATTATGGACTGCTAATGCTGCACTCAGCTTGAGTTCAGCGTTTCGTACAGAATAATAATGATTTTTATCCAGTAATTTTTCCAAATTTTTTGTTTTTTTAACTGCATTTAACGCAGCCATATGTTTTTCCGAAATTGCATGTCGAAAAATGTCATTTTTATTAGGAAAAATTGTTGCATCACAAATTTTACAATATGCATATTCAACATGATCAGCTCGTTTTCTTTTATTTGATTTTTCTAACCAACCTTTAAACTCTTCTTCTTCCAGCCAGGATGCATTAAATCGGTTGTATCTTTTTTTCTTTTTTTGTGAGAGGTCCATACCTTTATATGATTGAAATTCAGTTGATGGATTCTTGAAAAATAAAAATAATTTGAAATAACTCGTACTATATTAACTCACAGTGACAATCTATCCCAACACTAATTTAAGAATAAAAAATTTGGTATCGACAACTCCATTGAACAAAGCCTCAAAGTTGTACGGCTTTGTTCAATGGAGGTGTCGATATTGTTAACTAACATTTTTGTGCATTATTTGTTTTATACCTGAATAACATTCGCAGCTGGTTGGCTTAGTCCAAAACAAGTAGAGGAATCCTCATATTCAATTTGCCTAATTGTTAACTCTTTTACATTTGCAGTCCCCTTTAAGATACATTAAATTATAATATATAATTACGTATGTCAAGAAAAGACGTAAATTTAGTACATAGCTACTTAACCTACCTGTACATTTTGGATTGTTTCAGAACTCCCACTCTTTTGTTCTTTTTTTATCAGCCACTTATCCATTTGATAAAATATTTTATATATACTTATATGGATAAAAACGTAATTGAAGAAAAAAACATAAATAAATGAAGGTCGGAGGAAATACCGAAAACCAAATTTAAATGTCAATTTAAGATTATACGATCTTCAAACCTGCCCAATTAAACTGAATATTAGAAAAAGATAGATAATAAAAGCTTGTCTTATCCTTGGAATTTTAAAATGCAAGGCCATAAAATAAAGATAGAAATAACTACATGTGAGAAGCAAAAAGAGATAGAGAGATTTAATTTTAGAGATCTTATCGATTTTCATACACGCCATCGATTGTATGTGCATTTCGCCTTAATATTTGTTTTTATCAATTTCTGAGTACAAGGTATCTATTCCTGGCAAATTCCTGGCATGATAGCATTCCTGGCAAAATTACTGGCATAGCTAATTATTCCTGGCAAATGCAAGGAATTACTGGCAAATTGACAGCCCTGCACTGGAGGCCATCCCGCGGGCGGCATACATTTCCGAACATTGCCGAGCACACGCGAGCGCCCTTTGCACGAATACGATCATCGGATAAGTCTACACAGACACCGCTCTCATTACCCGCTGGCTCCGATTCCCCCACGCGCCGCTACGAAGGAGGGTCAAAAGTTTTAAATTGCGCTAGGAGTAAAGTACCCATCTTCCTTGTTGTAAAGAAATGTTGGTTCGATTTAACAGTTTTTTTGGTAATTTTTGATAAAAAATATGATTTAATCGTTTTTTGGATTATTTTGAATAAAAAGTAGATCGCAACCATATAGTAAGTAAATCCTATTTTCTGCAGACTAGGTTAGAAAAAATCGTAAATATTGTGTCAGATTGGTCAGTTTAACAAATATAATGGTCTTTGAAAATATTAACCAAAAAATATTAGACATTTTTGATGCACAACGTATTTTAATTTTTAAGGAATAAAAAAGATTTAATTTAGCTAAAATTTTGTGATACACTTACGCATATGCCATCTTCTAAATGGTATAATTATTCTAAAATTATATATATATATATATATATATATATATATATATATATATATATATATATATATATATTTTAATTTAGCTTTGTATCGAGAAAAGCATAAAAAAATTGAAAAATAAAAAATATTTTTTATGATTATTTTATTTGCTCCAAAATATACTCAATATAATTTTGGACCAAAATAAGAAAAAACACATATTTTTCATTTATATTACATACGAATTTAACTTTGTATCCAAATTTGAAGCTTAAATATAATAATATAATGTAATATCCTTTTCAGGATTAATATAGCTAAGATTAAAGTAGCCATGAAAACAAGTGAAAAAAAAATAAATTAAATCGGTGCCATTTATTTGGTTGTATTGTCAAAATATAAGTCGAAAATTTATGCTTTTTTCTGCTTTTTCAAACGAATCTTCGATGTATGTAAAAGCTAAAGGCCTTCTTATCAAATATTTTCTGTATTTCATTTTAAAATTTTGTATTACGCCTTGGTCTATTGGCTGGCAGTGAGATGTAGTGCTTGGAGGCAGAAAAACATTTCGAACATTTTCAAGATGTATTTTCTGGTGAGCAGTCGTGTTATTCAAAAATAAGAGAATTTTTCTACTCTGCTTTCTCATTTTGCTGTCAAAGTTTTTCAGCCATGAAGTCATTATCTCTATTGTTATCCAAGCTTTTTTATTGGAGATCCATTCTAATGGTAATTTTTCTATACGTGCTCCTTTAAAACATTTCAGATTTTTACTTTTTCCTATAACTAATAGGCTTTCCTTCTCACCATTCATGCTATTACAAAAAATAATTGTTACTCGTTGCTTAGCTTCCACATAGAAACGTCCTGTTTAGCCTGCATTAAAAACAACGATGGGTTAAGTTTATTTAACCAATTTTGAACACTGAACACGCAGAACCTATCTAACCAGCCATTTGAAGCATTAAAGTCATTAATATTCAAGTTTTCTGACACCTCCAGAGCTTCCAGAAGGGTAACCGCTTTTGAGAAGTGGCCGAAATGATAAGTTTTATTGCATCTAGATTTTAAATTAACTTAAGGTAGAGTGCGTAATTTCTTTTAACAAAAACAAAATTCATTTTTTAAATTAAAATCTCGCTCTTTGAATTAAAATTTCGTTTATTAAGGACAGGACTGTTCATTCGAAAATCATACGTCTACGGCAACGTTGTGTAAGCGACTTAACATTTTCTGTCAAATCCTGTAGGGGACGATAGAGTTATCGTTTTTTTGTATAAAATTATGATGACACTGAAAGAAAAATTTGGAGAAAGCATTTTAGTGACAAGAAAACAATATTTTTTCACTTTTTTTTTTAATTTATTAAAAAAAAAATTCTTAGCTGACAGTCATACACTACTCTTGAGATCTTTCTAGATTTCTGTTTTATATTTTTAGCCTTTATTTCTTGATAGTTTCTTGACAGGAAAAATATTATTAATACCAATCGTTTAACAATTGACATAATAATATAACTTTATCGGGAAATGTTTAAAAGGAACTACTATGTTTTATACCACTAAATTTATTAAGAAAACAGTGACTGCAGTTTTAACTCACAGAGTCATTTTCAAACTGAATTTACAAAGGTAGACTCTCTCTAGTTTTCTTAATAAATTTAGTGGTATAAAACATAGTAGTTCCTTTTAAACATTTCCCGAAGATGATTAACTATCACATAGTAACGGCTACCATCATCAACTTTTTATATAACTTTAAAATAATTTTTAGACTACAAAATTCCTTATGACGGATAAGCAAACAGAATAGTCTGAAATATTTTTTTTTACAGAATTTAACGATAATCAGAACAAAATTTGTAACAACTAAATTCGTTTAAAAAATATATTCTTCTTTAATTATTTTATAAAAATCTCTCATCTAACAATCTTAAATTACTCTCTTTTCTTCTTCGATTCTTTTGTATTGCCCTTCTTTGGTTTTATCCATCGATAGACTTTTGTCAGTGTATATTTTACTAATACTAAGACACCTAATAATACACCAATGACATCTAACATATAATATTTATAAAGAGGTAATTTAATACCAGCAACTCTAAGATGTGGAGCCCCTTTATGCCGTACTACATATTCTATCCAATAATTCGCCACATCAATTGGTTTCACCTGACGGTCGTGCATTATCCTGGATCTTATTTTTGCATTCTTGGAATAACTAAAATAAAAAAAGTAATAAAAGCTATTCTATACAAATTGTTTAAACGTCTGTATTTTACTCGTTATACCAAATTTTTTAATGGCATTCAGGCGGTTATGAATTGCAAAAAAAAATATATCCTTGTGGAAGTTCATTATCAAACTCCCTAAATAGAAAGTTTCATAATATGATAAAAACTCATAAAACTCTGGTAGTTTGGTGGAGCAAAAATCTTCTCAGAATATGGTTACAAATATTTTGATTCATAAATAGTCTGAGCAATTGACAGAAGCACAGGAAGTACCTAAACAAAGTGCTAGACTTTAAGATTGAGTCACATTTACTGACCTAAGTAAATTTTCTATCCACATATCAGATATTAGAAAACAAGTTTAAAGAAACTCGAATGTAGAGCTCAAACGCAACCGTAAACATGGAGGCGGAAGCGTTATAGTTTAGGGCTCTATATATGTCGGCCGCCGGGTAGGAAGTTTAACTTTTGTGAATACAACTATTATATATGCGAGTATTGTATACCTGGACATCATCAAGTCGAATCTTCTTTTACCAATAAGTTATAAAAATAAGTTATAAAAATTGTAACTGTAATGTTTGAAAAGCTCAGCTAAAATATACCTACCTAGGGTTTGATAGCAACTCATTTACTGCTTCAGCCAGGTTATTTTCATTTAAAGCAGATAAAGGTAGACTCTTTCCAAAACCAAGAGAAGTCGCTCTGGCAGCATTTAGTTTTTGATCAGCAAATACAGGAAGAGCCAATATTGGTACCCCTAAGTATACTGTTTCTGTGGTACTTAACAGGCCTCCATGGGTAATAAAGAGTCTGCAGTTGGGATGGGCTAAGCAAAATAATTATACAAAAATGTAAAATTTATTAAAATTTGCTGATGTAATTATTAACATAAAGTATACTGAAAGTATTGAGAGAACGCATTGATTTGATATTCAAAGGACGTCGATCATGTGATATATGGAATTCGAAATTTTCCTAGATCAGCAATATATTTTTGTATGATGTATTAGCTCAAAGTTGTTGAAATTTTTATTTTATTGTAGTGCTTTAAATTCGTTAATAATTTTGTTCATAAATCCTTTACGATCACTATTTAATCTCTTCGAGTGCAATCATTTTATATAAAATGGCGAAACAAATATAAATTTCGCTCCTAAAGTTTATCTCAAAGAGTTGATGAGATCATTTTATCATCATTTGTAATTAGCACTATATTTTGCTATGTGTTATTGCCTCCTGGACATATCACGATATTCCCAATTTTCAGTTAAATTAATTTGTAAATAATAATATTGTAGTATTTTGCATTTTATGCAATCTTGGGCCCCATTTTGGGTTTATTATTGATAAATTAAATTTTTTTTTGCATCGTGACATGTTCATGGCCGTATTAAATTTCAGTTTGATTCCATCAGTCTTTCTTCTTTTTTGTGTGGTTGACTGCAATGCTTGGGTATCAGAGACTGGCTTATTTAGTGAAATTAGAAATTATTTCCGATCTTCTAGTTATTGTTAATAAAAGTTAATTTCTGAACGCGTATCTTGTCTTTTCATATGGTATTGTAGTAATTTATTTGGTCATATTTTGAGGATATCTATTTTATTGTTATTTATATATAAAGTTAATATAGAGTTAATTAATACGCGTTCTATTTTAGCCAGGTTTAACCCAATTTATTTGAAAACAATTAATGTTAATAAACCAAGTATTGTAACTTCATCATACAGTGGTCTACACAGGCGCGGATCCAATGGGGGGGGGGGCGGTGGGGGCGATCACCCCCCCCCCCTCCCAAGAGCTTTGAGTTCAGGAAAATAGACCCGATTTTGCCACTTATGCTATAGTTTATTCAAGAACTAGAGAGAGTAATAAATCATTTTTTACCCTTTTTCTCTTCGCAAACTACCTGTGTTCTTTAGTCCGATTTCTTTGGCAAAATCTGTTAGACACATATATTATTCATAGAAATGGATTAGAAATTTTAGAATCAAAAATACCGGTCTATAATAATGGACTATTTGGTTGGATAAGAATAGATATTTGGATGTGTGAAGTGTTAAAAAGAATTTTAATCCTTGTCATAGGCGTCGGAAGGAGTTTTTTTTTATCACTAAGTATTTATGGCATAGAATATTATTTCGGTAATAAACTTAAAATAAAAAGTTTTTATAATTGTATTTAATTTCTTATGATTTCTTAATAATTCACATACATTAGAAAATATAGACAATTTTGACATATTTCACACAAATCACAACGGTATTTTTATTATTTTTAATTGTGGAATAGAAATCGTTTTAGGCACATTCCGACTAAAATGTAGCCTTTTTCTCTCAAAAAATTCTAAGTTTTTATTTAAATACTTACAAAATATCTATTGTCAAAAATACAAGAAGTTAAACATATATGTAAAAAAAATAAATTCGTCCATATAATATTAAAAAATTTTTGGGGCTATCGGTCATTTTATTATTAATTAAAAATATTTTTAGGATATTTGAAGATTTAGTTTATTTATTTCTAAAACCATCTGCAGAATTAAAATTAAACACTAAAAAGAGATTGAAATGTAATTTATTTTTATATGTAAATTTAAATAATAAATTGTGTTTACGCTGGTAAACATTATGTATCTAATTCGTAATTAAAGTCAGTGAAGTTATCTTCGCTCAAATTAATTATAGTTGGTTCTTCTATCTCACTGATCATGAAACCGAGCAAAAATGCCCTGGTTTAACGATTTTGCAATAAATATAGAGGTGGAAGGATAAATATTTTGGGTATCTCACTAATCTCAAATAGTATATAAAAACAAGCGCAAACAAGATAAATCATTAAGGTGTACTTTGCTCACTGATAGAAATTAAATTGAACTATCAGAAATTTTATTCTAGCAGTAAATTTATATAAGTTTATAATATTTAAATATAATTAAATATTATTAGATTTACGGCAGTCTTCAGTTACCTGCGGCACTGGAACAGGTACGTTGGAGGTTTCGATAACAGTTTTATTACTCTCTCTAGTTCTTGAATAGAGTATAGGAATGTGTATGCTTGCGATCGCCCTTCCCCTTCCCAGAAGTTTGAGTTCAGGAAAATATAACCGATTCTGCATTTTATATTAGTGAATGTGTATGCTGCTGGCACTCCCGTTGACAACTTGTTTTTCTTGCGATACCTCCCCCCCCCCCCAAGAGCTTTGAATTCAGGAAAATAGACCCGATTCTGCTCTTATACTAGTAATGTGGAAGCTGCTCGCATCCTCTCTCCCTGTCGGCAACTTGTTTTTTCTTGTGATCGCTCCCCCTCTCCAACAGTTTCAAATTCCTGAAATATAGACCCAACCCTGCCTTTTACACAAGAAATGGGAATGTTGCCCCCCCCCCCCCGTCGGCAACTTGCTTTCGCTTGCCATACTGCACTTTTGTGATATCACCGCCCCCCCAAGGAGAGAGGCTGGATCCGCCCCTGGGTCTACAGTTATAAATTTTATGTCCAGTTTCGTGATGATTGATTTAATTGAAGAACTAATTATATTCTATGGTAAATCTTTTGATTAATATTTTGTTAAAATAATTATTGATACATTTAATTAGGGATTGATTAATATATATGTATATATATATATATATATATATATATATATATATATATATATATATATATATATATATATATATATATATATATATGTATATATATATATAAATATAAATATATATATATATATATATATATATATATATATATATATATATATATATATATATACTCACATATATATGTATAAGTAGTTTTTTTTTATTGTAATGGACCTGTTGATTCTATTTTTTTTTTGTAAATCTGGAGTCATACTGGAAATGTCACTTGTATATTTTTGACACATTAATATTCTTATGTAACTCGAACTCAATAATTAGAGCAAGCGACTACTCTAAATGATTGTTTAATTTTACAGTTTAAGTAAATATTTCTTTTCTTATGAATTTGTAGTTTACTTTAGTGTTTTTAAAATTTTTAATCTAATTTCTTGACAGTTTGGCGGTAATCAATTTTTTTAAAAAATATTTAGTCGTTTACTCTAGCATTAAGATGATTGGGCATTGCTATTATTTTTTTTATTTTATTTAAATTGGGGTCCACCCTTAGGGTAAAAGAACAGCATATCCACCCTCTGGGTATAAGTGAAAACCAAGTCCACCCTCTGAATAGTAGTGAGAGCCACCCTCTGGGTAAAAGTGAAACCCAGGTCCGCTCTTGGGGCTAGAAGAAGTCCAGATCCTAACCTGAACAACTTAGATCTACCCTTAAGGAGTTCTCTATTATTAGAATAAAGAGTAGTATTAATATAAAACATTTCTCTTTTGTAACATTTCATTTGTCTCCCATAAACTTCTTGTCTATTTATTTATTTATTTTTTATTATTAATTTAATTTTGTGCAGCAAGATAGAGAGCTAGGTTGAACGCTAGGCCCGAGCAACAACATGGGGGGGGGTTACGAGTTTACCCGGTCTAAAACTCGGTGGCGCTTTTAAAATAAATACCCATCCCTACTGTACGGCATAGGTTCTAGCTCGGCACTTTGCTTGCTGGTGCCGCCTCTAGCTTTCAACTCTGCTCTGCCCGCACAAGACAGTTTCTTTTAGCGCCTTTTAAATAAAAACCAGTGTTGCAGTGTATAAGTATTTCTATGTTTTTTTCGAGGATGCAATTCTGTTTAACGTTTTATAACAGTTGATCAAAATTAAAGTTCTGAAAAACGAAATAACCAAAACTCTTACCTAAAATGGCTTGCTGTGGAAACCACTTGGAAATCATCATATTATTTGGTTTATTCTCCAAAGTTTCTTCATCCCACTTCCATAAAATTTTCTCGTTTCTTGAACCCAAAACTTTCAATAACGCGTTTTTAACTTCTTTAGGCATTTCTGACGGTTTTAAATTGGATCCCATACTAAAGTAAACGACACCATCTTTTGCATTATCCATAAATCCTTTAAGGTCTTCTGGTAGTTCTTTTGGTGGATTAACATGATATCCACCAATATCAATCATATTTGGTACTCGAGGTACTGGTTGACTAATACTTTCATGTGAGTTTAAAAGAACCAAGGAAACATTGTACTGAATTTGTTCCAGCTCGGGAGCATTGGGATAATATTTCTTCATTATAGCATTTTGTTTCGGATGTAAATACCAATATATATGTAGATCTGATATTAGTCCAAAAATGAAATTATAAGCACGATCTGTTAAGCTCATATCTCCAGGAAAACTTAATAAAACATCAGGAATATAGGAAGGTGGCTCTGGATTAGCCACCATACTATTTATCCATCGATTAGAACTTACGGAACTAAATATTATTAATGGAGCGTTAAAATGGTAAGCAAATATCTTCATGGCATCGTTAAAAAGGTGCTCAATAATAACTGCATCGAAATGTTGCTTTGACGTTAGTAATTCCTGAACTTTGGATAGTTTAAAAAAATGCTCGGAAGCATCATTCAACATAGAGCCCAAAAAAAGAAGTTGAAAAATGGCGGGTATATTTTCCATTTCAAACATATTCATCTTCGGTTCTCCTTTATCAGCTAAAATTATTAAAACTGTATGTAATTTGATAAATAAAAAGTTTCCAGTGATTAGCCAAGATTAATTGATTAATTTCATTGACTTTGGAGATATCGAAAAAAAAATTAGAGCGGGTTCGGAGGATAAAGTTACTGTTATTAAATTGTACATTAAGGTTTAATAACAATACTGTGCTGCTCTTTGAAAATGACGTCTTAAAATATTAGGGGGCAAGTACTTTGGCGCGGGATTGCGTCGCGCGGCGTCACTGAGTAGACGAAGTGTGTTTTACGTGAAAAATATTAATTTACCGAGGCAAGTGTTTCGTTTATAACCACAATATTATTTGTGAAAAGTTCTTGATAATAAGAAGAATTTAATGCATGAATATGTAGTTTTTAACTGTGTATAGAAGGCGAGTTTAGGTGCAATGGTTTTTGAATGACTTGGGATAACCTCAAAAGTGTACCCACCTGCCAAAGAAGATACTTTATTCACTTTGCACGGTCATCATGAGTAATTTAATTTTATAGAAATATATATTCCATTACATATTTTTTTGTTGCAGATGGTGCATAAATACAAAAAAAAAACGATCGTGCAAGATACTTGGTGTAAAAATGTTATGCAGACTACAGTAAACTTATGTAGGGCTGGAGAATCTATCAAAAGGCCGCCAAAAAATATGGACTAGCATATGCTACCCTATACAGAGGTGTCAAAAGTGGAGTTGCTTCTCCACAGCTCGGTCGATCCCATCTTATTTTCATCAAGGATGAAGAAAGAATGTTATGAATTCTCTAGATGATGTTTCGACCAAAGTTTCTCAGAAAACTGTTAAGGCTAGTAAGAAGACTGTGAAACCACAAATCTCGACTAAAAAAACCTAAAAGACTGCAAAAGACAATAAAAACAGAAGAAAATTGGGAAATTCGACGATGAGATGGACGGTGAAGCCAAGAAACAGCCAATATAACAATACTAGGACACAATTTAGAGAAGAAATCGGGCTCTCGCCCGCGGGTTGTCGTGGCTGGTCAATTAGGTCCTTAGCGGTGGTCAGCGGATAAGAGCGCGACCCCTTCATGGAAATCTGCTTGATATAAACCGTGTTAGTAGGAACGTGGGAGCTGGCTCGAACTGGCTGGTCAAGTGAATAGGAACTACCACAAAATTCCCCCAAGCTAACGTGGAAGAGTAAAGGTGGAGGGTTGCATGGATCAAGGAGAGTCTAGTCTTTTCATCTATAGACAATGAAGCGGCGGATAATCACTATAGTCAGAAAAGGTCTCCAAGTTTTATCACGTCTACTGTACTCTTTGGTCTTGGATAGTCTGCTGTACTAACTGGGCGACACAGGGTATAAAATACAAAGTCATGCTGATGACCTGGTTGTCACTACCAAAAGAAACAATAAAGGAACTATTGCAAGCTTTATGCAAACTGCCTTAAACGAAATTAGCAACTAGGAAAGACTACACGTTAATCCCAACAAAGCAGATCTCGTGTCATTTACAAAGAGACTAAAGCTACATATCAATGCTCCAACTTTAAATGTAACACCGCTGAGCTTTTCCAAAAAGGTTCAATATCTGGTACTAATAATAGATCAGAACCTGCCTGGAACAGCCATGTTGAAGATATTTTACAAAGACCAATAGCGGGGTTTTAGGTCAAAAATAATCTTATGGTCATATAAAACTATCATTAAACGTATGGTCACAGTTTCCTTAGTATGGTGGTCTAAGATAAAACATAGCAGCCTAACAAAGGTTGCAAAAAATATAGAGGTTACCCTGTGCAGGAGTCATAGGGGCCATGCCATTATGCCCTTCCGCAGCAATAGAGGTAATGCTCCCTTCACTGCATGTAGCTGTGAATAAGGCGACAGTAATGAATACTTTCAAGCTGCTATAAACTGAAAGCCCCAAACCTGAAAATTTTATTGGATATTGAAGATTCTGGATACAATTTCGACAGAAAAATTCATATCGAAACCAACAGATATCATGTCTATTGGTTACGATTTTGATATGAACTATGAAATAGTAACTGTTACCAAGTAAATGGAGAGGGACTACCTTGACTAGAGAAGGATTTAATGGTATGATTTATTGACTATTCTAAGATGAAAGAAGAGGTCGGATTGGAAGTTTTGAGCTTAGGAGATACTTTCAGTATCTTCCAAGCAAAAATGCATGCAATCCAACTGTGCGTTGACTAGTGTCTTATTAGAAAAAAAACTCTCGGCTCAAACACTTAAAGTCTAAATTGACTTGGAAATGCAGGCGAGGAACTACAGGATAACCCTGATATGTGTGCCAGGGTATATGGGAAACGACGAAGCAGATAACCTCGCAGAAGTGGCAAAACTCTTTTCCTGGCCCGGAACCTTTGTGTGGTGTACCGAAAAGCCACATAAAGGGGAAGCTTCGGAGTTGGGACCAAAAGCAGGTAAAATTTAGGTGGAATAAGATGCCTGTCCTTAGAAAAATGAGGAAATTCATAAATTTATTGACAAACAGCTCAAAAATGCTTCTCGATCTCTCAAAAACAAATTTTCTACTAATAATAAATATCTTCACAGGACAGTATCCTTTAAGATACCATCTCAAAAAATTGACAAAGCTGAGAGCGATATTTGCAGTTTCGGCGATCGAGCAGCGGAAACAGCAGACACTTGCTATGTGAACACATCAACAGAAATTTCTAAAAAACTCATTAAATCTCATTAAGTTCTTCTTTAAAGAAGTAAGAACGTTATAGAATTTTATTCCAAAAAACATATTTTAAACTTACTGTTCATTATATCCGCCATCTCAGAAATCACAATCTCTTTAAAATTTTTTGGTGGATTTTTTTCTGAAAAAGGGGCAACAAAAGTAACTTCATGCCCAGCATTGGCAAGCCCTTTTGCCAATGCATTTCCTAAAATATAATGACTTCTAGCTGGTGGTGGAAAAATTACTAATAATTTTAAACTTGAAACATAACAGATGCAACTTATTAATACCGCAAAAGTCACTAGGTACTTCATCTTTCTATTTTTTGTATTTGAACTGAATCACAAGCGTTTTTATAAGTAATTTTAATAACAATCTTATCTTTATAAACAGTTAGTTATATGACTTGCCAAATTTTAAGTATATTATTATTTTGATCATAGCTGGAGATAAATAGTACTTCTACCAAAATTTCTAGTTGCGGAATACGCCCGTACCTGCAGATTTTTCTTGTGCAGGAAATTCCAAAAGCAATTTTTAATTGGATTTAGTTAACTCTCGAGTGTAAACCTAAGTTGGCGAGTTGTATATATAAATATATATATATATATATATATATATATATATATATATATATATATATATATATATATATATATATAATATATATATGTGCTGAGTCCTTCCCAGAACTGTAAGGCAGCTGACGTTTCGGTGAAATTTCATCCACCATTTCAAAGCTAACTGTACGACATCTGTAGGCGAGCTGACGCTGTCAGTCCTGTGTGTACATAGGGCGTGTTTGTTGGCCGGATGGTTCTGGTCAATCAGGTTGCGAACCTTGCTGCGCGTTATCTGCCCTGTTGCCAGTGTTTCTTTTACTACGTACTACTGGTTCATGTTTCGTAAGCAGATTTTTCCAAGTATTAGGTAATCGTTGGCTATTATCTCTGCTATTTAAGTTGTTGGGCCTTTTTGCAATTTCGACTGCTTCTCTTATGACTCTTGTGGACAGGTTTCCACATCTCGATAGCATTTTTGTTCCTGAGAAATTTACCCTATGTCCTGTGTTTAATAAGTAAGTGTTGGGCCAGTGCAGAAGAAATTATTTTTTGCTTGACAGCATTTATATGTTCGTATCTTCAGGCGCTTATTTTACCGTTGATTTGGCCTACGTAAGATGAGCTGCATTCTCCACATAGAATTTCGTACACTTTCTGGTTTTCTAGAGGGATTTTTTCTTTAGTTGTTGGCAGGAGATTTTTTACTTTACGGTCTGTGGTGAAAATAGTTTGAATATTGTCTGTGGTGCCTCTGACCTAAGGAATAAAAACTTACATTTATATATATATATATATATATATATATATATATATATATTTATATATATATATATATATATATATATATATATATATAATTATATATATATATATATATATATATATATATATATATATATATATATATATAATATCATGATGCCATATATAAAATTGTTTCCTGTTAGCAGGTTTCTAAAATGACGAAGAAAATATCGTGCTGGAAGAAGCAGAACCCGCGACAATATATAATGTTCCTGGATATTTTTTCATCGATAGTAATGTTTCATACTTACGAATTAAATAATTTCCATTTTACGCACGGCATAACCTTATAAACTCACCCCGATATTTCTCTTTTGTTTCAGGGACCAGATTTTTAAAGTTATAGCTCATATTTTAAACCATATACCAGCTTTTTAAACCACCTATCAGCCTTTTTGAAACCGTATATCAGCTTTTTAAAATCATAGCCAATTTTTTAAACCATATAACGGCTTCTTAAACCACATATAAATAATCTCAAGTTTATTTTACAACTTTAAAGCACTGAAATAATTTATTTAAACCTTATTTCAGTTTCTGTGTGCTTATATCCTAGTTTTGAAGCTTTATGAGTTTTTTATAGCTTGTTTTTATGCAACGCTTCTCCGTGGTTCTTGAAGCGTTGACGTGCTTAATATAAATACTACATATTTCTTCGAAATTAACTACTTCAGCTGACGAATGTGTTGCGTTTGATTCCTTTTTGGCCACATATATCAAAACTACTCACAAGGGGATATTAAAACATCCGAGAGCTGTCCTGAGTATTTAACTCAGCAAAAATAGTTATTAACAATTAAAACTTGTGTGCCAGTGTTCCAAATTCATTATATTTTAGTTTTTCTTACCTATGTTGGTATTATTGTTAACACATAATTTATTTAAATATACTCGTAAATTGAAAATATGTATATATATATATATATATATATATATATATATATATATATATATATATATATATAAATATATATATATATATATATATATATATATATATATATATATCTAAAAGTAGATAACAAAGTATTGATTGATCTATTGGCCGACGGATGATGATGAGAGAAGTCAGTGTTGTGTCTTTGTATTCAAGAAATTGCTGATAGGCATGTGGGACCAACGCCCGAACATTTAAGACACATGCTGATAATTCCAATCTCTCTATAATGCCTCCTAAATAAAATCTCTAATGTTCGTTATTGTTTAGCAGAATGTTTTTGTCAAATATGAAGGTAAGATATTCTATTTTGATAGACGAACATCCAGCATGCATTTGAACAGCACTCCTGAAGCCGCCCCTGTGGTTTGCATCATCTGTTATTTAAATTCACTAGTTACGACTAATCATTGATTGCTAGTTGCCAGGTGTTCATTCTAAACCAGCGGTCCTCAACCATTTTCTTCTTGCGAACCCCTTCTAAAAATCGCAATTTATTGACGTTAAAAACAGTAAACGATACAGTAAAATTTGGTTATTTAAATTTATTTTCCATATTGAATAGCAGAACATAACGAAAAACTAAAACATAATCGTAAAACACTTACAGATAAACATTATTAAAACAAAACTTATAGCTTAACCTACAAAAAAAATAATATAAAATGAATACAATAATACAGAATTTAAAAAATGCCCTCAATGGGATATTTATGCCTGGTGGTACAAAGAAATTCAAAATTTGGTTCGATGTCTGAAAGTTTTAGTTTTAGATCAGGTTTAGCATTTAACCTGTTTTTGTACTAACCTTTCAGGTAACTTTATGTTGTACAAAGTGGTAATAAAATTTTAATAGCTTTTCCCGCCAAAACAGGATACTCATTTTTTACGTTGAACTAAAAATTAATTAAAAAATGACAGTTTTTAGGGAATTGTCAAAGGATAACTCAAAGAGTTTTTCTTTTTACAGTAAAGTTAAAGAAATATCCGAAGTTATATCTGATTGAAAAGGATTACGTATCTGGTTGTTCGATCCAGATATAATAGGTTTATTAGGAAAATAGTTGATTGTTAATTGAATGTAATATCCATTTTAATATTTTTGTTAAGTTGAATTTAATTTTTTAATAAAATTGTGCTGAGAAAACCAAAATATTCGTACTCATTTACCGGCAGTCATTAAATCCAAAAGTTGAACTTTTTTAGTATGGTTACTATTCTCTTATGCACATTGAAAATAGTGATACTTGGGTCTCGTAAAGACAAATTTAAATCATGTAATTTGGGAAAAATGTTTGCCAAGTATGCATTCGGATTTTATACAGCAACTTACTTCGGAAATGACCCCTAGCTGTCCAATAATAATCATGACCCCATTTTATCTAAATCTGTGGTATCAATTACCGAAGTAATTCATAATTTCATTTTTGAAATTATCGGTTGATGAAGTGATTAATCATTTTAGGAATGAAATTACCCATTATCCGAGTTGTTGAAAGATTAATTAGAAATTGAATTTCCCAACTTACTGAATTATTAATTGGTAAAAAAAATTAAAAAACAATTTAATGCCGTTTTTTGCAAATAATGCAGCATGATATAAAATAGCAACATATCTATGATAATTTGTCCGGCTTATGCAATTATGATTATCATTTACTTTCACTACAGAACAGAATGTGTATGAAATCCATATTTATATTAAGAATTGCTCCAAAAACAAAATGAGCTTAGCTTGAACTCTGATGCGTTTGGATATTCTAATCAAAAAGTGTCACAAAATATCAAATTATTGGAATAAACTTAATTAGACATGCGGTAAAAATTTTTCGCCACCCTTTTTTCGCTTCTTTTTCTGGCATTTATGACTTAAATCGATAAATTATAATTTTTTGACTCATTTTGAATTCTATTCAAGAGACTAATGCGTACCTTTATACACATAACAGTGTCGTTTTATTTTAAATTATTATTTAATTGTTTTAGCCTGGGAAAAAACGTTTTAGCGATGTAAAATACGGTTTCGTTAAAAATTTTCTCGTAGAATGAAATGATGCATTTGAATAATTTTTCCAAGTGTTAATTTTTTCATTATTTTATTTGAAAAGATGGATTGTTTGAATACAAAATAATATTATAATTTAATTCTGATATATTACCATTTAATAATATAACAATTTGGTAAAATAAATTACTAATTACTTTTGTGATGGACAATTTGAAAAATGAAATTTTCATTTACGCTGGTAGAGGATAATTTCATCTCTAAATTTTCAATTATTTTGTAAAATGATAATTTCAAAAATGGCATTATTAATTACTTCGTTAATTGATAATGGTAGGCATAAACTAACTAACCATACTTTATTGATTGTGAATTAATGATCGTTTATTAAATGATATTCAAATTTTGCAAATTATCCATAACAAAATTTATTAATAATATTACCCAATAATATCAAATTTACAAGCCACTCGCACTCCCTCCAGGGATTATTGACTCATACCAGGTATACAAAGACACCAAAAGTATGAAGCTCTGTGGGGACTTTTTCCATGTTATCGTGGCCTTCTGTACTTTCTACAGACTTTCGGACGGTCCGCGTGGTTGCAAGGAGAACTGTTTTCTGACTTGGCTTACACAGATGCTCACTAAGGCCCAGTCACTTGGTGTTCTGCAGGAGGTTCTTTGCTATCACTCCAGTTATTGATTATATTATGAAAATCGTGTGGACGCTGTTTGTTGCCCACTATCTGCGGATTTGAACCTCCAGATCTATGTTCTTGGCGATCTTCTCATTGTATTTTGTTCTTAGGTTGTTGTTATTAGGTAAAATAATGTCAATCAGTGTAGTCGCCTAAAAATTTTATCTGTTAGTATAATGTCTAGCCTATTATGAGCAATTGTTTGATTTGTTAGAACCGTTTGGTCCCAATATAATTTGAACTCGTTGTTTTAAAGAATAGGCTCCGGGTTGTATTTGTAGTAAGGCACTTTTCCTACCTACGGTAATTTTAACTTATCTGCTAACTCTTGGTGGAGTATCTTAGTGGTTGAGGCGTGTTTTTTCTTACACTCGATTGCGGTAAACGCTTAACATCCTTCATTTATGTGCTGGATTGTCTCTGATGTTCGACAGCCATATCTACATTGGTCATTTTCTATTGAGGGATCTCTGATGATGAACTTCCGATAGTTCGTCGGAATGACCTAGTCTTGGATAGCTAACAAGAAGTCCTCCGTTTTCGGAAACATCTGTCCTGAAATAAACCAATATTTCTACGCTGAGTTGTCGACATTGTCACTTCTCTTGGTCAATTCGGTGGTGAGAAGTAATATTCCGTTCGCTCACCTGTAGCCAGGCGCGGATCCAAGGGGGGGGGCGGTGGGGGCGATCGCCCCCCCCCAAGAGCTTAGAGTTCAGGAAAATAGACCCGATTTTGCCTCTTATACAATAGTTTATTCTAGAACTAGGGAGAGTTTTTCATTTTTTACCTTTTTTTTTTCTTCGCAAACTACCTGTGTTCTTTAGTCCGGTGTATTTGGCAAAATCTGTTAGACACGTATGTTTTTCATAGGAATTTAGAAATTTTATAATCAAAAATACTGGTCTATAATAATGGACTATTTGGGTTGGATAGCAATAGATATTTGGATGTGTGAAGTGTTAAAAAGGATTTTAATCCTTGCCATAGGCATCGGAAGGCGTTAAAAGGAGGTCTATTTTATCACTAAATATTTATGGCATAGAGTATTATTTCACTAATAAACTTAAAATAAAAAGTTTTTACAATATTATTTTATTTCTTATGATTTTTTAATAATTTACATATATTAGAAAATATAGATAATTTTGACATATTTAACACAAATCACAACTGTAGTTTCATTATTTTTAATTTTGGCATAGAAACCGTTTTAGACACATTCAGACTAAAACGTAGCCTTTTTCTCTCAAAAAATTCTAAGTTATAATTTAAATACTTACAAAATACCCATTATCAAAAATACAAGATGTTAAACATATATATATATATATAAAAAAATAAATTCGTCAATATAATATTAAAATTTTTTTGGGGCTATCGGTCATTTTATTATTAATTAAAAACATTTTTGGGATATTTGACGTTCCAGTTTATTTATTTCTTGAACCAACTGCAGAATTACAATTAAACACTAAAAAGGGATTCAAATGTCATTAATTTTTATATATTACAGAAAATTTAAATAATAAATTGTGTTAACGCTGGTAAACATTACGTATCTTATTCGTCATCAAAGTCAGTGAAGCTATCTTCGACCAAATTAATTATAATTGATTCCTCTCTCATCGATCATGAGATCGAGTTTCCACGTTTTCTTTTATTCTTTTATTATATGGATTTTTCGCAATTATTTGCAGTAACTTTATTCAAAAAAATCTTTCAAAAGTCCAGTTAAATTATTAATTTTGTAAGTTGTGTTATTTCCAGCAACTCTACCTTTTATTTGAGAGAGATATTTCCTTCACCAACGGACATTTTCCGGACGATCTATAAGAACAGATTTCCTATTTGGTTTTTCCCAACAAAAATTAAATTGTCTGAGCAATTTCCAGAGCTCGGTTCTTTTAATTTCAGGCAAATCCCGATCTTCATTGATTTTAGTTAGAATTTTGTCGATGGTTGAGATCTGCTTCTCATAATAAAATGTATGTACAACTCCTTTTATTACAGTTTACATCTTTTCTTCAAACGACGTTTTTCGTCTGCCTGTGCTCGAATATAGCTTGGAATTACTAACAATTCCAGTCGTTTTTTTCTCCGTCAGTGTTCGGTACATGATAGATTTTCGAACTCCTGTTATATTGGAACACATCTCAACAGAGCTTTCATCATTATTATCTAGATATTAAGGCATCATAAACATTCATCGTAATAAGTTTTTCGTTGAGGTAAAAATGTCCTTCATCTTTTGGGTATCTCACTAATCTCAAATAATATATAAAAATAAGCACAAACAAAATAAATCACTAAGGACACACTGTAAGGTGTACTTTGCTCACTGACAGAAATTAAATTGAATTATCAGAAATTTTATTGTTGCGGTAAATTTATAAAAGCTTTTAATATTTAAATATAATTAGATTTACGGCAGTTCTCAGTTACCGGGGGCACTGAAGCAGGTACGTTGGAGGTTTCGGTGACAGTTTTATTACTCTCTCTAGTTCTTGAATAGAGTATAGGAATGTGTAGGCTTGCGATCGCCCCTTTCCTTCCCAAGGGTTTTGAGTTCAGGAACATAGAACCGATTCTGCCTTTTATATTAGGAATGTGTATGCTGCTGGCAACCCCCCTCCCCCCCGTTGCCAACTTTTTTTTTGTGATAGCACCCCCCAGGAGATTTGAATTCAGGAAAATAGACCCGATTCTGCCTCTTATACGGGGAATGTGTATGTTGATCGCATCTTCCCACCCCTTGTCGGAAACTTGTTTTTTCTTGTGATTGCTTCCCCCCCTCTCCAAGAGCTTCAAATTCAAAAAAATAGCCCCGTCTCTGCCTTTTACACTAGAAATTGGAACGTTGCTGGTGTCCCCCCCCCCGGGGACAACTTGCTTTCGCTTGCCATACTGTACTTTTGTGATATCACCGCCCCCCCCAAGGAGAGAGGCTGGATCCGCCCCTGCCTGTAGCGGCGTTGAATCGTCTGCCTCGCATATTGCTCGATGTAGTGTGGAAGAGTCTGCTAACCTGTGGAAATAAAAACATAAGTTTATTATTTGTTGATCGAGCTGCGGACCAATATCGACCGATCCTCTTCCTTCTTGGTGTCTTGGAAGCATTGTACGTTCAGGTTAGTTTACAGTAGCACTCTGAGGGTAGTGTTTGTGTACTTTTGTTAAGAGTGTGCTTATTTTCCTTTGCAGGTTTTCGATGTCCATCCTGCTTCATTCTACAATTCCAAAAGAGTAGCTAAGCGCACAGTATGTGTACATGTTGAGGGCCTTAAACAAATTTGTACTATTTAGATTAGTTCGTAACCATCATCTTACCCTCCTGACAAATTCGATTGTCAATTTGACCTTCATAGTGCGATGATCACTTCGTTTAGCCTGTTGCATACCTAGGTATTTGTATGTTTTTCTTCCATTGCAGATATAGTTTCACCATTCTGCATCTCAAATGCTCTCGGTTGTATCTTTCCTTTAACGATGTTCAAAATACGGCACTTGTTAAGTCTAAACTGCATTCCGATATCCCCGGAGAACTCTTCTACAATTTTAAGCATTTGCGTTGGTTTCTGGGAGCAGACGTCAGTTTAAGATCATCCATGTACCGAAGATGAATCAACTTACTAATTCTTCGTTGATATTTCTAGTACCAAAGCCGTATCTGGTGGAGTTCAAACGGCGTAACTGTGGGTTCATTGCAAGGCAGAACCACAGTGGGCTTAGTAAATCGCCTTGAGATTTCCCCTTTCGTATTGGGATTGTATTAGTTTCGATGGTATCGCTGGATGGCACTTGCAATCGGATCCTAGTTCCTCAGGTTGACATGATCCATTCTAAAAAGGAAACAAAATGATTATCTATCCTATACATTCTCAATATAGTTTTGAGCTACTCATGTGGCACTGAGTCGAAGGCCTTCTTATAATCCTTGTAGGCAGCAAGGGGATTTTTTCGTTTGGGATCCACTTAGTTACATATGACAGAGTCAAGAATAAATTGTTTCTTGTATCCCATTGCTCCCCTGGTGTATCCTCTCTGTTGTGTTGCGATGATGTTATTTTGTTCACAATGCGCATAGATGCGTTGTGTCAAGCAGGAGGAAGGCAGGTGATTGGCTTATACTTAGCTAGTTCATGTGTATTATGTTAGTCCTTTGGTAAGATATATGTAATATCTTCTGTCAGAAACAATGGCATTTTTGCTAGGTTTAGAAAAACATCATTAATAAGATTAGCTAGTTGATGGTGTATACACCAGAACTTCTTGAGCCAGTAATTTTGTGGTTCTAGAGACCTGGAGATTTTCAGTTAGAAAATTCCATGATTATTCCAGAGATTTTCTCGGAGGTGAATGGCTCAAACTGCATCTGGCTGTAGTCTTGGCAGATTTGGCGTTCTCCATTGATCCAGCCGGCTGCGATGTTACAATTGACGGGTGTGGAAAGTTGGTTTCCCCAGAACTCTTCTATCTACTCTCTGTTGGGATATCTATTATCTGCCATGTTAGGTGGAGAGTTTAGCTTACGGTAGAAAGTCTTTTCTAATCGTTGGAACAGCGCATTGTCTCGTTTTCCGTTATTGCTGGTCTTGCATTTCTTCGGCCGTCCTGCAATAGCAGAAAGCTTCTGTTTCAGTGTGTCGAGGCATTGTTGAGCCATATCATTCGCTGAGTCGTGTTGCGAATGGTACCGGGTTCGATTAATTATTTTTTCAACCCGTCTTTGAAGTTTACTTGTTCTCATGCCCCTAATATAATCCCAACTGATAATATTACTAAAAAATATTATTGCCGATCTCTGATTTAAAAGAAGGTTAAACTGTTGTGGTCAACATCATTTATATTGATACTGGTTCAAAAATTATTATTGCTAAAAATTTTAATAATTGTTTACAGGCTTGAAATTAACGTAGACTTAATTAAAATGGAACTGTATGAAAAGAAAACTAAAAATAAACTTCCTTATAGCTTATTGATTAAAATCTTTTTAGTCTATGGTTAAAATTTCTTCAAATTTAGTTCTCCAAAAAAAAAGAGCTGGCAATACTATTTCCTGGGTTTCCGATTCTCCATTTTCAGGAAAAAGGACACTTATTAGGACCATCTTAGAATAAAATAATTTCTTGTCGACTCATGCTTGTTTTCAATTGTGAATCATAAAAGATTCGGTCATAAATTATCTAAAACAATTATCCAGTCAGTCACATTACTTGTGATATTATCAAAAGTCTACAACAAAGTTCAAATCAAAATCCTTGAAAGTATTTATAAAAGTTTTAACTGAATTAGCCGAATGATTAAATAATTCTTATCCTAAACAATTAAAGTGAGAAAATTATATTTGTTTTCATGTTTCCTATTATACATCGAAAGTTATGCGATGTAAAGAAAAATTTGCGAACCAAAGTGGTTTCTTACGAAACTAGTTGTTAAATGAGCCACATTGCGCATAAAAATAATATTTGTAGTTTTGAGATAAATGGATAACAATTCTAAGAATAATAATATTTTATGACTTTGTAAAATACTAAATAATTAAATTTGTGTATTCATTTTGCTTGAGAATCAAGTGGAATACTCATATGCTCAAAAATTATCGAGAAAACCTTGATTTTTTAATTATAAATGCTTCGAAATTTGATTTATTTTAAAAGTCATATTTTAACAAGTTAATATTAATTGCAGTTTTCGTCCGATTAAAATGAAAGTATAAGTATTTGAAAGCTTGGATTTTTCTACACAGTGGCAAAAAAAAATTAAACCAGAAGATATAAGAAAGATTTATCAATATTTTTAAATTTTACAAAATTGTAATTTTTATAAGAAGTTGAAATTCAAGTTTATGGTTGTTACAACTGCTCTACACGAAGTCAGTCGCGTATTAATACCTTCAAGCCAAAAATGCAGTTATTAATTTTTGCTTTGAAAATGTTAATAAATCCTTAAACTGGCATTGTCGGAAAAAAATAACAAATCCCTAAAAAACGTAATAAGAATACTCATTATTTTTTAAAAACGGTAGCGCAAGTAAAAATTTATTTAACGTAGGCAAATTGTACGATTTTATTTATTCAAAGAAGTAATAAATTATTACATACATAAATCACATTCAATTTTTAATAACATTACAGCCCATAATCTAGATGGTTAACTAAAATATGACACCCTTTGTGTTCAATTATAATGAAAATTCATTTTAATTGCTTTTACGAGTTATGTATTTATCTCAAAAACCATAAAAGGTAGAAACTTTAAATTTGAATAAGTTATTAACAGGTTGTACACCGAAGAAAACAAGAAAGGAGAGGTTGTGTATTTCAGTGTATAATTTTATATTATCGGCCAAGCGCTTTCGGTCTTACTTAGACCATCCTCAGGGCTCAGATCTCGTCAAAGAGTACAGCGCAGCCTTCACACAGTACAAATCACTTATACAATTAAAATTAAAACGTTCAGAACAATGTATACATTAATACTATTAAAACTGTAAGGGAACAAAAGTTTATTGTGATTTTTACTAATTTTAACATTTATTAACTCTAAATTAAATTCTACTAAATGGAAGAATTTACTTGAGTCCCCCTCTGTATAAAGATTTGGACCGTTAAAATTGTTTATCTTATATCTGGCCAAAAACAGTCACATATCAGGGAAATATAAATCCATTAACAAACTTAAGCCTAGTTTTATTACTTTTGGGGTAGTTAATTTTTCTGAAAAAACAACATAAACTTAATGAATTTATGTGACACAAAAACTTAACTATTCCACCCTCTCGAAGTTTTTGATATAAATCTGTCAAAGTAACTAATAATCTTAAAAACCATATCGTTAAGGGTCTAAGGTTAAGTTGTAAAGTGATAGCCACATGTGGCGACCGTGAGAGAGCTTTCTTTTACTTAAACTGAGCAAATTTTCCCATCATAAGAAAACAAAAGAATATTTAAATAAAATCGCTAAAATGCAATATTAGTATTTGTTATTATGTACAAAGTTCGCGACTGTTACCCATTTTTCCCCAATTGACGAAAATAAGAATAAGAAAGAGAGAAAATGGTTAAAACCTTGGGGTTTTTTTATGGGATCTGTCACGCATCTTTTAGAGTAGCTGTAGAATAGATATTAATAACATTTATATAAAGTAATTATAAGTTTTGAGCTCTGGTCAGTTCTAATATTAAATTAAATTAAATTCGACGCATGGATGACTCATGCCATCTATGAACCAGGGGACCGAAAACACACCGACGCTCGGGAACGAAAACTACCTTTTCGCGCGCGGGGATGCATCGCGTAAGGGCGTTCTATTGGTGGGAAAGCACGCATGTCGGAACCAACGCATCTAATAGGGAGAAGGGCGGTTCTAAGGGATGAAAGTTGAGTTGGATCTTGAGAAATTAATTAAGGGCAGTTACGATTTTGAATTCGTCTAAGTCAGTTTGGCGTGCGTTTTAGTGTTTTACCAGTGTAAGAAGGTTTTTTTTCTGCTGTCTTTTCTGCTATTTTTGTCTTATATTTTTTTTTTATTCTTCCAGACAGCATTTCAAATAGTAAGGGGAAATTTACTTTATTTTCTACCGGGGAAGGGAGTCCACCATCCCTTAAACTTTTAATTAAACAAATAAATTTGGGTTTATTTCATTAAGGGGAATATCAGAACGGCCTAAAGAGCTTGTAGTTTTAAGCTTTTAAATTATAATCCAGATTTACTCTTAAGTTTCTCATTGTAAATAGTTCGTTTTATTCTATTTATTTTGTTAATAGACTAGTGTTTTGAGAAACTTGTTTTATTCAATTTAATTAAAACCTTCACGCGAATTAACTTGCGGGCGCGCTGCTGCGAGATCTGCAAGACCAGAGATGTCTACTGACCAACTAATTAGCCGCCTTTCCTGAGTCCTGAAGATCTGAGTCATGGTTGTGGTAAGCTTTAATAACCGTAGTGTTTGGTACTAAAGCTGCAAGAGAGAAGTTGAACGACTAGACTTCCAGAGTGTCTTTATTACTGTGATATTTAATTGTAGGTTATCAAAATAGTTACTAATTAATATGGGACAAAAATGATTATAGATAAGATAATTAACGCTACCTCAATATGTCATTGGCCGGAGTCTATAATCAAATTCTGTCACAAAACAATCAACTCTAACATTCAACTTAAAAGACACAAGTTTTACGTTTTAAATGTTCTCTAAATGACAAGGTTGAGTTGTGCCTTTTGACGAGGTCTAAGCTCTGAGGATGGTCTAAGTAAGACCGAAAGCGCTTGGCCGATAATATAAAATTATAAACTGAAATACACAATCTCTCCTTTCTTGACTTTAAATTTGGTTTTGTAATTGGAACCTATATGTGCTACCTGGCACCAGCGGCGTAACTAAGAGCGTGTGTGCCCCCTCTCAGATTCTTGAATGCATTCGTCTAAAACCTTCGCATTTATTAATTTTTATCAAGGGACTTGAGGGCGCCCCTGGATTGGTTTTGCCCTCCAGCGACGCGGGGTCTGCGGAGTCGTTATGTACGCCACTGCCTGGCACCCTGAATTTTTCCCTATGCAAACAATCTTCATGGTATAGGTCTTGAAACCTAATCACCCTCTTGAGACATTTTTGCCAATCAGAGAGGATTAATGAAGGTGCAAACTTTTCCTTCAACAGGATGAAATAGATGTAGCTCGAGTGTTCAGTAATGAGGGTTAGAGAGTTTTAATATCTTTGATACAGGGTGTCTCAAAAGAAATTACACATTTGTTTTGCTTATTGCGTGAACGCAACTATTCCGAGCGGCGCGGGGGGTATGTCAATCGGTAGCCTGGCTCTTGGGAATTTAGGCGCTATGGAGCGTTTCTCGGGAGCAGGCCGTGCTTTGTGCGTACGTGAGTTTTACAAAAACGGTAATTAGGCGACTGTAGCGCGTAGAAAATTCTGCAATTTTCGACATATTCGTCACTTAAATGATGCGCCAAGCGCTTGGCTTATTGGAAAATGGTTCCAGAAGTTTGAAGAGACCGGTTCAACACTAGATAAACCAAAATCCGGGCGTTCGAGGTCTTCGAGAACGGTCGAAAACGTAGAGAGTGTTACTCAGTTTGTTCGTGACGACCCAAACGTTTCGATTCGTAAGCGTGCTGTTGCTTTAAATGTGCATAGGTCATCATTATTCCGCATTTTACACAAAGATTTAAAGCTGAACCCCAATAAAATTCAGTTGGTGCAAGAATTGAAGCCTCAGGATGCTGGTCAGAGGCTTGACTTCGTAAACCAGATGACTGAACGCTTTTCAACGTTTACCAACATCTCCTTTTCGGATGAAGCCCATTTTCATCTTAATGGTCAACAATCCAAAACACAAACATCGGAAACCTCTACATTCGCCGAAAGTGACTGTATGGGCTGCGATGTCGGCGCGAGGAATTATCGGCACGTACTTTTTTGAAGATGAAAGGGAACGCACGGTAACAGTGACTTCAGAGCGGTATGTGGAGATGTTAGACGACTTCTTCGTGCCTGAACTGCAAAATTTTCCTAGCTATAACCAAAGAACATGGTTCCAGCAAGACGGAGCAACTTCACACACGTCCAACATGTCTCTGCCACGAGTGCGTGAAATTTTTCCTGGCAAATTGATCTCAAAGAAAGGTGACATAAGTTGGCCTCCACGCAGTCCTGATTTATCACCTATGGACTTTTTCCTATGGGGTTATGTCAAATCAAAAGTTTACGCCAACAAACTGACTTCCCTGGCACAATTAAAAGAAAATATCCGCAACGAAATGGCAGACATCACGGAGAATACCTGCCGAGCCGTCATGGGCAATTTTAGTGCTCGATTAAATAAATGCCGTGAGCGCAACGGATTACATTTGGACGATATCATTTTTAAAAAATAAATTCCCAAACAATGTATTTTAATATTAATATTTAACATTTTTTCAATAAAGTCCTGACTTTTTTTTAAATCGATTTTTCAAATGTGAACTTTCTTTTGAGACACCCTGTATTATGCAACGGTCGATCAAGTGACAATTTGTTATATATTGCAATATGAAGTGAGAAGAATGTAAGCAGAAATAAGACAATAAAGACATGCTCAGAGAGTAAACTGCACTATTGACACTGAAGTCTAATCTTGTAGCTTCACGACAAGTGTTTGAGTGCAAGGTGGTACTGGAGAGTCGGATAAAGAACGACCGCAGAATCTTGTGGATTTCAGGTTATTCAGTTATACACGGGAACGAGGAAGCAGATCAGTTGGTATAAATTCTACTTGTTCTAATTATTGTTACTAGGAGGAAATTAAAATTGTTGCTGGAAAGCAAACATATTTAACCCTTCAAGGACACCCAGGACTAAAATGTGTCAAGGAATATTAATTGGATCCAGCGTACGACTTATTGAAGAGAAAGGAATTTCGGATCGGTATTAAACCGATTAAGGAAGGGACATTGCGGATATATAATATTAGCATCTGAAGCTATCAAGCATATTGAATTAATAAAGCTGCTTGGCTTCCAATGATTTGAAGTCAGGGTGGGACGTAACGGGCCTAGTGAGGCCTAAGCATCAAAAATCAATTACTACTTTTAACTCATTTATTCAAGTACTTTTTTACATTGTAGGCTTTATTTCTTCTATTTTATTCACGTAGTAACACATTGTCAAAACGAGCCTAGGTATGTATGATCACGTATCATCACCTTTTGTTTTTTTCATTCATTCATCACGCATTGTGTTTTGTTTCTAATTTGTAATCTGATATTTGCTATATGCAGTACGTAACGTTTTGAAGGCAATTTTATAAAGAAAATCTTTTGTTAGCGTGCGAAACTGCAAAAAAACACAATTTTCCAACATTAATTATTTATTGTTAGTTTAGCTCATTCAAAAATTTGTTTTCTTTTAGGGTATATCATATACAGCACCTGGTAGAACAATTTTTCACAATAAAATTTTTAATTTGACAGGCCTTCAAAGAGGCATTGGTATATATACTCGAGAGATACAAGAAAAATATGTAATATATCTAACTGATTAAAAGAAATGACTATGAGTTTTGCTACAAAAGATGAGTTATGTGAAATTGGCATATCACAAAATTTTTAACAAAAGAACAGATTCACGAACAAATGATTTCATTTTGAGTAGAATATTAGTCGTAACAGTTTTGATGAAGTGTGAAAGTATTAAAGACTACCCAGGAAGTAAAAGCATTTTAAAGACAACCAATCTCGTAATTTGCAGGAAAGGGGAAACGATTCTTCTTGAAATCATTTGAAAGCAGCTAAATAATTAACTATATCTAAAAGCGTTTTAAAAATTGTTCACTACGTTTATATAGGCAGTGTGAAGAAATAACGAATTAAACGGATGAAATTATATGTGAAGTCCGGTTTGAGTTTGTCAAGTCAAGCCAGAAACGATTTAGGATTGATTGGACCCAAGCATGCTTCAAGTGCGAAATAAATATCTCAAGCGCCCTTGCAATCAGTTATTGACTTCATAATGATTGTGTCACACATCGAATGAGCGTTACTATATAATTTTCATCTATTTTTATTTTTTAAGAACATCCCAAGTCAAAGGTTAAATGCAAAATAAAACGATCAAGTCAACATTTGGTTTTTAAATAAAAAAATCAAAATAAAGCATTATGTTGAGGTTAGCTGCAGAAAATGCTACGTGTGCACAAGGTTTTTCTAAAACGACTTGAAGCTAGCTTGAAACGAAGGTCAAGTCTTGTTTAAGTTTCTGATATAAACGCTTGGTTTTCAAATAAGATTTGAAGCAGCTTCGGTTTGTTGTTGACTCGAAAAACGTCTATTTAAGCGAAGTCTGTGATAAACTAGGTAAAGTTGTAGTAAGGTGATTTCAAGGATTGTTCTCTACTTATAGAGCAAATTTCCAACATCCTTCGGAATCCTTGGATGAAGACCCTGATTTTTTTTTCTAACTGATAGCCGGTCAGTACGCTAAAGGAAATGAGGTTAAAAAATAACATTTTCAAAAAGTCTTTTGTTTCATTAATTGAGAAACAATTTTTTTTGGCGCTCCTCGTATGAAAAATTATTCGCATTGTGTGAAAATTTCGTTAGTCAAAAAAAATCAGTTAAGTACTTAAACGAACAATGTTAAGATATGTTATTAAAACGTACGTGGCCTACATACTAAAACTGGTGTAATCTATAAAAAACGTGGCCAAACTTGAATATAATGTTGTGGTTATCACGGAAAGTTGGTTGAACGAGGGTATTTTTGATAGGGAAGTATCCTGACTCCATTAATGAAACTAGATGTGGAGATGTGACGATCGGGTTTATCCACGAACTTGAGATATAAAACTGGACTGCTCATGAAAATAATTTTTGACCCCCCCTTATTGGTCGCTATTCGGTGCAATGATTTGTATTGCGACATTGAATTCCCTGCTAGTTTTTTACATTGGCGTAAATGTGTCGTGTATGAATGTCAATTCTATTATTCTAACTAACAAGTTTAGGCAATAACTATCTCTTTCTATACTATATCTAAAACGATAAATCGCTCTTTCTTGTTTTACTTGACAGGTTAATCGAGTATATTCAATAAAAAAGACCAGAGGTCCGATTCTGTAAGCATATTTTTTGACATTCTCTTTCCTTATCTCTTTTAGGACAGTGATATACTTATGTGTTAATACAGACTGAACAAAGATAGAAGATCCTTATTATGACATTCTCTTTCCCTTTATTCTTATAGAATCGCAGCCCGGGATAATTGTTTCTGTAAAACAATATTTAACTTGAATTTATACTTTTAGTTTCCTTAAAATTATAATTTTTCTGTTTAAAGCAACTCCAATAAAGCAAATTTTTTAAACTTTTTTGGAACAGCGTAAATATGTAACAATTTTATTATTTTTAGATAACAAGCATGAAATGTTAGTTCTTATAAATAAATGAAAATGCTTTTTTTATGACTGTTTACATATTTTATTTTTTACAATAAAATTGTTATTTAGTAAAATAGCTAAAATGTGAAATATGCGCCAAAAACAAATAGAGACTAATTTTTTTTTTGAAATATCTGTTTTAGAAACATCCTTATTCAGACGTAGAGTATAAGAAGTTAACGAAAAAAGGCATTTATTTTTAAAAATTTTATATCATGAATTAATATAGTATATTGTTTAATGTAATGTATCGAAATGTCCACATAATCTATTGCAAAGTAAGATAGTTTCATCATTTAAAAATAGCTTCGATTAGGTCTTTGTTAAAATTATTTTCTCCTTGAAGCTTTTCTTTTAGGGAACTGATATGTTAGGTATTTATATAGGGTTAACAACAATCATAATAATGTTGACATTTCCTTCATAAAAACGGAGCTTTAATTTAAATGAAGTAAAGTAACAATATGTACTAAACCATTTTTATAAAAAAAAATATTAAACTCTAAAGGGGATAGTGTTAAAGCAGTTTATATTTAATTGTAAACAAAACAATATTTATTAAGACACTTTAAATATAAAAAAGCTTGTAAATACAAGAGAATTCTTACATTAATACAATCATTTTTAATCTAAATATATACATAAAGATTTACTAGCAACTTTTAATTTTTACACTAGGTCAAACTTTCAATTTACTTAACTGTTTAAGGATCTGGAATTGACCTTTTCTAGAGTTGAATTTTTGAAATGGTAATCAATCGCAGCTTCTCACTACTTTGACAAAGGATTTTCATGACACAAATTTCCTATCTGAGCTAAAATCGAGAATTTTTGTTTTATTAATTAATAACATATTCAAACAAAGGGTTATTACTTTATTTTTAGACAAAACAAATACATAAAAGTAAAATTTATGTAATTTCCAAACATCCTTAATAATATTGAAAAATTTCATATTATATGCAATCATTTATTTCTATTTTAATATGGCATATTGGTTTTTAAACGTATAATCATTTTAAATTTTAATACCATACCAGTTTCGATATTTAGCTTTATATGTCAGTGGAACATTAACTTGGTGGTAAAACGATATTGTCGTTGGTTAATGCACACCTAATTCAGTTTAGTTGCTTCAAGATGTTTACATCAAACAGTGCTTCGTAGTTTTTTTCAGGCAGTTTATTTGTAAGAAGCACAACACAAACTTTTTGCTCATCTTCTTGTATAAAATAATTTCCAGAAAAATGCTCTGAACAGCGTTACTTATCTGGTGTATAAAAGAATTATGATCATGACCAATTTGCTTCAGCTCTTGAATTTGAAGATTCTTTTCTCTTAGAAAACTAAAATATTGATAGCATTTAATAATTATCATATATCATATCAATAAGATTAAACTTGTTACCCTTAGATTTACAATTTGATTCTAAGGTAAAATTTTATATAATTATTATTGAATGCTTTATAACTTACCAAATAAATAAATTCCAATTTACCAGATGAGGTATTTGCACGTCTTACGATGAAGAATCACATTTTTTAAAATACAAAAAAATAACCTTAAAGTTCACATTCCTGTTTGAAATTTTCAGTAAAAAGTTACATAAAATGTGAAAAAATCCATAAAACAGCAAAATCAAAAATAAATTTTTGTCAAAATGAAAAGTATTCAATGTCAAAATACACTTTCACCAATATCATAAAAACTTAGGGAATTCATTGTTGCCAAAGCAATTATTTGCACCAAATGGCACGGAGCACGGTGGGGTCATTTTTTTTATAAGGGAGATATGGAACACGAGCAGTCCAGTTTTAAATCTTAAGTTCGTGGATTTATGTTACACTTCTACGTCATACCTAATACCTGGTAATGTGGTCAAGGAGATTTGGGTTGGAATAATTTTAGAAAAAGCCTAGTTCTTATTTGGTACATTATATATTCCACCTGCCTCTCCCACTGCTTCTTATAATGATCATGTTGAGACAATAAATTATATTATCTGTAAAATGCCAAATTTAAATATAATAATCATAGGTGACTATAACCTGTTCCAATTCGCGACATTTTTTCAATACATTGATCCGGTTTAAAGCCACATTCGGGACGATTTCATCCAATATTTGAATCTTAACAGTCATGGCCTTGTTTTTTTTTGTCTGGAATAATGAATTCGAGTTGACAATGTTTGATTATACTTGATGATTATGAGTGCAAATAATAAAATTATATTATGAATGACAAAATTTTAGATCTCCTTTTCTCTAACTATCCAAATATTTTTATTATTGAAAGTACCGCGCCACTTTCAGCACTTGATTAACATTATTCGCCATAGGATAAAACTCTTAAGATTAGCAGTGCTTTGGCAGAATTTACATCAGGTGGCTTGTCTATCGACACTAAAATAGAAAGTGTTTACTCTATCATATGTTTTGCTGTCAACCTTAAGCGCTTTAAAATTAATTTGCAACCTAAAGTTTCCTACATACTACCTGCAAAAAATCATTTGATATTATAAGATTAATAAATGCTAACAAGTGAAATTCGTCAAATTGAACTTAGAAAGCGTTATAAATATTTAAGGACACAAGCTAAAATGCCCATTAATATTACCTCTTAATAATGTTGCATTAGGCAGGATGTTAAATCATTTTAAAGGTGCTTAAATTCCAATTGAACTGCAATTGGCTATCCAAAACAGATGAGGTAATTCGAAAAAAAGTTATCAGGATCCAAGGGGGATTGCTTATGTATTTGCGAGATTCTTCTAGTCCGTATATGTGGTGGACATAGTGACTGTTGAACTCTGAATTGTATACACAGTTTGCCTTTGAAAAATACAATTATATTGTATTTTAAAAAGTTAGTGGATCTTGATCTTCGAGTAGATGCTGGCCCTAATAGGATTTAATCAGTGAGAAACTAATGTGTGACACTGGTTGTACCATTGACTGCAATATACAACTCCTATATCTGGCCGATCGTTCCTTGGAAAGGTCTTGGACTAGCTGAATACAGATAATATTTCTTTCTCATTTTGTGGAGTCATTTCGGAACATTAGCACGAATTTCAGTCTAAGAAATATCAGATTTTTTCAGTAGCTTACTCTACTCTAACTTTCTGAGTAAATTCCTTGACCTTTCATTGCAAGTCGATTCTATTTACTTTGATTTCAAAAATCATCACATTTTAATGAATAAATTGCAGCAATATGGAGTCGGACCACCGTTATTTCTCTGGATTGCTAGTTATCTCTCTAGTACTTGCAGAGTGCAGCGCTCTGGGAGCACATCAAATCGAAGAAGGAGAGCTACTCACCTTGAAGCCGTCCAACATCCTGAAATTCCTGAAGGAAATAGGACTGGAGGACCTGTTCTAGCCGATACGACTGGGCAGAAGTAGGGGGGCACAATAGATTTACCACGTTGCAGTGTACAGACCCCCAACCCTACGCACATACATACATATCTGTCTCGTAGAACGCAAATGGTCAGATTTGAGGTAGATTATAGGGGAAAATCAAGGTGCACACTGGGGTTCCCATTTGGGCCTTGTACTATTCTTACTTTTCATCAATGACTTCACATATTTTCCAGTGTTTCTAAGTTTTTTGTAGATGACTTAAAGATTTACTGTCGAGTGGCATGTTTAGGGATTACTCTATATTGCAGTATATAATCTCCATATTGATTTCTGCTGTAGAGACAATGATATATTTCTTAATATATCGAAATGCAAGATTCTTTCCTTTTATATTAATGAAAAACTCATCCTATCGTCTTATAGATTACTGATACTGAGCTCATTAAAGTAACCCTTATTAATGATTTGAAAGTCATATTCGACAGTGAGTTGTATTTAACTGCATACATCGACAGCATAATCGCAAAATTTTTTAAGATGTGTGGATTTTTCATTCGGCAGCCACACGATTTTAATGATATTTAAACTGTTAAGGCCATCTATTTTGGTTTGGTTAGAAGTAGTTTAAGGTACTGTTGCATGATGTGGTCACCTCTATACAGGTTCCACGTTTTACAGATCGAATGAGTCTAATCCAGTGGTTAAGAGTGCTCAGCTTGAATTTCTTGAAGATTCGAAGAATTTACCTCACTACGATGTTTGGTCACATATTTTGTATATACTACTAAATTTTTGTGTCCATGCATGACCAACCACGTAACAAAATGGATGTGTCATAGCCAGATACTAATACTGGCAAAAATAGTTTGGGCAATAGTGTAATGAACCACAACAATTCATTTCTGTCTTGTGACTTAGATTTTTACTAGTCTTCTTGGTCCTTCAAGAAGGCAGTGAGATTAACGTTGAATAGCGTACCTGACTATTTACTTACGAATGCTTGTTGTCTCTTTACTACCTTGATTATTGGTTTTTCTAGTTTACTGTTGTAATTACAGTTTAGTTTTGTTAAATGTTAATTATTCTTTTTTAATTGCTGTAATATTTAGGTTAATTTTGTAACGTACAATTGTAATAAACAAAAAAATAAATAAATAAAAACAAATAAAGCTTAATAAAAAAAGTGTTTATATTTTAAAAAAATACAACTCATTATGACTAATAATAATTTTTCTGTAGACATTTATTAATATCTAAAAATACCCAAATTTGGCTGTTATCAAGCTTTTGAAAACACATGATCTTAATTAAATAAATAACAACTAATCTTAAGATAATAAATTTACAATACGAGGGTGGCCGTTGATATTTTGGGAACTGGTAACACTGATATTAGTTGGTACCATCTGATATTTTTGGCATACGAATGCTATTCGAAATGTGATTTATCGTAACAAGAGTCTATCGATGAACCTAATTATTTATATAGCGATAAAACATCTACAAAAAGAACAGTATTTCGTTAGTTTAGTGAATTTACTCGTGGATATCGTTTACTCACGGACGAGTCATGTAAAATCGTCCAAAATCATTTATAGTGCAAGAATATGTCGGCGCTCTGCGTAAAAAAAACTCAAGATCGTAGTGTGACATACCGTGAGATTGAGCCATTCCTGGGTATTATTACGAGCAACACCAGCAAAAAAAAGGCTCATGTCGAATACTGCAAGAAAATGCTCAAAAAATACTATTGAGGCATCTTAAAAAATATTTATAAGGTCAAGGCCAATGAGGATTCTTGGATTTAAGCGAATAAGCTCGAAACTAAACATCAGTCGATCATAGGGGTCTTTTATGACGAGCCAAGACCAATAAAAATGCTCGTGCATGACGCACTTCGAAGCAAATAGTTGACTGTTTTTTTGAAAAGCTGACCATGTCGCAACCTTGCATTTAGAGAAACGTAGAATGATTAATTTTGAATAGTATACAACCATTTTTTTACCAGAAGTCTTCCTGAAATTGAGAAAGGCAAATCGGAGAAAACCTATCATTCTCCACCATGACAGTGTGAGCTTTGACTCTTTTGAACATTTAAAAAGTGGAATTGATGGATGAACGAATTTGTTGAGAGCATATATATATATATATATATATATATATATATATATATATATATATATATATATATATATATATATATTTTTTTTTTGAAGAAAAACCCTTTTTTGTTAGTCAAACTTTCCAGTATTTATTATGCTCTTCAGGACAATCTACAATTAATATGCTAATTAATATTAAATTTCACTAATTATATTTAGAGTAAACTCACCAATGTGGACTTAAATTTAAGATTTAGATATGTCTGTTGCCTCAGTGACGTTCAGTTTGATTCCAGTTTATTTTCTTTGTGTTCGACCACAATGTTTCGGCAATTGAGATAGGCCAAATTAAGAAAAAATTCTAAATTTTAGCAGCAGATGTTCATTTATGTTTAGCTGCTTAAAAGTTAATTTCAAAATTTGTATCATGGCTTTTCATATAGATTTGTCGTATAATTATTGTAATTATATTTTGAGTATATTTCTGCTATTGTTCTTGTATTGGAGCTTAATTTAATCTGTGTTTATTTTTGCCAGATTAGACTGTTTTATTTAATAGTTATTAATTAACTGAGGTTGGTAAGTCAAGTATGTGGTGTTATTCTACAATGGTCTCAGATCCCCAAATATTGTCTATTTAATGATTATTTTCAGTTATGGTTTGGTTAATTTAAATGACTAAATTAATTATTTTATATAGTAAATCTTTTGTTTTATCTTATATTAACCTAATTATTTTTGATCATCTGGAGTCAAACTGGTAATTTATGTATTTTACTCTTACTTATTTTGAGTTCATTAGTTAAAGCAAATATTTCCTCTAAATTAATGATTTGATTAATTATTCATATCTATTTTTGATTAATATTTCCATTTCCGGTAACTTAAAGATCACTTCCGACAATTTTTTTAATATGGAGTAAATTTTTAATTAGAATTCTTGACATATTGGCGAAGGTCGAATAATATGTTAATGTTTTTTTTAGTTTGGGTTTAGTAAAAGGTCTTAGGTACTCTTTTTTTTTGTAGGGTTTTACTTAAGGGTTATTCTCCTTACTGGTTATTTTACAATTGGTACCTCCCACTGGTTACCTCATTACTGATTGTTTCTGATTTATATTTTGCGTGTACCTGTTGATGCTACGCTAGTTCTTGCCTCGTTAAGGGGAGAGACCATTTTACTACCATTTGTTTGAAGGTCGTATACAATGTTGAAGATCGACTAAAGTGTGGTTGTAGGACTTGCATTATCGTTATTGTCGTTTATTAATATACACAATAAACAACAATAAAGACAACGTATGTCCGACAACCACATTTTAGTCATTCCACTCTCAGTCACACCATTGAATAAACTTTGCCGTTATTAATTTATTCCATTTTTTATAAAGCGTTGCGTAATTATGCGTCATATTATCCTATGATCAAAAAATGAACGGATTTGCTGTATGTTTTGTTATATCGCCAGTAGGTTATAGTGTGCGTTTGTTAAGTTTTATTGATTTAATTTTTTTCCTCTTTGTAAATTTGTTGAAGTTCGATCTTATATTTTTTATAATAATATATCTACTTACGCTACAGCTCCACATTCATCTTTTAATTAAAGATTTTTATTATTACTGTTTATATCGCTTAATTTGTCCCACATGCTCACTCGGGTTTATATTTTTTTATATACTTGTTACTCTATAGAAGGTTTTTGTAGCCGGCCTGGTTCAGATGCAGTGGCGCTCTGAATAACCCACCCCTATTCTTCGGCATAGAGGTTAGCTCGCCAATTTTGTTCGCTGGTGCTGCTACTAGGCTTGAACTAGGCTCTTGTGATTTAGCTCGAGTGTTATTTATTTTATTGATTCTCTTCTTACTTCATACTGCGGTTCTGTTTTTAAATACCAGTGTAGCATACACAATGCAAGATTCAATCGCACCATAAGCCTCCAAAAAACATCTTCCGTATTTTTTGTCCAATATTTTTGCGCAAAGCATTGTCGGAACATTCCTATGTATTTGTTGCTAGCCTCTTAAGGTTCATCAGTTAAATATCCAAGCAATAGATTGGCATTTTGTATAATATCCTTTCCACCTATCAACATTTTACGAACGGCATGTACTATCATAGATACAGCTTAACAAATAATCAACCAGTATTCAGTATCCAGTATACTTATGAAATGTTATAGTTTAAATTTTAATCTTAGATTTAATCGGAAAAAATAAAACATGTTTAATAGTTTATAACCTACACTTTATAGCCGTTTTATAGAAAATTCTACACTATATAAAAGAAATACAAAACTTTATAGCTAGTCGTAACGAAAGTCGAACATTTTCTTCGCCTACATCGATAGATTCAACTATCTTTATTAATCTAGTTAAATATATTTATTAACCTATTAATCTACTATATAATCTAGTTAAATATATATCTATCTACATCATGCATCTTTCTTTATTTTATAAAGGAAAATTTCAGAGCTAGATCTATAGCGCGCTTGCCAGTGCAGCACGCAGCATACAGTACAATGCATCATAATAGACGGATGTAGCGGGCTGCGCTTATCTTTTGGACCCCTACGACGAGTTGATTTTTTCGCTTTAAAATCCGAATGAAGACGATAGATTATTTCTTCTACCACAAGGCGATATATGTAATTTTTATTACCTGATAACATTGGGATCCGTCACTATTTATTAAGATGGTGCCGTCTGATGATGACGATAATTTTAAGAGAATGTTATGCCGGTCGACGGATATATATGCAAGATTGAGCTTCTTAAGCATATAATTAAAGACATGGAAGAAAAATACAAAATACCAGAAGATAATAATCGTTTATTACTAGAAAACTGTGAGATGTTAAAAAATTCAGTAAAGTCAACTTCATTACGTTCTTTACAATGTTAAGTTATCGACAATTCCAATAACCAAAAAAAAAAATCTAGGAGTTACAAAACATACAAACTAAGTATTGACCGTGAGTGGTGGCAATTCCTGCAAAAAATGTCTGGAAGCGAACACATACGCAGCTAAATTAACTATTGAGCGTCAAGAGTGTAAAACTACTATGACTTCGTTTAAATCGACATTTTTTGAGCCAGCTTCAACCCGAAGCCGCCTCATATCTTACTAAATCCTTCAGGCTTGACTTAACAAATCCAAGCCGGCTTCAAGTATAATCTCGCCCGTTTAATTCGTTATTTCTAAGGCGCTTGACTTCAAGCGCGCTCGGAACTGTCGATATAAACGTACTGTATGAGAGAAGAAAATATAAACATAACGGCAAAAAATTGACAATTAGACGTTTTCAGGCAATATTGTTAATCCTTTAGAAATAAAAATAACTATTTACAGTAGACCTATCTGACAAGATCGACTCTTCACAGATTTTTCTTGCTGTAGGTGAATTTTGAATTATGACAACCTAATAAAAAACTTTTAGATCACAGAAAACTTATTTGTTGCGAGAATACGCAAATAGTTTAATCTAAATTCGTGTTATTTTTGTCTAAATTTGTAGCGAAAAAAATATAACCAACTTTGTAATAAGCAGTTTGAAAAAAAAAACAAAATATTTTCCTTTTTTAGTTAGTTACAAAAACTGTTAATTAATAGTGATTAGTTACAATACCTTAACAAAATTTAATAACATTTAATTTTTAATACTGGCAAATAATTTTAAATTACTCCCTTTTTTTCTTAGATTTTTGTGTTTTACTTTTTTTCGATTTTGCCCATCTATAAATTCTTGATAATATGTAAATTGTTAATAGCCATACGCTTAATAATACTCCAAGGACGTCTAACATATAATATTTATAAAGGGGTAAATTAATTCCTGCAACTCTAAGGTGTGGTGCCCCTTTATGCCGTACTACATATTCTATCCAATAATTTGCCAAATCGATTGGTTTCATTTGACGATCGTGCATTATTCTGGATCTCATTTTGGCATTCTCTGAGTAACTAAAATACAAAAAATAATTTAAGGAACATTTTACAAATCTTTTGAGTTTATATATAAAAATCTTCAAAAGATGTGACACAAACAAAGATGCAAGACGGTGACTGATATATATATATATATATATATATATATATATATATATATATATATATATATATATATATATATATATAATAATATAGAATAAAATATTGGCGAAGCGGACGTGAAAATTAGTCAATCTACACGATTCTCGTGTTAAAAAGTGCGGAGCACTCCAAAATATGGAAAAACTCCGGGTCCGATAGATGGCGACAGCGCTGTTTCGTCCTAATATGGGACTCGTCAGGCTACCACATTCGGTACAAACCATCATCTCGCCTTTGCATCGTATAAAGCTGAATTTAAAATCAGAAAACAGCAAACAAGACGACAAAGGCGACATCTCGATGGTCCACTTGATAGTACAAGAACCACACAGATTAACAAAGTTTGTAAAAGAACCGCCATATGGTGGCGCGACGGTGAATTAAAACAGAAATATGTAAAATCGAGTACACGAAAAGCGCTGCCCAAAGGATAGGGGTCGCATTTTTCGGTGCTGGCAAGCAAGCCTACCGCTCATTTTAGCAGCCAAAGCCACGTGTCGTACCAAACGATCCCACCATGAGAGCATCGTTTAGCGTGGTTCAAAGCCAAACAAGTAAATAAATAAGTAGATAAGTTTTTGTCCGTGTAATTTAAAATAAAATAGAATAAAATATTGGCTAAGCGGACGTGAAAATTTGTCAATCTACATGATTCTCGTGTTAAAAAGTGCGGAGAACTCCAAAATATGGAAAAACTCCGGATCCGACAGATGGCGACAGCGCTGTTTCGTCCTAATATGGGACTCGTCAGGCCACCGCATTTGGTACAAACCATCATCTCGCCTTTGCATCCTATAAAGCTGAATTTAAAATCAAAAAACAGCAAACAAGACGACAAAGGCGACATCTCGATGGTCCACTTGATAATACAAGAACCACACAGATTAACAAAGTTTGTAAAAGAACCGCCATATGGTGGCGCGACGATATATATATATATATATATATATATATATATATATATATATATATATATATATATATATATATATATATATATATATATATGTAATTGAAGGCTTTCGGGCATCCCGTGTATGTGCTGAGTCCCTCTCAGGACTGTAAGGCAGTTGACGTTTCGGTGAAATCTCATTCACCATTTTCAAAGCTCACTGTATGGCGTCTACGAGCGAGCTGACGCCTGCGACTCGGTCCCGTGTGTACGTCGGACGCGTTTGTTTTCCAAATGGTTCTGGCCAATCAGGTTGCGAGATCTGCTTTGCGTCATCGGCCCTGTTGCCGAGTTGTAATCTCTTCGTTACTAAGTGGTACTGGTTGATGTTTTGTAAGCAGATTTTTCCAAGTATTAGGCACTCGCTGGCTATCATCTCCGGACTTGTGTATTTTGGGTAAGCCATAAAGTTTAGGACATATGGATGATTTTTCTCTTGGTGTGATCTTCTTCTTTATTTCTTCGGTAAGTGGAGATGCTCTGATCAATGTTTTGGTGGTCTTTTCTAGATAAGTGGTATAGTCTCCATTTATTGGCTTGTAGGCAGGATCGTTTAGTAGGGGGATAATTTTTTCATGATAGTCTGTTTTGTTTAGGATCACGAATTTCCAAAGGAGCTCCCTTGATACCAGTTGTAAGCTCGGTTGGCTTTCCAATTCAGGCCCTAGCAAAACATCTAGCCACCATTCTCCAATCCTTCGTCGAAAAAACGGCCTCCTACGTTAAAAACTCACAATATTTTTACGATATAATCAAAAACATACGTTTACAACAAAAAGTTAGTTTCGGCGTAACATCACTTTTCACGTAAATATCAGTCAAAGAAGCTCTTTCTGTAATAGAAAACAAATACAATCTGCCAAAATATATATCGAATTAGCTAGACACTGTCTTGATAACATCTATTTTACTTATGAAGGCCGACGATATGTATGGAAGACTTTGAATCAAAACCTTTGGAGACCTCTTCACACAAACCACGACTGTGGCTGCGTTACGTAGATGACACATTCGTTATCTGGCAACATGGAGAAGAAAATTTCAAAAGTTTCCTAAATCAAATACACAGTATACTTCCAAAAATCAAATTCACTATGGAGACAGAACAGGAAAGAAAACTATCGTTTCTAGATATCCTACTGAAAAGAAAAAAAGATGGCTTACTTTCGCACACGATTTACAGAAAGCCCACTCACACCAACAGATACCTCAACGCCGATTCAGATCACCACCCCGCCCAATTATTTGCAGTACTGAAATCAGTTGCGTTTCAATCGCAGTCCCTTACAGTTCAAGAAAATTACCATAAAGAGATGAACATACTGCAAGACGCTTTAACAAAAAACGGTTATAAAAAAGAACATATAGACAAGGCTCTAAAAAACACTTGGCCACAAAAAATCGCGAAAACCAAGAGAATAGCTCCAAAGCTTTTGTTCCTTATATAATAGGCACCACAGACAAGATTGCAAAAATTCTCAGGAGACACAACACTAAAATCATTTTCACCACAGACCGTAAAGTAAAAGATCTCTTGCCAACACCTGAAGAAAGAATCCCTCTAGAAAACCAGGAAGTGTACGAAATTCCATGCGGAGAATGCAGCTCATGTTACGTAGGCCACACCAACAGTAAAATAAGCGCCAGAAGAAACGAACATCCAAACGCTGTCAAGCAAAAAACAACTGCACTGGTCCAACACTGGTTGAACACGGGACATAAGATAAATTTCTCAAGAACAAAAATGCTATCGAAATGTGAAAACCTGTCCACAAGAGTTATAAGGGAAGCCATTGAAATTGCAAAGAGGCCGAACAACTTAAATAGCATAGATGATAGCCAGAGAGTGCCTAATACTTGGAAAAATCTACTTACAAAACGTCAACCAGTACCACTTAGTAACGAAACAGATTAGAACCCCAAACACTGGCCACAGGGCCGATGACGCACAGCAGATCTCGCAACCTGATTGGCCAGAACCATTCGAAAAACGAACGCATCCTACGTACACACGGAACCGACACCACCCGAGTCGCAGGCGTCAGTTCGCTCGTAGACGCCATACAGTGAGCTTTGAAAATGGTGAATGAGATTTCACCGAAACGCCAGCTGCCTTACAGTCTTGAGAGAGACTCAGTACATATACGGGATGCCCGAAAACCTTCGATTACATATCACACCCTTGAGAATATCCGACATAACATTTGTATATATATATATATATATATATATATATATATATATATATATATATATATATATATATATATATATATATATATATATATTTGTACTTTCAGACATCGAACTAAGTTTTGAATTTCTTTGTTCCACCAAATATGCGGAAATATCCCATTAAAGGCATTTTTCAAGTTCTGTATTACTGTATTCACTTTGTATTTGGTCAGTTCTGAATAGTACGTAACTATTTGTTTGCCGAAATTCTTCGGTAAATTGTGAAAAACAAACTGGATACGATAGATCCTTCTCCATCATGGCAATGTGAGCCCCACACATAGGCTCAAACAAGTGACTTTTTGAGTACTCGAAACATGGAGTTGATGGATCATCGCCTTACACCCGTAATTTGGTATCCAATAATTGCATTTTGTTTACGTATATGAAGAACAAATTGCATGGTTAACAATTTTCTACTCCAGAGGGGGCGGTTGATACATTCAAAAACAATGTTTTGGGGATATCAACTTACAGTGGCAAAAATGTCTATCGGATTGATTCAAAGGCATGTAAAAGTAACTTGATCACAACAGAGAAGATTTTGAAAAATATAAATATAAAGGGCGGATTGTAGAACAGCAGAAAAATTATTTCCAAAACTGGACTGCCATATTTTATCATTTATTGTTTCGGTTTCAAAGGGAAAACAGTAAATCTTAAGGTGCGTATAAATGTGGCGAGTCGAGAGCGTCACGCGCTCGAGACGAACTTGCAGCGACTTCTTTGATGTTTACCGGTTCGATTGAACCCTTGTGCTTTCAGCGGCCGATGTCAAACGATATTCTTAAAAATATTTTGCGCGGTGTAAACCAACAAAAGGTAAAAATAAATAAAAATATATTAATATTTGTAGACAGAGATATTTTTCAGTATCTGTAAATTTTGAGAAATTGAAATAGGTGACGTTTTCGCACCAAATGAATTTTGTATCATGGATATTTAAATTTGTTATCCAGTGAGTACCGTAGTAGATTTTTACAATTTTGATAAAGAATATGACCAGGTTCAAAGTTATTTATTTTTTTAAATCAGACTTATTGGTAACGAAGAACAAAGAGCAGCCTTGTTTCGGTTGAAGTGGAGCACACTATGCAAATTTCTCACGAACGTTTTAGTTAATACAAAGTGAGCGAAGAAGATAGAACTGCCCTGCCATGTCTGACGACGAAGAATAAACGGCTGCTTTTTAGTTTTATTTAGTGGGATTTTACTATTAAAAAGTTTATTAAATAAAAAACGATAATAGCGCATACCTTGAATAAAAAAAAGTTAAATTGAAAAATCTAGCAAATTTATAGTTCCAATATTTAGCGGTGTATATCGAAATTTGACCAAAGTTTCTCTGTTAGATTTTGATTATTTATTCAACAAAATTGAACCAGTCATTTCCAAAACACAAGTATATTTGTAACAGCCCATTTTCATTTGACAGACACTAGAAATATTTTGTCAAATTTTTTTACAAATTTTGGAATTATTTGCAGGTCTCTATATTCAATATATTTTTTTCGTATTCATTTATGAACCACTTTTAATCAATGTCAAGTGTTAAATAAATTTCATTTCATTAACAAAAAAATCTCGTGTCGTCAGTGTCGCTGCAAAGTAAATTTTTCCGAAAAGGCGTGTCATAAACCCGTCCCACTAGATAAAAAATATCCTTTGAGTTTGCACCAAAAAATCGACAAAAAATGGATCGCTGCAAGTCTCGGTTGAGCTACACGCAAACAATAGAAGTATAAAAAATTGACTTATGGTTACCTAAATGGATTTATTACCTCCTTTAATACCGGTCGCCGAAGACCTCCGACATCAATAGAAATCAGCAAAATTCAAAGGAGTCTCGCCGTAAGTTCTCAACATACTCGTCACGGACGCATCTCGCGGTCGGCTCGCCATATTTATATGCACTTTTAAAATCCGAAGAATTTATTTTTTACGTCAGGTTTATAATATTACAGATTTCTATACACAGGTCCGATTCATGACAATGAAATAAAAAATGATGGTAGAATTTTATAGGCAATTATTAGAATTTTGTCTTTATTTATCGCTTGTTTACAGGAATAACTAAAAATTACCTACCTAGGATTTGATAATAATTCATTCACTGCTTCAGCCAAGTTATTTTGACTTAGTTCGGAGAAGTGTAAGCTTTTTCCAAAACCAAGAGAAACTGCTCTCCCAGCATTTAATTTTTGATCTCCATATAAGGGAAGAGCTAGAACTGGTACCCCCAAGTACACTGTTTCGGTGGTACTTAGCATGCCTCCATGGGTAATAAAAAGTTTGCAGTTAGGATGAGCTAAAGAATAATAAATATATTAATAGTATATAATTGAACTAGCATGTAATGATGTCTATTACTTATGCGTATATAAGTCTGAGGCACGAGTGAAAGCTTAAATTATTCGAATGACTAATTTAAATTAACAAAATTGTTTCAACTTTTAAAACGTTTATCTTACTTTTTGTAATCAGTTAGGAAAAATTAACTTCGTAGCTAAGCTTAATCTCAATGAACTAATTTCGAGTTCTTAAAATTTCAAGAATAACTATGTCGATAAATTAGACAGACACACGCAAAAAAGTATCTTGTCCGATTGCCTTGAATTTAAATCCAGAATCTAAATGGCCCCATCAGCTTAGAGTTTTCAGTAAATCCGCGACAACAATTTAAAAATACCTGAATTGGCCATTTCTGGGATTGAATATTAATTCAAATATTGAATTACTTCGATTATGTTTTTAAATTTTTGAAATCTTAATTGTTTGTGAACCTGCGAGAGAAAAACTATTTTTCTAAGATTCGTAATTTCTTTTGTAAACTATCTAAATACTTACGATTTTATAAGCATTTGATGCTATAAGGAACGCGATTTTTATCTACAAGCTCTTCGATATTATTATAGATTTACAAGCCAAAAGGCTTCGCGCTCCCTCCAGGGATTATTTACTCATACCAGATATACAAAGACACCAAAAGTATGAAGCTCTGTGGGGACCCTTTCCATGTTAGCGAGTCCTAGGTGGCGTGGTCTTCTGCACTTCCTACAAACTTCCGGACGGTTCGCGCGATTGCAAGCAAATTTGCCTTCTGCATCGGTTTATACAGATGCTCACTAAGGCCCAGTCCCTTGATGTTCTGCAGGAGGTTCTTTGGTATCACTCCAGTTGTTGATAGTATTATGGGAATCGTGTGGACGCTGTTCATTGCCCACTGCCTGCGAATTTGCACCTCCAGATGTCTGTATTTGGTGATCTTCTCATTGTAATTTGGTCTTAGGTTGTTGTTATTAGGTACAGTTATGTCAATCAGTGTAGTTCGCCTAAAAAATTTATCTGTTAGTACCATGTCTGGCCCTTTTATGAGCAACTGCTTGATCTGTTAGAACAGTACGGTCCCAATATAACTTGTATTCATTGTTTTCAAGAATAAGCTCCGGATTGTATTTGTAGTAAGGCACTTTTTCTACCTGCAATAGTTTTAACTTATCTGATAACTCTTGGTGCAGTATTTTAGCGACTGAGTCATGTCTTTCCTTATACTTGGTTGCGACAAACGCTTGGTATCCTCCAGTTATGTGCTGAATTGTCTCTGATATTCGACAGCCATATCTACATTGGTCGTTTTCTATTGAGGGATCTCTAACGATGAACTTCTGATAGTTCTTCATCGGAATAACCTGGTCTTGGATAGCTAACAAGAAGCCCTCCGTTTCCGGAAACATCTGTCCTGAAATCAACCAGTACTTCGACGCTGAGTTTTCGACACTGTCCTGGATGACCTAATTTGGGTGCCGTCCATGAAGTGGTTTCTGTAGCCAGCCTTGTAACTTCTCTTGGTCTGTTCGGTGGTGAGGAGAAATATCCCGTTCTCTCAGCAGTAGCGATGTTAAATCGTCTGCCTCGCATATTGCTCGATGTAGTGTGGAAGAGTCCGCTAACCTGTGGAAATAAGAAAGTTTATTATTTGTTGACCGAGCTGCTTACCAATATTGACCAGTCCTCTTCCTCCTTGTTGTCTTGGAAGTATTGTACGTTCAACAGCACTCCGCGGGTGGTATTTGTGTGCTTTTGTTAAGAGTTCTTATTTTTCTTTGCAGGTTCTCGATGTTCGTCCTGCTCCATTTTACAATTCCAAAAGAGTAGCTAAGCGCAGAGCATGCGTACGTGTGGAGCGCCTTAAACAAATTTGTACTATTTAGACTAGTTCGTAACATCCGTCTTACCCTCCTGACAAATTCGGTTGTCAATTCGGCCTTCATAGTGCGATGATCAATTCGTTTAGCTTGTTTCATGCCTAATGTCCTAAGTTTATTTTGCTTTCATTGCATCTATAGTTTTACCGGTCTGCATCTCAAATGCTCCCGGTTGTATCTTTCCTTTAACGATGTTCAAAATACGGCACTTGTCAAGTCCAAACTGAATTCCGATATCCCTGGAAAACTCCTCCACAGTTTTAAGCATTTTCTCCAGCTGGTTTCTGGTAGCAGCCATCAGTTTAAGATCATCCATGTATAGAAGATGATTTAATCTTACCACCTCTTCGTTGTTATTTCTAATACTAAAGCCGTATCTGGTGGAGTTCAAACGGCGTGACGGTTCATTGCAAGGCAAAACCACAATGGGCATATTGAATCGCCTTGAAATATTCCTCTTTGTATTGGGATTGTATTAGTTTCGATGGTATCGCTGAATGACACTTGCAAATGGATCCTAGTTCTCCAGGTTGACACAATGCTTTCTAAAAAGGAAATTAAATGATTATCGACCCTATACATTCTCAATATAGTTTTGAGCCATTCATGTGGCACTGTGTCGAAAGCCTTCTTATAATCCACGTAGGCACCAAAGAGGTTTCTTCGGTTGGTACAGGCTTGGTTACACATGACAGAGTCAACAATCAACTGTTCCTTGCATCCCATTGCTCCCCTGGTGCATGCTCTCTCTGTTGAGTTGCGATGGTGCTATTTTGTTCACAATGTGCATAGATGCGTTGGGTCAAGCAGGAGGTGATTATCTTATATAGTGTGGGAAGGCAGGTGATCGGCCTATACTTCGCTGGGTCAGGTGTGTTTTGTTGGTCTTTTGGTAAGAGATACGTAATATCTTCTGTCACAAACAATGGCATGTTTGCTGGGTTTAGAAAAACATCATTAATAAGATTAGCCAGTTGATGGTGTATACACCAGAACTTCTTGAACCAGTAGTTATAGGCCCTGTCGAGATTTCCAGTTATAAAAATCCTTGATTATTTGTGAGATTTCCTCGGTGGTAAACGGCTCAAACTGCATGTGGCTGTAGTCTTGGCATATTTTGATGTTCTTCATTCATCCAGCCGGCTGCGACGTTACAATTGACGGGTGTGGAAAGTTGGTTTTCCCAGAACTCTTCTACCTGCTCTCTGTTCTGATATCTATTATCTGCCATGTTAGGTGAAGAGTTTAGCTTACGGTAGAAAGTCTTTTGTGATCGTTGGAACAGCACATTGTTTCGATTTCGGTTATTGCTGGTCTTGTACCTCTTCAGCCGCCCTGCAACGCTGGATCATCTTGCGAATGATACCGGACTCGATTCATTATTTCTTCAACTAGTCTTTGAAGTTTACTTGCTCTCACGCTCCTAATATACTCCATCAGCTGTCCTATATCTTTTCGAAGATCTTCGATTTTGTTATTTAGACGGAGAGATTCCATGGTGGAGTGTTGGGTTCTGTTCTTGCTGATCGGAGCTCTATTGTAATTTTAATTTCTTAAGCTCTAGCTATCGTAGTCGCAGCACAATAGATTGTTGTATGTAAGGACTCCAGATTATAGGCCTCTGAAACATAAGCTGGTAAGACCCTATTGTTCATGATATCCAACATGACACTCAGTTTTTAGATGAGTTAATTTTTGGCAGTGCCGGTCTGCATAACGGATTTGTCCCATTATACTCCAACATCGCAGCACTAATTTCTGTTGATAGTTTCTGATAAAGGAATTCAGCGTTGTCTTCTTAGGTATCGTCATTCAGCTGTTCTTGGACCTCGGGTTCTGGCTCTGGCTCAGGTTAAGCAATCGGGCGGTTGTTATTGTCAGTGCCCCTGATCTCACGTTCAACTTCCGCTTTGGTGGTATTGAGCCGTGTTACAGGAATTAGGCTGTTTCGGAGAATAACTTTATATTGGTCAGCTATTCTTTGTTGTGACACTTGTATATGTGGATACTCCCTGCAGAATTCGGCATGAAGTTGTTGCCTGTACCCGATCATCTCTCGTCCTAGATGAGTTATCCTGTAAAAAATTCGCATTATTGACTCATTCATGGCATAGACCATTTCATGCGTTGTCTTGGTCGTCCTGCTTGGGTGCGCTCTGGTTGAGGTTCCCGCACAGCATCATTGGCGGGTGGAGCTCTTGGAGTTGTTTGACCCTCATGCTGATATAGTTCTTGTTGCTGTTGCAGTTGGTCTTCAGCGATGTCCTTTCTCCTGCCGTTGTTTGGTTGTTCTTTATCCTCGGAGTCTGGCTGTACCGCAGATTCTGCGATTTAGTCATTGATATCATCGGTGCTTCTTATCTCTCGTTCGATTTCCGTTTTGATGATTATAGTCGCTCTTCTATGATTAGTTTATTTCGGAGAATAGTTTTGTATTGGTCTGCTGTTCTCTGTTGGGACATTTGTAGGTGTGAATATTCCCTACAAAATTCGGCATGAAGCTGTTGTCTCTAGCCGATCGTTTCTCGTCCTAATTCAGCCACCCTATAAAAATGCGCATTATTGTCTCATTTATGGATGTTGTCCACTTCATGCGCTGTCTTGGAAGTCCCCCCTGAGTGAGCGCTGGCTGAGGTTCCTGCGCAGCACTTTCGGAGGGTGGAGCTCTCGCTGTTGTTTGGCTCGTATGTTGTTGTTGTTGGGCTGTTGCTTCTTGTGCGACAGGGGTCCGCCTCTTCAACACCCTGTCACTTAAAGGTGGAGATGTCGAAATGTTGCCTCCCCAGAATCCGTGGGTAATTTGTGTTTTACAGTCGACATAATCATTATATATATATATATATATATATATATATATATATATATATTATTTATAATTTTTTATTATTATTGTTGTGTTTCATGGCAACTCTAATCTGTATGTAATTAAATATTGTTAACAATTCATAGGTAATGAATTTTATCGCTTAATGAATGCTAATCGACAATAAAGGGATTTTTATATCTCCTATTACTGACAATACCTTTGAGGTATCATATATATATATATATATACATATATATATATATATATATATATATATATATATATATATATACATATATATATATATATATATATATATATATATATATATAGTTTTTATACTTTTACATACATAAAAGTTGTTCCGCCATCAAGAAGTACTAGATTTGATGTTCCCAACTTTCATAATGCGGACGTCACATACCGTGGCCCTTTGTAGACTTTTTTCACTTAAAATCTCATAACTGTTGTAAAAATGAGATAAGCTAAGTATTATAAAGGAGATTTGAAGAATTTCCGATTAATAATATTCCTGGGTAAATACTTTTATTTAGATATTCTGAGGGTATAGAAATAGCATATATAGCTAACAGCTAAAATATAAGAATAGCTTTTAAATCAGGAAATACACTAGATTCTTATTAAATAAAAATAAAACCTAAAAGCACCGATAAGAAGAAATGTATTTATAGTTTCATGTGAGTGTGAATTAAAGAACATGAAACTGAAACATAGAAAGGGTCAACGGTCGAGATCTCGTATTGAAAAGAACGCCTAGGAGAACCAACACCATATAAAATGATTTGAAATTGGAGCAATTTATATCGAGAAAAAATTTATAGAAGCAATTTACATTAAAAATAATAATGAAATCTTCAGTGAATCCAATACTGAGATATCTAGTTTTTGGCAACCAAGCTTTCGTTACATCAAACCATTGAGGTGTGTACAGTGAACTGAAACTACACGCCTCAATATATTCAACACATTATATATAGCCAGATTCGCTTAGAGGGTTTAAGACTTAGACCCAATCTAGTTCCTATGGAAGTTAGATATCTTCTAGTTGTCCGTTTTGTTTTGCTTATGATATTGTTATATTTTTAATATATATGCCATCAAATATATGCGTCTATAGGAATATTAAGGATAAAAATCTAGAGAAAAAGCTTTGCGGTAGATAACAGAAATAGTTGTCTTCCGAAAAAAAATATTTTATTATTGCCAGTTTAGTAATAAATGAAAACAATTTTTAATTTCTGTTTTTTCAAGGTTTAAAAAATTTAATTGACCTATTATTGCACCTGTCAATTTAAACCCTTTGTTATGAGCTTAGACCAGTTTTAAAATTATACCACATTAGTGAATTAGGGGGCCGGTTTCTACTGGATAACGATGAGAGATACAACCTAACCGAAACGTATTACAAATAAACAGAAAGCAAATCTGATCGTCATATTTCAGTCAATCTTCAACATTTTCTACAATTTTCAAACAAAAATGCTTATGTTGTAAAAACATTTTAATGTACTTAAGACTTTGTAATCAAAATAATTTGCCTCATTTCTTCGGACAAGTGTGCTTTCATGATTGATGATAAATTTCACTTACGTCATTTCTTTGGACAAGTGTATTTTCACGATTAAAAATTTTAAAATATCAATAATGTTTAAATATCGCTTTTTAATTAATCAATTGAAGAAAAGATAATTGATCATTTTGGAAAATATTTGACCTATTTTACTAAAAAATATCTTTTTTACATTTAGCAAAACAGTGATTAATGAAAATCTGATTAAAAAGTATGGTCGTATTTTACTTAAATGTGTATTTATTTTTGCTTATATTATTATTATTTATGGTTTGTTTGTATCAAAACATTTATTATTTTTAAAATGAATTATTAGTATATCAATTTTTAACCACGTAGTATCAAATGAATCTTTAAATCCAATTAGAATAGATTTGATCGAAGTAGCCTCAATTATTTTTTAGTTTTATCCCGAATCTAATATCTTATCCCTTATATGCTTTATTCCTGAAGTGTTTAATATTTTATAGAAATAATTCTAAATAGCAGCCCTAAAAATATAAATTCTTACCTAAAATAGCTTGCTGCGGAAACCATTTAGACACCATCATATTGTTTGGTTTATTTTCTAAGATCTCTTCATCCCACTTCCATAAAACTTTCTCTTTTCTGGAACCCAAAACTTTCAACAAGGCATCCTTTTTTTCTTTAGGCATTTGTGATGGCATTATATTGGATCCCAGACTAAAGTAAATGACACCGTGCTTTGCATCATCCATAAATTTCTTAAGATCTTTTGGCAGTTCTTTTGGTGGATTTACATGGAATCCGCCAATATCAATCATATTTGGTACTCGAGGTACTGGTTGACTAATACTTTCATGTGAATTTAAAAGAACTAGGGATACATTATACAGTAGTTGATCTAAGTTGGGAGCATTAGGATAATATTTTTGTATTAAAGCATTTTGCATTGGATACAGATACCAATATAATTGTAGGTCTGACAATATTCCAAATATAAAATTGTACATACGTTCCCAAAAAGTCATATCCGCAGCAAAATTTAGGAGAACATCTGGAATACAGGATGGTGGTTCTGGATTAGCCACCAAATTATTTGTCCATCGATTAGAACCTATTGTACTAAATACTATTAAAGGAACATTAAAGTGATGAGCAAAAATTTTAATGCCATCGTTCCAAAATTGTTCCACAATGACTGCATCAGAATGTTCTTTTGACCTGAGTAATTCTTGGATTTTGGGAATCCCAAAAAACTTTGCAGACATTCCATTTAGCATCGAACCCATAAAAATAAGTTGGGCCATAGGAGAAACATTTCCTATTTCGAACATATTAAACTGTTTTCGTTCTAAAATCAATAGAAGTAATTAGATTATGTTACAAATAGAAAGAATTGTTGAAAAATATTTATAATGCTACTGAACCAATTATTAAAATGAATTTTTTATTTTTTTAAGTTATGTAACAATTTCTTCTTTATTATTAAACTTGTCTTTATTTTTATTGGCATTTTTTATAGAAATTCTTGACACAAACATTGTTTAAGTAATACAGTTAGGAAATAAACATACACTAGTTAACGAAAATGACGTATTTGTAGAGTTTTTATTCTGCGTATTCCTAAAATAACTGCTATGGCCTAAAAAATTATCTTATAAAAAATTGATAAATATATATTTAGTGTGCAAATAAATTTCATAGCAAATTTATTAATAAAATTTCATGAGTTTGGCAACCAGAAAATCAGAGCGGGCATTTTGAATGCGGCGGTATTCTGGCGGAGTCCTTTCATTCGTTCAATTTTTGTCAGTAATTGTCTCTTCGAAGCGTATAATTATTTGTTTTCTTTGTTGTGCCATTCAGTGCGATTAGTAGAACTTAAAATTAGTATTTAGTTATATTAGCAAAAGATTTATGCAGACTTTTTATTTATAATACTACACTGATTAAATTTTAAAAATTCCAAGTTTAAAGCAACAGCAAATAATATTCAAAAAAAAAGGCAAGAAATTCATTCCGAAATATTTGCTAATTACAGTTTTTTGTTGGTGTTAGCTGGAATTGAAATTCATTCAAGTTTAGTTTATTGCTTATACAGAATAATTGAAATATGTCGAGAACTAAAATGCCTGCAATCATCGCTATAGTTTTTCTGTAAATTTTAAATGTATACCAATATGCCGTTTTTTATATTTTTACCAAAGATAGAGAGATGCGGTTGGCAATTAACTGTTTCATTTTTTTGTAAAACTTTCATTGCCACAAACAAAGTTTTCAGTCTTCTTTGTTTTTAATATACAGGGAGAAACTATAAATTTGCCTTTTTGGGCTTTTCTCAGTATTTCGATCAGATCTGATAACTTATTGCAAAGGTTAATACAGATAATAATAACTTTTTTTTTATGTAGAATTTAATTTAGTGGCGTAGTTATTTTTACTCCAAGAGCAAGCGATGAACTTACACTTAGGTCCGTGAAGCCCAAGCCTAGAGTGGCAAAATTTTAAGAACGCTGAAAATTCCAAAGTTTAGAGGCAAGCAAATTTTAGAGGTTGCAAAATTAAAAGAAAAATTGAAATTTAAAAATCGATTTGGCTTGGTTTGTTGTAAATGTATGAAGAAATTTCAGTAAATTATTTAAAATAATAGTTAAAAAGCGAAAAATAACAATATACATTTTTATATGAAATTAAAATTTTTAAATTCGGCCCAAACTAATACTTGACGAAATGTGATTCGCTTTCTTATTATAGTTTGGATATATCTCGTATATAGTTGTTTCATTAAGAAATAATTTAGCACCGACATCAAAAATTTCAATTTCATATAAAAATGTATATCGTTATTTTTCGCTCTTTAGCACTTCTTTAGAAGTTGGTTCCATTTTTTTTTAAATTTTTTTTTATACTTCTGGTTTTGAATTTTTTATGAGTTCCACACATTATTTAAACTAATGTACTACACAATGATTTCATCGTTGAAGAAAAGTATTTATTCTATACAAAATTGTACACAACACCAAAATAAATAACTAAAAATTCTTTGATTCTGAGAAATCTCCAAATACCCGTTTGGAACGAAATTGTACCAAACAAATATTTAGTCTACCATAGGAAATTCACTATCTATAATTCTAAATTAACTTTATATTATTCATAAAGGCCTCCAAAATCCCCCAATATCGATAATAAGAAACTTGAGAAGTACATTTTTTAATGCGACATATTTTATCCTGCCTATTGACCTCCTATATCAGTCTTGGACAAATAACTTCAGATTCGTAACCTATAATATTGAAAACTCCCTAATACCAAATTTGAAAAAGTATGAATACCGTAAAATATTGAATTTACCATATTGAATTTCAAAAAATAATTTTAGCCTTTTGATCTAATCTGAATCTACACCCACGAAAACCCCCAGTATCAATTTTGGACAAAATCAGAAAATGTAACATTTTTAGACAGTCATATTGAATCTGATACATGAAATTTCCTTTAAATAATTTTAAATCCGCTGTTTATACTCTGAAAAACGACCCAGTACCAATTTTGAATAAAAACGAAAAATGTTAAATTTTTAGTTCACATATTGGATTCGTTATATTGAATCTTTTAAAAATAATTTTATGTTCGTAATTTACACCTTAAAGAATGCCCCTATATCAGTTTTGGTACTTTCTGGACGATTTCCTCGTATACCTCAACAATATCCCCATAGAATCCAATTCATGCTAGAAATCGAGCAAGATAAGAAACTTCCTTTTTTGGATCTATTATTAACTAGGAAACCCAACAACACCCTGTGTTTTACTGTATGTCGGAAACCCACACTTACTGACCGATATCTCAATGCAGAATCACATCACCCTCCCTCTCAAAAACAGGCAATAGTCAACACACTAGTATCAACATCTCTCCGTCTAACAGAACTCGACACAAAACAAGACGAAATAAAACACATTTCAACAGCTCTAGAACGAAATGTTTCCTTAGAATCAGGGATAAAGAAAGCCATAAATAGACTAGAGAAGACCACAACAAAAACCAAAGACCAAGATCAAACAAGGAACAAAGCCATAATACCATATATAAAAGGGTAACGACAGAATCGGAAGAATTTTACGAAAACACAACATACAGCCCATATTTAAATCACAAAAAAGAATAGCCAACATCCTGGCAAATTCCAAATATAAGCCCAACCTTGAAAACCATGGCGTTTACAGCATTCCATGTATAGATTGCCATCAAACATACATAGGACAGACAAACAGGCCCATATCAGCAGGAATTCAAGAAAATAAAAATGGCTTCAAAAACAAACAGACAACCTCAGCTCTATTTTCACATCACGAATCAATCGGACATACCATCGATTTCTAAAAAGCAAGAGAAATAGCACCAGTACAGAACTACAAGGTACGCGTCATAAGAGAGGCCTTAGAAATCGAAAAAACGGGACAGCTGAATAAACAAGACGATGCTTTACATATTCCAACTATATGGAAAACATTAAGAAAAAATCAAGAAACAAAACAACAAAAATCAACCAATAAACGAGAGAACAACATACAAGAATCAAATATATCGCACTCGGCAGAGGGGAGAAGCTTCCGAAGTCGCTCGTCCAATTAGAAAGCGAGCCAGCTATACAAAACTCTAAATTCAACAGAGGCCACTATCAGTTCTCAGCGAGTAGCGAGATAAACCGCACTTGAAAATGCCAAATGAGATTTTGGCGAAACGTCGTGAAAACGATTTTTAAACAAATAGATTGAAACCCGTAATATATATATATATATATATATATATATATATATATATATATATATATATATACAGGCGCGGATCCACGGGTGGGGGGGGGGGGGCGATGCCCCCCCCCCAGAGCTTAGTGTATAGGAAAATACACCCGATTGTGCCTCTTACATTAGGAATGTGTATGCTGTTGGCTTCCACTCCTCCGTCGATAACTTGTTTTTTCTTGCGATCGCCCCCCCCCCAAGAGCTTTGAGTTTAGAAAAATAGACCTGATTCTGGCTCTTATACGAGGAATGTGTATGCTGATGGCTACCACCCCCCGTCGACAACTTTTTTTCTTGAGATCGCCCCCCCCCCCCCTCCCCAAGGGCTTTGACTTCAGAAAAATAGATCCGATTCTGCCTCTTATACTAGGAATGTTATGCTGCTGGCTTTTATCCCCCCTCCTCGGCAACTTTTTTTTTTCTTGTGATCGCCCTCCCCCCAAGATTTTAGAGTTTAGGAAAATAGACCCGATTTTGGCTTTTTACTAGGAATGTGTATGCTGCTGTCTCCCCCCCCCCCCCCGTCGACAACTTGTTTTTTCTTACGATCACTCCTCTCAAAAACTTCTAATTCAGAAAAATAGACCCGACCCTAACTTTTACACTAGAAATGGGAATGTTGCTGGCGTCTCTCCCATCCTTCGACAACTTGTTTTCGCTTGCCATACTGTACTTTTGTGATATCACCAATTATATATATATATATATATATATATATATATATATATATATATATATATATATATTTCGATAGTTTTCAGGTACCAAAGATGTGATATGTAATCGAAGGTTTTCGGGTATCACGTGTGTGATGTGTAATCGAGAGTTTTCGGGTATCACGTGTGTAATATGTAATCGAGAGTTTTCGGGTATCACGTGTGTGATGTGTAATCGAGAGTTTTCGGGTATACCGTGTTTGTGCTGAGTCCTTCTTAGGACTGTTGGGCAGCTACCGTTTCAATGAAATCTCATTCATCATTTTCAAAAGTCATTATATCGTGTTTGTAGGCGAACTGATGCTTGTAACTCGGGTACGGCCGATTTTGTGTGTACGTGGAGCGTGTTCGTTGGCTGGATGGTTCTGGTCAATCAGATTGCAAATTTTGCTGCGTGTCATCGGCCCCGTTGCCAGTGTTCGTGTTGCCGAGTTATGATCCATTTCTTTACTATTTACTACTAGCTGTTTTGTTAGCAGGTTTTCCAAGTATTAGGCATTCGCTGACTGTCGTCTATGTTATTTAAGTTGTTTGGCCTCTTTGCAATTTCGATGCTTCCTTTATTACTCTTGTGGACAGGTTTTGACTGAGACCGCGAGTTGAATATAGAAAATTATGAAATTTTTTTTTCCTAATATTTCAGAATTTTTTTTTCAATATTCCCCCATTTAAAAGCGAAAAATAACTTCCTCTTCATGTTAAGCAACTTTTTGGGGGTGCATCGCTCACCGAGTAGAAAATGATTAATTTGGTTTAATTTTCACGTCTTATATATTGAAAATGGGTTATCAGATTTCGAGTTTGAGAGATTCTTAATCTACATCACAAAAACTACTGAATCTTCACATGAGCTAGTCTTGGAAATTTTAATATGACCTTTGCTAAAAAAAATAATAAAACAATCGTGGGTACATTATTATATAGAATAAAATCATAAATTAATATAGAAAAAATAAAATATAATAGAAAAAGCAACTGGGATGCAACTCTAACCTAATGCGTGTCCGACACCGACTTGCCTTTCTTCTCATCACTAATAATTAAAGCCAAAACGAAGCCTATAATCTAGTTTTGAGTACATCGATTAACGAGAAATTGTTCCATAAGATGGTGACTTATTTTTATTGTTACCTATTGAAAATTCTCTGAAGTAAATAATTATTATAATGAAAGTATTTTTAATAACAAATTAAAAATTGTAAACTTACGTTCCCATATATCCAACATTTCAGAGATTACAATCTCATTAAAATTTTTTGGTGGATCTTTTTCTGAAAAAGGAGCAACAAGAGTAACTTCATGTCCAGAATTGGCAAGCCCTTTTGCCAATGCATTTCCTAAAAAATAGTGACTTTTAGCTGGCGGTGGAAATATTAGTAGCAACTTTAAACAGAAAATATTGGAGGTGCAACTGAATAACACAACGTAAAATATTAAGTATTTCATCTTTTTATTTTGCATGTGTAAGTTAAATTTTAATATTACATATTATATAAATAATGTTAATAATAATCTGATCATAAAAATTAACTATTTATAATGGTAATCAAATTTTAAGGTCATTTCTTTATTCATAGGCGGCGACAAAAAAAAATGTATATATAAAAGATCAGTACAGGGTGTCCCATTTTCGGGGTACTGGAGTTTTCACTTTAGTTTCTTACTTTTTAACGAAACGAGAGATTCCGGAGTCAAATTTGTCATGGCTCTTTTAGTTTTTAATCTATATTCGTAATATTTTCAGTAATAATCTTTATAAAATGTAGGAAAATCAATGACTCTACATGGAAAACCTCAGAAATGAGAACGAACGATACCGAAAAAATCTTCTGAAGACCACCTATTGCTGCCTATTTGAAATATAATTGGCAATATAATCAGAAAAGCCAAAATGAAATTCAAATTCCCTTTTAAGCTTTGATATTGATATTGTATGGGACATAGAGTTAAATAAAAGCTTAGGCAAAGTCAATGTACGCAACTTGACCTCCACATCTAGATTAAAATTAACTAAATTAGTGACTGTGGATCTTCTTTTCAAAAAGATATTCTAATGTATAGAAATGCGTCTCACTGGCCATGGATTATGTAGTTTTGCAATTAGTGGATAATTGGTTATGTCCGACGTGTCTGCTTTTTTATTTACTCTGCCAAAATTTGCCATTTTCTACTCATTTCGAAATATACCACTTTTTAGGCTCACTTTAAATAAAATCCACAATGGAAACCTAAATATATCAACACATCCTTGGATTATAAAAGAGGGTACATTATCTGGGTCCCTAGCTTTATCGTTCTTAGGCCTTGTACAGCATTCATTACATCATTATCAGCAATGACATTGAGAATAACCTATCCAGCAAAATGACATTCTCTAATATTTAGGTCGCCTTCATTACTATATAAATAGACCCTACCGAAATGCCCTGCAAGAGCATTATATATATATATATATATATATATATATATATATATATATATATATATATATATATATATATATATATATATATATATATATATATATATCTTGGCCATTAATAAATTCTGTGTGTTATTTAAATACACCTTTTTTGATAGTCAAACCATTCCTTTCCTATCATTTGTTAATAACCCCCTAATATCCTTACGATATGCTTAATTTATATCTATTTAAAGTTTAGCTCCTAATTATTGTACTATCTGCTAATCTTGGAATTGTCTGTGCCCATAAATCTTTTGCGAAGTTTATTGTTTCGTTTAAGATATTGTATTATGTATTATTTGAGAGTTAAACCAAATTGGATGTTTTTTTTGGCTCTGCTTGAATATGGGACATCGAACAACTCATAAATTTGTTTATAGAAATCATCTACGGCAGCATTCACATCGATGCAGCTGTAATGGAACAAACATTAGTTATTTTATGCTATTTAACGTAAAATATATTCTGCTAAAATGAGTAATTAAATAATCACTCTGTGAATAGATTTTATTCGTGGGAACGAGATAGTATATAATTTTTTATTACCACCCAAGAAAGTCTAAAGGAAAAATAAGTCAGTTATCGTACTTAACAATAATCTCAGCTCTATTATCTTGAATCGTTTTCTTAAAAATATATATACCTAGAAAATTTATGACGACATTAACTGAAAAATGGAACCCTCCTTTAAGATTTGGATCATTTGACATGCGAAAATAATTAGTGCAGCGACTGTTTTTCCTGATTGCAGGAAAGAATGATTTAAATACCAGCAAAATGAATAAAAGGACATTCAGGTTTTTTCACAAATACTGTAGATATAGAAAGACAGAATAGTTTTAGTAAACCTTTTGTATAAAAGAAAATAAGATTAAGAAGCTCCGAGGCCAATTCGTGAATTAAGTACACCGCACAGAATAGCTAACGCCCTCAGGACGAGAAGACCGAAACCTTCGAACTTTAGGAAATGAAATTGACGGTTATAGGCTTAAGACCGAGATTCGTACTAGAGGGGGTATGGGGTGTAAATATCGAGAATGCTCTTATAGAATTACTAAACTTCAGTTACAATCTGGAATTCGTTAAGATCGGTACCATTTTGAGAACAGAATCTCAGAAAATTACGTGACGTGTATATTCGTCTGGAGTGAAGGTTTTCTTTGTTTTGTTTTGATTTCTTCTGGGAAATCTAAGGGTACATGCTGGTTTTATTTCGCTGGGTAAAAGGAGCAACTTTAATATTGTTTGCTTAAGTAATATAAATAGCTAATTTTCGCGTTTTTTTCTTTTTCCTGTTTAATATTTTAGAAAGTTATTTATAGGTTTTATCTTCTAAATTGGATTTTACATTTGAATTAATAGAACTGTCATTAAGAACAGTTATGTTCGTTACTTCTTATTCTTTAGTAATTTTAAGATTTTTTTAATGTAAATAATTACGTTTCCTATTTATTTTTGTTAATAGATTTGTGTGTTTTGTGAAACTTCTTTTGTTTAATTTAATTAAAAACCTTCTCGCGATTAAACTCGCGGTCGCGCTGTTGTGAAAGCCTCAAAACAAGATATATTATTTGTCTACTTAGTTAGCAGCCTTGCCTGAGTCCTAAAGTCTTGAGTTATGGTTGTGGTAAGCTTAAATAATCGTAGTTGTTTGGTACTGAATCTACAAAAAACCAAGAGGAATGACCAGACTTCGAGCCATTGTCTTTCTAATATATATTTTTAGGTTTTTAAAATAGCTACAAATTAATAAGGGGCCGCAGAATGATTGTAGACAGAATGACCAGGGCTACCCAAAATATTCAGTTTGCAGGAGTCTATGATCAAACGCTGTCACACAGCACTCAAGAAATTGCAACTCAGCATTGAGCAATACAGTATATAAACTTATAAAATGAGCCTTTTAAAGTTATATTTTGAGGTTCAATAGTTAATTCTTTTAATTTAGGTTCATTTAGAAATATAGACAGATTTAAAATCAGATGATGACTGCCTTAAGCAACAAGAGGAAAGTCATTGCGGAATACCTTTTTGTTATTACAACATCCACATATAGTTAGACTTGTTAACATAAAAAAAAAGAAAGTTACTTAGATGCCACAACTGTACCGGTAGGTACAACATAACCCGCTAACAAATAAACACAACAGTAGTTACGCACCTTAATTAGAATGCACAATATACCGATATCATTATTAACAGGGTACGAGTACATCTCGTTTTAGGGACAGTTGCTTCACAATTTCTGTTTTTCCGTATTATGTTGAAACCATCCGAAAAAACTCTAGAGCTGATATGATCTTAAAGCCAAGTATCAGTCATCACCGCTTTAGTATTTAGGACACGAACAATTTATTGCTTTATGTATTCTCCTTTCAAGTAGGTAAAAAGGAAATAATATATGGAAACAGTTTATTTCCTGTAAATATAAATCTGGTCCTCTCTCCATACGCGCTCCGACCACTTTATGGTGTCGTCAGCGGAGCTGTACCGAACCAAGTGTAACATCCACAGAAAACAACTGCTATATAAAATATAAATTCCGAGATATGTCGGTAGCTTATTAAAAGCCTGCTGACTTGGATGTCAGACTGAAAAATATCGCCAATCGAACGACATGTATAGATTTATCAGAGTAATGCGAAATTTTAAAATCAAAATTTCAGTAAGAAATAAAATAAATCTATCTGGTCCTCTCTCCATAAATTGTTTCTCTATATTCATTCATTTTTCTTTTCTTGAAAGGAGAATACATATAGGCAACTATTTAAACACAGAAGATAGATTTATTTTATTTCTTACTGAAATTTTGACGAACATTTGGTTACACAATAATAAGACACACTGATAAATACCATTATTTAAAATAATAATGACCACCGTCGCTGCTTTAAGTATTTCCAACTGAGATTGACAATGCTATGTTGTATCAAAATCAACCTTTGCTCTTTCGCCAGCCATCATTTTCAAGAGTGTACTTCATTTCTATGTTTTTGAAATTTTTGGATATGAATCACGATCAGCTTCATCCAAAAAACTTTGTCTGCAAAGAGGTTTTTTTTAAGCAAATGAAAATTTGAGGGTGACTATTTACAAATGGGTTTTTATGATACCGGCGAGGAGTTTAAAACCATGTCTTTTTCATATACACGTTGAAACAAGACATCCAAATCACAAGGGTAAACCTGTTGAGTATTTTAAAAGAAAATTAACAGATAATAAAAAGTCTAGTGTTTTTCTTTTCCAACAAATTTAAACTAAAATAGTAAAATGGCTACAGAGGCATCATTTCGAATTAGTTACAGAATTACAAAATCTGAACAAGCACATATAGTGGCAGAAAATTGATTAAACCGTGTGCTAAAGACAACACGAAGTGTATGCTTGGAGAAAAATTGGTAAAGAGAATCGATCTTGTTCCCTTATCAAACAATATAGTGTTGCGGAGAATTAATGATTTAGCAAATGATGTGGAAAATGAACTTTCAAAAAGAATAAAATTGAATTATTTCGCTATTCAGCTTGACGAGTCTACCGATGTGGCAAACACTGCCGCATTGCTTGTCTATGTTAGATACATTATTAAGAATTTCATTCAAGAAGATGTGTTATTTGTAAAGCCAAAAAGTTGAGGCATTTTTTCTTAACTATCTATTTCATTTGCCTTCCTGAGTATTTGATATTCTTTGGCTGCAAAAATTTGCATACTTAGCTGACATTTTTTAAAATTAATCTGTCTTTACAAGGCCCACACATTTTCAATATGCATGATATAATAGCAGCCATGCTAAATAAGTTCAACTTTTGGATTCAATATCTGCAGGTGAATGAGTACGAATGTTTTGATTCTCTCAACATCATTTTAGTAAAAAATGAAATTCAATTTAACAAAAATATTAAAAGGGATATTACTTAACATCTTATATAACTTCAATTATCGTTCGGGGACTATTTTCCTAATAAACCTATTATATCAGGATCGAACAACTAGATACATAATCCTTTTGAAGGAGGTATAACTTCTTATACTTTCCTGGAAAAAGAAAAGCTCGTTGACTTATCCTCTGACAATTCCCTAAAAACTGTTTTGAAGATCATTCTTTAATTGATTTTTTGCTTAGTGTAAGCAATGATTATCCCGTTTTGGAGGAAAAAGCCATTCAAGTTTTATTGCCTGTAGTATAACATGTTTACGTGAGAAAGAATTTTCACCATACACTTACCTGAAAGATAAGTACAGACATAAGTTAAATGCACTAACCTGATCATTTTAGTATTATTTTTAGTAATAATATTTGTCTTTAAAATTTTTGCGATTATGTATTATGTAGATGAAATGCAAATTTGGCAATTTTTGTTAAAATTTTTAAAATAATAACATGTTTGTTTTGCAAAATCTGAAAAGCCAAATTTGTAATATTGCTAAGTTCTACCGAATGATGTCGATTGTTGAGTCCAATAAATCATGTTTCGTAAAATGCACGAAAAGAAAAAAACCAGAACCGATAAATCAGGTGATCTGGGAGGCCAACTAATAGGTCCGTTGGCACCAATCTATCTTTGAGGAAACTTGGTTTCTAAAAAGGTCTCACTACCTGAGAGTCGCGACCCGATGCACCGCCTTGCTGAAAATATAAATCATTTTACTTCGCCATGGGAACATTTTCTAGCAATTCAAGTATTACATCAATACATTGTCGTAAATTCGGTATTTAATTTGTGCTTCTAAGATAAAATAAGCGATACCTAATCCCAAGCGCCCTTGCTGCTCTCTTTCATAAATGGTACGAGAATTTTTTGTCCATCAATATCTGGTATTGCGTCTGTAAAAAATACCAGCCTATGTAAAATAACATTCACTGGGCCATTATCTTTCAAAACTCTTTCTAACTCTGACTTGTTAGATACACCAATTACAGAACATACCATTTATATTAATTTAATATTGTGTGTGCATGAATTTTGATGTCTCTTTTTTCCATCTTAATTGCTCTACACAAGGTTGAAAGCACTGCTTCTGTACAAGTCAGAACATTTATATCTTCTCTCTCTTTCTGTTTTCTTTGTCATACATTTTGGGCCCTAGTTGCGTAAAAGTTACATGTTCTATTAAGTTATTCCTTAATCTAGAAATTATGTCTGGAAATGGATAACTTCTTTCCGGATATCTATAATGCAAAAGAAACTTTTCAGTATTTCGTCACACCTTTGAAATATGTTTCGATAGCTATAAGAACCTGTTAAAATGCGTCGTGAAAAATATCATTCAATTGGATAAAACACACTAGCATGTCATATCTCTTATAATTTTCATATTCTTAGTCTCCTTGCATAAACGGACTTTATTAATAGTTTTACGGGAGCCCCTAAAAGGTACCCCCTATAATATATTGAAAATTGCAATGAAGAGTTATCTGCAAATGCAGTAGGTCAAAAAGTTCGCTATCCAACAAATGTTTTCAATTTTTATATGTATATACATATACATATATATATATATATATATATATATATATATATATATATATATATATATATATATATATATTGGACCAACCTTTAAGAATATTCCTGAAACTTGATCAAAATATCATTGTTATTAAAAGTTATCCGTGAAGAAACATGACAAAATATATATATTAGCTACCTTTACCATTTTGTTCAAGGAAACTATCTTTTTCGTTTTAATTATCCGTATGGATCTCCGAGGAAATATTGAAAATTGGGTTCCACATCACTCATTTCTATAATTCACAGAATAACTATACAACATTTCAGACTTCTAGGTTTAAATGTGAAAAGACTGACCGACAATTATTAAGAAATCTTAAAACTTGGTCACCAAGAATTAACTGTAGATTTGAATTGCGACAACGCTTACAGTCTAAGTTTTAGAGGGGTCGCAATTGATTCTTTGATGTATATGGAAACACCCAAGTTTTTTTATGTGTTTCTGAAGTTCTGAATACAATTTCTTAAGTGTGAAAATTTGCCCGAATACGAATAAGATTATTATAAACAAATATTGGTTAAAACAGTTTATAAATCAATTTTAGCAAAAAAAAAACTGCTGTATAAAAAAGACTCCTGCTAATTTTTTTTTTCGTTTTAAATCTTACAAGTATTTTCATAGCTATTAAAAATTCAAAATCACAAATTTTTTGGAACATGTGATAAATTATTTTACACTTTTTAGTCCGTTTTAAAAACGTGATATATAATTTTTTTTATTAAAATAATCTTTTTTGTCTTTTAGTATTTAGTTTAAAATTGATTGCAAAATTTGTAAAGAACAGACACACAGACAACAAAGCAAGTTAATATTGTATTGTCATGCAGTTTCAAGTTCCTAGCACATCGAGAAGTTAGTTTTACGTCGGTTGCAAAATTGGTAGCGAACAGAAAGAAAAACGTAGGAAAAACAAAATTGACCTTGAAATATATGTTCAAGGTCAGTTTTAAGATCATAAAATTGCATTGTCCTTGCATTTATATATGGTGTACCAAGTTTTAGGCTTAACTCAATAATCGGAAGTAAAATTGACTTTGAGATGACCTTGGAATGTACGTTTAAGGTTAGTTTCAAGGTAATAATATTGCATTGTCATCGCCTTCATATATGTTTACCAAATTTTAGCTTAATCGAATAATCGGAAGTAAAGTTGACTTTAAAATGACGTTGAGATATACATTCAGTCATTTTCAAGTTCATAGTATTACGCTGTCATTGGATTTATAGGTGTGTTCCAAATTTCAGCTTTATGGGATAGTCGACATGAAGTTGGCCTTGAAATATACTTTCAGATCAGCTCCAAGGTCATACTGTTGTAGTGTTATCAGTTCAGTGCTATGTTTAAAACTTTGAAGTCTCTACCCTTCGGAAATGAGTTTAAAATCGATTACAAAATTTGCACCGGATAGATCAACAAACAAACAGACAAACAAAAAAGAGAGTTAATAAAAACCATGGTAAAATGGTATTTTTAGAACCTACTAGACTGAAAATGAGTGGTATTTTTTTAGCTTTTCCTTCATTATAATTGAGACATATACTTTTTTATTATGTGAAAATATCCTAAAAAAGTCCTCCAGTTTTCTCATTTAAAAATACCTTGTTACAAAAATACATTGAAAGTGAGTTTGAAGGTCACGATACTACATTATCATCGGGTTTATACGTGTGAAATACATTTCAGTTGATTGGATAAACTGAAGTGAAGTTGGCCTTGAAATGACCTTAAAAGATACGTTCAAGGTAACTTCCAAGATCATAATGTTACATTGTCATCCAGTTCTGAGCTATATTTAAAATATAGTCTCTAGCTTATCCGGAAGTTAGTTTAAAATCAATTGCAAAATTTATACCGGATTACAAACAAATAGAGAAGAAAGCGATTTGATAAGAAGATTTTTTGCAATTTTTGAGCGTTAATAACTGTGGATCGAATAAACATTTTTGAATTCTGTTTGCAGCCATTGAAAGTTTGCCAGTTATAAACAATTAATGTTTGACCGCTAGCGTTTAAAAATTGCAAGAATGGCGTTTCTTAGTGTTTTAACATTATCTTGGAAATTAAGCATCGTATGAGAAAAATTGTTTAAAATTGCTTGATTAAAACGTTCCACTAGTTTCGCAAAAACCAAGTATTTAATATTTAAACAATTATTGGGGAACATTATAAAATAAAAAGAGCAGTTGGGACACTTTGGCTTTTACACTAAATAAAAATTGTTTGTTATAGAAAATAATACATTATTTGGGAATTTTAAGTATGGCAAAATCTTAAAAAATAAACACTGCAGTTGATTTTTTCTTTATTTTATAAAAATATCAATTTTCTAATACAACTAGGAATAAATTATTCTCGTTTTTTCTTTCGTTTACTTTCCTCTTGAGTTTCCTTTCGTTTAGACTTTATCGACTTTATACACCTACAGAGTTTTGTTAATAAATATATGACTAATATTAATCCACCCAGTACCAATCCAATAATATCCAGCATATAATATTTATAAAGAGGTAATTTAATCCCTGCAACTCTGAGATGTGGTGCTCCGTTGTGACGTTACAACATATTCTATCCAGTAAATTGCTAAATCCATTGGCTTGATCGGCCGATCACGCATTATGCTGGACCTTATTTTTACATTTTCTCGATAACTAAAACACAAAATAATGTCTTTAAAATACATAACGTCTTAACTAAAGGTATTGTTATTTCCAAGGTTGTTGTTTTGGGCTGCCATATCAATATTTTTTTTGAGGATAACCATGGTCGTACTTAGACTGCTAATTTCGATCGTTAATGCTACATCATCTGCATTTTTTTGGCTCCAGAAATGCAAAACCAGAATGGTTACAACCAGAATATTTTTCCCAACAAGATGGAGCAACTTCCCACATTACGAATGATTTTTTGGTTGCAATTCATGCTTTATTCCCTGAAAGAGTAATAAGTTGCCGAGGGGACATCAACTGGCCACCGCGGAATCCAGATTTAACACCTGCTGATTTTTCTATTAAGCTGTTAAAAAAGTAAGATTTTCAACGCATTACCACTCAAACTAAAAAAGCCCACGAAATCCATGCGATTCCAAGAGCGATACTCCAACGAGTAGTTGAAAGTTTCAGTCGGAGGCTAAATGATTGTGAAGAAGGGGATGGTGCGCTTTTAAGGATGGTTGTTTTTCATAAATAAAATTCAAAAATCATTCTATAATTAAACAAGCCCGGATTCATTCTGATATTTTATTTTTTAAGAATCAAAAACGATAAACATTCCGAGACATGCTTTACTTATGAATTTTAAATAAAGTATTTTGAATATTTTTATATTCTAAGTAAGAACAAAGAAGTGTTTTGAAGTTTCAAGATAAAAACTAATAATAAAATAAAATAGAAAATATTTTCTTTTAGCAACAATTACATTTATAATATCTACACCATATCATTTTCTAAGAATTCGTAAGTTTAAATAGCTGTGCTATAAATAGTCTTCCAAATAAATAGTTTTCTGCCATGGACGAATATTACCGAAGATAATTTCGATAAAAGATCGTAGGTACCTATTTCTATACTTATTTAAATATAGATTATTTTTAGCCTGATTTTGGACAATAAATAATATTAAACAATTTTTCTCAAAATTTCACTATCATAATTTTTGTCTGACTTTTGAGTCAGACAGTTGCTTAATAAAGTACTTATGAGATTAAATAAATTTGGTAGATTTCAATTTTATCTAATCACTTAATGAACTTTTTTTGATAAAAAATTTTAATGTCTCTCTCTCTCTCTCTGTCTCTCTCTCTCTCTCTCTCTCTCTCTCTCTCTCTCTATATATATATATATATAATATATATATATATATATATATTATAATATATATTATATTTAAAGTTTTTCATTTTCTTGGGTGTAAAATCCGTTTTATTAATAAAACTGCATATGTTTTATTTGTTATGCATATCTATTGACGTTTCGGTCACACTTGACCTTCTTCAGAATGATTTTTTATAACTATAATAGAAAAGATTTTTTTTGCTATATTATAACATAAAATTAATAAGTTAAATTTAAAACCATTACCTTATATAAGTTTTTGCCGAGGATCACAACTTAGACTACATATTGTTAACACATGGTTCACTTTTTGACGAGATATTACAAAAACCTTCCTTTTTGTGTCGCATCTTTATTTAAACCTGAATTTTATTTTATGGGTTCCGGTGGTCAAGGGTTTGGATTTTTTTCGCCTTAAGGGTCCTTGCCTGACTATTATTTTTTTCTTATTTTTGGAGTGATTTATATTTTTGAGATCATTTTGTGTATATTTAATTTATTTGGGGGGTTATTTTAGGATATTGTAATATATTTTACTTAGGTGTTTTGTATCAGCTTTTGTATTTATAGATTTCTTATTTTTTTGAATTGCGATCATTTCATAAAATTCACGCTTTTTTTATTGTTTTCTGTTTTGAGAATTTTTACATTTTCAAAATCAAAAGTGTGTTGTTTTTCTGTACTGTGGTTTGTCAATGCGGTCTTATTATGTTTTGTCGTATTTGTGTCCATGGACAATGGACACAAATACGACAAACATAATAAGACCGCATTGACAAACCACAGTACAGAAAAACAACACACTTTTGATTTTGTGTGTCTATGGACAATGGACACAAATACGACTATGGACAATGGACACAAATACGACAAACATAATAAGACCGCATTGACAAACCACAATACAGAAAAACAACACACTTTTGATTTTGAAAATGTAAAAATTCTCAAAACAGAAAACAATAAAAAAAAGCGTGAATTTTATGAAATGATCGCAATTCAAAAAAATAAGAAATCTATAAATACAAAAGCTGATACAAAACACCTAAGTAAAATATATTACAATATCCTAAAATAACCTCCCAAATAAATTAAATATACACAAAATGATCTCAAAAATAAATCACTCCAAAAATAAGAAAAAAATAATAATCAGGCAAGGACCCTTAAGGCGAAAAAAAATCCAAACACTTGACCACCGAACCCATAAAATAAAATTCAGTTTAAATAAAGATGCGACACAAAAAGGAAGGTTTTTGTAATATCTCGTCAAAAGTGAACCATGTGTTAACAATATGTAGTCTAAGTTGTGATCCTCGGCAAAAACTTATATAAGGTATGTTTTAAATTTAACTTATTAATTTTATGTTATAATATAGCAAAAAAAATCTTTTCTATTATAGTTATAAAAAATCATTCTGGAAGAAGGTCAAGTGTGTGACGAAACGTCAATAGATATGTATAACAAATAAAACATATGCAGTTTTATTATAAAACGGATTTTACACCCAAGAAAATCAAAAACTTTAAAAAATATACAAATAGAAAATCCAAGAAAAGAAAAATAAGAATTATATATATATATATATATATATATATATATATATATATATATATATATATTATACACTATCATACACCGTACCTATTGATTGGCAATGGCTCCGTCCCTTTTTCGAGCGCCGTGGATGATGTCACTCTAGATTTAACCGCTGTGCAGGTAATGATTATGCTTCGGGAAAGTCTTTCAAGTAGAAAGAAAATTAAGTTTACCATCTCTTTTATTAGCGTGCCGTTTTTTTTTTAATTTTCAATGGGACTCGTACAAGTTCTATTTTAATGATTTACTGGTAATTGTCAAGATCAATTTTGTGTACTGTCTCGACTTGTTGTTGGAAAAGGGCATATGTCTGTTACTTTTTCAGTTGAGTTTACGTTTTTCTATCCTTACCGATATTTATAAAATGTACAACAGACAGAATCGGTAAATTTCTCAGAAATATAACATATTCACTCTCCACAGACCACAAAAAACAATAGGCTCATCTCTAAGAACTCAAAGGCTTGTATAAGATCGCATGCGGCATTTGCAATTAAACGTACATAGGCCAAACTAACAGAAGATTATAGGTAAGGCTAGAAGAACATAAACTTAGCACAAGAAATAAACAGACAACATCAGCCCTTTTACAACATCTAGTTGAGACTGGATACAAAATTGATTTTGACAACTGCTAGCAAATCGCTAACGTAGAATACTACAAGGCAAGATTGATTCGCGAGACCATTAAAATAATAAATAGCTTTTAATCAGAGTATGGTTACCTATACTATTTAGAAACCGCGATTGTAAACCCTGACGAGTAAAAATTTAACAAAAATTTCCTTAATAAAAAGTCAACAAAATCAGTTAAATTGAAAAGTCACTATACAACTAATGAATTAGAAATAATACATTTACTTTTATTATTGAATGAATGAGTCAATGAAAAAAGTGATTAAACTGGATCATCCATGCCTAGGCCTCAATCGGGCCCTTTACTGCCACCATAGTTGCAGGTCATTCGAGGTCGGTCGCCCTTGCAAATCCAAGCAGCCTCGTAAGTTGAACTTGCTAACTGCCTGCGATAACAAAATTGTATCTCCGAAATATCTCTGTCTCGGTCCGTTGAATGCTCAGGCACTCTCTGAGGACATGGTCAACAGTTTTAATCTCCTTCAAACACCATCTGCACTCTGGGTCGTTTTCTACATCGATTCTATGAAGATGGCCTTCAAGTGACAATGTCCATACAACAATCCCATCACAATTCACAGTCCAGTTATATGTTCCTTAGCACACCTCATTCCAGGAGCTCCCCTCTTCCTCCTTACATACCATTCAGTACGTCTTGGCACTCAGACACCAGTCGCGAAGTTACGACACTGGACTTCAGTGCCAATATCGCAACCTTACTGATTGAGCATATATTTATTACCCTATTCCTGTCTATATCCCTCTCACAGAGATAGACACACTACGGAATAGCATAAATTTCCACTGTGAAGATTCTTGCACGTTGTCCGAGAGGGCAGTACTCTTTGACTACTGTGTTCCTGCCGAACATTCCGGCTCCAGCTCTTTCATCTTATCAAGATCTATCAGTATACCGCCAGGAAGATTTTGCTCTCCCTCCCAGTCCTCTCTATATTGGCAGAAATATCTCCAGGAAAGGTTGGGTTTAAAAGGGGCGCCAAAATAATCATGTAACTGTATACATTACAAATAAAAATTTTATGTACTGCAATTTTCTGCATCATCGTTTCTTAATGTTGCAGATGGTGAAAAATCGACAGGGCCTACATTACAAGCAATGTAACTTCAAAAATAACAAGCAAGCCCACTAATTCAGTATACCATTGTTTATCAAATTGGCCCGCTACACTCATCAAAAACAAAGAACTGCTTGTAATTTTAAATTCTCCATTTACCTATTAGTCAATGTTTATTGTTATTTTATTTACATTATGCTAATAAAAGAAACTGGATTTACTCAGTGGGTATGTGTAGTTTTTTTTAAAGACATTATATTTACAGAGGGATCTCTGATTCCAGAAAATGATGATTCGTTTACCGGTGCAGCTGGAGACACTGTTACCTGATTGCGAGCTAACACAATATATAAAAGTATTACTATGTATTTTGATTAACATTTAATTAATAATTGATAATTCCTTAAATAGGATGAGTTAGCGTCTTTTTTTGCAAAACTGCGTTCAAGTTACATACCTAGGATTTCTTAACAACTCCTCTAATAATTCAGCAAAGTTGTTTTCATTTATCTTAGAAAATGGAACGCTTTTTCCATAACCAAGAGAAACTGCTCTTGCAGCATTTAATTTTTGATCACCAAATATGGGGATCGCAAGTACTGGTACTCCTAGATACACTGTTTCCGTAGTACTTAGTAAACCTCCATGAGTTACAAAGAGTTTGCAATTTGGATGAGCTAAAAGATAATAAAAAAACATATGTTAAATAAAATAAAGAAAAAAAATGTAATTAGATATGTTTCAATGGATCCAATAGGAATAGTGAAAATTTTACATCTATATACGCTAAATATAAATAACCATTTTCTTTATTATTACGTGCATAATGATATCCTGCAGTGTTTTCAAAAATAACAAATACTGACAGCAATGAGATGCAGAAAAGAAGAGGAGTGAGTGCAGTATTAATCTTCAATTGTCTTTTGATGAGCATATAAAACATATCTGCTCTAAACGTTTAATTCAGCTTACCTCCTTATTCCCTGTTGATACTAACAGTTTTTTTTTATCATACACAGGGGTGAGTATGCTTGTCAAATATTTTTTGAATACTTATAAATAAAACACTGTTTGCTTTTTAATGTTTCAGTAGTTTAGTACAGGTAAACTCTACATATGTTTCGCTTTGTGAGCGCTCTTTCCGAGTACAATTAATACTAAGGTTAAAGATGTTTATATATACCCAATATTTTATTATCTATTCTGAAGAAACTAACGTTACTACTGTAAATCTAGGAAGGTAGCTCAATAGTGTGACAAAGTGTCCCATCTCTTTTACTTTTCAAAAATTTGAAACAATGTTTTAATAAAAGTTGTATAATATGAAAATTTCAACAAAAATATTTTTAGTTATACATGATGTTTTATGGCAGCGAGACGTTAAAAAAAAGCTTTTTAATGGAACACCCTATGTATCTTTTAATATTTGGATTATCCCAAGAACTAATTATATAATAGCATACCTGGTTTTGAATTGCACTGCAAAGTTGCCATATTTTTCAAAAAATTCACCAAATCTTAAAAGAAACATGGTCCTATATAATCTACCAAGTCTTTCAATCTATAGCAATTATAGTACACACAATTAATATTAAGAAGTGTTGCTATACCTATCAGCGCTAGTTCTTCCGGCCTACTCATTTTTATTAATTGTACAGAAAAATATGTTATTCTATTGATACCTAGTTAGCCATGAGTACTAAACAAAAGAAGTAAACGTCAAACTAATATTTAACGTTTATCTGTTACTAATAAAGAGTATTGTTCTAACTTGTTTTATAAAATTTACAATTTTAAAGTTTAAATTTTAAATAATGAAATTTTTTCAAGCCTAGATGGTTCATATGATTTTTGTTTTGGAAACTAATGATAAGAATGCGCTCTTAGGGAAAATATTGTACCAATAACGATATTTCGAGAGCCTGAAAGAACGATTTTTGAAAAACTTATGGAGCATTTTCAAAGAAATGACAGCGTGGCATACAGGAGCGGATCCAGCCTCTCTCTTTGGGGGGGGGGGGTGATATCACAAAAGTACCATATGGCAAGCGAAAGCAAGTTGTCGACGGGGGGGGAGGGAAGACACCAACAACATTCCCATTTCTAGTGTAAAAGGCAGGGTCGGGTCTATTTTTCTGATTTGAAGCTCTTGGAGAGGTGTGGGGCGATCAAACGAAAAAACAAATTGCCGACAGGGTCCATTTTCCTGAACTCAAAAGCTTTTGGGGGGGGGGAGCTATCGCAAGAGAAACAAGTTGCCAAAGGGGGGGGAGTGCCAACAGCATACACATTCCTAATATAAAAGGCAGAATCGGTTCTGTTTTCCTGAACTCAAAGCTTTTGGGAAGGGGAGGGGCGAACGCAAGCATACACATTCCTATACTCTATTCAAGAACTAGAGAGAGTAATAAAATTGTTACCGAAACCTCCAACGTACCTGCTCCAGTGCCGCAGGTAACTGAGGACTGCTGTAAATCTAATTATATTTAGATACTATAAGCATTTATAAATTTACTACAACAATAAAATGTTTGATAGTTCAATTTAATTTCTGTCAGTGAGCAAAGTACACCTTACAGTAAGTCCTTAGTGATTTATCTTGTTTGTGCTTGTTTTTATATATTATATGAGATTGGTGAGATACCCAAAAGATGTGGCTTCCACATCTATATTCTATTATTATTCCAAAATCGTTTAAACCAGGGCATTTTTTCCTCAACGAAAAACTTATTACGATGAATGTTTATGATGCCTTAAGATATCAATATCTCTGTTGAGTTGTGTTCCAACATGACAGGAGTTGGAAAATCTATGTGCCCAATACTGAAGGAAAAAACGATTGGAATTGTTAGTACTCCCAAGCTACATTCGATCATGGGCTGACGAAAAACCTCGTTGGAAGAAGAGATGTAAACTGCAATAAAAGAAGTTGTACATACATTTTATTATGAGAAGCAGATCCCAATCGTCGACAAAATGCTAAGTAAAATCAATGAAGATCGGGATTAACCTGAAATTAAAAGAATTGAGCTCTGGAAATTGCTCAGAGAACTTAATTTTTGCAGGAAAAAAAACAGATAGGAAATCTGTTCTTATAGATCGTCAGGAATATGTCCGTTGGAGAAGGAAATATCTCTCTCAAGTAAAAGGTAGAGTTACTAGAAATAACACAACTTACAAAATTAGTAATTTAACTGAACTTTTGAAAGATTTTTTTAAGTAAAATTAGTGCAGAAAATTGGGAAAAATCCATATAATAAAAGAATAAAAGAAAATGTGAAAACTCGGTTTCATGATCAGTGAGATAGAAGAACCAACTATAATTAATTTGAACGAAGATAACTTCACTGACTTTAATTACGAATTAGATACATAATGTTTACCAGCGTAAACACAATTTATTATTTAAATTTTCTGTAACATATAAAAATTAATTACATTTGAATCCCTTTTTAGTGTTTAATTGTAATTCTGCAGATGGTTTAAGAAATAAATAAACTAAAACGTCAAACGTCCTAAAAATGTTTTTAATTAATAATAAAATAACCGATAGCCCCAAAAAGAATTGTAATATTATATAGACAAATTTATTTTTTACACATATTTTTAACTTCTTGTATTTTTGACAAAGGATATTTTGGAAGTATTTAAATTATAACTTAGAATTTTTTGAGAGAAAAAGGCTACGTTTTAGTCTGAATGTACCTAAAACAGTTTTTATGCCAAAATTAAAAATAGTAAAAATTCAGTTGTGATTTGTGTTAAATATGTCAAAATTATCTATATTTTCTAATGGATGTGAATTATTAAGAAATCATATGAAATAAAATAATATTATAAAAACTTTTTATTTTAAGTTTATTACCGAAGTAATATTCTATGCCATAAATACTTAGTGATAAAATAAACCTCCTTCCGACGCCTATGACAAGGATTAAAATATGTTTTAACACTTCACACATCCAAATATCTATTGTTATCCAATCCAAATAGTCCATTATTATAGACCGGTATTTTTGATTATAAAATTTCTAACCCACTCCTATGAAAAATATATGTGTCTAACAGATTTTGTCAAAGACACCAGACTAAAGAACACAGGTAGTTTGCGAAGAAAAAAAAAGGGTAAAAAATGATTGATTACTACCTCTAGTTCTTGAATAAACTATAGTATAAGAGGCAAAATCGGGTTTATTTTCCTGAACTCAAAGCTCTTGGGGGGGGGGGGTATCGTCCCCCCTGGATCCGCGCTTGGTGGCATATAACTAAAATACTAGAAAAAAAACTTGCTCATACTGAGGAAAATCAATTAAATGTACTTTGAACAGTCCTCCTTATCACATTCAATTATTTCAAGAATTGTTCCCTGAAGATTATCAAAGAAGATTGAAATTTTATCTATCTGCTCAAAACCTAATGTTTTTTCAAATTTTTGAATAATAAGGGAGATATGATACTTTGTCACCCTGTATCTATAATTGAGATCGAAAAAAATTTTGTTGGTCATTGGTAGCCAGATGTGGGTTATTTTTTAAAGATCTTTTTATTTCGAGTTTAATGTAATCTAGTAATGTTATTTAAACCTCTGAAATTGCAAAATCTATACCGTATGAGGACATTCCTGAATTTTTTATATTATTTAAAATTGGCGTTTCGTCTTCTTTAAGTCTAGTTTTTATACTTCTACCACTTTGATCTATGTATATTGTATCACAACTTGCACAATTAATTTTAAATACTCCTGATCTATTTAATTTGCTATTTTATCATTAGTAACCTAGCCTTATTCAATTTATTTATACATATAGTTTTACTTTTTTCTAATCATTCTTATTTCTTTCGTATATCTTGTATCATATATCGATATCTTATATACCACAATCTGCTTCGAGAAATCGTTTAACCAACGGTAAAAGCCGTTTCAAAATTCATTCCGTAGTCCGGATGCGGTCGGGGAACATTATTTTACACTATATAGTCAACACGTCTACCCATCACGGAAATACAACGTTGACACTGTATTTTTAAATTGTGTAAAATACTTTTTACTTACAAATTCTTGCACAACATTGATTCATTACAGGTAATAATTATCATAATAATACACTAAAATAAAATTCAAGAGTAAATTAACAAACCAGTTTCTTCTTGAACCCACTTATTTTAAAAATTTTAGTTTATTAGCATACTTCTACATAAAGAAAAGGCAACATTAACGTACGAAAACTATTTAATTTTCACTTAATAATTTAACTAGGAAGTTTAATGAATGGATTCCTGGCTTAATTGCCGTAATTTTTTGAGTTATTGCGGCGATTTCATACTTTCCCAAACTGATGTTGCAGTTTTTGAGTACTTTATATAATCAGGGCTAAAACCGTGTGTTTAACCGACTTCTAAAAGGATTCGAAATTCAAATCTTATGTATTTTTTCAGGTATGTACATTAATTATTTGGGAAAGGATACATCGATTTTAATGAAATTTTATGCAGTGTGTTCAGGAAGATGCGGCGGCAGTCCCATATTATTTTGGCACAAATTGGTTCATAACGAATCTAAAATTATCTCGATTTTGTTTAAAATTGGTATGAGGGAGAAGGGTTCTGAAAATCGAATTTTAATTATTTTTAAAAAATTCAATATGGCGTGTCCAATATGGTCGACTAAAAATTTAACATCTCTTGATTTGATTAAAATTGGTACTGGGACATTTCCAAGTAAGAGTGAGTTGTCGTCGGGGGGAGGTGCTAGCGACATTCACGTTCCTAATGCAGCAGACAGGGACGAGTCTATTTTTCCCAATTCGAAGTTCTTGGGGGGGGGGGGGGGCGTTTGCACAGTATAGCAAGCGAGAGTCGGTGTCTCGTGTTCCTAATGTAGGAAGCTAGAGCAAGTCTTTGTTAACTGACTTATTTTAAGAAAATTCAGTATGCTCAATGGAACGCGATGGTCTAAAATTGCCAAATTTCATCCAAAAGTGGTACTAGGGGGCACTCAAGGGTTAGATTTGGATAAGATTAAGACGCTTGATTGACAATTTTACCTTAATCGGATTTTTTCAGATTTGCTATTAGGGGATTTTCGGGGTCGTATATTACGAATGCGAAGTTAATTTTTTACAATTTAATTTGGTAGATACAATAGGAGAGACTGAAAATTTTACATTTTTCTGATTTTGTCTGAAATTGACATTGCGAGGTTCTTGAGGCGTATACAACCTCAATATGCAGGATAAAATATGTCGGGGTAAGAAATTTCCGTCTCAAGTTCTTTAAATTTCGGCACTGGAAGGTTTTGGAGGCCCGTATTATAATCTAAAATTAATTTAAAATTTACGATAGCTGACTTATTATGACAGATTAGATATTCGTTTGATAGAATTTCATTCAAAACTGGTATTGGATGAATCAATGAGTTTTTAGTTGTTCATTTTAGAGATATTTACAACTTTGAATCATTGCGAGGTACACTAATTTCGATTTGTACTTAGTTCAAATAATTTATGGATACCATAATGATTTCAAAACTAAAAATAGAAAAATAAAATTGTTATAAAAAATCTTTTTCTTGTAAAAATGCGCTAAAAAGTGAAAAATAATAATCTAAATTTTTATATGAAATTGAAATTTTTGAAGTTGGCTCCAAAATGTTTCTAAATGAAACAAATAACTACTAATACGAAATATATATAAATTACGGTAAGAAAACAATTACAAATAAAGTATTTTTAAATCTATTTATGCGAATCACATTTTGTCACGTATTGGTTTGACAAAGATTTCCACTTTTTAGCCCATTTTTAGAAGCCGGTTCAATTCAAAAAATGTTTTATAAACTCAAGGAAAATCTTGAAATATGTTGCAGACGCTAGAACAAAATTGCCTAATTTCAAATCTTTTCCTAGGTTTTTCTTCAAAAATGAAAAATATTAAAAACTATTTTGATAATAACTAAGAGAAACAAAATTTGCTATTTCGATTTAATTTTTTTTGTGACATCAATTAAAATTGTTTTTATTTCAATTTAAAGGTTTTATTTTTCAATATCATCATCAGGAAAAAAAAATGAAATATGAACCTCTATTTTATTGTGAACCTGTATTGTTCTGAAAACACCACAAGGATCTAAAAGTTATTATTGATAGCATTTACATCGATCTTTTTTATAATTATCTCAAGGGAAATTTTTCAATTTTTAGTTAAGAATTAATTGTCTTTTTGTGTTAAGGTGCTTTTAAAAATATTTTGAAATAAAATGATCCATATTAGGAATTTTTACTTCAAAACATGAACGAAACAAAATATTTAGACTAAAAATTCTCCGTTATTTGATTAATACATGAACAACATTTATTGAAATTTAAAAATCGCTTGGTTATCACGGAACAAGGCTGCAATGCTACAAATTAACAATTCTTGTACTTGCTATATATAGTCTTTAGGATTCCAATATTGATTTAAGAATCTGTAACACGTAATGTACAGGATGAGTCAACGATTGGATGAAGTAGGTTTGTGCCTTTTCGGTGAAATTAACAAAGAAACTATATTTATTGTTTGATACAGTTTATTTTTACGCAGATTTTAAAAATATTTAGGACTCTACAGGGTGAGCTAAAAAACTAGGACAGCATAAAGTTGTATTTTTTTAAATAGAACACCCTATATACGAATCATATTTTCGATTTAGCTTATAATTTTAAATCTTTTTTATTATAGGTTTACTATAACAAAACTTTATAGTTTCTGAGATAATTAGGTTTAAAAAAAAAGTCACATTTTCACGCATCAATTCAATCCTAAATAACGTTTTCAATTTTGTGACAAATATATTCAAATTTGGAATTTAGCAAGGCCAAGGACAAGTTAACATAATTTTTACCTAATATTTGCAATAAAAGCTACAGGGTGTTGAACACATCAGCTCAAATTTGAACAAGTTTAAATGAATAAATATCTTTTTTTTTAAATAGTACACCCTGTATATTTTCATGTTATTTAATAGAGTAATAAAAACCCTAAAAGTTTTGTTCAATATATCCTATACCTATTTATAATAGTTTTTGAGATATTTCAGTTTTTCTTATTTTCCATACGTTTTTACAGAAATAGTCTTCATTATCATAGTAGCCATGTAAAATAATAAAAAGAAACTACAGAAACAAACAGAATGTGGTTAAATATGATGAAATACATTATTCGTTATATTACAACGGCAATAGTTTAATTAAACATAATGTGAAAAAATTAACACAACAATAACGACAAGGCAAATACATATTTACTTTTATACTAAATTGAAACAAAAAATTACCTATTAAATACTGAGATTAATTATTTCTTTTTAATAAGTGTTCGAATAAACGACCCTCTTGTGCAATGCACAAATTTAGTCTTTTTTGCAGATTTTCTCGGACCCTGGACGAAATTAGTGGCGTGTGATATGGATGATACCTATACTTCTTGGTAGTACGATTAGCGGTGGATTGTGATGTTTCACATAATGCTGCTAACTGACGGCTACCAATATAAGGATTTTCCTGAACATTTAACAATACTTGTAGTTCTTTTTCTTCATTAGTTACTGGTTTGTGGACCACTTTACGTTTTGGATAATCAACAGTACCAGAAGAATCAAATCTTTGCATTAAGTTTTGAAAAGTATGGGTATTAGCCTGGCGTCGATCAGGATACTTCATTTTGTAAATTCTTTGAGCAAGAAGGCAATTTTTTTGAGCCTCTCCTATTGTATAAATCATATCTATTAACTCATTCTTTGGAAAATTCATTTTACAATATAACATGAATGCAAAAAAAAAACAAACTACACTACATAAAAACCAAAAGAAGCGATTGCGGTTATAAATTTGACACACAGAAAAATCTTCTTTTACATTGTTTTTTGCCATGGCTGATAATGAAGACTATTTCTGTAAAAAAGTATGGAAAATAAGAAAAACTGAAATATCTCAAAACTATTATAAATAGGTATAGGATATATTGAACAAAACTTTTAGGGTTTTTATTACTCTGTTAAATAACATGAAAATATACAGGGTGTACTATTTAAAAAAAAAGATATTTATTCATTTAAATTTGTTCAAATTTGAGCTGATGTGTTCAACACCCTGTAGCTTTTATTGCAAATATTAGGTAAAAATTATGTTAACTTGTCCTTGGCCTTGCTAAATTCCAAATTTGAATATATTTGTCACAAAATTGAAAACGTTATTTAGGATTGAATTGATGCTTGAAAATGTGACTTTTTTTCTTTAAACTTAATTATCTCAGAAATTATAAGGTTTTGTTATAGTAAACCCTTAATAAAAAAGATTTAAAATTATAAGCTAAATCGAAAATACGATTCGTATATAGGGTATTCTATTTAAAAAAATACAACTTTATGCTGTCCTAGTTTTTTGGCTCACCCTGTAGAGTCCTAAATATTTTTAAAATCTGCGTAAAAATAAACTGTATCAAACAATAAATATAGTTTATTTGTTAATTTCACCGAAAAGGCACAAACCTACTTCGTCCAATCGTTGACTCACCCTGTACTTACGGTAAAAATAATGATCACAAAAATAAAATTTGCTTACCTAAAATAGCTTGCTGTGGAAACCATTTTGATATCATCATATTATCTGGTTTATTTTGTAAAGTCTCTTCATCCCATTTCCATAACACTTTTTCTTTTCTGGAACCTAAAACTTTTATTATGGTTTCCTTTTTCTCTTTAGGCATTTCCGATGGGACTAGATTAGATCCCATACTGAAGTAAATAACACCATTTGTTGCATTATCCATAAATTCTTTAAGATCTTTTGGTAGTTCTTTCGGTGGGTTAACATGAAAACCACCAATATCAATCATATTTGGCACATGAGGTACCGGCTGATTTACACTTTCATGTGAGTTAGCAAGAACTAAAGAAACATTGTACTGTAGCTCATCTAAAGGCGGAGCATTAGGATAATATTTCTTCATTAAAGCGTTTTGTTGTGGATAAAAAAACAAATATAAATGTAGATCGGAGAGTAATCCAAACAAAAGATTGTAAATACGCTCTAAGAAATTCATGCTTCCAGTAGAACCCAATAAAATATCAGGTATGTAGCTAGGAGGTTCTGGATTAGCTATTAAATTATTAACCCACCTATTAGGGCCCACAGTACTAAATATTATTAAATGTGCCTTAAAATGATATGCAAAAATTTTGGCAGCGTCGTTCCAGAACTGCTCTATGATAACTGCATCAAAATGTTCATTTGATTTTAATAATGCCTCTATCTTAGGATGTTCAAAAAACTTAGAGCAGAACATATCGCCAACGTAATTTAAGAAAATAAGTTGGTAAATTGGATTAATATTTTCCATTTCGTACATATTGAAGCTCACATTCGTATTTTTTTCTAAAAAGAAAAGTATTATTATACAGCAATAGTTATAGAAACATAAAATGGTTATAAAATGAGGATTATTGTGTTTTCTTTTGAATATCGAACAACGAAAATTTTAATCATCCTAAATTTTTGATATGTTCTATGGAAAATAGACTTTCGTCAGTAACAAAAATGTAACATTAGTTTTTTTTTGCTGGAATGTATTTATTTCGGGATCCTATAAAACATATCTCGATAGTAACTCTGAAAGACCTGCGCAAAAAAGTGGCGGACCAAAAATGGTCAAAATTTTCGGTTTTTTGAGTTTATCTCGAAAAGTAAAAGTTGTATCGAAAAATATTTCAAACAAAAGTAGAGAATTAAAAAACCTATCGATTCTTATAATATAAGTTATAGTTATCGAGATATATTTTTTTTTCGACAAAATTTATGGTTTTTGTTTTTTTTTAAAGGCATTTTTTAACAAATTACCGATTTAAAATTTAACATAAATATAGATATTATCATTCTAAAAAAGTATGTCAATCCCGGAATCTGTGAGTTTTTTATTTTCCGAGAAATTCGATGTCAAAGTTGAAAATTAAACCTCAATTTTCCGCTTTCCTAATTAAGATACAATGCTCAATTTTAATGGAAATTATTTGTATTGTTTTATATTTTGAAGATCTATTAAAAAAATTTTTTTTTTCAATCGTGGACCGAGAAATTTTACAAAAACCAATTTTTGCACCAAAAAAATTGCGATACCTTTTCACCTGATGGAGATAAAATTTTTTTAATGCGTGCATTGGATTTAGATGTATCATTTCCGATCTCAAAAAAAAATTAATTTTGGAGGAAAAAACGTTTTTTTTTTCAAAAATTCATAATGGCGTGGCAAATGAATATTAAGGGCTCAAATTTGCAGAAGATGCTTTTTAATGCTTGTGCTTTACCTGTGAATTTTTTGGATCCAAGAAACTCACTTCCATACGATCTGTGAACCTTCGAAAATTGGGCCGAATCTAATCGAAAGTAGCTGCTGCAGGCCGCTGTCGGCGGGTTGCCACAGTTCAGGCGCATTATTCATTGGCGCTTCAAGGAAACTTATACATCACAATTAATATTTATAATAATTATGTTGTTTTATTAATTTATATGGTGATAACAATTTGTTTAGTCATATTAATTATTAATTTGTTTATTAACAAAATTTTTACAAAAAATTATAGCGCAAATCATACAAAAATTCAATTATATATTACATATTCTACTGTTTTTTCCTGAGATTTAGAAAACGATGATGGCAATTCAGAGGAAATTAATAATATGTGTGAGAATGATTTTGGCTATGAAAATATTAATAATGATGAGAATGATGTGTACAATGAAATTGAGAATAATGATGAAAATGCGATGTAAGCGAGAGTAATAATTACGATGATGAAATGGACGCCGATTGCATAGAAGTAATAGAAAAAAAAAAGAAAGATGAGTGTATAATTGATATATAGTACCTGTATGATTTTGGCACGTAATTTTAATATATTATTAAATATTTATATAACGTTTTATATATAATTATTATATTTTTATATTATTTGCTTACAGAAATTTTCGTAAAAATGTTGTTAATAAACTACAGGTACTATATATCAATTATACACTCATCTTTCTTTTTTTTTCTTTTTCTTCTATGCAATTGGCGTCCATTTCATCATCGTAATTATTACTCTCGAATTTCTCGGAAAATAAAAAACTCACAGATTCCGGGTTTGACATACTTTTTTAGAATGATAATACCTATATTTATATTAAATTTGAAATCGGTAATTTGTTAGTAAATGTCTTTTTTTTTAAACAAAAACCGTAAATTTTCTCGAAAAAAAAATCTCGATAACTAGTGGCAGCACATATAATTTATATATGAATCGATAGGTTTTTTAATTTTCTACAACTTTTATTTGAAACATTTTTCGATACAACTTTTACTTTTCGAAATAAACTCAGAAAACCGAAAATCGTGACCATTTTTGGTCCGCCATTTTTTTGCACAGGTCTTTCAGAGTTACCATCAAGATATGTTTTATAGGAGGCCGAAATGAACACATTCCAGTAAAAAAAAACCAATGTTACATTTTTGTTAACAAAACAGCTCTTTTTTGATTGAATTTCCATGGAGTAATAATTCTTTTTAACTCTTAGTGTTCAAACTGAGAAGAAAAAAAAAAGTTTTGAACCTTAAAAAGATAAGAATAATGGATTATTTTCTTTAATTCATCTAAAATTAGTCATGATAGAAAATTTGTGTGTTTTCGGGAGATAACTCTTGCTCTTAAAGATTAAAAAGAATTATGTCTGGGTTTTTATACTTAATATCTTTACCTGCTTGAGATAGACGTCTGGTGCTTTTATTTTATTAAAAAATTAAAAAATTTGGAAGTTTGTGCTGTGTAATATATTTAAATAAAAAAGATTATAGGGAGATGAAATTTATACCTATATGGTGAATGTATGAGCAATAGTATTTAATTGACTTGTTGAATTTAAATGTGGTCATACTGACATCAGTAATAAGGCATGCACTCGATGTCCAATGAAGAAATTACTGATTCTCTTCAACATATGGTTTTGGATGCTCAGACTCAGAGCCAGTCACAAATCCTCACTTTTATATATTGTTAACCGTCTACTGGTTGTATAGACATTGGCAAAACGCCATGAATAAACTTTTAATACAACGTATCACAAAACAACACAGCACGATAGGTTCTTAATAAATGAAAAAAAGACACTTACCCTCTTTCATTTTTAAAAATTCAGGAAGAAGTATTTCCTTGTAATTTTTTGGCGGTTTTGGATCGGCAAAAGCAGAAACCATTGTAACTTCATGTCCGGCATTGGCCAGTCCTCTCCCTAATTCATTTCCCAAGGTATAATGACTTTTAGCTGGTGGTGGAAATATTAAAAGTAATTTCAAACCGAATACATTACAAACACAACTGGTCAACACCGAATAAATGAGTAGAAATTTCATCTTCACCGATTTGATAGTATATCGTACTTATTTTTATAACCCGGTAGAGACGGAGTTCATACTGACTTATACAACAGCTCTTGTCTAACTGGTGCTCAGATGTCCCATGCTTAACTTGAAAATTGAAGGTCATGTATTGTGGAGCTACACTGAGAAAACACAACAGAGTATTTTAGGAGTAGCATTTTGCTAAAGAATCGGCCGAGTCTTCCCTTGACTAGTTTGGCCCTATATATATTATTTTGCGAATTAATACTTTCTATAATTGTAAAAAAATGTAGAGTTGTCACAATCATAAAATTTTTACAAAAAAAAATTGGACCGACTTCTAAAAATGCGCTAAAAAGTGAAAAATAATAATACAAATTTTTGTATGAAAATGAAATTTTTGAAGTCGGCGCTAAACTAATACCTGACAGAATGTGATTCGCTTTCTTACCATAGTTTGCATATATCTCGTGTTGGTAGTTGTTTCATTTAGAAATAATTTGGCACCGACTTAAAAAATTTCAATTTCATCAAAAAATTTATATTGTTATTTTTCATTTTTTATTGTTTTTTTTTAGAAGTCGGTTTAATTTTGCTATAAAAATTTTATTTTTTGATTTTTAATTTTGAATTTGTTATAATACACATAAATCATCTGAACTAAGTATTAATCGAGATTAATGTTTCTCGTAATGATTTCAAGGTCGGAAAAATATACCTAATGTAACCAAAGTTGTACACAATACTAAAATAAACAACTAAAAATTCTTTGATTCTGAGAAATTTCTAAATACCAGTTTTAAATGAAACTGTATCAAACAAAGGTTTAGTCTGCCATTGTAAATCCACTTAAATTCTAAATTACCTTTAGAATGGTTAAGTAGGCCTCCAAAATCTCCCAATACCGATATTTAAAGAACTAGAGGAGTAAATCGAGTTTGTATACGTCCCAAAAACCTCCAGTATCAATTTTGGACGAAATCGGAAAAATGTAAAATATTTAGTCTTCTTCGTATTTGTCATATTTCTTCAGATTCGTAACCTACAACCCCGAAAATCCCCCAATATCAAATTTTAAAAAATATGAATAACGTAAAATGTTGATTCCGCCATATTGAATTTGAAAAAAAAAAATTTTAACCCCTTAATCTAAACTGAATCTACACCCATGAAAATTCCAAAGTACCAACTTTGAACAATATCCGAAAATACATTAAATTTTCCTAAAATAATTTTAAATCTGCTATTTACCCTCTCAGAAACGACCCTGTAACGATTGTGGAGAAAATCGACATATGTCAAATTTTTAGAATCGGATCCGCCATATTGAATTTTATAAAAATAATTTCAGATTCGATATGTGTGATCCCGGAAACTCCCCTAAACCAGTTTTGGAGAAAATCGAACAAAATAAATTTTTTGTCCGCCATATTGGATCAGGTATATTTAATTTTTTTAAAACATTTTCAGATTCGTGCGACCCCGAAAACTCTCCCATCCCAATTTTGGATTTTACTGCACCCATTTCATCCAAAATAATATGGAACTACCGCAGTAACTTTCTGAAAATAACGTAAAAAACTCATTCAAATCGGTGCTGCCGTTCCGGAGTAATCTATGTAGATTATAGATATAAAAAGAAATAATTAGCAGTGGGATCGAGAACCTCCTTCTTTTAGAGGTTAAAAATATATTCAGATAAAGAAAGTAATTTTCATTTTGTTTAAAAATATTTTTGGAAATATTTTCAAGGTTACTTTAATTAAAAAAATATACATCGCTATAACATTAGGTTGGTAATTTAATATAATTAAAAAAATATGTTATTTTCAACATCCACTATGTATTTGAATAACTATTAACTTAAGTCCACCGTTGATTTTATGGAAAAATAATATTATACAACAAATTATAATCTTTTCTATGTCTATGAAATGAGTAAGACTAATTGTAAGAGAGCATAAATAAGCGTTTATTTCGGCATGTATCTTATAGGCATAATAGCTCAGATTTATTGTGGATATGAACAATATGATTTCTTCATTATTAGTGTTTAACTTTAATATAGAAATTTCCATGTTCAATATTTGCTGATGAAAGCGCTTTTCGTTCCTAAAACTCCCCATATTTTAAGGAACATTTTGCATCCAAGGATAACTAAGATCTAAATCATATGATTTACTAATATTTTATAGTCTTCTGTTTTTTTCATACAGTAAAAAGTTTTGGAAAATCTTTATCATGAATTTTCAAACTCTCACATAATTTAATTTCAAAGAGTTGGTTTTTATCGGTTTTGATCTTACAACTTCTGTTTAAATTCCTTTCTGTAATATTTTGTTTCTATCTTTATATGTAGAGGGAAGTAATATCTATTTAATGGCGGATGGTCCTGGTGCAAATTCTCCCTAAGAGCCCAGACTTTTTTTTATAAATTTATTCCGTGTGTTAGGACTATCCTAAGGATATAAGAAGCAACAGTACTACTATGTTTCATACTCAAAAGTCTAATTAAATTAGCTAATCTAGTGCTATAAGAGTGGAAATGGGAATTTTAGTGGAGTTTGCTACGGCTGTTATGAATTTCCAGTAGTTAGTAGAAGATAAATAAACTAGGCAACGTTAGAACCAGCAATTTAATAGTGTGGCCTACAGGGGTCCCTATAGCCGATACCAGAGACAAGTCGAATAACCTACTTCTGTATTCTAAAAATCTGAATCGTGTCAGCACAGCAACAACAAGGAATAATAAACAGGAAGAAGAGTGTCACAGCGAAGATACCCACGAAGTTGCCCGAGAACAAAAATAGAAGAAGCCAACTTGTTCTTCAATAATGTGATATGAGATTTCCAGTTCTAACCATCGTTCAAACTGACACCCAACAATATCACCGAAGAACCATCAACCACTTCGTTCAAGGAAAACAAGTTCCGTATTTTTTCTTCATTCAATTTAAGAGAATTATTAGCAAACCAACATCTCGCACGTTCTTCCATAAGAGACACTAGACATTCTGGGTCTCTACTTTTACAAATAAGCGCCGTGTCGTCAGCGTAACAGATATCAACACACATACACATACACACACACACAGACATATATATATATATATATATATATATATATATATATATATATATATATATATATATATATATATATATATCCAATAGCCAATCTTCGAACACACACTATATTATTGAACACACTATTAATTCAAAAGATTTTTATTGTCAACCTTACTTTTGACACTTGTCAAACAATTTCAAGCTGCGACGACAAACTCTGAAACTATACTGACCACCAAAGTCGATCTGGACCTTTTATATACCCTTTTGGTCGATACCGGAAGATTCCCTAATTGTCTAGAAAGATTTCCATACTACAGGGGGTAATCAAAATAAGAAAAAGGAATAATCCGGCGATTTCTAGTCCTTCTATCATAGACGTTCCATGTTAAAAATAAGGAAATCGAATTCTCTAAAAAGTTCCAGACCTTCTTTCATAGTCGCCTCCTGAGGAAATTAACAAAGGTAAAATTACTTAAGTAAATTATAAACTCGTAGAAAATATACCTAAAACCCTACGAACTACAAACACAAACTAATACTATGAAATATAAAATACTACAAAGCTCGTTACATTAGAAAATATACCTAAAACCTTACAAACTACGAACTCAAACTAATACTATGAAATGTACAACGCTATAAAGTCCGTAACAATATATATATATATATATATATATATATATATATATATATATATATATATAAATATAATGTGTAATCGAAGGTTTTCGGGTATCCCTTGTATGTGATGAGTCCCTCTCAGGACTGTAGGCAGCTGACGTTGCGCTGAAATCTCATTCACCATTTTCAAAGTTCACTGTACGGCATCTACGATCGAACTAACGCCTGCGTCTCGAGTGCTGTCGGTCTCGTGTGTACGTCGGGCGCGTTCGTTTTCCGAATTGTTCTGGCCAACCAGGTTGCGAGACCTGCTGCGCGTCATCGGCCCTGTTGCCAGTGTTTGGGGTTGCGTTGTCAAGTTGTAGTCTGTTTCGGTACTAAGTGCTACGGGTTGATGTTTTGTAAGCAGATTTTTCCAAGTATTAGGCACTCGCTGGCTATTACCTCTGCTATTTAAGTTGTTGGGCCTCTTGCAACTTCAATGGCTTCCCTTATAACTCTTGTGATTTTCACATCTCGATAGCATTTTTGTTCCTGAGAAATTTATCTTATATCCTGTGTTTAACCAGTGTCAACCATATGGGACTGCCTGCCTTCTATTTGACAGAAAAGATGAAAACAAATCGAGGGGAACGCCTTTCATTCCGTATCTATGAAGCTTTCTAATCAGAAGATCATGAGAAATACAATCAAAGGTATGACTGAGGTCACACAGTGAGAACCCCACGCTTTCTCCACTTTCTAGTCCCTCAACAGTCGAAAAATTTCTGTGAAAATCAAACTGTGAAGGGTGAAAAAAATTGTGATGTTCAAAATAACGACTTAAGCTGTTTTTCAGTATTACCTCAAATACTTTTCCCAATTACGGTATCAAAGATATGGATGGGCATATAATTTTCCATGGAATCGACATTAGCGTTTTTAAATAAAGGAGGGTGGATTTCTGAAAAATGACCAGATAATTTTTTATTAAAATAAATTGTTAATCATTAAAAAGTTTTTTTTTTTGCAAATTGATTTTTCCGTCCGATGCAGAGTTTTTGAGTAAAAAATCGTTAAACATTTGAAAAATGGTAGTTTTTGGCACTTTCCAATACAAAGGCGGATCAAGCCTTTCTCTTGAGGGCAGGGGCGGTGATATCACAAAAGTATAGTATGGCAAACGAAAGCAAGTTGTCGACGGGGGGGGGGGGGGAGACGCTAACAACATTGCCATTTCTAGTGTAAAAGTCTGAGTCGGGTCTCTTTTTTTGAATTCGAAGCTCTTGAGGGGGGTGATCGCAAAAAAAACAAGTTGTTGACGGGGGCATACACATTCCTAGTTAGAGCCAGAATCGGGTCTATTTTTCTAAACTCAAAGGTCGTAGGGGGGGGGCGATTGCAAGAAAAAAGAAGATGTTGACGGGAGGTGGAAGCCACCAGCATACACATTCCTAGTATAAGCCGGAATCGGAACTATTTTCCTAAACTCAAAGATCTTGGGGGGGGGGGGGGCGATCGCAAGAAAAAACAAATTGTCGACTGGGGAGTGGAAGCCAGCAACATACACATTACACATAGTATAAGAGCCAGAATCGGGTATATTTTATTTTCCTACACTCAAAGCTTTTGAGGGGTGGGGGGGGGGGGCGATCGCAAGAAAAAACAAATTGTCGATGGGGTGGTGGAATCCAACAGCATACACATTCCTAGTATAAGAGGCATAATCGGGTGTATTTTCCTGAACACTAAGCTCTTGAGGGGGGGGGGGAGGATCGCCCTCCCCCCTTCTTAGATCCGCGCCTGGTACAACATGAAAAACTTTTGACTAAATAAATATTTTCAAATACTACGTCCAGAAATTGATAGTTCAAGTCAAGAACTATAGGCTGGAGTTAACCACAATGCGCAAATGGAATGTTTTTATTGTTTTTGAAGCTATAAACAAATAGCGTTTCATCAACTAAAACGTAGACGACCTGTGTGTTAATATACATATATTTTTAATAATTAATTGTACGTATCTAATCATTATATTAATTAAAGGAAAAAATAATTGGTGGTATTTAAACATTTATATTGTTCACTAAACCATTTTTTTGAGTGTGTCAAATAAATAGTGTATATTTCGTGCTATCAGTCATTACGCTTTTTAATTTAATCAGTAGTTTCCTTCTATTTTATAATCTGATCAATTTCTATTGTACGTATATCGCAGTAGCGTCGTTGATATCGTATCTGAAAATAAACTTAGATGTTTCGTTTCACTTGCCAATAGTTGTATCGATCATCATGCTATCTCTTTCACTTTTAAATAAATTTAAAAAACAGAAAAGGATAACTAGCAATTAGGTTTCACTTTCGTGACTACAAAAGCAAGTTTATTATTTTATGTAATGTTTTCATAATTTCATTCACCTCGATATAAGATAGAAATATTGGGTTTTTAAACAGTTATTTCCACAAAGGGCTAATTTATGTTAGCTACATGTGCTGTATAATGATGACAAATGACAGTTTTTACTTTTTTATGGCACTGTTGAAGTTGAAAAAAATGTAGCAATCATAAATGTAGCTCAGACTATGGCCCAGATTATATTTATTTAGATTAAGAGAAATCTAGGGAAACCACGTTTTTTTGGAAAAAAAATCCCGCCGACCACTTATTTAGAACACGACTCTGGTCTTGGAGTTTCTCTATTTTTCCTCCTTATTCTGGAAAACACAAAAAACACCATGTTTTACCTCACAAGGCCACTTTTATTTCTAAAGAAAACACCGAACTTTTGTATTTATTTTGAATACTATTAGTTAAAATATATTGTGTGTAAAAGAATTCAACTATTTTTGCACAAATTTTAGCAAATACGTTTTAAAAAACTGATATTTTCAACGAAAAAGGAAAAATATATTTTGTAAACGTCAACGATCATTGTATTACTGAAAATGCCAAATATTCGCTGCGTACGTTAGTTAGTTCAGGGTTACCTTGCTTCTAGCTAGTTTGGAAAAATAAACTGAACTAACCTAAACTGACCTACATATATTAATTAAAATATGTTACTTTCCAGCAGAGATCACGTGGAGGCAGGGGCGGATCTAGCCTCTCTCTTTGGGGGGTGGGGAGATATCACAAGACTACAGTATGACAAGCGAAACGAGTTGTCGATGAGAGGGAAGGTGCCAGCGACATTTATGTTCCAAATGCAGCAGAGCAGCAGATATGAGCGAGTCGGTGAGGGGGTGCCAGGGCCATTAAGGTTCCTAATGTAGCAGGTAAGGGCAAGACTATTTTTTTAAATTCGAAGCTTTTGGTAAGGGGGGGGAGCGATCGCTGCCTCCTTGGATCCGTACCTGCGTGGAGAAGTTACAGTCTCTGACATAAATGGATATTGGGAAAAGTCTGGGTTCGTAGGGAAGGGGTGGTTTAGAATCTGCGTCGTTTTCCTAGATCTAAATAATTACCGAAATTATCGGAAAAATCATTGAGCCAATTCCTTTTTATAACTACTGGCCTTCATTTAGATTCTTGAAGTGGTTCTTGGATCTACATATAAAACGTCTTATTTTTAGTCATATTTACTTGTATACAAAATTTTATGCTTCCCTGAAAAGCTGCAGTATCGACAATATTTTTTGTAGAATTGGTTCTACTACTTATTTTATTGGAAGCTAAATTGTAGAATATGATAGTAAATGGATCTTAAATCAATAGTTTGAAATATTTTTTTTAGGAAATTGATTTACCATTTTTTAAGTTTTCTTTAAGAAATAACTTTGATAGTTTCACGTTAAGTTGCTACTACTATTAAACATTAGAACAAATGAATTAGCAAGGTTATATTTGAAAATTTTTTAATTTATGATACTTGACAAAGACCGTTGACAAATATTATTCTCATGCTAAAAAGTGCGGAGATCTCCAAAGAACATGGAAAAACTCCGGGTCCGAAAAATGACGACAGCGCTGTTTCGTCCTAGTATAGGACTCGTCAGGCCATTGCATTCGGTACAAGCCATCATCTGGTATCTTATCGACCAAAGGAACGCTTCCTTTTTTAAAATTGGGTGTGATTAGTTTTTTAGACGCGTGTCGAATCGAGCTTGCCGGTTTTCAGTCACTCGTCGAAAACGCCAGACCTGTCTGATGTTGTTCCCGAAATCGTTACAGTATACGATATCTTCATAAAGCAGGGACCATAACAATCTCGGGCGAAGCTTTTCCAAGTATAAATTTATCTTACTAGGCCGTACCGTGATGCGTGTTAGGTCCTGTAACGAGCGCAATCGTGGTTCATTTCCACCAGGTCGCTTTTTTGTCGTTGAAAGAAGGTAGATTTAGAACGTAAAAACCGTATCTAAGTTTTTATCTACCTTATTGAACTGCAACGCAGGGGGTGCGGTGAGAGTCCCTCCTAAACCACCCGACCAGATAGGAAATCTGGCCACCTCACCTTTATCCTCGCTCAACGGGGCAAAAGGGGAGAGGATGATAATAGGGCTTTTGTTTTTCTTCTGTTTACTTCGGAAATTGAAGTAAAGTTTGCTTCCAAAAATAAGCATTTGTCTGTCGGCTTTGCATAAAGCATGATGAAGGTTAAGCTTGGAATGCTCCAAGATTAAGATTATAAAAGAAGATTAAAGTATTGAGTAAGCTAAGCATTACGGTGAATAACACTTAGCCAGGGGGAACTTGCAAGTGTTTGAGTTTATAGGCATTTTTGTTCTTGTTATTTTCCGCAAAGAAAATGAGTGAAAATTTATAATAAAAATTTCCGCAAAAAAATCGTTGTACAACTTGTCGCATGAAAATCATATGCAAATTTGAATGTAAAATCCGCTACAGGGATGTAATGTAATGCGGAAAATGAAATCAGGAATAGAACTTATCCCGCAATGACATGCTTTAGCGTTATTTTTACCCATTTATTAACTAGCGCTTGACGTGTGTAATTATAACTATCTGTACATCCTTTCCTTGTAATCTATTCCGTAACATCGTAAAAACAGTCCATTTAACTCTCGCAAGGGATACATCTTATCACTCAAAACCATGTCATAAGTTGCTTTCAATCTCCGCAGTTAAATTCGCTGAGGAGGGTGAAAAATAAATATCTAGGATAATATTTCAAAACCGACCTCTTTTTCCGGGTATTCACCGCTAAGAATCCCGAAAACAAGGCGTTTTCATGTTGCGAAATATATTGGAGAAATGAGGGATGCTTTTCGCATAAAATAACTAAAAAACATGTAAGGGTAACAGGGAACAGATTAAAAGAAGTTCGCAAAACAAGTATGGGTAATTGTTTTGGGTCTGATTGAAAAACATGTATGGGTAAATGAACGCTGTGAAAAAAGTATGGTTAACCAATGTTGCTAAAAACAGTACTAGTAACTGTGGAAATGAAATTTGCTCTAAGTGAAGGATTGATATAATATTATAGGAATAATAAAATGATTGAATGTGAATTTGAATTGGAAAAATTTGAATGAAATTTCCTGGAAAGAAATATGATATAGGAATTTATATCATATTTTGGCGAAATAAGGTTATGTTTGGTTTGAGTATTGGGAAACTCAGTTTTATTTCGAATAGAATCGCGATCTTTATGTCGATGATCCGTTACTTCAACGCCAGTTCGCGTATGCAGTCCCGAATAGTACCCGACTTTCGAGCTATAGTGTCTGAGGGCCCTGTAGTTGTGTAAACTTACCTCAGGCGTTCGTATGCAGATACTACCTGAAAGTCCAACACTATGTTCTATACAAGGGAAATTCTCAGACACCGTATTTAATCCGGATTTGTGTGCATTTCGCTTTAAAATCTTCCTGAAACTTTGATTTTTCACTATCAAGTGATAGCTACTAAACGCGCAAAGATCCCGAAAAAGTGATTTTAAGTTTAAAATGTTGAAGACTGGATGTTCTCCGAAGGCTACGATGCCTTCAAAAAGATCGTCGTGGTTGTTGTATGGAGGTACTGGAACTGGTATCCGCCACGGCCGTTGCTTGTTGCTTCCTAAGAGTGTAGAATCAAGAAGAGCGATGCTTGTGATCGACGTATTCTGTAGTAACTTTTAGGCCACGCCTTTAAAGTTAATATCTACGAATCGGAAAGCTGGATTTGTTTCCATAAGCACTAATGCTTTTAAAATTGTGAAATTCGAAAGGAAATCGTGTTTGAAATAATGATGTTTTTCACGTGTAGTAGGATCCATGCTGATCGAATAAGGGTTTTTTGTCGAGTATTGCAAACAGATATTTGCAATAATCTGTGTACTATAAACATATTTCACGGTTGAAAAATAGTAAATAAGACGCAGTCGCGCCACCGCATGTCGATTTTATATAACATTTGTTGATTCGCGTTATTCTTATGTTATTGAGTGAGCCATCGAGATGTCGCCACTATGTCTTATTTACTATTTTTGAGCCGTGAAATTGAAATCTGTTTATAGGACACATATACGCGATCATGGTTTGTACTGTTTGTACTACACACCTAAACCCCGACATTATTTAAATCGTTGAATGCAGAATTTTCTCCAATTTCTATCTCTGAATAAAACATAAGTGTTCCTATTTTAAAAAAATACTTGACTTTTAAATATACCCCTTTGAACGCTAAAATATTTGAATGATAAATTTATGGAAATGCGTTCCTGGTGAGATATTTGACTGGACCAATTAATATGACTTACTCAGTAAATGTTGTTGTCGAAAAGAATATTGGAGGTTCTTTGCTACAGCGAATCTGTAGCGGTTTTTGGGTGTAGTAAAGTTTTAGAAAACTGAACACCATAAATGATTTTATATTTTTTTAAATAAAATTACAAAATTTTTAATATAACTAGTAATAAATTATTCTCGCTTTTTCTTTGGTTTATTTCTTCCCTGAGTTTCTTTTGGTATAGCCTTATTGGACCTGATACACCTGCAGAGTTTTCTTAATAAATATACAATTAATGTGAATCCACCTAGTATTACTCCAATAATATCCAACATATAATATTTATAAAGAGGTAATTTAATCCCTGCAACTCTGAGATGTGGTGCTCCGTTGTGACGTACAACATATTCTATCCAGTAAATTGCTAAATCTATTGGCTTGATTGGGCGATCGTGCATTATTTTGGACCTCATTTTTGCATTTTCTCGATAACTAAAACACAAAAGAATCTTTAAAATTGAAAAAGTTTTAATTATTACTATTTTTATTTCTTTGATTCATATAAATTACGATAGATGACCAAAAAAAAAGCTGCCTTTGCATTCAATATATGAATAATTTTTATGATACTTAAATTAACCCTAGAACGAAAAATGCTATCAAAGTGTGGTTTTAGTATATACGAGTACATTTGTGTTACCACAATAGTTACGTTGAAAATATGTGATAATATTGCAAACAAAATGGCATTTTTTGTATTTTAAAAAATACAATATACATATACAGGGTTATTCTTCACCCTATACGGCATGGAATATGGCGGCCAAAATACCTGACATTGAAAAAGTTTTACTATTGAGATATATGGGGGTCTAATATAGTTACTTTTTAACATTATTTTCATATTATACAGGGTGCCCCAAAAACTCTGAATGTATCAAAGTTGTGTTTTTTTAAATTCCTGTATATTATTGCATTTTTGGATTTTTCAATCAAAATAAGAGTCTATTTTAATAAGGTTTATAGTACCTAGACCTTAAGGGTTTTTAAATAATTTGATTTTGACAAAATCTAACTCAATTTTTATGTTTCAAATACTTCAGAAGTATTTCAGTTATGTATTCGAAATTTACAGTGAAGTATAACAATAAGTCATATTTTATATCTCAAATATAATAAACTTGCTATAGAATACAGGGTATCCAAAAATTAAAACTAATCAAATATGAACTTTAAGTGGCTATAATTTGATTAATTTAAATAGAACGTTATACTTTTTAATTTATCGGAAAATGTACCTTTTAAATACCTATCGAATGGTATAAGAGTGTTCTATAGCTAATTCTTCGCGTTTTCACAGAATACGCCAAATAATCGTTTTCTGCACCATTTTGTGTTTTTTGAAAAAATGTTCTAATGTATCAAGTTGCCTATGGCATTTGGAAATGACAGGTAATTTACAACTATAAGAATAATAATCAGGAATATCTTTACAAATGTTCAAAAACTCAAAATATGATTTATGGTCGTTCTACAGGCTATAACAGCAATAATGGTAATAACATATTGACGATAGCACAAAACAGAAGCAAAATATTTATCGTAGATATTCGAAATGTCGACCATCCAGTTCCAAACACTTACTACATATTTTTTTCGACATCACTGCTAACTCTGAATAACATTTGCGGGGTTACAGTTTGAAAAGCGTCTCTTATGCGTATTTTCATATCTTGTGGTGTTATCGGAGGAGCATTGTAGACAATCCTTTTATGTATTCCCATAAAAAGAAATCTGGTGGAGTTAAGTTCGGAAATCTTGGAGGCCAATTTTAAAATCCGTCTCTCCCAATCCACCTGTTTTGACATTTAAAAATTGCCGAACCTCGCGATAATAATGAGGCGGAGTTCCATCCAGTTGAAGCTAGATAGTTGTTCTAATATTTAAAAGGACATCTTCTAATAACACTGGAAATTGGTGTAAAAGAAAATCGTGAAACATCAAACTGTTTAAAGGTCCTTCAAAAAAGTAGGGTCCAATAAAGTATAGGTCCAGTATTCCTCCTCATACATTAACCGACTACCTATTCTGATTTCTCATAACTCTGTATTAATGCGGATTTGAATCAGAATAGTAATGGAAGTTGTGTCTATTCACGAAACCATTGCCATGAAAAGTACATTCATCATTAAACAACACATTATCAAAAAAGTGTTCTTTTTCTGGAACCCACAAGTAGAATTGAGTTCAGTTGTCAAAATTATTTTCGTGAAGCTCTTGACAAAGCTGGATTTTATAGGGATGAAATCTGTGTTTGTTAAAAATCTTTGAAACACTTGCTTGGCTTATGTTATATCTTCGGATATATGATTCTGACTAATATTGGGATTTTCGATCACTGAACCAAGTACAGTAAAAACATTTTCTTCATCCTCAGTGACAGTTTTTCTTATAACAGGTTTTTTATAACTGGTACTTCGGTTTTTCTGAAACTGGTTTAATATAATAGTCTCACAAAAATGGCCTGGTTTAGAATGGTTTCTTACAGGAAACCTTTGAGCATAGACTCGAGAAGCCAATGAAAAATTTTGATGACATTCTCCAAGGATAAAAATCATATTAATACACTCCTTCTTTGGATAAATCTTTATTTTGACAAAGCAGTAACACAACAGTATTCAAACAATTCAACAAATGAAGTTTTACAGTTAAAAAAACTAATACCGCTTTTATAGCAACAGGCTTTGTAGACTAAACTGACAGATTAAATGAATTATCGGATGTTTCTAAATGCCATCGGCAACTACAACACAAAATGGTGCAGAAAACGATTATTAAGCGTATTCTATGAAAACGTGGAAATTTAGCCATAGAACACCCCTATACCTTGATAGGTGTTTAAAAGGTTCTTTTTCTGGTAAGTTCAAAAGTATAGCGTTCTATTTAGATTAATCAAGCCACTTAATGTTCTTATTTGATTAGTTTTCATTTTTGGACACCCTGTATAAAATAGAAAGTTTATTATAATTGAGATATAAAATTTCGAATACATAACTGAAATGTATTTGAAACGCGAAAATTAGGTTAGATTTTGTCAAAATTCAAATTATTTGAAAAATCCTTAAGGTTTAGGTCCAATAACTCTTACTGAAATAAAAAATTATTTTGATCGAGGAATCTAAAAAACCAATAATATACAGGGGGTTCCATTTTAAAAAACACAACTTTGATACTTTTAGAGCTTTTGGGACACCCTTTATAATTCTCAAAAGTAACACTTGTCATATATTTTGACCGCAAAATACCGTGCCGTATAGAGTGAATAACCCTGTATAAAACCATGTAGTAAAAGGGACGGCTATAAGTATAATAACAAACTGTCACTATTGTGGTCAAAAAATTCAATGAAATTAAATTTATCTACAAAATTACGTTTTTATGTCTGATTTCATTTTGGGGTTATTTCAAGTCAAAATGCATAAAAATAGAGCTGATCACCCTGTATTATAGAGAATGTGTTCGCTACACTCCTAACATTTAGGTGAGCATATCTATTTGACTAACTAAAAATTTATAAACTTAAATAGCTATACTATAAATAGTCTTCCCTGAAAACATTTTTGTCCCTTACAAGAATATTATAGATAAGAAATCATAGATATTGTTAATTATATTTAAATATAAGTTCAATTTTTGATAATAAATACTTTCTACCTAAACAATTTTTATCAAAATTCTATAATTATCATTTTTAAGTCTTTAAGACTGACAGATGAATAATAAAATACTTAGGAATTGTAACGAGATTAATTAGTAAATGAGGTGTATTTTTGCTATTTGAACAATTAGTGAACTTATAGTTAACAAGTAAAAAATTATTACAGGAACAAAGTTTTGAATGGCCGAAAAGATATGATTATACAAAATGAAATGAATTTAATAAAATGGAAAGAAAAAATATATAACACACATAAAAAAAGAGAAAACTCATCTTTCAAAATCCTCTTGAATGCCGTAAAAGTTTTGCGATATTAAATAATCTTTGACCATTCTTTTAAAGGTAATCTCACTTGATTTCACTTTGAAGTGATGAAGATGGGAACATAAGTATCCTGCATTGCCGAAATAGTGGTCTACATATAGCCAATCTACGCACTTCAGCAATTGCTCGTATTATAAGTTTATGTGTTCTAAATGCACGGATCAACTGCAACGAGTTACCACAGAAATCCAAACTATACTTTATAAGGCTCTAAAAATGCCCATAATAGTGAAAAAAACAACATGTATTGTTGAAAGTTTGAAGGATAAAGCACATAAAAGATGCTTTATTCACATTTTGATCAAGTTAAGTAGAAATTGGTTAACTATTACTTGAGACATTCGAGTAGTTTTTTCTATATTGTTACCTGTTATTTGGTAAATTCTATCATCCTCAATCAAAGTAATATTTCTTTTATCGCATATATTGGGCAAATCATTAATAAATATCAAAAACATAAGAGGACACAGAACGGATCCTCGAGGCACTCCTTAGGTGATTTTTAATTTATCAGATTTAAATTGATTAATATCAAACCCCTTAAAATTAAATAAATACAATTGCAACTACTCGTGAACTTTAGTCCTCAAACCGCATCCATAAATCTCTTCGAAAATAAGAGCATGTTCAACAAAGTCAAAAGCCTTTCTGAGGTATATAAAAAGACCAATGCATTTAATTTTATTATTTAAGCCGATCATGTAAACCACTCACTGCATAAGTCATGCTGACATTTCTTAAGAATGTTAACTCGTTCAAGAAAGGATACAATATGATCATACACAAAACGTTGTATTAATTTTAAAGGCACGAGTTAAATGGCTAAGGGCCTATAATTTTCAAGCAAAAGTTAGTTTCTCGTCTTGAAAAGAGTAAGCACAATCGTTGATTTCAAGATATCTTGGAAAACCCCACTCATAAGCAACCCTTAATCAAATACATCAGCGGAAATAACAGAATATGGTCAATTTTTTAAATACTGTTTTCGCTAATTTATCCATGCCAACAGAAGTAGTATTTTTTAGTTTTCTGATCTTTACCATGATTTCATATGCATTAAAAGGCCTTGGCATCATTGTGTTCGAGAGTAATCTATTCTGTCGAACGTTAGCAATATTCGATAATTTTTTTAGATAATTTTCCTAGTAAATCAATTAAATAAAGATTGAAATAATTCAGAATTTCCTTTTTATTATTTAATATGGATTCTTGTTCACTTGTGATACTAGAAATTGGACTTTTCCCGTGTTTACTGTTATCATTGTTTCCATTGATAATTCTCCATGCCGCTTTTGATTTATTATCTGATTAAAAGAAATGATTATTGTACAATTGTTTTGCTTCATTAATTATATTTTTGTAAATTTTTTGTTCTAATAGTAATCAGGCGCGGATCCAAGGGGGGGGGGCGGTGGGGGCGATCGAGTTCAGGAAAAAGACCCGATTTTGCCTCTTATACTATAGTTTATTCAAGAACTAGAGAGAGTAATAAATAATTTTTTTTTCTTCGTAAACTACCTGTGTTCTTTAGTCCGGTGTCTTTGGCAAAATCTGTTAGACACATATATTTTTCATAAGAATAGGTTAGAAATTTTATAATCAAAAATACCGGTTTATAATAATGGACTATTTGGGTTGGATAACAATAAATATTTGGATGTGTGAAGTGTTAAAAAGTATTTTAATCCTTGTCATAGGCGTCGGAAGGAGGTTTATTTTATCACTAAGTATTTATGGCATAGAATATTATTTCGGTAATAAACTTTAAATAAAAATTTTTTATAATATTATTTTATTTCTTATGATTTCTTAATAATTCACATACATTAGAAAATATAGATAATTTTGATATATTTAACACAAATCACAACTGTATTTTTATTATTTTTAATTTTGGCACAGAATCCGTTTTAGGCTCATTCAGACTAAAACGTAGTCTTTTTCTCTGAAAAAAATTTAAGTTATAATTTAAATACATACAAAATACCCATTGTCAGAAATACAAGAAGCTAAACATTTTTTTTTTGGGACTATCGGTCATTTATTAATTAAAAACATTTTTAGGACATTCGACGTTTCAGTTTATTTATTTCTTAAACCATCTGCAGAATTACAATTAAACACTAAAAAGGTATTCAAATGTAATTAATATTTATATGTTACAGAAAATTTAAATAATAAATTATGTTTACACTGGTAAACATTACGTATCTAATTCGTGATCAAAGTCGGTGAACCTATCATCGCTCAAATTAATTATAATTGGTTTCTTCATCTCACCGATCATGAGATTGAGTTTCCACAATTCTTTTATTCTTTTATTATATGGATTTTTCCCCATTTTCTGCAGTAACTTTATTCAAAAAAAATCTCTCAAAAGTTTAATTAAATTACTAATTTTGTAAATTGTGTTATTTCCAGCAACTTTACCTTTTACTTGAGAGAGATATTTCCTTCTCCAACGGACATTTTCCGGACGATCTATTAGAACAGATCTCCTATCTGGCTTTTCCCAGCAAAAATTAAGTTCTCTGAGCAATTTCCAGAGCTCAGTTCTTTTAATTTCAGGTAAATCTCGATATTCATTGATTTTAGTTAGATTTTGTCGACGGTTGAGATCTGCTTCGCATAATAAAATGTATGTACAACTCCTTTTATTGCAGTTTATATCTCTTCTTTCAATGAGGTTTTTCGTCTGTCTGTGATCGAATGTGGCTTGTGAATACTAACAATTCCAGTCTTTTTTTCTCCTTTAGTATTCAGTACATAGTAGATTTTCCAACTCCTATCATGTTGGAACACATCTCAACAGAGCTTTAAACATTATTATCTAGATATTAATACCTTAAGGCATCATAAAGTTCATCGTAATAAGTTTTTCGTTGAGGAAAAAATGCCCTGGTTTAACGATTTTGGAATAAATAGAGATGTGGAAGCCATATCCTTTGGGTATCTCACTAATCTCAAATAATATATAAAAACAAGCACAAACAAGATAAATCACTAAGGACACACTGTAAGGTGTATTTTGCCCACTGACAGAAATTAATTTGAACTATCAGAAATTTTATTGCTGAAGTAAAATATAAAAGCTTATAATATTTAAATATAATTAAATATAATTAGATTTACGGCAATCCTTACTTATCTGCGGCACTGGAGTAGGTACGCTAGAGGTTTCGGTAACAGTTTTTTTACTCTCTCTAGTTCTTGAAATGAGTATAGGAACATATATGCTTGCGATCACCCCTCCCCTTCCCAAGAGCTTTGAGTTCAGGAAAATAGACGATTCTGCCTCTTATACTAGGAATGTGTATGCTGGTCGCATTCTCCCCCCCTCCCTATCGGCTACTTATTTTTTCTTGTGATCGCCCCCCCCCCACCTCTCCAAGAGCTTCAAATTCAGAAAAATAGACCCGACCCTGCCTTTTACACTAAAAATGAGAATGTTGCTGTCCCCCCCCCCCCCCGTCGACAACTTGCTTTCACTTGCCATACTGCCACCCCCCCCCCCCCCAAAGAGAGAGGCTAGATCCGCCCCTGATAGTAATAGTCTCTATCATATTCAGATTTAATCGTAATTTTATTATGAAACAACATTTAATGTTCTTGTAGATTTCTTAATACCTTAATATTTTAATACATTTTGTTCATGCTTTTCTGTTTTTTGTAATGAAAACGCTAGATCAATATGATACTGAAGACAATTAAATAATGAATAAAATTCCCGATTGATGTCTATCTCCTGGAGGACGTCCTGCCAGGTCTCTTCGCTCAAGTATTCCATAAAAATTTCAATATTATTTAGTATATAATATAGCAATTAGACCTACACAATGACAAAAGTAACAGCTTTTAACCAATGTGTATTTACTTATTAGATTTCGTGTAGAAATTTAACTTAAAACGATAAATAAATAACGAGTTATTATCTAACATTATGTTAGGTCAATTAGAAGCAATTAACTCTCAGACAGTATAGATTCCTTATTGAACTAAATGAACATTGGATGTAAATAATAATTACTAATATAAATATCATAAATAAGTTTACAAATACCCATAAAGATCACTCCCTCACAAATACACACCTATATACGTACAAGTGGACACTTTGTGAGAAACACACCTCAAGCGTGGCTTGATGTGACACAGTACGTTATACAGCCAGGTTGATTATCATAGAAAATATATTCCATAATTTGTAAATGATTAGCAGGAAATTATACACTGGCTACTATTGGAGGGACGCTAATAATATGTCATATAACTGTTTTTGCATGATGTTTTAACAATAATTGATAAGGTGTCGCTAAAATACATACCTAGGATTCTTCAATAGCTCATCTAATACTTCAGCAAAGTTATTTTCATTTATTTTAGAAAAGGGGAGGCTTTTTCCATAACCAAGAGAAACCGCTCTTGCAGCATTTAATTTCTGATCACCAAATATAGGCATGGCAAGTACTGGTACTCCCAGATATACTGTTTCTATAGTGCTTAATAAACCTCCATGAGTTACAAAGAGTTTACAATTCGGATGAGCTAAAAAAATGATTATATTAATATACCGGGTGTCAACGAATCTATTAGACAAGTCATAATTTCTAGAGTATTATGTGTATCAAAATGAGAATTGGTACAAGTAAATGTTATGTGAAGAGAAGAGTTTTCGCATATTTTCCACTTTCCGGTCACTTCCGGTTTCACCGGAAATGGTCCCGGTTTTGAATTTTTAAATAGAACATCCTGTATATTTTAACATTTTTGGATTTCTGAGACAATTCTAGATCAGAATGTGACATTTTAAAAACTTTTTACGTCTACTTCATTTTTTTAGAGCCACTTTTAAAATTGCATCTAGGTGGCCATGATCGGACGCAAACTAATCTAAGGGCCTTAGGTGATGTTAAAAAAATACAATCGCAAAGTTTTAGTTACAAGTATGAAAGACAGGAATAAAACAAGTTGACAAAATTACGTTTTCATTTCTAACTATTAATTTTCAAATGGCGACCCCTTTTTGACAACTACTTTTCGAAAAAAGCATTCTTTGACGAATCTAACGGTACTAATTTATTTGCGATTGGATTATACATAAGAACAGATATTAAATATTATTAAGCAAAATACTGTATAATTTATTTACTTATGACAAGTGCACCATGGACAGCCATGATGCATAATAATTTGCAACTGTTTTTATCAAGTCTTCTTTGGAAAAGAAAGCACTCACTTAAGTAGATAATAACAGTGACATACGCTCTAAGAACAGACGTAAAAGTTTTTTTCACTTTGAGTATACATTATTTTAACGAAAATTTAAACTAAACTTACGTCTGTTCTTAGAGCGTATGTCACTGTCATTATCTACTTAAGTGAGTGCTTTCTTTTCCAAAGAAGACTTGATAAAAACAGTTGCAAATTATTATGCATCATGGCTGTCCATGGCGCACTTGTCATAAGTAAATAAATTATCCAGTATTTTCTCAATATCAAAAGAATTTTTTTGATGTTTCATTATTTCACTGCTTCCCTTATTTTCAACCGCCAATAGTCAACACTGTCAAGGACCCACTGAGAACGAACAGTGTTGTTCCATTCTACGGATCCTGTCGAGTACGCTTAAAGAACGGGCAGTGTCGGTTCCTTTTCTTATATCCTACAGTTATTGGTCGACATTGTCGAGGACCCGATAAGAATAGGCAATGTTGATCCATCCTACCCCCATTGCCAAGGACTTGATGGGCAGTGTTGGTTCCTTTCCTTATATTCTACCACCACCTATAATACACTCAGAAATTAAATTCCTTCAGTTTCAGTTAGTTTCGTAACGACCAGGAACGTGTTTACAGACAGGTGATCACCGGTATTTTCATTAAGGGTGCCTAACATCTGTTGCCGCCCAACACGGTTATGGTTACCGCCTCGATGTTACTGCCGCCATCTAGCGACCCACCGCGTACTAGGACGACGCCGGGTTATTGCCAAGATACAACGTATGGCTTCCGATCGAGTTGTATCAGACAGTGAATAGCATGACGAATTTTTAGGATGAGGCGCCGTGAAGAGAGTCGCGAATGATACTGCCGATTTACCGCCCATATATACCGTATCGCCGCCGATCGATTAGTACTAGACGTCGTAAATAGTATCGTAAATATCACTGTATAAGCACGTTTTTGTTCTTCATACCATCTATTTGGTTTTGATTATTATTTTATATCTTAGGCTGTTAATCTAGTTTTAGGTCATATTATTTTTAGGTATGGAATACACAATGTTTTAAAACTGTTTGTTTCATTACCCTATTTCCTCGTTTTACACTTCAGGAAAGATAATTGGTAGCCGACAGCCAGTAACTAATACGCGCAAATGACTCCTGGCTTTCCGTTTCTCCACTGTAACAAGCTGCTAGGTGCGAGTGGTCCCTCTACCACGTTAATCCAGAGGGTGGCGCCGGACACCGATAACCGGTGGACATCTTGATTGATGGTTAAATAGTTTAGAGGGTAATTGGATATTTAGTGTGATTATGGCATATCCTTACGATTGATCGCTGAATGTTTGACCGATGGTCATCTGCGGGGTGAATATCCACCTACTGACTTTCCACTGTCTTAACAGAAAGACATCGTGCACATCATGACCTAAAGCGCTCTTTATAACACAAAAAATATTTCAACAACTGTAATTAGTTTATATTTAGTGTTAGTAGTCATATATTTCATTTAGTAATAATTTGGCGCAGTCTTAAAAATCTACATATAAAAATTTATACAGTAATTTTTCGTTTTTTTTTTGACGAAGGTTCATTTTTTTTTAAAAGTTATATTTTTTAGGACTTTACTAAAATATTGGAACAATATTTTTGGTTATTATCTGTTAGAAAGAGGAAACTATATTTTCTATTAAAGTCTAACAGAGACAGGTCTATATACTAGTATATTAATAAATTCTAGAATTCGTTTAATTAATAGTGTCCTAAGAACAAAGTTACATTATTTGTTTCCAAGAAGCGATTTTTGCTTTGTACCTTTAACAGCTTCCTCTTTTAGTACGCATAAACGACAGCTCCTTGTTTAATAGCAACAACACAATTTTTAATGTTAGTATCATTTCAATTAGTTTAACAATATAAAATTGGTCGAGTAAGACAATTTCGGCATTTGACAAAAAATTTATTCCAGTCTGATTAACTATCATGATTTAACTTTAAAACTAATCTAAGTTGATTAAAGATCCCATAATTCACTAACTTGGTATAACTTTAAAATTGGTCAATGATATTTTTTTGATCTCGAAATTAGGCACGAGAAAGTCTTAATATCGTTTTTTTTGGTATCACAATTTGAGTCCTCACTTGTCCTGAAAATATTTACGTATCGAACTCATTCTGAATAACTTATGCCCCGTCTTATTTACATTTTTTTACTCTTACCACATTATCAATGAAAAATTTAAAATTTTGTGGTAAAATATCGTCTGCTTTCAGGGTTGTAGAAAGATGGGCAGAAGAGGAAGAACTTAATATAAGTTCTCGAAAGACTTTCCTTATCTTCTTCACAAAAAAAGGAAAGCTAGAGGACCACGGTTTTATCATCCTACTAGGAAATACAATACCATTTCCCAGGGAAGTAAAATATCTGGAGATAATTTTGGACTCCAGGCTGGTCTGGAACAAGCATGTGGAAAATATAACAAAAAAATCGGAAATAACCTTATGATTGTTAGAAAATTATGTGGGAAAACATGGAGTCTCTCACCGAAGATGATGCATTGGTTATACATCAGTGTAGTGAGACCAGACATCACATATGCTGCCTTGGTTTGATGGCCCAAAGGAAAACCATTACAAAGTTAAGCGGCATACAGAAAGTCGCCTTCTTGAGCACTCCGGGGGCCATGAAATTGACCCCCACTTCGGCAATGGAGTATATTCTGGATCTACCTCCGCTATACTTAGTGATTTAGAGAGAATGGGGATCAATCGGATAGAACACTCAATGCCAATAATATAAATGCCATTGACTAGATACAAAACTATATAGAACAAAATCAGGAGCCCAGAGTTGGAAATGGACACGGACCATATGACCTCACGCTACTACTATAATATACCGTTCGAGGTCATAATAGAAGATTGAATGATGAGTAAAAGAAGAAAACCGGCAACATCTTCTGGTAAAATTATCTGGTACACTGAAGTTCAAAAACCAGCGATGATACCGGAGCTGGAGTATATGGATTACTACCGAGGAAAGAATTCTTCCATTGGAAAAATATCCAACAGCATTACAGGCAGAAATATATGCAATTTTACAATAAGAGCCAAGATGTCCTGAAGGCCCTTAGGGCAAAAGGTATCATCTAGATTGGTCTAGAGATGTCAGAGGGAACTTACAACTCTGGCAAATGATAGCAGAGTTATGTTAAAATGGGTACCAGGACACGAAGGCATTCATGAAAACGAAAAAGCTGAAGAGCTAGCGAGAGCTGGCTTATCATTTCAATATATTGGTCCTGAACCGGCTTTTGGAATGCCGCGGTGTGCAGCCTGGAAGGCAGTCAAACAATGGATCAAAAAAGAGCACAGAACCACTGGATAGCCAGACAGGGACTGAATCACGGCAAACTATTTATTGGGAACCCTGACTAGAAATTAGCAATGAAACCACTCTAAATTAGCATAAATCAATTAGGAGCTATTACAGGAATAATGACGGGACATATGGTCGTCAAAGTACATCGGAATAAAATGAACCTGTATAATAGAGACCTCGGCTGCAGGCTATATGGCCAAGCCGCAGAAACTTTAAGGCATATCATATGTGACTGTGAGTCATTCTACAGAAGGCGACAGCAAACCTTAGGGTCAACAAACCTGAAACTGAGGGAATTACATACTCACTCCTTAGTACACCTGTACAAATTAATCCAGACGGCTAAGTTAATAGATTGGTTGTATATCTAGTATGAGCACAATAAGCCTAATCTGGCCGCAGTCCATCCGGCTTTAGGACGGACCCGGAAGAAAAAAATATAACCTGTCTAGGTAAGGAAATTTAATTAAAAAAAGATAAAAATTTTCAATAATAAAAATAATTTTTTTTCAAGAGAACCTTGCAAAGTGATCAAGACTTTTTCAGTTTTCACAGGCACGTGATTAGGCAGGAAATAAGGTAATGTTGCTCTCACCTGAACTAACCTGAACTAAGTTAAAATATACAGTGTAATTGCGACAAGAAGAATGATACGCAAAGCATGCTTACCTAAAATATCTTGCTGTGGAAACCATTCCGATATCATCATATTATCTGGTTTATTTTCCAAGATATCATCATCCCACTTCCATAACACTTTTTCTTTTCTGGAACCCAGAACTTTTATTATAATTTCCCTTTTCTCTATGGGCATTTCCGATGGAATTAAATTTGATCCCATACTGAAGTAAATTACGCCATCTGTTGCGTTATCCATAAACTCTTTAAGGTCTTTTGATAGTTCCTTCGGTGGGTTCACATGAAATCCACCAATATCAATCATATTTGGTACATGAGGCACTGGTTGGTTTACACTTTCATGTGAGTTCGTAAGAATTAATGAAACATTGGATTGTAGTTCATCTAAATGTGGAGCATTGGGATAATATTTTTTCATTAAAGTGTTTTGCCGTGGATAGAAGAACAAATATAGATCTAGATCCGAAATAAATCCAAATAGAAGATTGCAAATACGTTCGAAAAAACTCATGCTTCCAGTAGAATCAAGTAAAATATCAGGAACGTAGCTGGGCGGTTCTGGATTAGCTACTAAATTATTAACCCATCGATTAGGGCCCATTGTACTAAATAATATTAAATGTGCCTTAAAATGATATGCGAAAATTTTAGCTGCGTCGTTCCAAAATTGCTCTAAAATAACTGCATCAAAGTGTTGATTTGATTTTAGTAATGCTTCTATCTTAGGATGCTCAAAAAATGCAGAGCAGAACATTTCGCCAATATAATTTAAGAAAATTATTTGATACATTGGATTAATATTTTCCATTTCGTACATATTAAAGCTCACCTCTTTATGTTTTTCTAAAAAGAAAGTAATTACTTTATAGCACTAGCTGATAATTTATAATGATTAATTTAAAGTACTAATAAAATAATTTTTTTAATGCAAAACAGTTATAACCAGATTTACTAAGAAGATTTACAACTTAAACCTGATCTGGCAACCATGAAATTTAGATTTTCTAAAAAAAAATTAAAATTTTAGTAAGAAATAAAGAAATCTATCTGCCGTATTTAAATAGTTGGTTATATGTATTATCCCTTCAAGCCAGTGACGCATCCAAAAGAATGTGAATGTTCATGGTATATCGCCCTCCCCTGTCAATAAATCGCATTCGCTCCCCTCGAACTCGAACTGGTAGAAAGAGAAGAGTGCAGATTCTGTGTGGAGGAGGACGAAACTTCTATTCATATCCTTGAAGAGTGCACTTTGAAGCCGTCCAATATCCTGAGATTCGTGAGAGAAATAGGACTGAAGGATCTGCTCTAGCTAATAAGGTAACTCTTATGACTGAGCAGCAGTAGGGGGGCACAATGGATATACCAGGTCGCAGCGTACAGACCCCCAACTCTACGAACATACATACATATAATATGAAACGAAAATAGTTATGGTCTCGTAGAACGCATATTACACAGAAAGGTTGTGTGAAAAAGAGGACCAGGAATGAGAAGGATTTCGTGGCTCAATAATTTACGAAAACGATTCTTGATTTTTTCGTACGGTAGTCAACAAAAGTTTTATTCGTTAGGATGATTGTCAATGGATAGGTACTGATAAGATCAATACCAGATATAATGGCATGATGTACGAGGTGGTTATGATAAAGCTTTGCATCTATAATACTCGTAATTTTTAATAAATTACTTACTACGCTCATGACAGTCAATTATATTAGAGTATAACAATCATACTCTATCAAATTCCAATAATACCATTGATCTGGTTTATGTTTCAGTATAAAATATTTAGTAAGTCTGTCTCTTGCTCTTAAATTCGGAATGAGTTCTTAACATTATTCTTGTATATTAGCCTGCATATAATCAAATAAAACAGTTACGAGTATATAGCTACTTTAATTAAATAAAAAATTCTTACCGTTTTTTAATTTTAAAAATTCAGGAACAAGGATTTCCTTATAATTTTTTGGTGGTTTCGGGTCTGCAAAAGCAGAAATCATTGTTACTTCATGTCCGGCATTAGCAAGTGCTCTTCCTAATTCATTTCCCAATGTATAATGACTTTTAGCCGGCGGTGGAAAAACTAAGAGTAATTTTAATCCAAAAACATTAAAAACACAACTTGTTAATACTGAAAATAAGAGTAAGTTTCTCATCTCTATCCGCTTGTTGTTATACCGTAACTATTTTTAGCTAGTAGCAGCTAAATTCATACCTACGTTTACAAAAGCTCTTATCTAAGTGATGTCCAGATGTCTCGAGTGTTATATAAAAATTCAAGGTCATTAATTTGGAATTACACTGAAAAAAATTAAACGCCTAATTTAATAATAGTTTTTATTTAAGCCTTCTGATAACAACTCAAGGCTTAATGAAAGACTGTTGTGTGTGTACGTGAGTTACAAAAACTCTTAGGATTATTTATACAAGGTTTTTCTTAACAAGCGAGCACTGTAGATTATGAACTAATATTTCTTATCGCATGAGGCCAGTAAATTCATCAATAATATTAACAACCAGAAACGGATCAGTTATAACAAGTCCAACAAGATGTCTAAAAATGTAATTATAATACAGTTTCTCGTAAACCTACATTTAAAAAAGATATTTTAAAATATTGAGCTTAAAATATGTCACATGGTGAGAAATTTGTTATGTTTTTTAGAAGTTTACCAACTCTACTACCTATATCTGCTTTTATGCCAGCCCCCAAATCTTTTCGAACTATAGTAGTCACTAATAGAAGGTCAAAAATAAAAACTGCATCATTAACACAGAACTTATATGAAAATAAAACACCAGCATATGATAAAACTTTAGGTTTTCTATAGTGCAACACTAATCTAATTTTTAAAACGTTCTAGTTAATATCAGCGATAAATTACAGTAATTTAATTTCCCACAAAAAAAATGTATACCCTAATAGGTCCTTATTACAACCACAAAATCAACAGTAATGGGGTAAACATCATACTCTAATTCTGCTTAACCTTTCTTTTGGAGTTTTTTCTTGTGCATATACTAATAACTTTGATAAATACATAAATTATAACAGCAATTGCTGCAAAAATAGAGGCAAATACGTCTAACATAAAGTATTTAACGTAAGGTAAATCTGCCCCTGCAACTCGCAGATGAGGAGCTCCTTTGTATCTTATGACATAATTTATCCAATATATTGCTAAATCCATAGGTGCTATAGGACGATCATGCATTAGTCTGGATCTGTATTTTGCGTTTTCTCTGTATCTAAAAAATAAAAAACTTTATGATAGCTTGGCCGAGTTTTCTTGTCAAATCTAGTTTTATTGTTCTTGAAATACTCTTAGGGATATACAGGATGTTCGAAAACAACAAGCCGCCCCATCTACTTGTATTGGGTTTTTTTCTTACTCCAATACAGGTTCTTTAAAGGATTTAGGTTTCTGTGGTTACGTGTGTTTGTCTACTCTGTGCTGATGAAAACCGATAAGTTAGAAATTGATAGGTAGGTTGCGAGGAACTACTATCGATTGATTGATTAATATGTCAAGTTAGGATTGAGAGGCCCTTAGATTACCGCCTAGTGATTTATTGTGTTGCCTGTTATATATGTGAACCGGTTGGTTGCCTTAAATAGGTTTAGCAGCCTGTTCACAAGTTGGTTCTCTGGATATAAGGCTTCCAAACTGATTGATCCTTGAAAATTTCATCAATAGATTGGAATTTCCCATTCAAAGATGATGTATGAGGCTGTTTCGTCCTCTTTGACTTAAAGTTTACATATTGGTTCTTCATTATAGATACCCATTGAGTGTAAATGTTTTTTAGACGTGCAGTGATCGGTTATTAGTCCTGTTATCAGTCAGTAATGTCCAATAACGGTTCTGGCCTAATAAATGTGGTAGCAGACCAATGTTTTGCAAGTTGATCTGCTTTTTCGTTGCCCAGAATGCCCTTGTGTCCTGATACCCACGTAAGAGTTACATTGTTGTGTTTTCTCAGAGTGAAAAAATTTTGAAGATCTGCTTTGATGTTATCTAATGCTGCCTGATTGCAAAACAAAATGAAAATGATCTTGCCCCGTAACTCCTAGTCAGATTTTTTCGAAGATGGATGTTAATAGCATGTATTTCTATCTGGAATATAGTGGTCTGCTGTTCAAGTGCCTCACTTATGTTAAGTCTGGCTTTCTGACTGATTTAGTGATTCATAAGATCCTGTCTTCCAGTCAGTCTGAATCGTGCAGGGCCTGTCAAAGTTATAGGTTTATGGCATGGTGTCAATGCTCCTCTCCTATATTTACTTCGTCACCGTGCCTTTGATGTTGGTGTGTCCGAAGGCAGACCCAATTCACCAGACTTTGTTTTGTTTCAGTCTGTATGTCCCTACCCTCACCTCAGCCTTTATTATATCAATACGGAGATTTAGAAGAGTTTTCATAGTTGCTGCTATGATGTAAAGGCAGGCCAGTCTATGAAATTTAACCAGCTCCATAGTGTCCCGCCCTGAATGATTTTTGTCCATCATAGGTTATCAAGGGTCTAACCAATGCAGCATACAATGAGTATACAATGTGTGGTTTTAATCCCCACGTTTTATCCAAAACTCCTTTTGATGCCACGATAGCCGTTTTACCTTAGGTAATAACTTTCTAAAAGGCTTTGTTCCGTGTAAACTTTACATCCAGGATTACACTTAGATCTTAACCTCTTGAGTAATTTGCAGTGTGTATTAAAAAGAGTTCGTAGATTTAGTGAAGGGTATTAGTATGGTTTTCTAAGGAATTACCCTAAAGTGCTCCTTAGTGAACCACTCCTTCACTACAGTAAGAGCTCCCAGTTTGAAAATGTTTTACCATGTTTCCCCACGATGAGTATCACCAGATCGTCAACACACCCCTGGGTATAATGATGCACTGCTATAGGGGATATTTCCACCCTTTCCTGGCAATTCCTCGTAGTGTGAGGTAGTGTTCTGATTCGTAACTATGATATAACAGAGTACGTCTATCCTTCTAATATAAACCCATTTTCAGTTGGTTGAGAGAACATGTACTTTCTCTTTTATACATATCTTTGTACAAACCAAAAGTGGATAATATACTTGCAGTTGGGTGTATAAAAATACAATTATATAAGAGAAACTTAGCTCTCAACTAACTGAAAAAACCTTATACTATAAGGACAAACGTGCTATGTTCTAACACAGTTAGAGACAAAGCACAATCTCAGATTGCAAGAATAGCAGGAAAGGGTGGAAGCCTTTCCTATGGTAGTGCACCGTCATCTGTAGACCGGTTTCGAACTTGTTAATTCTCGTCAGTATAGAATAGGCTAGCGCACTTCAGCATCGGAAAAGTAAATACTTTAAGCAACTTATATTAGACAATATATGAAATCTAATACAAGCGGCGCCATCTCCCAGCATTCCACGCAATCTGAATATATAATCTCGTAGAGATCTGTATATAATGGCGCCGCTTATATTAGATTTCATATTTTGTCTAATATAAGTTGCTTAAAGGATTTACTTTTCCGATGTTGAAGTGCGCTAGCCTATTCTGTACTGACGAGAACTAACAAGTTCGAAAGCGGTCTACAGATGGCGGTGCACTACCATAGGAAAGGTTTCCACCCTTTCCTGGTATTCTTACAATCTGAGATTGTGCTTTGTCTCTAACTGTGTTAGAACAGAGCACGTTTGTCCTTATAGTATGAGGTTTTTTCAAGTTGGTTGAGAGCTAAGTTTCTCTTATATAATTGTACATATTTTTATCCATATCAGCTGCAAGTATACTGTACTCACTATTTGTTATCAGTCCTTTATAAAGTTTAGAAGACAATATGAATCTATTTATAAGAATATTTTTTAAAAAATTGAATGCGTACTCTGATGATGTAAAGCCCTTAAAAACATTTACAGCAGGCCAAGGACGCTAAACATTCCTTAAAATATGCCAAAGCTTTACTCTGCTAACAAAGTATTACCGTTTTGCAGTAGCCGTTCGAGTCTCCCGATCTGGATCTGATAGAAAATATGTAGATAATTTTGGAAGATTAAATAAAAAATATTTTAAATCTCGCAGGATCTTTTTCCAGTCTGGAAAAAATATGAATCGTGTAGTTAGCGACCATGCTTTTCATGGTCTACATATTCTGCATTTAAGCAGGCTGGTAAAAAAACTAGTAACTTGCTGTTGCAGTTTAAGGAAACATCTACACACAATAGGCATCGATAATGAACAATAACCACGTAGACTATGTGACGAAGACGACTAAACAGCCTCACATATTATCTTTGAATACGAAGCTTCAACTTACTTGATATACGTTCAAGAATCGATTAGCTTTCAAGGTTTATACCCAGATCATAATAGTTGAAATAATGTTTAAACTAATGTACTTACTTGGGATTTTCTAGCAGCTCATCCACGATTTCTTTCAGCCGGTTTTCATTTATGCGAGAAAATGACAAAAATTTACCAAATCCTAAAGATTCAACTCTTGCTGCATTTGATTTTTGATCTCCAAAAATGGGGAAAGCTAGGACGGGTACTCCGTGGTAAACTGTCTCTGTTGTACTTAGGAGGCCACCATGGGTGATAAAAAGTTTGCAATTTGGATGAGCTAAAAATGTATAAATGACTTTATTTGTTCGTTATACATATTTCAGTCTTGAGGATTACCATATTGAAGTGGATATGGGAATCTTGAGAAGATAAAAGGTATGACGTAATCTTTATAATTCCTCTAAAGTTCGGAAAAAATTACAAATATTAATTAAGTTTTTGTGAGCAAATTTCATTTCCAGAAAACACTGATACTGAAAATTTTCATCTCAAAATATAATAATAGCTTAAATCGCAGATCCTATATCTTAGGTATTAGCTGTAAGATTAAATTACATCCATATTTAATTCTGCTTAAGATGTCCATAGCTACATATAGATTTTTTTTTTCGATTTGACCAAGTGATTTTGGAATACAAATCAGCAATTATTGAAGAAGAAACCATGCTTATAGTTTTAGTAATATTGAAGTTAACAACCAAATTATTTACACACGGAAGGTAGAAGAAACTATATACTTTAATGACGTATCGAAGGTTTTTTTGCAAACTTGAAAATTTTATGAGAGAAATATTTTTAGCACACATTTTTTATTTAACTTAAGTAAGTTTATTGCTAGTAAAAAATACTTCCGTTGAGTAGTAATTTTAAAAGTACTTCAATAAAATACAAGTTCAAATTATAATAGTATATCTCACCTAAGATATCCTGTTGTGGAAACCATTTAGACAGTTTTACATTTTCAGGTTTATTTTCCAACGTATCCTCATTCCATTTCCACAATACTTGCTCCTTTCTAGAACCTAGAACTTTCAAGATAGCTTCTTTTGTAGCTTTAGGCATTGTTGATGGAACTAAATTCGATCCCATACTAAAGTAAATTACTCCATTTTTAGCAGTATCCATAAATTTTTGTAAGTCACTAGGTAATGATTTTGGTGGACTTATGTGGTATCCACCAATGTCAATCATATTTGGAACACGTGGTACTGCCTGGTTAATACTTTCATGGGAATTTACAAGAACAAGTGAAACATTTCTTTGAAGCTCAGATAGTTCGGGACCATCTGGATAAAACTTTTTTAGTAAGTCATTTTGTGCTGGATAGAATTTGAAATCGAGAATTCCTTGACATATCATTCCAAATATTAAGTTATGTGCCTAAAAATTTTAAGTATGTGTTAGAAAAACATCAAATAACCGGGACTACCGATAACAGAACGAGACAAGATTATGGAAAGGTGGAAGCAGCATTTTGAGGAACTATCAATTAATGAAATCCAACTGAGACCGGAAGAAGAAAATAATAGATTAGACAAGGAACACTGTAAGACGAAAGATAACATAAAAATGGAAAAATTAGAAGAATCAATCAGAACTTTTAAAAAAGGAACAGCGGTTGGACATGACGGGGTAGTGGCGGAACGCTGAAAAATTTAGCAAAACCTGGGGAAGGGGAAGAGAACTTGACGAGTGGAAAATAGCAATAACAGTACATTAGAAGAATGACTCGAACATGTGTGGAAATTACAGAGGGAGCTGAACATAGTACTAAAAACATATGAAAAATATTACAACAGAGACTAATGAACGTGGTAGAAGAGTAGTTGGATGAAGCACATTACGGTTTCAGGAAAGGGCAAGTCACTTATGACCATACATTCTCAATAATGATAGAAAGAATTTTGAGCAAGAAAGCAGAAACATACATGACATTCTTGGATATAGAAAATGCATTTGATAAAGTGTCACAAAAAGCAATGTGGCAAAGTCTACAAAACAGAAATAGAGATAAAAGCCTAATAACAGGAATCAAAAGTTTATATGACAATAATAGAAGTTACTTGTGAAAGAATAATATCAGACGGACTAAGGCAAGATGGAGTTCTAAGTTCAGCATTATTTATTATAGCACTGGATGATATAAAACACAAATAAATTCAAAATAAACATAAGATACTACTTGTTGAGGCTGGTATACGCATATAGGTGAGGAAGCATAGACGACATAATGATATGTGCAAAATCTGAAACAAATCTACAGTAAAAACGCAGAGATGGGAATAGGAATTAAAAAGGAGAGGAATGAAGATAAATATGAAAAAGGCGAAGACCATGCATATAGATCGAGAGAAAAAAGAGATGAACATAAAATTGATAAGTCGGGAGATAGAGCAAGTAGGTGCAATAATGTAATATATTTAGGTGCAATATTGGATGGGAGTGAAACATGAAAGAATAAATTAATGAACGATTACAGAAAGCTACCAACGTATATCACAGTCGCTGTAATTCATTCATTAGAAAAAAGAGAGAGGTAGAAGGATAAAAATGACAGTACACAACATAACCGATAATCTATATATACATTCTTACATATGGAAGTTAAAGCTGGATCCTAACAAACTAAATGAATAACAAAATACAGGACATTGACATGAAATTTCTGAGAAAAGTGAAAAGAATAACTATAAGAGACGAAATAAGAAACGATAACATCAGAGAGGAATAGTAGTTACAGAAATAGGGGAGCAAATAGACCGAGAGAGTCAAAGAAAAGAAAGACCAAAAACGTAGAATAACGAGATTGAATAAATAATAAAGAAGAAAGGAGAAACTTTGGAAATGGAACAGGCAAGAATGGGCAAAGTTCGTATATACATAAGTGTGAACAGGTAAAATGAAATACAATTATATATATATATATATATATATATATATATATATATATATATATATATATATATAAACTTTAAATAAGGATTTATTTTTATATTGATTTTTAAAGTCAGGTAATTATATGTATTTCATATTTAGATATATAATTTCTCGCTACCTATGAGTCAAATCGTCTGTCAATTCATGTGCCTAAGTCTATGTTCTCAGAGACTGTTTGACTTAAAGGGCTGATCTTTAATACAGTTAAAATCAGCAATGTGTCAGACAGAGAGATACATAATTTGATTCGAAATGTAAGGATAATCTTAGTGGTAAAAATATTTTTTGTTTTAAGCTCATACTGTGAAAGAAGTTGCTATCAATTAAAAAATCTTTTTTTCATAAAACCGAGAAATTCTATGGAAAGTATATAAAAAAGCTTACACACTATTATTCGAAAATATATTAAAATAGGTTGACTGTTAGATTTTTGAGTAGAAAATAAGGGACATTTTCATGACATGTATTTAAGGATTATTTTTCGTCCTTTACTTTAATAAGAATTACATATTTTGGAAGATCTGAAAAGTATAGTGACCACATTGCTATTTTCGCGTATAAGAGTGAATTGATAGTACTTTTCTAATTATATTTAGGTTGAAATTCAATTTTAGGATATTACCAGTTACTGCTTTAAAATATCATTCACTGGAACGATAAATTCGTATCGTATCTGCAAATAACGTAATTTAATTGAATAATCTCTATTTTCATTATTAGCTTGTAGTGAGGAATTTTTTCAAGAAGTAATAATATAATAAGCTAGACCAAAGAAAAAGTATAGTTCGTCAATGGCTAGAGAAATGTAGTATCGCTACTTTATTATTTAAAACTTCGCCATCTTGTCAAGAAATATACGTGGTAATTATGAAAATCTGTTCCTCAGGGAAACATGATTAGATATAATTAATAGATCGTGTATTGGACAGTTCCTAAACTACTTAAGACATTTGTTCTGCTGGGAATAATATTGAATGTATTCATAATGTGCCTCGAAAAAATGCTAATTTGTTGCGGATGTCCACAATCTCGACCTTGTGTCTTGAGAAAAAGACGTATATAACAAATACTTTACTTAGAATATATATAGAAAAGATGTATCTAAAATTATTTCTTAATAGGAGTCTTTACAGGAAAATTTGAATAATATTAAGAAATAAATTATTTAAAAGAATTTCTTAGAATTTTTTAATATTTTTTAATTATTTACAATAAATTTAAAATAAAATGTCACTCCTAATTCTTGTATTTCTGGTGCTCTGCATAGATCTTCACAAAATTTGTTTATCTGTTCTATTATTCACCCCTATTTGTGATTCTTTCACCATCGTTCATCAATGCTATTATTTATTTTCTACCGATTGTCAGCGCACTTTTATCCTTATAAGTTTTAATATATTTTGCAATATATATATATATATATATATATATATATATATATATATTATATATATATATATATATATATATATATATATATATATATATATATATATTACTGAGAGCAAGGATGTACTAGATGGGTCCCGGGTTACTCGGGCATACGCGGGAATGAGAAAGCAGACCGTCCGGCAAAGTTGGGTTCGGCGATTGAACCGTATGGACCCCAACCAATATTACCTGTTCCAATTGCTATTGGCAAAAGGGAATTGAAATCGTTGCTGGAAAGAAATTTTATTGAATCATGGAGGGGAACTCCTGGAATGAGGTGTGCTAAGGAACATATAACGGGGCCTAGCGCACGGCGTACTAAGGAGCTTCTCTCTTTGGGAAGGAAAGAGCTGCGAATTGTGGTGGGATTGTTGACAGGACATTGTCACCTCCGGGGCCATCTTCACAGAATCGGTGTCGAGGGTGACCCGATATGCAGATGGTGTTTGGAGGAGGATGAAACTGTTGACCATGTTTTCAGAGGGTGCCCAGCACTCAACGGACTGAGACAGAGATATTTCGGAGATATAGTTTTGTTACCGGAAGCAGTTAGGCAAGTTCAAATGACGAGGCTGCTTGGATTCGCAAAGGCGAGCGGCATCGAATAACCTGCAGATATGGTGGGGTGTAAAGGGCCCAATGGAGGCCTAGGCATCGATGATCTAGTATATATATATATATATATATATATATATATATATATATATATATATATATATATATATATATATATATATATATATAAATACATACAGAATTAAAGGTGAAGATTAACTTTTTTTTCGATTAATGAAATTAAATTTTTGTTTGCCGAAGGGACACTGAAATGCTAATAAAATTGTAATACTCTAAAATACGAATATCATACTTACCCTATCCAAAAAACTGGGATTATTAACATCAAAATTCATTAAAAATTCAGGAACATAACTGGGAGGTTCTGGATTACCAATTAAGCCATTAACCCATCTGTTACTTGCAACCACCGAAAAAACTATCAATGGGGCTTTAAAATGGTAACCCAAAATTTTCATTGCATCGGTCCAAAATTGTTGAATGATAACAGCATCAAAATGCTCACTAGATTTTAGAAGTTTCTGTAACACCTCATGATTAAACATCTTTTCGACTAATTGTTGGCCGATACTGGTAAGAACTAATATGTTATTTACGGGATGTTGATTTTCTAGAGAGAATAGATCGATTTCCTTTTTATGCAGAACATCTAAAAAATTAAAATTAAAATTTTAGTAAGAAATAAAGAATCTTTTCTTCTGTAGAATATTTTAAAAAGTCATTTTTTCCCCTTTAGGTAGTTAAAGGAAAAATATAAAACTCGAATCCTCTCTCCATATGCGTTTAGATCACCTAATAGTCTCATCAGAGGAGCTGGAATGAAATAATATTTTACATGATTATAGGTACTTTCGAAAATAGGGTTCTTTGATATTTTCGAAAAATGAAGGGACAAACATCTGAAGGAGCGTGTATTTTTCACAACATTGATTTTTAAAACGATTTTGATTTTATTCTTTTTATTTCTCTATCCGTCTTTCAACTACTTTTTCGAGTCTTTTTTTTGTTTTTGAAAAAAGTTTTTTTTCCATTTTTTTACTTTCCTAACATTTTTTACTTTCAGAAAACATTGTATACCGCGAGGATACTCAAATCTAGGTTCTTTTAATATTCTTCCTCTCTGTTAAAATGTTTCTATTTCTCGCAATACTTCTGGGCCCGATTGGAAAAATCTTTCTGTTTTAATAATTCTCTCTTTTGCTCTAAGTTTGCTCGTTTTATTCCTTTTTAATACTGGCACCTATACGATCACAAGTAAGTTGGTCATGGACAATTTCAAAAAAGTGTCATTTGGCAGTGATATTGAAATTTGTGGAATGTGGAAAAGGAGATTATAAAAATTCGATTTATTTTTAAAGTGCTGACCTGTTTTATTAGTAACATAATGCATTTTGTAGAAATGTAGTTGCTGTTCTGATGATTTATTATATTTTGATATCGATAAACTGATACTGTATCGTGATAAAGATTGATAATTTTGAAAATAATTTTATTGCTTATTGAAGTAAATGGCAATTTGATTTTTATAATTACCAGTTAATGATGTAATTGGTTATTTTATTCGTATAGTTATCAATTAACGAAATAATTAATAATGTCATTTTTGAAATTATCATTTGGCGAAGTAATTAATAATTTTAAACATATATTTATCCATTATCACAGTATTTGAATATTTCATTTTTCAAATTACTCATTACAAGAATAATTAATAATTTATCTCTCCAAATTGTTGTATTATTAAGTGGTAATTTACTAGAATTAAATTAATTTTTTTATTAATACAGCCCACGTTAAAAGAGAAAGAAAATTAACAGTAGAAAAAATTTGTCAAATGCATCATTTCTACGGAAAAAATTGTAAAGAAAACGTATTGAACTTTTTTTTTTGTAGAGTTTAAAACAAATAATAAATAACTGAAAATAAATTCGCACTACTTCTGCCCATCATGATACGCTTTAGTCTGGTCAGTGTAGAATTTAAAATGATCGAAAAAATTTAATTCTATCCATTTATTTCAATAATCCCAGAAAAGAAGCGAAAAAGGGTGACGAAAAATTTTGACCACATGTTTAAGTAAGCTTTTTATAAAAATTTAATTTTTTTAATTAGAATATTTTGACACCAACGCATCAGATTTCAAACTAAGCTCATTTTGTTCTCGGAGTGATTCATAACATAAGTATGGTTTTCATACATAATCTGTTTTTTATTGAACGTGAACGATAATTACAACAATGCACAAGCAGAATAAATAATCATAATTATGTTGCATTATTTGCGAAGAAATGCCATCAAATTATTTTTTAATTTAATTCAGAAAAAATACTAGTTATTATTTCAATAATTTGGAAAATTCAATTTCCAATTACTGTTGTAAGGAGTAATTTGAAAAATGAAATTTTCAATTACTCTGGCAATGGACACTTTTTCCATAAAATGATTAATTACTTCGATACTTGATAATGTAAAAAATGAAATTATAAATTAATTCATTATTTGATAATCCTAGGAATAAAATTACCGCTAAATTTATAAAATGATAATTTTGGGAATGAAATCTGCAATTACTCAATTAATTGATAAGTTAATGGAAATAACCTCCCACTACTTCAATAATAGATAATTTTAGTTCCGAAATTTTTAATTGATAGAGTAATTGATAGTTTTGATTTACTGGTAAATAATTTTCCAGTAATTGATTATATTTTTCTTGTGATCACTGCAATTCACTGTAGGTTTTATTAGTTATGATACCTATCCTGTCATATGTATTAGTATACAAATAATTATTATATTAAAATCTTTTTAATAATTAGGGCTGTTAGAAATGTGTTAAAATATCATAAAATATTATCCATATATATCAAACATAAACATTCGACATAAAAAGTATACAAATTTTACTTACTGCTGAACCATTCAGCCAATCCATCAAGTTTTAATTCTCTCAAGTTTTGTGGTGCATCTTTAATACTAAATGGGCTTAGATAAGTAACATCCATACCACCATTTGCTAGTCCCTTCGCTAGGGCAGTTCCTAAGATATTATGGCTAGGTGATGGCATAGGAAACACAACTAATACTTTTACACATTCTGTACTTGAGAACATATAGAAAATTAACACCAATATTTTTAATATTGTCTTCATTTGAATAGTTATTGCACAAATAATAGTTACGAACTAGTAATATATATATTCAAGGATATTTTCTTATAAACTTTTTCTTTTCTCTACTTTAAGTTCAGTGTTGTAGGATCAAAAAAGTTATCTAATACTGCATTTTATGTTTATTAGTGCGTATTTTGTTGGTGAATGAATATATTTTTACGTCGACTTGTTGCATAACAGTTTAGGATTAACAGTTAATGAAATTAAAAACAGTGGCGTAACTGGGTTTAGTCCCAAGAAAATCATAGAATATTAAGATATTCTACCTAAAGTATAGGTTTGCGTATTTAAAAAAAATGTATATAAATTTATCAAGTTTATACAGTATGTGGTAATATCGTCTCAATTTTATTTTTGAGGCAACTAGGTAAAGAGATCCTTAACAACGAGGATCCCCCTCAAGGTCTGTCATGAAGTTCCTTCTTCATTATAAAACATATCATAACTGATTGTCCTTTCTACAGAAATGCCAGAGACAGGTACCTCATCTCCTGTAATTTCACGATAGATATGTCTTTTGACTTAAGGCCAAATGAGAGATATGCATTTTTAAGTAAAATCTAGTTCGAATTTTAACATTCAATTTCACTTACAAGGAAAATACCCGAAGTATCCGGCTCTGATTTTGATAAAACTATAATATGTGGCGGAGAATATCAAAATAAGAAACATATATTTTTTTTATCAGCAGAGATTCATTTCAAGGGGGTGAAAACTGCGGTTAAAATCCACTACCAAAAACATTTTTTTAAATATCTCAAGTTCTAATCAAGATATCTTTACAAAACAAAGTGGAAGTTACCCATAGCTCGAAACAAAATAAAATCGGGGGGGGGGGGGGGTCTCGTCTCCTCACATATCATTCCCTACTTTTGATGAGGGTAAAGCTGCATTTTATTCATATATCTTAATTCTAAAGATTATGAAATTAAATGGAACTATTTGAAAATATTTTTTTATTAATAATAAAGACGAATAAATTCTTTTTTTATATTTCAAGTTCTAATCGAGATATATTTACAAAACAAAATGGAAATTATTTGTTATTTGAAATGAAGTAAAGCTATGGTAGTTTTACTTCCACTCATGTCATCCCTTATTTTTTATAAGTACTTTAATTTTAAAAATTATAAGAGTAAACGCAATTCTTGTAAAATGTTTTTTTTTTTGAATAACATAAGTGATAAAAAAAAGTAATAAAAGGGAGTGAGCCCCCTAAATACTTTTTTTTTAATATCTTAAGTTCTAATCCAGATATCTTCACAAAATGAAATATAAATGGCTTGTTACAAGGAACTTTTCATAAGGGTAGGCCTGCATTTCGTTCATGTTTTTAGTTCTAAAAATTATATATTTTAATCAAAATAAACAATACGCAAGCTTACAAAAATTATTTTTAATGGACAATATTATAAACTAAGCTTGATATTTCTCATGGTTTTCGTAAAAATTGTAAAAAATAAACATTCTAATTTAATGCCTTAAGATCTAACAGAAAAATCTGAAATGAAGCACAATTATTTCGAAGTAAACGTTCAGTTCATTCGTATTTTTAATTCCCAAAATTATCTAAGTATGTTAAAAATTAAGAAAATACATAAAATAAATTTTTATAAATAAAATAAGATGCGGATATCGACGTGAATTTATAAAATGCTATGTATATAGCTACACAATATTTTTGTTTCAATTAATAAAATGGTTGGAACTCACTACTATATTTGAATTTTATTAAACTTATGTATAAATGCAAAACTATTTATTTAGTCAATGTATTATTTTACTGAATATATTGCAGTATTGGGAATTGTAAATTGTTAAATAATGAACATTTTCTTTACCCTTATAAAAAATAAGACATCATGTCAATGGGAATGAAACCCCATTTAACTTCGTTTCAAATAATAAATAATTTCCATTTCGTTTTGTGAAGATATGTCGATTAGAACTCGAAATATAAAGAAGAATGGTGACTAACCCCCTTTTATGAATCATTTTTTCGAAAACTTTAAACCACGTTAATTTGTTATTTATAAAAGAAATTAAATATAGGTTTACCCTTATAAAAAATAAGGGATGAAATGCATGGAGGTTTTACCACTATAATTTTACTTCGTTTCAAATAATAGGGAATTTTTTTTTGTCAATATATCTCGATTAGAACTTGAGATATAAAACAAAGGATTGGAGGTGACACACTTTTTTTAATTAGTTTTTTTCGAAAACTGAAAAATGTCAACTTTAATCATTTATATTATTCATAGAAAATATTTTCAAAGAATTCAGTTTAATTTCATAAATTTTAGTATTAAAATACGTGAATGAAATGCATTGTTACCCTTACAAAAAATTAGGGATGATATGCGTGGAGATGAAAGGGAATGATAAGTAACGCCTACTTTGTTTTATAAAGACATATTAATTAGAACTGGAGATATTTAAAAAAAAACTTTTTTTTTTGGAGGGGGGGGGGGGGTGAACTTCAATCGCGATCGTCAATAAAAAATATGTTTCTTGTATTTTCATGTCCTCTACTTATTGTATAGGAGTCGGACATTTCGGGTACCTTTCTTGTTATAAAAGAAAAAATTAAGAATGGATAAAACAGCTTTATTTTTTTTGTCACCAAAGTATCCGTAGTATAATTTAGTTTTATTTCTGTTTCCTAATTTTGATGAAATTTTTCACTTGCTGCTCTTTGTCATTTATTTATTAGCCACTAGTAAATATATTGTTGTTATTTATTTTCTCCTTATTGAGAGAAGTATCCACTGAGATAGAAATAGGAGACACCATGATCATGAGATTTTTGATGATTGCACATGTGCTCTATTAGATCTAGATAGGTAGATATATATTTTATTGATTATATTCAACACAATTAATTATACAATAGTAGCAAGTCATTGGCTGCCGATGTTTTCTCCTTTTAAGCAGAGAAAATGGAAAAAATGAATAGAAACAGTCTATTTACCGCAAATACAACTCTGGTACTCTCTCCATACGCGTCTCGACCACCATTAGACTTGTGTGCGTCCTGGGTCACTCAGGTATACACGGAAACGAGGAAGCAAAGATGTGACCCAAAACAAATTAGATTTGTAATAGGGAAAGTGCTGAAACGAAGTATCTGTGATGAGGTGTACCACGCAACATATAATTATACCTAATTATTGATTTAGTAGGGAGTTTGTTTCCCTGAAATGGAATTAAGTGCAAATTGTAGTAGGATTTTTGACAGAACATTGTCAATAATCGATATTGGAAAAAATATGTCTTATTTAAGGACTGAATATAGTTTATTCCCATTGAGCAGCTTCAGCGTATTGGGCACAGAACATATTTTAAAAAGTAAAAAGTCTGTAACTAGATACTTGTCCTAAAAATTTCTTATATATTTGTTGCTTTTACGAAAAAAACAATGTTAGGTAAACTGCGTTTGGGTTTTCAAAAAAGTCCTATTTTATAAAAATGTGTTTTTGAAATCATTTTTACAATTAGAATAATAAATTTGCTTCAATTTAAAAGGCTGCGATTTCCATAAATATTAAATTTTTTTAACTACTTTTGGTAGTTCATCATAAATTTAAAGTTCATTTACCTTCACTTTGATGATGTTTAGAGTCACTTTTAAATTAAGTCTTTAACTAAAGGATTAACCTTGAATTTGTCCAGCCAGTAAATGCTATACGCCATTTAAATTTAGGTATAAATAATCCGAACCTATACAATTGCCTAGAATAACTGAAGTATAGTTTTTTATCCAGGTTATTTTTTTTAACCTGTTCTCGCTGTAGTTAAAGGTGTATTCTTGGGTGAAATACACTATACGAGGGAAACTAAAAATGTAACATGAAAGGTGCGGCTTTACTACCGCTTTGGAGATTTGTATTAGGACCTTTTTTGCTCTGATAGCGATGATATTTTTGGTATCTTAGTGGTCAATTTAATTGTTAAGTCAGACTTCTGTAATTTAAAATTTTTTTTTGGTTTGAAATGGAATCAAATCAAGTTACGTATTAACAACAGTCGTTTTATTTACACCAAAGCCTTGAAGAAGCTCTTTATGCTCGAATAATAACATTATGTCAGAAGAAACACACTGATGTATCTCTCAATTCATTTTTTTAGTTATCTCCTAACTCACTAATAACTCCATATGCATTAATTCGGTTTATAAACATTTTTCAGAGTCGATTCTGTTGTGGTACATAACATCTCACCACCGCTTTCCGGCAAAACTGGACTTAAATAGAGGTCCAAGTTTGTGGAAAGTACAAGGATGTCTGGGAAAGATACCGGTGGATCCCACTGATGAGTCCACCACCGGTATCGGGACGAAACATCCATACATTTACTACGGTGGTTAAAACTAGATCGCTAGCTACATGCCCTTACCACCAGGGGCACTGCTAATTGCGACATGGCGCCCGAGCAAGGACAGCGGTTAGATGACGAGTCCAAAACCGCAAATGATGTGGTAAAACCATAGATGTGGATATAGGACAGAATGTCAGAAACCGCTGAGGGCTTTCATCAAGCCTGGCCCGACCATTGGAAGACCACTGAGGATGTCCGTTCCACTTCCTTTTCAGGCCTGTGCTTTCTAACGGCTTGGACTGTCCGACAATTTAAGACGGAAAGCAAATGCCTTAGGGGAGGCATGTTGTGGAACATAACATCTCACCACCGCTTTCCGGCAAAATTGGACTTAAATAGAGGTCCAAGTTTGTGGAAAGTACAAGGATGTCTGGGAAAGATACCGGTGGATCCCACTGATGAGTCCACCACCGGTATTGGGACGAAACATCCATACATTTACTACGGTGGTCAAAAATAGATCGCTAGCCCTTACCACCAGGGGCATTGCTAATTGCGACAATTCTTAATTTCCCATCTTACAATAATTAGATTTCCTATTTATAAAAATTTTGTCTTGGAAAATAGTGGTGAGATTTTAGTTCGCTCATATCAATGATCCATGAGGGTTTTCTCATGGATCATCATGAGACGATCTTGGAATTTGCAATCTTTTTAATAAATATTTGCATTTTTTTAAGTGACTATATTAATAAAATGACAAGGTAGATTTCATATTTTTAAGGATATTTGTTTCCTCGTTTTAGAAAGGATTATTCTTTGTTTTTCTTTACAAAGAGTGGATAGTTTCTTTTGTTTTTTAATTCTTAATTATGAATGTATTATTACATTTGTTCTTTTCATAAGTTGGGTATATTTTTTGTATGGGTAAAATTCTATACGAGATAGAACTACGATATTGTAATTTGTGTACACATATGGAAAACTTAACCTGGAATAATTTCGAAAACCAGAAGGCATGGTAAGAAAGAAGCTGAAACTGTTTATTGGGCATATTTCTGGTGTATTTTTGTGAATATAATACCGTGTAAAAGTAGGTTTTAATACTTCTTTATAAATTGATATACCGTTTTTTTTATTCCAGTTAAAATTTCCATCTCGTACATGCAGAACAAGTTTCAACTGATTTAGGATTTATAGAAGTTAGAAATTTATAAGTCAAATTTAGAGTTTTCGATTTTATAATCTATTCGTTCATTTTAAGTAGAATTTTCTTACTTTCCTCATCAATTTTTAAAATTGGATTGCAATATTTCAGAAACAACTCATTATGATGGCACTAAAATTATCATAAGGACAAAAAACACGTTTTGCACTGATTTCAGAAATTTTACCAGACTGGATAACAAAAAGGTTGCAGGATTTCTTTATTGGAAGGTTAATGTTGAAAACGAGAGATAAAACACGAGTAAATAAATAAATTGTTATAAAGTTAAATTCAACTCGTGAAAGACCAAAGACACTAGCTAATAAAAAATAGACTAATATATAAAGTGGTCATGGAATGGATTCGATGAGGTGATTGATGTCCTACTCAAAAATTGTATCTCTAGCAATCTGAACCTCAGGTTATTTTGTGGAGTATGGTATTTTTTTCCCCATTATATTCCTTATATGTTGAATTGAAGAAAAGTGGGATGTTTTAGGAAGAGACTGAGAAAGATTTATTGCGAAAACTTCAAAGAACTGTGAAGTAATACGCTGTTAAAGAATTGTATTTACCAATTTTTCCAGAACAATTCATGGATATAGCACTGGGCTGTTATGCTTCCTCGAATAAATATTTTAGCATGAGATGCTACTGTAAAGGAATTGCATACCAAACAGTCACATTCACTTTGTTGTGAACAGACTCTTTTATGAAAAACTGTGCATTCCGTCTCTCACCAGGTCAGCTTCATATCCTCGGCCGTCATGTGTTCTACAACAGAATCTTAAATTTTCGCCGAATACACATATGCAACTGGAGTGTCTTTCTATTGGATTCCAGTTGTTGACGTCTATGCTCAGGGCTTAGAGGGAGCACGAGATAAGGACGGCATGAGGAAAGTCTGGGAGATCTTCTTCATTGTTATTGACTTTTTCATGATATCAAACCTTTGGCTCGCAATTACCCTGAAGGTAGAAAATATATCTATTAAGGGACATAGTCTCAACCGGTGCTCAGTGATCTGTTTCCGGTACCTAGAATCCCAGGCACGCTAACTTAGGTGGTTGTTGACATCATTGACCATTTTTCTAAAAGACATCCTGGTTTCTCGTATAGCGTTTATAGAGGTCCGATAAGTATCTCTTAATTTGTTGGGAACATACAGGGGAGGTCCAAATAATCCTATTTTGTCATAGAAAAAAAAAATCCTATAGTGCACCTTAACAGAGAAACAGAGCTCTAAAAGAGTACCAAGCGATTCTAAGTTTTGAACCAACTTGTATAATTTAATGAAATTTTAATATCTTATTGAGGCCATAAAGACTCATTAAACCATACTATAGTATATTTTTTAAATCATCAGTGAAGTTAAGAACGGACTTACAGCAACACTCCTTAACTTAATTTTTGATGTGTGTCGTTTTAGAGAGCTGAAAACTGATTTTTTAAATACTTTGGTCATTCCTCTTCAAAAAAGGTACTTTTAATTTAAAATTTCGCGACACAAAACAATGTTATAAAATGAGTTGTACATCAAATTCTAACAGAACAATTACTTCACCTAAACGACGTTGAAAAACTACACGCTGTGTCTCCGAATGATTATCCAGTAAGACATCAATACTCCAACTGGTTTATACAGCAACATAACCTAAATCTAAATTTTTCTAACCTTATTTTGTTTATCGATGAGACCGGTATTACAAGAGATGGCATAATAAACTCACAATATTTACATTTTTGGGCTGATGAAAATCCGTACGCTATAATTCAAAACAAACACCAACAAAGGTTTGTTGTAAATGTATGTATAAACTAAGATCATCGAAAATAACCTTGTAGGTCCATTTGTTTTGGAAGGAAGACTCAACAGTGAGATTTATTTACAATTTTTGCAGCAAAATTGAAATAATTTATTGGAAGAGGTACTCTTGATAGAAGAATGCAAATGTGGTACATGCGTGATAGTATTCTACCTCATTTTAACCGTATAGTACGTCATCACTTAAATAACTTTTCTGGCCTTTAATAGATAGATCGAGATGGACCTGTTTTAAGGCTGCCAAGGTTTCCAGACGTAAATCCCCTAGACTTTTATTTATGAGGACATCTAAAAGAATTAGTTTATTCAACATCAGTAAAAAGCGGGAAAATATTCGTGGAATAAGAAAACATAATGAAGTACATGAAGCTCATATTGAACAATTGCCAAAATAACATTTAAACGTTTTCACTATTTTTGCATTTTAATAACATTGCAAATTAATTGAGCCCCGATCAACCCATTGAAAGGTTTCTGAACTTGACAATGTCTGAGCTGGAAATCTTTCAGCATAACATCTTCTTGCCTTCGAAGAGTGAGACAGCGCTTCCCCGTAAATTAAAGCACATGCGCACACCCTACATATTTTATTTATATCTGATTGTGTTTAGTATTAGTAGCGTTTGAGCTTTTCGCATTAAAACTGATTTATCTCGAAAACAGCCAGTTTTATAGAAATATATTAAGAGTGCCTTTTTTGAAGAGGGATTACTAAAGTATTTAAAAAATTTATTGTCAGTTTTGTAAAATGATACATACCTGTCAAAAATTAAGCCTAACGAATGTTGCTGTCCGTTCCTAACTTCTCTGATAGTATAAAAGATCTATTGTAGTATGGTTTAATGAGTTTTTATGGCCTCTATAAAATGTTAAAATTTCATTCGGTTCAAAACTTAGAGCCGATAAGATCAATCGCCGGGTACCCCTTTACGGCTCTGTATCTCCTTTAAGGGGCACTTTGGGATTTTTTTTCTATGACGAAGAAGAGTTTTTTTGACCTCGAAATAAGAAGGTACTTACCGGATACCCTGTATTATCCTATCAAACTCATCATTCATGTTTTTTACGTTACAGTAGTATGTTTTAAATTTTTCAAAATGATCTTAATTTTAGTTATGTAGATGTTCTCTTCTACAGTAGGAAGCAATAAAATGGTATTTTCTATTCAACCCAGCAAACAAAGCTCTATGGATGATTTCTTTCACGGATTAGAATATTAATTTTTTTCAACTCCCCTCGTAAATATATGACGAATGACTGCAATAAAAATTCTCACTAGCAAACAATAATCAACCTTAAATTTCTATACCAAAGCGAAAGTTTTAAGATATAGCTAGACTGCTTATAATACAAAAATTGAAAATATGAATAAAACAATTCATGCATATGGTTTACAAGTGTTAATTATTGTTTTATCTTATGGAAGCTTAAATCACAGTGCCAAAATACTTGGTGTGTTTCCGAGTCCTGGATATAGTCAGTATATGCTGGCCGAACCTTTACTGGTAGCCTTAGCTGAAAAAGGTCATAGTGTGACTGTAATAAGTGGGTTTGAAAGCAAGGGTGTTAAAAATTTACAAAATATAGTGGTTGACTTCGGCGTGGATGATGATTCGTCATGTGGTATGTATTATAACTTAAAAATTTTGACTAAAGGAGTCTCCCTAATTAATATTAAATCATATTCAATTATAATTAAATATTTATACTATTAATGTGTAACAAACCTATTTTAAGTGATATAAATCACTTTTATATTATTGTAGTTTAGATAAACATGAATTTTAAATATAATAACATTAAAATGGAACATTACTATACAGGGTGATTCTCCGGAAAATTTATCGATCGAATTTGACAGTATACTTACTTACATGGGGGACAGCCGGCTAAAATATATTCAAGATGGCGGCACTTCCGGTTATATCAGAAGTAGAAGTCAACTTGTTTATTTTAAATAGAACACCCTATATATTATTGTGTTTTTGATTTCTATGTAAAATTTCTAGACACATTTCATGTATAATGTTCTATACTTAAGTCTCACCGTTTTGGACATATTTAAATTTTTATGTCAAAAATGACGTTTGCGGATCAAAACTTAACTATAAATTTTTCCTATAAGGAAGTCTTTGTTATTTAATTTGGCTTAGTTTTCTTGTAGATGAAGATCGGCCTTAGTAGTTTTTATAATATTTTGAAAATTATGACTACAGAGTGGTCAAAAAAGAAAAATAAAAATTATATTTCAAAAATCGTCAAAAGTCAATTTTTTCACCTATTTTTATAATTTTATCATATTAAGCCTTAAAAATAACAGTAACTTTGTATTAGGTTGTCTATTCCAAAATTTGTAGTTTTTAAAATATTGACAATTCAACATTTTTCTATTGTAAAAATGCTACAGGGCTTTTAAGTTTTGTTATTAGTTGGCTGCGAGGGCGCGAAGAAGACAAAAAAATCGAACCCTAGAAAATTGTCACTATTTCTTGCCATTTGACATTCATTAATAATAATCGTGCCAGGTCGGTTAAATTACATGCACGAAGATTATATAAACTTATTTGTTATTTATGGAGAATGAGTTATTTCAAGAATATGCCATACATTCGCGATTCGATATCCGAAGACCAAGAAACCAACACTACCAACTGTTAAAAATATTATAAAAAAACTTCAAGAACTTAGAATCTATAAAAGCTAAAAAAATAGAAATAAACCACTTGTTAATAAAATAAAGTTACAAAAATTATTTGAGTAAATGTTCAAATTGACGCCCTTGAACTTCCAAATATTTTTCGCACCTAAGCAGGAACTCTTCATGGGTGGCTCTTCTTATTAATCGAAGATTAAATTCTTCAAATGCTATTCTGACGCGCTGCATGAAATCTTCCATAGTGGTTAATGCGATTTGTATTTCCCAGATAAAAAAGTCAAGTACTGTTAAGTCGGAGGAGCGAAGTTGTAGCCTATTCTTGGCTATCCATTGATCGCAAGCCAAGTTTTGCAGATGATTGTTAACTAAATGACAATTATGTGGATGCGCCCTATCATGTTGATAAAATAGATTTCTAAGATCAACCACCGGCAAGTTATCTAAATAGATCACTTCCAAATCTTTCAAGATGTCGAAGTAGTGCTCACGTATAAGTTAAAAAATGTATTTTTTATCTAGAAGTCTCCAAAAATGGCTAACTTACCATTCAGATTATCTTGGTAGAATTCTAGTGCCACGACGCCGTCATTTCTTATAGCACAATACACGTTAAACTACCAAGACTTTTGAAAATTTAATTTTCTAAATAGATGTACGTATGAGTCGTTCCAATAGTGGGAATTACGTCTATTAAACAATCCATTTTTTTGTGAATTTGGCTTCGTACGACCAAATAATATTATCCAAAAAACCAGCATTTTCTTGTGGCCGAAGTAAAATAAATTGACAGACCTTTACTCTTCGTGGATAATCAGTGCCTTTTAAATATTTTATTATGTAATATACATAGGGTGGAAAATTGTGTTTCCACAAAACCCTTAAAACTGATGTTTGAGATAATCCAGACTCTAATGCTACTTGCCTTGGAGATATTGTCGGATATGCCGGGAAATATCCTAAAATTGTAGTTTCAATATTTTCATTATTAACAATTTCTATTTCTTTTTGCTTTTATGGTTACAAAGTTTTTAAAGGTTTCTATAATCCTTTTAACAGTTGGTGGTGTTGGTTTCTGTTTCTGCAGATATCGCATCGCGAATGTATCGAATGTTCTTGAAATAATCACATTCTCCATAAATAATAAATAAGCTTAAATAATTTTCGTGCATGTAATTTAATCGCCTCGGCATGATTATTATTAATGAATGTCAAATGGCAAGAAATAGTGACAATTTTGCCATCGATATGGCCAACTAATAATAAAACTTAAAAGCCGTATTGCATTTTGAAAACTACAAATTTTTGGAATGGAAAACCTTATACAAAGTAACCTTTATTTTTAATGCTTAAAATGATAAAATTATAAAAATAGATGCTTTCTATTTGAAAAAATTCACTTTTGACGATTTTTTAAATATAATTTTTATTCTTTTTTGCCTACTCTCTACTAATAATTTTCAAAATATCATAAAAAGACTTCTAAGATCGACCCTCTTCTACAAAAAACTAAAACAAATTAAATAATAAAGACTTTCTTATAGGAAAAATTTATAGTTTAGTTTTGGTCCGCAAACGTCATTTTTGACATACAAATTTAAATATGTCCAAAACGGTGAGACTTAAGTGACGAACATTAAACATAAAATATATCTAAAATTTAACGTAGAAATCAAAAATGCAATAATATGTAGGGTGTTCCGTTTAAAATAAGGAAGTTGACATCTACTTCCCTTCAGGACGGATCCAGCATCACTCTTTGGGTAGGGGGGCGGTGATATTACAAAAAACAAGCTGCCGAAGGGGGGGGACACCAGCAACATTCCCATTTCAAGTGTAAAAGACTGGGTCGGGTTTATTTTTTTGAATTTGAAGCTCTTTGAGAGGGGGGGGGGCGATCACATGAAAAACAAGTTTCCGACAGCATACCCATTCCTAGTATAAGAGGCAGAATCGGGTATATTTTCCTGAATTCAAAGCTCTTGGGGGGGGGGGGCTATCGAAAGTAAAACAACTCCCAAGCTACATTCGACCACAGGCAGACGAAAAACCTCGTTGGAAGAAGAGATGTAAACTGCAATAAAAAGAGTTGTTGAAACATTTTATTATGAGAAGCAGATCCCAATCGTCGACAAAATTCTAACTAAAATTAATGAGGATCGGGATTTACCTGAAATTAAAAGAACTGCGCTCTGGAAATTACTCAGAGAACTTAATTTTTGCTGGGAAACCAGATAGGAAAGCTGTTTTTATGGATCGTCCGGAAAATGTCCGTTGAAGAAAGAAATATCTCTCTCAAGTAAAAGGTAGAGTTGCTAGAAATAACACAACTTAAAAAATTAGTAATTTAACTGAACTTTTGAAAGATTTTTTTGAATAAAGTTACTGCAGAAAATTGGGAAAAATCCATTTAATAAAAGAATAAAAGAAAATGTGGAAACTCGATCTCATGATCGGTGAGATAGAGGAACCAATTATAATTAATTTGAGCGAAGATAGTTTCACCGACTTTGATTATGAATTATATACGTACTGTTTGCCAGCGTAAACACACTATATTATTTAAATTTTCTGTAACATATAAAAATTAATTACATTTGAAATCATTTTTAGTGTTTAATTTTAATTCTACAGATGGTTTAAGAAGCAAATAATCTGAAATGTCAAATATCCAAAAAATGTTTTTAATTAATAATAAAATGGCCGACAGTCCCAAAAAAAAAATTAATAATATATGGATAAATTAATTTTTTTATATATGTTTAACTTCTTGTATTTTTGACAATGGATATTTTGCAAGTATTTAAATTATAACTTAGAATTTTTCGAGTGAAAAACACTATGTTTTAGTCTGAATGTGCCTAAAACGATTTCTACGCCAAAATTAAAAATAATAAAAATACAGTTGTGATTTGTGTTAAATATGTCAAAATTATTTACATTTTGTAATATATGTGAATTATTAAGAAATCATAAGAAATAAAATATTATTATGAAAGCTTTTTATTTTAAGTTTATTACCGAAATAATATTCTATGCCATAAATACTTAGTGATAAAATAAACCTCGTTCCGACGCCTATGACAGGGATTAAAATCCTTTTTAACACTTCGCACATCGAAATATCTATTGTTATCCAACCCAAATAGTCCATTATTATAGACCGGTATTTTTGATTATAAAATTTCTAACCCATTCTTTTGCTAAAGACATCAGACTAAAGAACATAGGTTAAAAAATGATTTATTACTCTCTCTAGTTCTTGAATAAACTATAGTATAACAGGCAAAATCTGGTTTATTTTCTTGAACTCAAAGCTCTTGGGGGGGGGGGGGTGACCGCCCCCCCCCCAGATGCGCACCTGCTTCCGGTATGACCGGAAGTGTCTCCATCTTTAAAATATTTTAGCCGGCTGTAATCCATGTATGTTAGTACACTGACAAATTTTCAGATTCTTCCTAACCATCTCCATGTATACATTTTACAATTGGGAATTATAGATCGGGTATATGCATTAAAACATTTATAAAAATTTTTTCATTTAAGTCCAATTCCAAATTGAAACAAATCAATCTGTTGCTTTAATTTTAAGTGCGCATTTATTTATTCTTTATTATACATCCGTTCCTTTTAACAACTAATGATTTAATTTATATCGAAAGCTTTTCCTAGCCAATTGTTTTCAGTCTACAAGAGAAATGAATAATTCAACCTGTTTATTTCGACAAAATGTAGCTAATACTTTTTGTTTAAAAAAAATGCCCATGTGGTGTGAATGTTCAAGGTGCCCGAATTTTAAATGGGATAAGCCTTCACACGGCTAGGGAATTTGTTAATAAAATTTAATTGTATTTTTTCATAAATAAGTAAAATGGTTAATAAATGAGGCATGGATTTTGAACCGACGCCATTTTATTTAAAATTTGATGAGAAAGACGACAGAATTTGAAAATTTGAAGAAGTTAATTTAGGTTAATCAATAAAGAAAAAATCAGTGATTATGTGTCACCACACTTAAAACATTCCATATTTTGATATGTTTTTTACTCTCTGTTATGGCCCATTAATTTATTTTAAACAATTAAAAGCAGCAAATTGCGTTTTTCTTTTCGTTTGTTTCTTTAGCCCATGGAAATGGGACCAACAAGTATCTTTCTTTGAAAAAAAATACGAGCTGCGATTTTATTGTTATAAAGTATTCATTTTCATATCCTTTAAAACATACATCGATGGTAAGATTAGTAAATTCCTGCTAAAAAATATGGTGGAACAAAAATGATCACGTTTTCGGTTTTCTAATTTATCTTAACTACAAGAGATGTAGATAATTGAAAAGCCTCTCGATTAGTATAATTAAATTTATAAGTGGCGGCACTAGTTATCGCGATATAATTTTTTTTCGCGAAAGTTAATTTTTTTTAATATTTTAAAGAAAATCGTATTCTTTTACAAATTATCACCTTGAAATTTAAGGAAAATATAGATATTGTGCACTCAAAAAAAGTGCTAAACCGATGATCTGTGCATTGAATTGTTTCTGAGAAAATGGACTTCAAAGTTGAAAGTTTGACCTCGATTATTCGCTCTCCTAATTAACATACAGCGACCAGTCTTAAGGCAAATTGTTTAGTATAACGTATATTTTTCATATGTATTTTTTGATAAATTTATTTTTAATGTGAAGCCGAAAAATTTTGAAAATAGAAATTTTTGGATCCAAAAAATTGCAATAACTTTTTTCCTAGGGAACTTAAAATTTTCTTAATATGCTTCTAAAATTTAGATACATTTTTTCCGATATCTGGAAAAAAAAATGTTCTCCTACGATGAAAAACATTATTTTTTAAATCGAAACGTCGCGGCTAATGAATATTAATGGCTGAAACTAAGGGATGATATTTTTGAATACTCGTACTTTATCTGGAAATTTTTCGGTTTTGCAAAAAACATCCCTTGAAAATATATGGACCTCTAAAAGCGACCACAATTTATCTGACGCTGTTCAAATCGCGTGGAAAAAAAATCGGAGCAAGCCTCGATATTTTACACAACGTCACAGTCAAGTATATACAGGGGCGGATCCAGCCTATCTTTTTTTCTTTTTTTTGGGGGGGGGGGGGGGCGTTGATATCACAAAAGTACATACAGTATGGCAAGCGAACACAAGTTATCGACGGGGGGGGGGGGGGGAAGACAACAGCAACATTCCCATTTTTAGTGTAAAAAACAGGGTCGGGTCTATTTTTCTGAATTTGAAGCTCTTGGAGACTAGGGGCGATCACAAGAAAAAAACAAGTTGCCGACAGGGGGGGGGATGCCAGCAGCATACACATTCCTAGTATAAGAGGCAGAATCGGGGTGTAATAAGCAATGGCGACGATAATATAATAATTGCAAAAAAGAGAAGGTTGAATATTGATTGATTTCTGTAGTGCGCGTGCCTGTAACGCGCCAACTAAATGTACCCACGCGAGTTGAATCCCGATGGATACACGATTGCGGTCGATTTTTTTAGATTCATATATTTTCTAGGGATTAGATTTTGCGAAACCGGAAAAATTTCAGGTAAAGTACAAGTATTTAACAATATCTCCCCCCAGTTGTATTTGTTAATAATCGTTAGCCGCGACGTTTTGAATTAAAAAAAAAGTGATATGTACTATATAAATTCGACTCCCTTCGGCAGGCGCGCTGCCCCATCTATTCTTTTACTTTCAAGCGGTCTGTCGTTTTCGGCCATGTTTGTTAGCATTTATCACGTATTTTTAAGACGTTTTGATGCAAAATGAAAATATAGACTTGTAGAATGGTACTATAATATTAAATATTTTTACAACCATAAAATTGGGCCATCTATGATGCATCTAGGCGCGTTTCAAGATGCGTATATATACATATATATATATATATATATATATATATATATATATATATATATATATATATATATATATATATATATATATAATAAATAAACTATTGTCCGTGCAATATAAAAACAAAAATAAAATACAATCTTGGCCTAGCGGACGTGAAATGTGTCAATCTGCATTATTCTCTTGTTAAAAAGTGCGGAGCATTCCAAAGTATGGAAAGACTCCGGGTCCGACAGATAGCGACAGCGCGGTTTCGTCCTAATATGGGACTCGTCAGGCCACCGCAGTCGGTACAAACCATCATCTCGCTTCCGCATCCTATAAAGCTGAATTTAAAATTAAAGACAGTAAATAGGACGACAAAGGCGACATCTCGATGGTTCACTCGATAACACAAGAACATCACAGATTGACAAAATTTGTAAAAACCGACGTGTGGTGGCGCGAAGGTGAATTAAAACAGAAATCTGTATCGAGTACACGAAACGCGCTGCCCAAAGGATAGGGGTCGCATTATTAAGTACAAGGCAACCAGGCTTGCTGCTATATTGGCAACGAAAGCCACGTGTCGCACCAAACGATCCTCCTATGAGAGCATCATTTAGTGTGTTTAAAGCCAAACAAGTAAAAAATAAATAAATAAGTTATTGTCCGTGTAATATAACAACAAAAATAAAATAAAATCTTGGCTTAGCGGACGTGAAATGTGTCAATCTGCATTATTCTCTTGTTAAAAAGTGCGGAGCATTATATTATATTTATATATATATATATATATATATATATATATATATATATATATAAACAAAAATAAAATAAAATCTTGGCTTAGCGGATGTGAAATGTGTCAATCTGCATTCTTCTCGTGTTAAAAACAAAAAATTGTAAAAACCGCCATGTGGTGGCGCGACGGTGAATTATAATAGAAATCTATACAATCGGGTACACGAAACGCGCTGCCCAAAGGATAGGGGTCGCATATTTTTGTTAATCTGTGTGGTTCTTATGTCGCCTTTGTCGTCCTATTTGCTGTTTTTAATTTTAAATTCAACTTTATAGGATGCAGAGGCGAGATGATGGTCTGTACCGACTGCGGTGGTCTGACGAGTCCCATATTAGGACGAAACAGCGCTGTCGCCATCTGTCGGACCCGGAGTCTTTCCATACTTTGGAATGCTCCGCTCTTTTTAACACGAGAATAATGCAGATTGACACATTTCATGTCCGCTAAGCCAAGATTTTGTTTTATTTTTGTTTTTATATTACACGGACAATAACTTATTTATTTATATATATATATATATATATATATATATATATAAATATATATATATATATATATATATATATATAATAGGAAATTCTCGACTATGTAGACAAAGACCGTTGATAAATATTACTCTCATGTTAAAAAGTGCGGAGAACTCTAAAATCATGGAAAAACCCCGGGTCCGAAAAATGACGACAGCGCTGTTTCGTCTTAGTATGGGACTCATCAGGGCATTGCATTCGGTACTAAACCATCATCTCCCATCTGTGTCCTATAAATAGATTTCACGGTTCAAAAAGAGTAAATAAAACACAGTGGCGACATCTCGATGGCTCACTCAATAACACAAGAACAACACAAACCAACAATGTTGTAAAAAACGGCTATGTTGTGATGCGACGGTTAACTAAAAGAGGAATATATCAAAACTCGACCCACGAAATGTGCTACTCTTAAGGATAGAGGTCGCATTATCCGGCATCGACAACCAAACCAGCTAGGAACTTTATAGTTTAAGTGTCGCACCAAGGAACTACCTAAGTGAGCTATTGGGTGTTTTTTAAGCCAGCAAATATCAAAAAAGATAGTGTGTCTTATTTACTATTTTTCAATTGTGAAAACTTGGTAACAGAATCGTACCTCGTTTATCTTGTAAAATTCACTAAATGCATTAACTTTTTAGGGGTGCTGTTTCATCTGCAGAAACTCTCTGTTTTCTTTAATATTGACATATTAAATCAAATGGGTTGGAGTTTTACTGAGACCATATTAGCCAATACCCGTGTACAAGCTCTTATTAATTCAAAGGAAACATTTGACCTTGTTATAGTTGAGACTTTTTTAGACGAAGGACTTCAAACGTTTGCTCACCATTTTAATGCTCATCAGGTAATTATTATTTTTTAATATTAATACCGACTTAGGATCTCTAAACAGTCTCTTATAAGAGATGTAGCTCTTTTTAACTCATTCAAATAATTCGTTTTATCTAGATTGATTTGGAGGTTTAAAGTAAAATATTTTTCATTAATAGTTGAACATAACGTCAATGAGTTTTTGCAAAACCATAGAGATTTACTTTTTCAATTTCAGTAAATGAAGAATATATTTTGTTAATAATCATTTTACCAATTTTATTTAAAATTATCACTGTATTTAAAACTTAAGAAACAAACCTCCGAATTCACTAACATGGTCTAACCTTAAAACCGTCTTAAAATGACAGCAATAATAAATTTAGCAAATTTTAAACCTTAAAAATGCATCAATAATGAATTATTTTCTTTTATTACTTTCCGGCAAAAAAACAGAATTTTATTTATTTTCGGTACACAATTATTTCTTTTACGTATTGCAAAGCTTTATCGTTAGATTCCTATCCTTAATATCCCTGTATAAGTTTTTATTTGGGGAAATATGTAACATAAATTATGACAATATCATAAGAAAAGAAAACTGGTCACCCAGAAGATCTATCTATCCCTGGCAATTAGATCGAGTTTAAGTCTTAAACATTCTTCCTGAATCTGGCTGAAAATGTTTCGCTACACTTGGGTCATTTATTATATACCGGGTGGTCTAATAAGAGAGGATATCGATAATTTTTCAGAAACCGTTAATCTCACAGCCTTCTGAAAAAAGTGTTTATAATAAAAATGGCCCCTGCGTTATTTAATTTTGTTAACTAATTAGGTTAGGAACAGGAATAGTCTTTTATAATAAATGTTGCTTTCTATATATCATCATATAGATATATGAAATATGGATGAGACCGGAGTGACGATAATGCAAAACCAAACAAAACTGGCTCAGAAAGGAATTAGACAGGTATGTGCCGAAACTCCTGCCGAACGTGGAAGGTTAGTGACCGTCGCTGTAGCCATTAATGCTCAAGAAGGATGCATACCTCCGTTTTTTCGTATTTCCATTAAAGTGATAGGCCCACATGATACGCAAAGGTCCTATTGGATTTTCTGGCGCTGGAAACGCAAGTGGCTGGATGCAGGAAGCAGATTTGTTTTTGGCAAATTTTAAAAAACAAGCCAGGTCCATTATAGATGAAAAATGCCTATTGCTACCTGATAATCATGTATCACATATGCCCTTGATTACTGCATAAATAATGGAATTGTGCTGCTGTCGTTTCCTCCTCATTGCACTCATAAACTGCAGCCCCTGGGTAGAGCGGCATTCAAGAAAATAATCAACACTGCCTCAAATAATGACCATACATTATATTCCTGGGATTACCAGAGAAGCATTTTCCTTAGTAGTTACTTATCGAAATGCTATTGCTGATTTTACGTGTACTGGCATTAGTCCATATAATAGGAACACCTTTACCGAGGTTGATTTCGCAGCGCCTTCTGTCACGGATCGTTCCTTGCCTGCTCATAACGGAACAGCCTCTGAAGGGAATGGAGTGATTGGAATCAGTAATATTCCAGGAGCTTCTTCTGTAACAGATAGTTCCTTGCCAACCAATAATGAAATGCAACGAACAGCCTCTGAAGGTAATATTTCAAGATCAGACTTAACAGAGCAAATTGCCTTTTCACTCCAAGATATAAGACCTCTTCCTAAAGCTGGTCGAAGATCCGAAAGAAAAAAAGGTGGTAAAAAAACGTAAAACTGCGATACTTACTGATACTCCGGAGAAAAATGCCAAAAACTAATATTACAAACCATTACAGGGAAAGGCAAGAAAAAAATATCATCTGCAAAAGGAAAAGGCTAGGGTAAAAAAAACGAAGAATCGATCCAAAGGAAAGGACAATCTGTCAAGTGGAAATTCTACTGATGAAGATAATTGCTTTTGCCTGTTTGTTTAGAATTATTCAGCAACAGTTTGCCAAATGAGGAGTGGTTACAATGTGTCTATTGTAAAAAATGGTCTCACGCTGCATGTACTCAAAATGATAAATATTTCATTTGCCATATTTGCCAATCTGAATAAAATTATTTTATTGATCTGATTAAAGTTAATTTATAAATGCTTGATTACCGAGAAGTACATTATGCCATCTTTTGTTATTACATTTTTAAAAGAAAATATTTTATGTTTTGTTGATTTGTAGCTTGATGATTTCCCAATAAATAATTTAGTATGCTTTCTTCTTGCGAGTTATTATTATATTTCCTACGACCTTGAGTGTGTTACTTTTGACCCGTACCCTGTTACTTTCTTCCTGACCCTGTGGTCGAAAGTAACAAACGTGTTTATTTTTTTTGCAGTCTTGTAATTGTTAGAAAACTAAACATATTGACTAAAATTGTAATACATATTTAAAGAGTATAAATTAAAGTTTTATATGGCTATATTCATTATATCTAAAATGTCGTTAACAACCAGAAATCAAAACAAAAGTAAGAGGTGTCCTGGGTCAGATAAAATACACGTATTCATGATCAAGCATTTTCCTAATTCAGGCCTCATCTCCCTGCTAAATCTTTACAATATTATATGGAATGCAGGACAATTTCCCACTCAATGGAGAAATGCCATCTGGTACCAATCCATAAGCAGAAAAAAAAACAGGACTTTAGTAGACAATTACAGACCTATAGCCCTAACCAGCCACCTCAATAAGATCACAGAAAGAATCACAAACTATAGACTAATCTGGTACTTAGAAAGACATAATCTTCTCATCCCAGAACAGATGGGCTTTAGACAAAATAGATCCACCTTAGATCACCTTGTAGGATTGGGTATAGACATCCACAACTCTTTCACTTATAATTCTCATATTATAGCTGCTTTCTTGGATATGACTAAAGCTTTCGACCATGTAAAACATGAATCCATCCTAAACACTCTCTTGGAATGGGGTTTCTCAGGAAACCTCAGTACTTTTATATCTAATTTCCTACAAAATCGATCATATAGTGTGAGAATTCGCACTTCTCTCTCTCGAATCCTTTCCTCCAAAAGCAATGGTATTCCTCAGGGATCTTCTAATACAAAGAACGACTCCTTTAAACGTATTTATTTTTTTAAGATGGAATGGAAGCATTTATTTAGAAAATAATGAGGTATTTTGCAAAACTAATGATAAATTTGGATTGAGCGATGCTTTGATACCCGTAAAACATGCATGATTCATCAAAATTGTCGCTGAAAAGCTTACCGGTCATGAAAGGTGAAGGTCTCCAAAACTTGAAAAATGGAGGCAATTTGAAATTTTCAAAATTGAATATCTCGAAGAAAAAGAAAGATATTTGTATAAACTTTATGGCATTTAAAAGAGTAAAACTTATACTTTAAGGCGCTATATATAGTTTTTTGAGAAAATAATGTCGGGACGAGACATCCTTAAATATATGTCAAAATCGCGTTTTTTTTCACTTTTAGGTTAGGATATATATATATATATATATATATATATATATATATATATATATATATATATATATATATATATATATATATATATATATATATGGATTAGGGATGCATCGACTAGTAGGACTTTCAGCGTCCATTGTTTAGTTTCCTTGCCATGTATGTTATTTGTTCTACATTAGATTGTATAATCCAATGTACTTAATAAATGTGATAACATTATTAGAGTTTCGAAAGGAGCGGAGGACATCAATTTTGTTTTCCTGTAATTGGCGGAAAGGATATTGTTCATATTTTTTACACTCGATAATAACATGTTTGAGTGATAGAGTGGTTTGACAGGTTTCGCAGTAAGGTCGAGGGAATTTGTTCAGGAGGTGTTCATGGGTGAGCTTCGTGTGACCAATTCGGAGTCTCGTCATTATGGTTAGTTCTTGTCTTGGTAGATTAGGGAGGGAAATATCAGTAAAGAAAGTCTTTTTAACTGATTGAAGTTTGTTGACTGGATCTTGCAGGTTCCATTCTAATTGAATGAGATTTCGAGACATGTGCTGTAGGGTATTTTTAAGATCTTGGGGGTGGAATATATTTCTTATTTTCTTAGAAGTGTTTTGATGATTGGATGCAAGGGCGTCGGCTGTAGTATTTCCTGGGATTCCAATATGACTTGGTACCCAGAGGAAGGTGTAGGATTTGTTCTTGATATGGGAGTATTTTCTTAGGGTTTTGATCTCATGAGCTATTAGATAACTGTGGTTATATGATTCGATTAGTTTGAGGGAGTTTAGAGAATCTGAGATTACAAGCCAGTTTGATTTGGAGGTATTTATGCAATATTATATGGCTTTAACAATTGCGAATAACTCAGTGGTAAGGATTGAAGAGGATTCATAAAGGGAGAAAAAATTTTCTGTGTTTTTTTATATAATATGATGCTCAGACTATGTTAACTTTTTTGGAGTCATCGATAAATATAAGTTCGTGATTACTGGATTTTAGTTGAATTATTTGATGGGACTTTGATTGGATTATTCTCGGATTAACTTCTTTTTTGTTTAGTAATGTGAGTTCGAAATTACAACTGATAGGGAAATAACTCCAAGGTGGGAATAAGTGGGTGTTTATTTCATCTATTGAAAGCAGAATTATTGATAGACGTTTCCTGGTTTCGGCGAAGCTAGTATGAATGAAAGGGGGATACTTATTCAAAAGGGTGCGGTTGTTAGGGAGGTTGAAAAAGGATTTAAAATGCGGGATATAGGGACGGAAGTGAAGTAAGCTCACATAATTAAAGGTAAGTTGGATCCTTCTATGTTCTAAGGATGAGATTTCAGATTCACATTATACTCTATTGATGGGACTGGTGTGAAACACACCTATAGAGAGGCGTATGCCTCTATTACGAATAGGGTTCAATTTCCTGATGTAGGAGGTAGGGGTTGAAGAGTAGACTATCCATGATCCGTCTTAGCTTGTATTAGGGATGTGTAAATTTTTAATAGCGATGACCTGTCTGATCCCCATTTAGTATTTCATAGCATTCTAATGATATTTAGGTCTTTAGAACATTTCGTCTTAATGTGTTGAATGTGGGTATTTCATTTGAGATGCTTATCAAGTCCAAGAAATATGTGCTGGGGATTTAGAGGCATGTCTTGGGTGGTGGTGAAAAGGTTAATCTAATAGAGTGAGGCTATGTCAGGAGGGAGTTAAGGGATATTTGTAGGGAGTTTTGATTGTCCAAAAAGTGATATAGTAAGATATCATCCGCGAAGAGTTCAAGGTGAGCAGTTGGGGCAATATGATTTTTGATGTTGTTTATAGCTATCGGAAAGATTGTGGGACTGATTGAAGATCCCTGAGGACTACCATTGCTTTTGGAGGAAAGGATTCGTGAGAGAACCGCGAACTTTCACCCTATATGATCGATTTTGAAGGAAATTAGATATAAAAGTATGGAGGTGTCCTGAGAAACCCCATTCCAAGAGAGTGTTTAGGATGGATTCATGTTTTTCATGGTCGAAAGCTTTAGTCATATCCAAGAAAGCAGCTATAGTATGGGAATTATGGGTGAAAGAGTTGTGGATGTCTATACCCAATCCTATAAGGTGATCTAAGGTGGATTTATTTTGTCTAAAGCCCATCTGTTCTGGGATGAGAAGATTGTGTCTCTCTAGGTACCAGGTCAGTCTATAGTTTGTGATTCTTTCCAGTATCTTATTGAGGTGGCTGGTTAGGGCTATGGGTCTGTAACTGTCTACTAAAGTCCTGGTTTTTTTCTGCTTATGGATTGGTACTAGATGGCATTTCTCCATTGAGTGGGAAATTGGCCTGCATTCTATATGATAATGTTAAGATTTAGCAAGGCCTGAATTAGAAAAATGCTTGATCATTGATACGTGTTTTTATCTGACCCAGGAGAGCTTTCTCTACATTTAGTTAGGAAGTCATTTAGTTCTTTAAGAGTTATTGGATAGTTGTAGGGGAGAGTGGGAGATTATGAGGAGAGAGAGGGTAAGATAGGATAGGCTGGTGTATGAGCGTTGTAAAAAGATTGATAGTGACTAGCTATTGTATTGGTTATATCCGAGAGACTAGTAAGTCATTCATGGTTGTTAAGAATCCCACTGATTGTGTTGGAGGGTTGACCTCTTAGTCTGTGTATTTTTTTCCATAGTTCAGAACTTGTGATGTATGATTTATAGATTGAGTGAAAGAGGTTCAAGATATTTCTTTTGAATTGTTAATTATTAACTTGGTTCGAGCTCTTGCCTTTTTAAAAGCAATCAAGTTACCTGCGGTAGCTTGGTATGCCCGATGACATTGATCGTTCTACCAAGGTACTGGGTGGTTTTAGATTTAGAGTTAGTTTTAGAAATGCTTTTTCAGCTGCTTCCAGTACTGAATCAGTGAACCGAGAGGTGAATTTATCAACATCGAAAGAGCCCAACTTGGCGGGATATATGTAGAGGAATAGAGTTTTCAGTCGGCCTTGTATAGATTAAATGAGGGGGAATTACAGGATGAGGAAGGGATATTTAAAGAACCTGATGTAATGGAGCAATTTTGAATTCAGCGACTCAAAATCTACAAGCAGTGACTATTATTCAATGTACAAATTTTATTTCGTGCTGTGTAATTGTCTCTTAGTGGCTTTCTATTATTTAAGCAAGCTTACTAAACATCTTCTGATTATTTAAACAATATTATACGATTGCGAGCATTTAATAGATTTTGTTTCACTGTATTAGTGATCTTTCTTGCTCTTTATAGTTGTTACCTAAGAAAATACCCTTCTTTTAAACCTATACATTGTAGTTGCTCTTATCGTGGTATTCGAGAGTTAAATCTCCTCTTCCTAAATTGTTCAACTAGGCGACGTATACATACTGGAATAACATTTTAACGCACTAGTAATAACAAATAATTTTTACCGTTAACAACAATTTTTTATTTCTTTGTCAATGAGATTCATTTAATAGCAAATGATAGGCACTTGTCAACAAAAGAAAATGGTCGATATTATACTCTGGTTTCGTATTTCCGTCTTTCGTCACTGCTTTGTATAACGAGTCTACATTTCAAAAGTAAGAATAATATCATACAATATATTAATACATTTTTATTTTTCAGGTTTTATTTAGTTCTATAGCAGTATCAGAATGGAACTCACATTTAGTCGGAATTCCAAATATTCCTTCCTATCTTCCTATTACTTTTTCTCGATCAACGACTTACATGGATTTTTATGAAAGATTTATCAACACCTTGGCACTTTGGTATGACAGGTACTATAAGATAATGTACTCATTTCCAAAGCATCAAAAATTGGTTGATACATATTTCCCAAAAAAGTACAATCTGGATGATTTTATTTACAACGCAAGCCTAATGCTGACATGCTCTCATATTAGTACCACACAAACTGTACCACTAACAACATCAGTGGTTGAGGTGGGTGGACTACATATAAAGTCGAATAAGTTGCCCGAAAATATCCAAAAGTTTCTGGATTCCGCTGAACATGGAGTTATATTTTTCAGTATGGGATCAAATATTCACAGTTCTTGTTTTCCCAAGAGAATTATAAGAGAAATAATGACTGTTTTTAAAAACTTGAAACAACGAGTGTTATGGAAATTTGAAGATGAAAGTTTGAAAAATGTACCAGATAACGTTATGGTTTCGAAGTGGTTTCCTCAGAGTGATATTTTAGGTAAGCCTGTTGTATCAAAATATCGAGCTACAGTGTCATAATGTTATTATCAGCTATATTACAAATTTCAAGTCCGATTTTATGTAGTAATTGCTGCAACTTCTCAGCGTCGCTCCGTGAATAGGTACTTCACTTCCAAATAACGACAATTATAAGATTATCTACAATTAAATTCAATAATTAATATCGCATTCATCATGGTTCTTACTTAAAAATATTGTAGCCGCTTTACAAACTCACTGGTGGTGTTAAAAATTTATAATCTTTAATATATTTTCTATAATTCATTTTTATAATTTTTAGCTCATCCCAATATGATAGCATTTATCTCTCACTGTGGTATGGGAAGTGTTACTGAAGCTGTGTACCACGGTGTACCTGTAATTGGTATTCCGATGTATGGTGATCAATTCATGAATCTCAGAAAACTGGCTCAACACGGTATGGCTGTTGAACTACCTTATAAACAACTATCTGAAAGGACGTTAAAACGCTCTATTCGAAGAATATTACATAAAGTGAAGTAAGTTTTAAAAAAGTCATTCTATTAATATTATAGGTTTGCGTTCTCTCAACGGTAAATCAGAAGCAATATAATCTGCAGAATAAACTAGAACACAATACATACTTTAAATATATTTTAAGTTTCTTTACACCCTGTATACGAACGACATTAGTTAATGACAAAAATTTATATTTAAACTTATTTAGGACACAATATATTGTTTTCTTTTATTCTATTATATACAAGACACTCAATTTTTTTTTAGTTTCTGGTTGGCTACTGAAACCTTAATATAGTATTATTCCAGAAAGTCACATAATTAATACATTTTGATTTTAGATACAGAGAAGCTGCAAAACGTAGATCCAAGATATTCCATGACAGACCCATGAAACCTTTAGATGAAGCTGTTTACTGGATAGAATATGTTTTAAGACATGACGGAGCACATCACTTAAAAAGCTCGATTTGTGCACTACCGTGGTATCAGTTATATTTAGTTGATGTTATTGCCATTATTTTTTGTGGTTTGGTTTTGTTTAGTTATATTTGTTATATTTTAATATGTTTGATACGTAAGCGAGTTGAAAAATATAAAGCAAAAATTCAATAAATATTACGAAATTATCGAAATGCGCCGACCTAGTGTCAGGAATCAAAAAAATTTTAAAATTTGTAACTGAGCGTTGTTTTACATATATACAATTATATTTTTAGTTCAGCTAACTTTATGGTAATTTTATAGTTTTATTTATATGAAGGTATTAACCATTAAACCAAAGGAAAATTACAATAAAAAAATTCTGTTAATTTATACTCTGGAGAATTCGTAGGGGAGAGTTGAATAATTGCGTGTTATATAGGGTGGAGCTCTTATACAAACTGTTTTGAGAAATGCGGGTCGTGGACAAGTGTCACTCTTTTTTGCCATCGTAATTTTAATGCAAATCTAGGATCGAAAGTATGATTATAATATTAGGCAGTACATTTAAAAAATTAATTATCAGTGATATTATTAGGGTTTGATAGCAAAATGGCATCTGCTATGGACCTAGAGGAATTTTTTTTTCTGCAAATATATAAAATAACATAAAATATACAATACATCGTTCAAGCTCAATTTAATTAAGAACAAATAACATAATGAAAGGAGAGCAAGTTTTAGAAAAAACTTGACTGAGGAAAAATACGGAAAACTTAAAAATTTTGGCAGTGGTAATAAAAGCAGCGACGAAAATATTTTCCCCATGACTTCAGGTTAATTTGTCCCTGTCTCTTTTTGATTTTTAGATCTGAGATCATAAAAATTACACTTTTGCTACTTTCGTAACATTAAATGTTTTAAAAAATTAGATTTATTTTTTCGCAGAATTATTATTTTAAATCTGTGCCTTGACAGAACTATTTCTAGTGTCATTTTATTTAAATCGAATACAATGTTTTTACATTTCACCGATTGAAATTGCGATATAAAACATTTATTATCAAATTTTAATAAAGTGGCATTAAAAATAGTCATGCCAAAAACCAAAAAAACATTTTTTTTTAAATGGTGAACAACTCGACTTTCCGGGCTTCTTTTAAAAACAATAATCTCAGAATATTGATGAAGTCTCAAAAGTGAGATCCGAATATACATAACAGTAAAAAAAGGAAAAAAAAAAAGTAAATCACCGACAAAATATATCTCTTTTAGAACATGGTTAATTTTGGTAGAGTGAAGATAATTCAATAAATTCTTGATTTGTAATCAGACTAAAAGTAAAAAATTCACAATATTATACACAAAGCTCGAACCTATCACCACTGTCTTCATTATAACACTGAATTGTTTCAGATTTTTTCACTGTCACCGAAAATTTCGTTTAGCGTGAAGCATAGCGAACCAACTTCTTATTTTAGTTTTACTGTGCTAAAAGTATTCATGTTTACAATTATATTAATTATAGTTAATTGAAGCTAAATGGAGAATGGTTTTATTGCTGTAGTTCTAATAAGAAACCTAAATATGAAGTGTTGTCATAGTTTTTAAAGACCTGTACACAGTTTATTCAGACAAAGAAATTTCTATTTGTCTTTAACTATTACAAAATATTTTTTGGATAATTCTGTTTTAACTAAATTAATTCACATTAACAAATATGTGTAATTTTTCTTTAAGAGCCAACTCTCCCTTTTTCTCTTGTATTTCTACTGCATTTTTATTCTAATAGAGAACGAATGAATATTTTATGAGCCATATATAACGTAAAAACTTTTCTTCGGAAGTGTAAGGTGCAGGATACAAAATTTAAGTTCATATATATTAAATTTGGTTTAATGGTTTAATGGTTAAATGACTCCATGATAAATTTAAAGTTGGTAAACATTATGAAGAGGCGTCATTTCAAAATATATGTTTTGATTGATATGGTTCAAATTTTAAGGAAGCTAGAGGAATATGCGAAACGTATGCTAATGACAAAATTGATAAAAAAAAAAATTTGTGCGTCTCAGTAGTTGAGAAAATTTTCATGTTATTTTTTTGTATTTACATTTTCATCGTTTGAGGTAATTTTAAATTTTATTTAAAAGCAAGGGAACTATAAATTACATTATAAATTTATTTACTGTTAGTATAGGAGAATTAATATTAAATATTATATAAACAAAATTATTTTCGGATAAGATACAAAGAAATAAAATTTCACCCCGGCGGATAAATAAGGGAGTAGCTCTAGTTCAAATATAAATCGCTCATCGTTTGCCCTGTTGGTCTTTGTTATTTATAGGGAAAAGAAAAGAGATTTATGACATTTTTCACTAAGTATATTCCTCTAGTTTTAACCTGAACTCCCAAACTTGGCAATTAAAAGTCAGGCTTTCAGTATATTATAGAATCTAAGAAAAAATTACAAAGTACAAAATCATTTCCTGTGATATGTAGTATTGATTTTAATAAAAAGATAAAAATATAAAACGTCTTTGGTTATAAGTGTTTTTCATATAATTGTCCAAATGGTTAATTTATACATATAGTATACAATTTCAAGTATTAAATATACCAACGAAACATTGCCTGGTATATTTATTCTTGAGTTTGCATGCCTAATCCATAATGATCGAATTGCAATGATCGTAATATTCATATTGCAGTGTTTCCAATTCCAAATTCAGCTCTAGTCAGAAAAACCTTTTGTTTCAATGATAAAAAATGTTGAATCATTTACCTATAGAAATAAAAAAGAGTACCTATTGAATACAGTACTACTTGATATACTACTTAACATTGGAATTTTTTGACGAAAGCTTTTAATCTGTTATTCTCAATGATTTTGCGTTTTTTTTTGTTTCAATACCGTTAGCATGTTTCGCTATTTTTAAATCTTATTCTTTTTTATTGTTTTTTTTTGGGTAATAATTTTATTATCGTACCGATCTGTCATAATTTGTTCGTTTGTCATTTAATGTCCATGTTGGTTGCATGTCATTATTATTAGATGATTTTATTTTGTCTGACCATAATACGTTATGGCATGTATGATGATTATTTTCGATACTCTTAACGGTTCCCTATAAACTACTTGTTTAATCGATTAGACAAGCCATAATTTCTAGAGTATTGTGTGTATCAAAATGAGAATTGGTACAGGTAAATGTTATGTGAAGAGGAGAGTTTTCGCATATTTTCCACTTTCGGGTCACTTCCGGATTCACCAGAAATGGCCCCGGTTTTGAATTCTTAAATAGAATACCCTATATATTTTAACATCTTTGGATTTCTGAGACAATTCTAGATCAGAATGTGACATTTTAAAAACTTTTTACGTCTACTTCATTTTTTTAGAGCCACTTTTAAAATTGCATCTAGGTGGCCATGATCGGACGCAAACTAATCTAACGGCCTTAGGTGATGTCAAAAAAATACAATCGCAAAGTTTTAGTGACTAGGATGGAAGACAGGAATTGGATTAAAAATTTAACAAAATTAACAAAAAACTAACAAAATAAACTAATAACTTAGACGACGCACTTAAAATATTTGAAAGTACAGTAGCTGAATTTGTTAAAAAGTTTAGTGTAGTAAATGTTCAAAGTGCATTCCTTCTTTTTCACGACACATTTCAGCTCTTTCAATTGTTTCTCTCAACACGTTTTGTAGCATTTGGAGCGTTATACTTCTAAATGCCCGTAAAATTCTTTCTTCTAATATTTCAAGAGTAGCTGGGGCTGCTCCATAGTAAACCCTTTCTTTAACATATCCCCAGACAAAGAAATCGAGCACAGTAAGATCCGGTGAGCGGGCTGGCCACCGTACCGGACCATTGGTTGCAATATTCGATTATTAAAATGCTCTATTAAATAATTAAGAACTTCTCTAGTATTGTGAGGCGGTGCTCCATCTTGTTGAAAGTAAATTCGCCGTAAAACTGCTAAAGGTATATCATTGAGATGATTTTCGATTTCATTTTGAAGAAAACCTAAGTATTTAACCCCTGTTAACTGACCTTGAAACAATATTGGCCCAATTATTCTGTTTCCAACGATACCAGCCCAGACATTGACGCCAAATCTTTCTTGAAAATTGCCCTCTCTCATTTCATGTTGATTTTGTTGGGTCCAGTACCGAGTATTCTGCTTATTGAACATACCATTATTTGTAAATCGGGATTCGTCGGAAAATAGAATAAAATTGATAAAATTTGGGTTAACTGTATGATTTTGAAGCAGCCAATCACAAAACACTACCCGTCTATTGCTATCCTCAGTATACAAATGTTGATGTAACTGATATTTAAATGCTCGATATTCATGCTTTTTCAGTATTTTTTTTGCTGATTCATAACTTATCTGCAGTTCTTGACTAATTTTTCTTAACGAAACTGTTTTATCAACGTCAACCATAGCAAGTACGTTAATCTCAGTCTCTTCATTTATGATAAACCTCTGTTCCGCCTCTTGATTTCCTATTTGCCTAAAACGAGTCTCGACATACGGAAAATACTGATGGGCTGGATGTTGCCGATTCGGATATCTATGAGCTTACAACTCGGCAGCATTCCTTGAATTTCTATGACACTCTCCAAATATTAATGACATATCCACTTTTTCACTTTGAGTATACATTATTTTAACGAAATATTAAACTAAACTTAACGAAAATTAAGAAACGTTTACGTCTGTTCTTAGAGCGTATGTCACTGTCATTATCTACTTAAGTGAGTGCTTTGTTTTCCAAAGAAGACTTGATAAAAAACAGTTGCAAATTATTATGCATCATGGCTGTCCATGGCGCACTTGTCATAAGTAAATAAATTATCCAGTATTTTGCTTAATAATATTTAATTTTTGTTCTTATGTCTAATCCAATCGTAAATAAATTAGTACCGTTAGATTCGCCAAAGGATGTTTTTTTCGAAAAGTAGCTGTCAAAAAGGGGTCGCCATTTGAAAATTAATAGTTAGAAATGAAAACGTAATTTTGTCAACTTGTCTTATTCCTGTCTTTCATACTAGTAACTAAAACTTTGCGATTGTATTTTTTTGACATCATCTAAGGCCCTTAGATTAGTTTGCGTCCGATCATGGCCACCTAGATGCAATTTTAAAAGTGGCTCTAAAAAATGAAGTAGACTTAAAAAGATCACATTCTGATCTAGAATTGTCTCAGAAATCCACAAATGTTAAAATATACAGGGTGTTCCATTTAAAAATTCAAAACCTGGGCCATTTCCGGTGAAACCGGAAGTGGAAAATAAGCGAAAACTCTCCCCTTCACATACCATTTATCTGTACCAATTCTTATTTTGATACACATAATACTCTAGAAATTATGACTTGTCTAATAGATATATATATATATATATATATATATATATATATATATATATATATATATATATATATGTATATATATATATATATATATATATATATATATATATATATATATATTATAAAAGATGGATATTATTTACTTAAAAGTTTGTAATATCTTTTCCATTTATTTATCTTTTATAAAATGAAAATTAAAAGAAAGATCGCAAACAGTTAATTAAAAATTAAACTAAATAAATAAATATACATCTACATACATGAATAAATTATATATTGGACTTTATTCTCAATAAAAATATGAAAGAAAATACAATTTGTTCTAAGCTCCACTGTTCAAGCTTTAATTAAGGGATATATAAGTAGGATAAATAAACATCAATAAGTAAGTAAATAACGAAATAAATATTAATCTTCTTATACAGAATCGTATAATTATTATATGTTCCAGTCTTTAAGTTTTAAAGAACTTAAAAGTAAAAACTTATACTACAGTTATATAAATTCCAACCGTTGATGAAGGATTTAAATCAATCAACGTTCAAAATCCAAACACTTGTTTTTACAATTTCACAATTTCTGGTGAATCGGCATTCTTCACCTCCCCAATTTATCACTTAAGCACGCAAATTTCCTATGAGATTTATTTTATGAGATGCGTACTTTAGGATCGTAAAACCTAATGATTTATTTCTAGGACTTTATAATTAATTTTCCTCTATAAGCATTTATTTGTTTACATTGATATCTGACCAACTTAAAGATATAACTTTTATAGTAACTAAATCGGGATCTAAATCTTAAATGTTACTAGTAAATATGTCTGTAAATGTGATTTACTGCTGTAAGCAATTGTTTCGAATATCATAACATTCATGCTGCGATAAATATGTATTTCAATGGAAAAGTGGATATTCCGTTTCTCGGCTACAGAATCTGAAGTCCACGCCGAATACAAGTAAGTTCCATACCATATACCATCGCAGCCTCTCTTTGCTCCACTTTAGACGTTGCTGACGATGCTCCGGGCTTAGAAATAGCACAAGATGAGAATGATTTGACCAAAGTCCGAAAAATCTCATTCCTTGATAAATAGTCCTCATTGTTATTGGGTTCTATTTTATACAAAACCATTGCTTTTCCGTGTTGCGCGAAATTAGGACGTTTTCAACCTCAAGGCATTTAAACTTAATGAAACTGAATCTATTTTTTCAGTGCATGGTATGATGCTCCTCTATATTGTTACCTTTTGTCACTTGTTAGATAATTTAAGCTGATAGAAGCTCAGGTTATTCAACTAGTGTTATGTGGATATTCTCGTTTATAATAAGTTTACATTGAAGTTTATTGGGGATTTCGTCTTGGTTGTTCAATATCAATGTTTAATTTTTTTATATTTCACGATAGTGTGTTTCATATTTTTCAAAATAGTCTAATTATTAATTAAATTAATTGAATTTTCCTTTTCCTCCTACAATACCAGAGCAAAATGTTTGCCACTATCGATCCACCAAACAAATCCCTGTTAACGATTTCTCCTACCGCTTAGACCATTATTTTCTTTTTCAATTTCCCTCGTAAACTCAATTATGACGAATGACTGCGATAAAAATAATCATTAAATAACACTATTTATCCTGGATCTTCTATCTTAAAGCGACAGTTTTAAGTTACAGCTAGACTGTTTATTATATAGAAATTGAAAATATGAATAAAATAATGCGTGCGTATGGTTTACAAGTGTTAATTATTGTTTTATGGTATGGAAGCTTGAATCACAGTGCCAAAATACTTGGTGTGTTTCCGAGTCCTGGATATAGTCAATATATTCTGGCCGAACCTTTACTGATAGGCTTAGCTGAAAAAGGTCATAATGTAACTGTGATAAGTGGATTTAAAAGCAAAGATGTAAACAATTTACAAAATATAGTAGTTAACTTCACTATGGATAGTGATATCACACCATGTATGTATAAGATAAAATTTTAGTCAATGGAATCCCCCTAGTTATTATTATATTTAATTATAATTAAATATTTATCTAATAAATGTATTCCCAAACTATTTTATTTTACGTAAAATCACTTCTATTTTAATTTTTCATATTACAGTTAAACAACAAATGTTTTAAAAACACATTCTTTAATTTTTCTTTTTTTCAAAAATAGAATTATATCTTGATCTGCGTCAAGTTTTCCTACCTAAATATTTTCAATTACCAACAGAAACGGAGAATTCACCCTGCACAGTGTTACTTTCAACAAATGTTGTTAATATTTTTTTTTGACCTAGTGGCGTAAATAACGACCCCACGGTGCAGGATTTCTACCTGGCTTTTCGTAATTGTGCCATTGAAACTAAACACGTAGTTGTTTTCATATTTATTCTCATTGAGATCTGCACAACCCCATTCTTTTGGGTAACCTTTGCTTGGTTTTCGAAAATAGACATTGTTTGTGGATTGTCCAAATTCTATTAAAAGCAAAGGCGGTCAAAATAAGGCACTTATCAAGTCCAAACTGCATTCCGATATCCTCGGAGAACTCCTCTACAATTTTGAGCAGCCATCAATTCAAGATCATCCATGTGTAGAAGATGATTCAATCGTACTACCTTTTCGTTGTTATTTCTAATACTAAAGCCGTATCTGGTGGAGTTCAAATGGCGTGACAGTGGGTTCATTGCTGCAAGGCAGAACTACAATGAGCTTAGTGAATTGCCTTGAAATATTCCCCTTCGTATATGGATTGTATTAGTTTCGGTGTTATCGCTGGATGGCACTTGGAATAGAATCCTAGTTCTTCAAGTTGACATAATGCGTTCTAAAAAGGAAACAAAATGATTATCAACTCTATATATTCTCAATATAGATTTGACTCATTCATGTAGCACTGAGTCGTAGGCCTTCTAATAATCCACGTAGGCAGCAAAGAGATTTCTTCGGTTGGTACAGGTTTGGTTACATATGACAGAGTCAAGAATTAATTGCTCCTTCCATCCCATTGCTCCCCTGGTGCAACCTCTGTTGAGTTGCGATAATCTAATTTTTTTCACAATGGGCATAGATGCATTGGGTCAAGTAGGAGGTGATTACCTTATGGGAGAGCAGGTGACTGGCCTATACTTAGTTGAATCATGTGTTTTATGTTGGCCCTTTGGTAAGAGATACTTAATACCTTTAGCCAGTTAATGATGTATACACCAGAACTTCTTGAGCCAGTAGTTCTGGACCCGATCGAGGCCTGGGGATTTTCAGTTATGGAAGTCCTTGATTATTCACGAGATTTCCTTTGTAGTAAATGGCTCAAACTCATTTATTCAATCGGCTGCGATGCTACAATCAGCGGGTGTGGAAAATTGGTTTCCCCAGAACTCTTCTACCTGCTCTCTGTTGGGATATCTATTATCTACCATGTTAGCTGGAGAGTTTAGGTACGGTAGAAAGTCTTTTCTGATCGTTGGAACAGCGTATTGTCTCTTTTCTTGTTATTGCTGGTCTTGCATCTCTTTAGCCGTCCTGCAACAGCAGAGGGCTTCTGTTTCAGTGTGTCTTTGAAGTTTATTTGTTCTCATGCCCCCAATATACTCCGTCCGCTGTCCGATATCTTTTCGAAGATCTTCAATTTTGTTATGTGCTAGTCAGAGATACACATCTGTAATTTGAACCCTCGTTTTGTTATCTTCAGGTAAATTTACAAAATATATTTTTTATTCTTTTGGCTATTGCTATTTTTGCATTATATTTAATGTATATTTTTAACAAAACAACTGGGATTTTGACAAGCTTTAATATATGTTCTCTTCAGTAAATATATATCTCAGTGTCTCGCTTCTTTTGTAAACTAAATGAATTAATTTTTAGTGCTGTTTAAGCTACATGAACTATCAATTTTTACTAATATTAAGTTACTACATGAGATGTGTTGGGAATTTACTGAGACCTTATTATCCGATATGAATGTACAAGCTCTTATTAACTCAAAGGAAACATTTGACCTTGTTATAGTTGAGACTTTTTTAAGCGAAGGACTTCAAGCATTTGCTCACCATTTTAATGCTCATCAGGTAATTATTATTCTACAGTCTTTTATAATAAATGTGACGTTGTTTAGCTCAATCGAATAATTAGTTTTGTAACATCATACTGATTTACTTTTTTATTGTCAGTGAACTTGAAGATATTCAAAAATATATTTTGTTTAATGATTATTTGGTGGTGATTTATCATTACATTAATTTTACTTAAGACTATATTCAATACGTAAGATATACCATATTTCGCTACTGGCTATGTACGGGGTGGCCTAATAAGAGGGGACGCCGACTATATTTCAGAAATTGTTAACATTACAGGGGCCCTATCCTCGAACTGGGGAACGTGAAGTGAACGGTGAAAAGGTGGCAAACGCGTATTCTTGAAATGTTCATCACTCATATCCTCGTTCGCCCGGTGGAAGGTAAGCGAACGGTGAAACATGCGTAAATCAAATGTCAGCCGCTAAATTTTAACGCACGGATTTCAAAAAATAAAATTGAATTAAAAATTTTTATTTTATTTTTGATTCTTCAAAATAACTTGCATAAAAAAATAATATGTTGACGAACCGTTTCTTTAACGTTTTATTTGCTGAATGAACAGTTGAAACGTTAATTAGGTGGTACCCCGATATTTCTAATATTTTCAAATTTTTTAATAAAATATCCTTAGAAAGTTGAATATGTCTCGCAAATACTGAGAAAATTTGAGATTACAGACATATAAAATTATCACAAGAGATTCTCTTCATAACTCAATTGTGTGAGCGTGCTATTTAAAAACATTTTTCTAGAGTCAGTTCTGCTTATAGATTTAACATAAATACTTGTGTCCATAACAGCCGAGTATCTTAGTTTTAAATAGTTAAATCTAACATAATTCTTTTCACCACACAACTTATAATAAATTTGAGAAATTACAATTTGTAAGCTATCTGAAACTTTTACTTAAATAAGTAACAATTTTATATTTAAATTATGTTAACTACAACACTTAACTTAATTAGACTATGTTAAACGCTATACGACACTACAATTAAATAAATATTAAGATTATAATTTATCGGGACATATAAATATGAACCCTACAGACCAACGAATGAGGTCCTGCAGTATAAAAACCTTATTTATGGTACATTTGATCTTCAAGTCTCTACAAATCTTTATAAAATAAAAAAAAATAGATTTAAAGTTGAATGTGAGATCCGCCAGTATCTTTAATGGACGTCTTCTGTCTGGCCTTTGGTTTCCGTCCGTGGTCATAAATAGTTTCACTATCATTGTTCAAGTTTCAGGTTTTCTTTCAAATTTACTTGTCAGGACAGAACATCTTGCAGTAAGAGGCTGGACACTTTGTGAATTCATACCAATAACTGATTGGATCGTTTCCGTAGTGGATTGGAATGAAGGCTGTTAGTCATACTACGTAGAGTTGTAATTTCCACCGTTTCAAGGTTTATCAGTGCTGACTTTCTGTAATTACTGTCAGTATATTACTTTGTATATATGCTGCTTTTCTTGATATCCCCTTTTCTTTATATATTAGAATCTTCAAGTACTTGGCCCTTTGTATGCATTTTTGTTTAACAGTTCTAGAGCGTCAATTTAAGATAAATTTAATCCAGGCAAAGTACAAATATTGTAATGGCAATTTTGACGAATAATTTAAAGTACCAAAACTACTTTTCGCCTAAAATGGCAACAAAATATATTACGGACATTTTCGGTCTGACAGCTCAATGCAATCAGTCATCCATTTTATTTTTTGAAATTCTCGGGTTTTAGCACGTTCGTATCTGGCAACATTGGCTTTTCAAGAATACGGCTTTTACTGTCAAAAAGTTCACATCGCCATTCACATCACATTTTCGAGGATAGGGGCCCAGGTTTCTGAAGAAAGTATTTATGGTAAAAGCGGTCTCACAAGACTCGCTGGAAATTATTTCCAAGTTCCTACGACGGTTGCCTGGGATCGTAACAACTTCGGTTAATTAAGAAAAAATATTGTTTTATCTGTAATTAATTGCAATAAAAGTAAAAAGCCGTAGCATAAGAAATTTAACAATGAAAATAGATAACGATTTAAAGGAAAATAAATAGATATCAAAAAATCCTAACAATAAAATATGTAATATTTTTGTCTTGATACGGTCTAACACCCATAAATATAACTTATAAGGAAACGATAAAGCAGAAAAAGCTCTTTTTAACGAGCACAATTCTGTTCAATTGTTAACAAATTGTGATTATTTTACAAATGTTTATGCTGTGTTTTAAATAATTTGACAAGCTGTTTGTTCATCATTTCTCAAGTGCGAAAATTCTTTTGTCTACACAAATTACTTTATTTTTATCTCAGTATAATGACTATGTAAAATTAAGATAATTTAAACAAAAATAGTGATATTAGAAATAAGTCTTTAGTCATTAATGTAGTGACACCGTTTCTCAGATAAATAAGGTTATCAACTAAATAAGTTCATAAACCATGAATAAAATTATATAATTTCTGTTATCTGTAAAAGTACATTTCGATGGTTAGATTATATTATAAACACTTTTAAAGTAACCTTTGCTCTTAGATTTCAGACTTTTCATTTTATTTCCTGTCTACTGTCGATTAAAAAGAATTATTTTCCATTGAAATTAATTTAACAATCTTATTTTTACTTATATATTTAGTACTTTTTTGTTATAGGTTTGGCCGTATTTAGAGGTGTTATTTTTAAATTATTCAATTTTATACTATTCTCAAAACTATTGATTTGTGTGCTATTTTAATATGCCCTAGTTACAATTGTCTTTTTATAGTCTGCGAAATTGTTTTTATGTGTATTCTACGAGGGGGAACCAAAAAAAAACAATAATTTCGGTAAAACTTCTTTATTTCCTAATATTTTTACACCAAATTTTGATCACCTTCAAAGTATTCTCCATTGACCACAACTCACTTCTCCAAACGATTCTTCTATTGTTCAAAACATTTTTTTAAATTCACTTATCGGAATGTCCTTTAGGCGTTCCAGCGATTTTTGTTTTACCTCCTCCACAGTGGCAAAACGCTCTCCTTTCATGTTCCTTTTGAGTCTGGGGAACAAAAAGAAGTCACAGGAGGCTAGATCCAGTAAGTAGAGGGGGTGGACAATCAGTGTCATGCCATTTTTGGTCAAAATTGCTTTACGGAGAGGGCGGTGTGGGCCGGGGCGTTGTCATGATGGAAAAACCAGTCGTCTTTGTGCCAAAAACCTGCCCCATTCTTCCGGATACTCTCCCTCAAACTTTTCAAAATCTCCAAGTAGAACTTCTAGTTGACAGTTTGACCTGGGGGAATGAACTCCACGTGCACAATACCTCTGCAATCAAAGAAACAAATGAGGAGTGTCTTGATGTTTGACTTCACTTGTCGAGCTTTTTTGGAACAAGGAGAGTTAACTGTCTTCCACTAGCTTGATTGCTGCTTTATTTTGGGGTCGTATCCATAGTACCACGATTCATTACCAGTAATCACTTCTTCGAGCTGATTTTAAAGCTCAAAACATGCCTGAAGTCGACGCTCCCTTTGCTTGTCTGTGAAAAAGCGAGGGACAATTTTGGCTGCAACCCTTCTCATGTGCAAATTTTTGAATATAATCCTCTGAATTGAACTCCATGACATCTCAGGTATCTCACAGAGTTGATTAATGGTTCGGCGATGGTTTTCATGAACGAGGCCATTGATTTTGTCGACGTTTTGGTCACTTCTTGACGTTCAGGAGCCTCCCGAACGGAGTTGATCTTCAATTGACATTTCTCCATTCTTAGAACGTGAAAACCACTCGTAGACTCTGGTTTCACTTAGAGCAGCATCCCCATAAGCCATCTTAAGCATTACAATGGTTTCCGTGGCCGATTTCCCCAACAGGAAACAAAATTTCACGGCGGCGCGTTGCTCTCGATAATCTGCCACCACGTTTTCGGCGAAATGGAAAAAGTATTCCTAAAAAAATTTTTACTCATCGGTATGAGCACAGGCAATTGGTGTCATAATATGGAATTAATAGAACCGGTTAGATGCCATTTTTTTGAAGTTTTTACCTTTTGAGCTGATGCAATTTATGACTTATTATTTATTTGTGTGTTATATAGTATATGTTTACGTTTTTCCAAAACAAAGGAATATTTTGAGGTGGCCGTACGCAAAAGTACATAAATATGTTTAGGTTTAACATTGCAATTTTAAGATTAAATTTTGCGAGTCAAATAAATATTTTTTCTTACAGTCCTCTTAATTTCAAATAACAATTTTCTGTCAATAGATGAAAAGGGTTTGAATGAATGAATGAATGAATGAAACAGAGGGCGGTGAGACTAGATTATCGATGCTTAAGACTCTATTGGGCCCTTTACATTCCACCATAGCTGCAGGTCATTCGAGGCCGATCACCTTTGCGAATCCAAGCAACCTCGTTAGGTGAACTTGCTTAACTGCTTTAGGTAACAACATTGTATCTCCGGAATATCTCTGTCTCAACGAAAAGAGTTTAAATGGTCTGCTTCCTTATTTTCGTTTATAGTCAATAATTTGTGTGGCAGTTTACTAAGTCTATGTTTTTAAAATATAAATAATATCATAATATAAATAAATAAATAAATTTTCTGTTTTGCAGGTTTTATTTAGTTCTATAGCTGTATCAGAATGGAATACACATTTAGTAGGAATTCCAAATATCCCCTCCTATCTTCCCACCATGTTAACTGGATTTTCGACTTACATGGATTTTTATGAAAGGTTTAAGAACACCATGGCACTTTGGTATGACAAGTACTATAAGGAAATGTACACATTTCCAGAACATCAAAGATTGGTTGACAAATATTTTCCAAAAAAGTTCATTCTGGATGATTTTATTTACAACGCAAGTCTCATGCTGACATGCTCTCATGTTAGTAACTCACAAAGTGTACCACTAACAGCATCAGTGGTTGAAGTGGGTGGATTACATATAAAGTTGAAAAAGTTGCCAGAAAATATTCAAAAGATTCTGGATTCCGCAGAACATGGAGCTATATTTTTCAGCATGGGATCAAATATTCAAAGTTCTAGTTTATCTAGGAGAACTATAGAAGAAATAATAACTGTTTTTAAAAACTTAAAGCAAAAGGTATTTTGGAAATTTGAGGATGAAAATTTGAAAAATTTACCTGATAACGTTATAGTTTCGAAGTGGTTTCCTCAGAGTGATATTTTAGGTAAGCCTCTTGTACCAATATATCGAGTCATAATGCCTTATTGTTGATTGTATTACAAATTTTAAGTCAGACTTTCTTTAGTACATCAGAAAATCTATACTTTGAATCTTATTTTAAGCGTCAGTTAGTTCCGGTTTAAAAGGAAATTACTAAAAACTTTTTAGTGACATTAAATAATAATTGATATTATATTTGCAGTGATTGGTCGTTTTGCTTCCCTTTTAACTATGTATTAATTTACTTTTTATAGGCTAGAGCAAGTACAAGTCAAAAGAGTCCTAAAGTACTTTATACCTGGGTTTCTAATAATTTAAAACTCAGAGAGTATATTTAAATGCTTCAAAATATTTCAGAACACGTGAAGGCTACCATAGGTAAATAAGCCACCCTGGTACTAATAAAAATACAAGAAATTTCTAGCAAAACATTCACTTTGTAGCTTTATGCATAATAAAATTTTGAGAGAATATTTAATTCTTAAAAATTTGCTTGGACTTAAAAACTTAACTTTTTCTAGTAATATAAAATGCTGCTAAATACACTGTTTTTACTGTCTATATACTTTTCGAAGTACCGATTTTAACTTTCGTTCTCAGCTCTTATTCTTCACTTTCGATAACCTGCTGCTCGTTTTGAACTTTAGTCATTAACGAGCTTCTCGTTTTTAATTAACTTTGTAACTCATGTCTTTGACTAACTTTCCATAGAGAGATGGCTCGTATTTATATAAAATCTGACGTGACATATTGGCAAAAGTTAGAATTTTTCTAATTCAACTCGTTTAGTAACAAAATGTCGTTTGATTGTTATTTTTTCCCAAAAGCGCGTGATTCCTACGTAACCAAAATTACATTGGCCTATTTATTTTTCAGCATTCCGAAATAAAATACGTCGCAAATAGTGTTGTTTAGAGTCATATTTTATATTTTATTCGAATTTAGGAAAGAGTTGAAATAAGAAGTGCGCGTTCGTGATAGAAATTGCGAATTTATGACTTAGAAAAATTTGTTCATAGGTGTCACGGTTAAAAATTTATCTTAAATTTACTATGGTTAATTTGGTTAATTTTACCTTCTTTTGGCTAATATTTACGTTTTGGGCAGCGCTATATCATTGTTATTAAGCATTTCTCTTTTCTCCTTCGTATAGCAGCCTAATAGTCGATGAATTTTTGAGTCCTATTGCTTTTACAGTCATTTTAAATTTCACTCCCTTGCAAATTTTCTTCCCAACTTAATTATTTTCTTTATCTTTCAGTATTTTGCCTATAAGAAATACAGCTCTAATTAAAATTCTTTCATGACTTATATTTTTAGGTCGGCAACTCTACGTCACTGTTTTAGGTTGTTTATATTTAAATAGAATGTTATTATTTACCTTTTTTATAAGATATCTTTCCTTTTTTTCTGGTTGATTATTTCAAATTAAATTGTTACATTTATCTATCTTGGTCACAGGTTTCCGAATTTTTATTTACTTGTTTACCTTTTGTTGGGGTTATGTGACCTTTTCAGTTGACGTTTAGGCAAATTTGCATTCTTTTAGGCCGTTGCATTTTGGGAGGAAATTTGGGTGAATAACTAATACCGTGTTGTTAATGGCTGAGGGAAAATTCTTATTTCCTATTTCAGGAATCAACAATGAAGTCCTATTTAATTTTGAGTCGGAAATGTCAACGACTTATTAGTTAGCAATGCTTTTTCAACCCACTATTTTGAGCTGTCATTTCTTTTGTGGAATAGCTACTTGTTCAAGGTCCCTTTTGTCTTGCGCCCTATGTTGGAAAAAGAAGCTCATACAGCGCAAGTTTCCGACTTTCTATAAAAAGGCGAGAATTTAACTGTCAATGCTACTTTTTCCTGTGAAATTTTGTATTTTGGAGCCGAGAAATTTCCATCCCGATTTATTGCCGCCATCCTGCGGATTTTAATGGAAAATTTCATATTGTGTACCTCGATAGCGTTTTAGTGACTTGTGGATTTAGTATTTTTCGGGTAGTTATCGAGGTACGCCCTGGAAGCAGGGATTTTGTCGGCCCTTGGCATTATCTCAGGAATCAGTCTGACCCCAGAAAATTGGGATCCACCCCTGGGGATACGAACAACATATCCACTCTTTGGGGTCAAGAATATAAATCAGATCCACTCCTTGGGATACGAACAACATATCCACCCCTTGGGATACAACATCATATCCACCCCTTGAGATACAAACATCATATCCATCCTTAGGGTCATAATCCAGTCCACCCTTAGGGAGATATAGAAGCACGAAGAAGTCTGGATCAACATTAATTTAGGACTTCTCATATCACCAGAAATTTAGTATTAATATTAACATTTCTTTATTTTTAACATCCATGAGTTTCAATTATCCCACCACTTCTTGTATTCATTAAATTTAATCAATTTTATTTTTTAGTTATTTTGATATGTTGAGCAGCAAGTTATAGAGTTAGGTTGGACGCTAGGTCCGAGTAACAACGTGGGGGAGTTTTCCGAGTTTACCCGGCTAAAACTCGGTGGCGCCTATAATAATTACCTACCTCTACTCTGCGGCATAGGGGCTAGCTCGGCAGTTTTCTAACTAATGCCGCCTCTAGCTTCCAACCCTGCTCTGCTCGCTCAAGACAACTTTTATTTCTTTTGTTTTGCGCCCCTATAAATAAATACCGGTGTAGCATAGGTAAAGAGAAATAATTCAATTTTAATATTTTAATTTTAATAAAGTTTTTTTTTCTATTGTTGAATTTTAAAGCAAATACTTCTATTATTTTTAAAAATTTCTGATATATTTATTTATTTATTTATTTTAAAATAAAACTTATTTTAATCCGATTTTAACTTTTATAAACTTAGAATAATTTCTGCTTTTGAAATATTTTTAATATTTTTAATTTATTAACTTTTTTGAAAAATAATATTAATCCCGGGGCATCACATATTCACCAAAAATATAATAACCGCCTTACAAATGCTCGCTAGTGTTTATAATCGTTAATATATCTACAACCAGTTAATTTTTATTATTTTTAGCTCATTCAAATACAGTAGCATTTATCTCTCACTGTGGTATGGGAAGCGTTACCGAAGCTGTATTCCATGGTGTACCCGTTATTGGTATTCCAGTTTATGGGGATCAGTTTATGAATGTCAGGAAACTGGTTCAACATGATATGGCTGTTGAACTACCATTTATAAAATTATCTGGGGATACGTTAAATAACTCTATTCAAGAAATTTTGCATAACGTGAAGTAAGCTTTTGAAAATTCATTCTATTTATATCATACGTTAGCATTATAAGAATAAGTTATATGCAATATTGACTTGACTGTCAACTCAATGCAGTTATAGAGTTAAATATTTAATATCCACTCTTCTAGTTGGTCTTTTAAAAATACTTTTTATAAGTTAATATTTAACACTCCACTCTGCGTTGTTATAATTATTGTGTTGTAATTAATCTTTACTTAAAACAAAAATCTCAGTTCTTAATGAAACCTCTGGTATATTCAGTTGAATGAATCGAAACATTCTGAAATAATAAAATATATATAATAAGTAAGTCTACTTCATATATACGCAGCTTAATACAAAAATAAACCACATACCCAAGAAAATAACCAATTAAATATATATATATATATATATATATATATATATATATATATATTTTGTTTTTGTATCTTAAACCTATGTTTATATTTTTCGTTGAACTCTTAACTTTTGGAATATATTTTAGACACAGGAATATGCGGTAGCTTTATCTACAGGCACTTTAAAGACACATTGTATATATGTATTTAAAATCAACAGTTAAATAAAACGCGCATTTTTTTTCTAGTGTCTGGCTGACTAGGGAACCATAAAAGTAGTCTTATTAATACTCAGTGAATATTTTTTGATTTTAGGTACAGAGAAGCTGCAAAACGTAGATCCAAACTATTTCACGATAGACCCATGAAACCTTTAGATGAAGCTATTTACTGGATTGAATATGTTTTAAGACATGACGGAGCACATCATTTGAAAAGTTCAATTCATTTACTATCTTGGTATCAGCTATATTTAGTTGACGTTATTCTCGTTATTTTTTGTGGTTTTGTTTTCTTCAGTTATATTTGTTACATTTTATTAAGTTTGATATGCAGACGAGTTAAAAAACATAAAGAAAAAATTCAGTAATTATTAAGTTATCACGATAAAAAGACTAATAGTGGTTCGACATAGTATTAAGAAAAAACAACATTTGTGACAGCATATTTTTACAAACATTATATTTTTAACTAAGCTGATTTCGTTATAATTTTATTGTTTTACTTATTATTATAGTATTATTAATATTAAATATTTAACCAAAATAAATCGAAAAAGAAATAATTTTTTTTTTAAACTAATTTGTTGGCATGTTTTGAATAATTGCATGCTACATCAATACTTCCTAGAAGACAAGACCACAACAGTACTTAGCTTCAAATGAGCTGTGACGTCAGCCAATTTGAGTCGACTTTCTGAATCATAGGAATACATTGACTGGTATCCCTTATTAAGTAGATAACATGTTACGTGTAGTCAGCTACACTGAACTGAGTCAATAGTCCGATGGCTAACTGCATAAATATGTGGTTGATAAGACTTGTGACTGTAAAGAATCGAATGAAGCAATTTACTTATTGCGTCCACACTGTTTTGTAAGATTGTAAGGTTAGTTTAATGTCGGAAATCTGGAATGCCGACCGCACACACAATTGTTGATATACTAAGTGATTTTGTGTACTCATTTACAATTTATTATAATGCATAATAAGTATTATGTCCCAAGGTGTTAAGGATATTGTAAGAATGGTTCGTAAGTACATGTTTTTAGTTTTCAAACCGATAGTGGTCTGCGAAAAAAATGTCTTAAAGCTGTCCCTCGGGATGATTACGAGTCCAACGTTTGCTAATTACATTTCTCTGAAAGTAACATAATTCGGACCCACAAACAGGTAAAATTGTTTCATGTAGTTTAAAATATCTTCGACTGAAGGAGGGCTACGTTCCAAATTCCTTAAATATTTTTCTAAAAGCAGAACCGTAAAAATAAAGAGGAAAAATTAAGACAACTCTATGAAGTGCGTTTTATAAAATCCATTGGAGAAATTAAGCAGGAACATAACAGTCATAAAAAAGGAACATATTTTCAAAATGTTCAATAAATTATTAAGTTTATGTATTACCTTTAAAGTTAAAAAAAGACTGATTTTCAATAAACAACGGAGATAAAATAACATTATTTAAATTTTGTTAATATCAAAAGCAAACATTTCATTTAGTGCTAGCAGTTTGGACGAAATTCAAATTTTGATCGGTATTATTGATGATGTCAATTCCTTTAGATAGTAAAATTGATAATACTCTCAGAATACCTAGTTCAAGCAATTCTATAAGTAGGCCTAGTTCTGATAAATTGAAAATTTGTTTTAGCTATTGTAAAAAATTAGAAAGATTTTGATGAAAAGTTTATTAAATGTTGAAATTTCGTATCTAAACAGTGGTCTTTGCTTATTATACCAAAAGAAAGACAGATACTCATCTAATATTATGATTCTCTGTTCAGTTCATTTTAGTATAAGTCCTTGGACATACAAATATTTACTGAGACATTAAAAGTCATTTGTAATAAATCTTTGATCGATCCTTATAGTGATGAAACGATTTTTTTTAACTTGTCCTGATATTATATTTGAGTTTCTTAAGTGACAATTAAAAATATGTTATTTTCCTTTTTGACAAAACTCATATTGAGCCATATTAGGCTATAATGGTGGTAATACTGTGGGAGTAGCCGTTATTGAAAATGCTTTAGGAATATCAGCTTAAATACTATTGATAATTAGTGTATGCTCGAACATTAAAGAAGTTGTTAATATATGTCTTGTTTCAAAAATGAACTTGACATACTTTTCAATTTTATCACGACTATAATAGAATATTTGGAAGAAATGAGGTATATACTTTTTTGCACAATTAGTGATAATAATGTTCTAAACAGCAAGGCAATTCGTCATTTTTTACCCGTAAATGAGCTCAGTGTTATTTATCTGCATCCGATTGACCCAATCAAACTATTGTGTTATATTTTTGACTCGGTTTACTTAAAAAAAAAATTTAATAACTGGCTATATTTAGAAATCAAATATTATCCTTGCCTGATTTTAAGAGTTGGCAAGGAAAATCTGTTTGTTTTCTGCTGTTAAAAACTGCAGCAGCTATATGATTCCAAAAAGAGACTTAAAATTTAATCTGTATTAATTCTAAAATCCCATAATTATGGATAATTTAGTACAGACCAATTCTATGAACCTTGACAAAAAAACCTGATGATGAGTTCAATCTAAGCCTTAACCGCTTACAAAATATATTAACTAAAATTAGTCTTCAAAGTTTTGATATTGGGGCACATTGAGATAAAATGCCACCAATAACCTATTTAAGTATGTATTGTTGTTTTATTGCTTTAAACAAACTTGAGTGTTAATTTTCCAATATAAAATTAGTTTTCAATAATACAGTCGAAGACCATTATAACCTGGTTAAAATTTTAAATCATCCTCGTGAAGAAGTAATAAATGTTGTAACAACGGCCTATATAGCTTTCAAGAAATTAATTCATAATTTTGAGGATATTTTCTAGGATGTTTTCGACAAATGATTATTTTTAACTGACACAATTTTAAAATATCTCATTGAACATAAAATGTTAACTGTTTTTGAAGAATGCTGTTATTATGATAAAATACATATTGTGAAAAACTCTTTAGCCAGTATTACAAATACTTTTATTGTGTATCATATATGTAGTAGGTTTAGTTAGAGAAATATCAAGAAATCGAGGAGGCTACTGAAGAAAGTTTATGGCGAAAGCTTCAAAGAAGTGTACGGCACCCAGCGCCATATGAGAACGAGCATTATCCTGTTGAAAAGTTGGATTTATCAATATTTCCAGGTACGGAAGAAGATGAGGATTAGTGCTGGTTGTTATGCTTCTACTAGTAAACACTAACCCTCTATTTCACTAACATGGTCTTATTTAACGAAAGAGGGTTTAAACTGACACGTGTTAAAATAAGTCAAGCAAGTTTATAAACTTAAAAATATGAAAATTAAAAGTTATTTGTATTTATTATCGAACCGTAAAAAATAGGAAATATTATTTATTTGCGGGAGACAATTATTTCTTTTAGCGATCCCTAAGGCTGTATTTCTAAGTTTCTGGTCTCAATTTATGTTTATAACCATTTATTTGTTCACCTGCGTGATCCAAATAATAACAATGATATAAACAACAGGGCAGATAAAAGATCATAAGATCTTACACTTAAATTCTCTTAGTGAATATGGGTATAAATGTAATCTGCTATAGTAAGGAATTGCACTCAATATCAAAACATTCACTCTGCGGTGAACATATCCTTCTATGGAAAACTGAATACTTCATCTCCCACTAGGTCTTGTTTTTATCCTCAGCCGTCATGTGCCCCCAAACAAAAGCTGAAGCCATTGTTAAATAAAACTGAGTTATATTCCAGATGCCATCGAAGCCTCTCCCTACCTCAGTCGTTGCCGACGGTGCTCGGGGCTTAGAGGTAGCACGAGGTGCGGATGATGTGACAAAAGTCCGAAAGAAGTTATTCAATGATAAATTGTGTCCATTGGTATTGACTTTTCATCTATATTAGACTCTAGGTTCTCAATTTTCTTGTAGAAATTCGATCTATTAAAGCTAATAGCTTCAATTAACCAGCATTATTTAGTGGTCTATATTCTACTGGGCCTTCCGGCAATCGCATCCAATCATAACGGTGGATTCATTCCCTTTCACGCATTTGGCGATCACCTTAAAAAAATTTCGGCTTCGCGTATTGTGATTATCTGAACAAATCATACTCAAAGAGTGCGTAAAATGAGCATGTTTTCTGCCTTTAGACATTTTAACTTAATGTGGCTGAATCTATTTTATCATTGCATGTTTTTATAGCTCTCTATTTTGCATATGCTATGTCACTTAGTAGACAATGTAAGCTGATATTAGAAATTTAGGTTATTCGACTGGCGACTTGCCTTCTCAATATCAACGTATTTTTTTTTCAAATGTGTAGCTATTATGTTATCTTTTTTTGAAGTAATTAAGCTTTTCATTAGGTTAATTTAATTTCCCTTCCGTAATATCGAAGAAAAATGGTTGTCACTATTCGATCCACCAAAACAAATCCGTTAATAATTTCCCTTATGGTTTATATAGGAGAGCTTGCTCCAAAAAATCTGGCCAATCAAGTAACAGAATGAAATGTTCTAGAAATGTTAGTACTGTAACGAAGTTACTAAATTTTTGGGCAAGTGTATATTCGCCGGGATTTAATTTATTTATTTAACATCCGAAAAATCTGATTCTTGCGGGAAAAGATTTCTTAAAGTTTAAATATTACTGGAATATAATTAGATTCACCGCGCTATGCCGGGAAATATAATTTTCCGAGATTTTTAGAGCGTTCGACCATAGTAATCGCGCGCCGCATACAGCAGTATCGTATGCGCGATCATCACACACCGTCAAACGTCAGCGTAGTGGGAGCTCGAGCCGTCTATTTAAGTCCGAGCAGACCATTATTTCGCGGAGAACCAAACGGTCTCCACCCGGGTCAACAGTCCAAACGGACTGGACTGGGTCGCCTGCTGGGCCGCGCCTTCCTGGTCTGGTGATGTAGGTGAGGCTAGGCTTGTGTGTATATGGTTTTTACCACACACTTCCTTCCTTACGTCCTGCCCCTCTAATGACCAGGAATGTGTTTACCGCCAGGTGCCCGCCGAGGTCCGTTGACAAGGGCGCTAAACAACTGCCGCCCCGACGCCTATCGCCGCCGCCGCGTATAAAGACCGTCGCCGTGTAGAGACGCCGCCTATCGCCGATCGACGCCGTGTTGTTGTTACATATCGCGTATACCGCCGTGGGTCGAGTTTTAATACGAAGCGCCGTGAACCGGGAACGCGGATTTTAGATACGAGGCGCGATAATTTGCGTACAAGCCGTCGTGAGTAGCGTCGCGACCGAATAGTACGAGATACGTGAATAGCGTCGCGAATGATACCGCCGGGTTACCGTCTTCAGCGCAACCGAACAGAATGAGCTACCGTGAACAGCTCTAAAAACATACTCTTGCCCTCCAGACCGGTTGTTTGTTTATATTATTGTACATCTTAGATTGTAAGTTAGTTTTAGGCCATGTCTTTGTATAAAAGAATGGAATACAGGATACAGGATATTTTATAACCGTTTGTTTTATTACCTAGTCCCATTTTTACCATTACATGTAACAATTGGCAGCCGGCAGCCAACAGCCAGCACTAATACACGCAATTGACCCCTGGCTTGCCGTTTCTCCACTGTAACAAGCTGCCCGGTGCATAAAGTGGGCCCTCGACCACATTAAATCCCGAGGGGGGCATCCGAGAACCGACCCCCGAGTGGATGTTTTGACCTTCAGGCAGTCAAACCGTTGATCAGTTGAGAGAGCAGGGATATCCCGAATTTACGTAGCTGCCGCTGACCCGATACCCCTGCGCTGAGCATTTGACCGATGACTGTCTGCACGAGAAATATCCACTGACCGATGTTCCGCTGCCGTGAACGAAGAAGAGCCGTAGAACACGACCTTGCTCCCCCGCTCCCCGCCTACGAAAACGCGTCACAGTACTCACTGTGACCATAAGAAAAATCATTGTATACCTGGGCAGAATTTGTGCACAAGTTTTTTATGTGCCGGCATAAAACTTTTTATTTACCGTTTAGGCATTATAAATATGTCCTGTACTTTACTACGCTAGATCTTACCTTTGCTACTGAGAGAGATCTAAAGCTGCGTATAAACTAGTGCAACAACCGGAGGATCAAAACGTTCGGGAACGTTGCAAAATATGTTAATTTCGACTGTAGTGCTCTCTTTTGCGCGCGACTTGTGTGTTCCCGAAAATTACTAGGTTGTTATTTGTACTTGCACTAACAATGAAAAATCAATTAATGGAATCGCAATCATATTATAGAATTAATAGAATTATATGAACAGATCTATATTTTTTATTATAAATCATTTAGTAAATTGGAGGCTCTATAACGGGATCTACTTTTAAAGATTGTTATCGTTCAGTAACTACGATTTTTCTTCTTTTTCTTTGATTTTAATGCATTACATAACACAACAAATTCTGCAATTTGCAGTTTTTCGACTGTTTCTGGTTAACAACCAGTGCATGTACGGAAACATTGACGAACACTGATAAATAGAAAATTTTGCAGCTGTTTTGGAGTCATCTCCACTGAGGGGAGTGTTTGTTGCAAAAGGTTCCCGAATGTTTTGCGCTGTTTGTTGCATTGGTTTGTACGCGGCTTAATATTTCTCTCAGTAGCATTATAAAGTGTAGGACATATTTATAATGCCTAAATGGTAAATAGAAAGATTTATGCCAGATATTTTGAACAGGCATGAATATGATACAAATGTTTTTTCTAATAGAAAAACGTTTAAAATTTAATTTGGTTGCAATTTGAAGCTGTTATTCGATAATGATGAACCGAAATAAATAAAGGCTTTGTGTTAAGGCATTGGAACAATACCTAATGATGTACAACAATATATTTTTTTAAATCTGTTTATACTAAATTTTAAAAGTAATTCCATGGTATGGTTGCTATACGAAATATGTTCCGGAGAGAGCACATACAAAGCTTGTGCACAAAATCTGTCTTGATTTTAATAATGTGTTGGATCTTCTTTGTTAGCTGTACATTCTTTAAGTCCTCGTGGCATGGATTCGACGATGTAATTAATGTTCTTCTGAGATATTCTGTCCCAGGTAATCTGCACGTTACCTCGGTAAGCTTCTAGTGTATATATGTACCATGTTTAGTTCAGGTTAGAAAGATTAGGAAATTGAGAAGGCCACTGATGAAAATTTATAGCGGAAGCTTCAAAAAAGTGTAAAGTAACCAGCACGATATGATAAGGTGCATTATCCTGTTGAAACATTGAACCACATAGCATATGCAAAATAGAGAGCTATAAAAACATGCAATGATAAAATAGATTCAGCCACATTAAGTTAAAATGTCTAAAGGCAGAAAACATGCTCATTTTACGCACTCTTTGAGTATGATTTGTTCAGATAATCACAATACGCGAAGCCGAAATTTTTTTAAGGTGATCGCCAAATGCGTGAAAGGGAATGAATCCACCGTTATGATTGGATGCGATTGCCGGAAGGCCCAGTAGAATATAGACCACTAAATAATGCTGGTTGTTAATTGAAGCTATTAGTTTTAATAGATCGAATTTCTACAAGAAAATTGAGAACCTAGAGTCTAATATAGATGAAAAGTCAATACCAATGGACACAATTTATCATTGAATAACTTCTTTTGGACTTTTGTCACATCATCCGCACCTCGTGCTACCTCTAAGCCCCGAGCACCGTCGGCAACGACTGAGGTAGGGAGAGGCTTCGATGGCATCTGGAATATAACTCAGTTTTATTTAACAATGGCTTCAGCTTTTGTTTGGGGGCACATGACGGCTGAGGATAAAAACAAGACCTAGTAGGAGATGAAGTATTCAGTTTTCCACAGAAGGATATGTTCATCGTAGAGTGAATGTTTTGATATTGAGTGCAATTCCTTACTGTAGCAGATCACATTTATACCCATATTCACTAAGAGAATTTAAGTGTAAGATCTTATGATCTTTTATTTGCCCTGTTGTTTATATCATTGTTATTATTTGGATCACGCAGGTGAACAAATAAATGGTTATAGACATAAATTGAGACCAGAAACTTAGAAATACAGCCTTAGGGATCGCTAAAAGAAATAATTGTCTCCCGCAAATAAATAATATTTCCTATTTTTTACGGTTCCATAATAAATACAAATAACTTTTAATTTTCATATTTTTAAGTTTATAAACTTGCTTGACTTATTTTAACACGTGTCAGTTTAAACCCTCTTTCGTTAAATGTTAGTGAATTAGAGGGTTAGTGTTTACTAGTAGAAGCATAACAACCAGCACTATTTCCGTGAAGGGGTACATCCTCATCTTGTTCCGTACCTCGAAATATTGATAAATCCAACTTTTCAACAGGATAATGCTCGTTCTCATATGGCTCTGGGTGCCGTACACTTCTTTGAAGCCATAAACTTTCTTCAGTAGCCTCCTCGATTTCTTGATATTTCTCTAACTAAACCTACTACATATATGATACACAATAAAAGTATTTGTAATACTGGCTAAAGAGTTTTTCACAATATGTATTTTATCATAATAACAGCATTCTTCAAAAACAGTTAACATTTTATGTTCAATGAGATATTTTAAAATTGTGTCAGTTAAAAATAATCATTTGTCGAAAACATCCTAGAAAATATCCTCAAAATTATGAATTAATTTCTTGAAAGCTATATAGGCCGTTGTTACAACATTTATTACTTCTTCACGAGGATGATTTAAAATTTTAACCAGGTTATAATGGTCTTCGACTGTATTATTGAAAACTAATTTTATATTGGAAAATTAACACTCAAGTTTGTTTAAAGCAATAAAACAGCAATACATACTTAAATAGGTTATTGGTGGCATTTTATCTCAATGTGCCCCAATATCACAACTTTGAAGACTAATTTTAGTTAATATATTTTGTAAGCGGTTAAGGCTTAGATTGAACTCATCATCAGGTTTTTTTGTCAAGGTTCATAGAATTGGTCTGTACTAAATTATCCATAATTATGGGATTTTAGAATTAATACAGATTAAATTTTAAGTCTCTTTTTGGAATCATATAGCTGCTGCAGTTTTTAACAGCAGAAAACAAACAGATTTTCCTTGCCAACTCTTAAAATCAGGCAAGGATAATATTTGATTTCTAAATATAGCCAGTTATTAAATTTTTTTTTTAAGTAAACCGAGTCAAAAATATAACACAATAGTTTGATCGGATGCAGATAAATAACACTGAGCTCATTTACGGGTAAAAAATGACGAATTGCCTTGCTGTTTAGAACATTATTATCACTAATTGTGCAAAAAAGTATATACCTCATTTCTTCCAAATATTCTATTATAGTCGTGATAAAATTGTAAAGTATGTCAAGTTCATTTTTGAAACAAGACATATATTAACAACTTCTTTAATGTTCGAGCATACACTAATTATCAATAGTATTTAAGCTGATATTCCTAAAGCATTTTCAATAACGGCTACTCCCACAGTATTACCACCATTATAGCCTAATATGGCTCAATATGAGTTTTGTCAAAAAGGAAAATAACATATTTTTCATTGTCACTTAAGAAACTCAAATATAATATCAGGACAAGTTAAAAAAAATCGTTTCATCAATATAAGGATCGATCAAAGATTTATTACAAATGACTTTTAATGTCTCAGTAAATATTTGTATGTCCAAGGACTTATACTAAAATGAACTGAACAGAGAATCATAATATTAGATGAGTATCTATGTCTTTCTTTTGGTATAATAAGCAAAGACCACTGTTTAGATACGAAATTTCAACATTTAATAAACTTTTCATCAAAATCTTTCTAATTTTTTACAATAGCTAAAACAAATTTTCAATTTATCAGAACTAGGCCTACTTATAGAATTACTTGAACTAAGTATTCTGAGAGTATTATCAATTTTACTATCTAAAGGAATTGACATCATCAATAATACCGATCAAAATTTTAATTTCGTCCAAACTGCTAGCACTAAATGAAATTTTTGCTTTTGATATTAACAAAATTTAAATAATGTTATTTTATCTCCGTTGTTTATTGAAAATCAGTCTTTTTAACTTTAAAGGTAATACATAAACTTAATAATTTATTGAACATTTTGAAAATATGTTGCTTTTTTATGACTGTTATGTTCCTGCTTAATTTCTCCAACCGATTTTATAAAACGCACTTCATAGAGTTGTCTTAATTTTTCCTCTTTATTTTTACGGTTCTGCTTTTAGAAAAATATTTAAGAAATTTGGAACGTAGCTCTCCTTCAATCGAAGATATTTTAAACTGCATGAAACAATGTTACCTGTTTGTGGGTCCTGCTCTGAAATTGTCCGAATTATGTTACTTTCAGAAAAATGTAATTAGCAAACTTTGGACTCGTAATCATCCCGAGGGACAGCTTTAAGACATTTTTTTCGCAGACCACTATCGGTGGAAAAACCACAAATATGTACTTACGAACCATTCTTATAATATCCGTAATACCCCAGGACATAATAATTAATGTGCATCATAATAAACTGTTAATGAGTACACAAAATCACTTAGTATATCAACAATTGTGTGTGCGGTCGGCATTCCAGATTTCCGACAACATTAAACTAAGCTTACGATCTTACAAAACAGTGTGGACGCAATAAGTAAATTGCTTCGTTCGATTCTTTACAGTCACAAGTCTTATCAACCACATATTTATGCAGTTAGCCATCGGACTATTGACTCAGTTCAGTGTAGCTGACTACACGTAACATGTTATCTACTTAATAAGGGATACCAGTCAATGTATTCCTATAATTTAGAAAGTCGACTCAAATTGGCTGACGTCACAGCTCACTTAAAGTTAAGTACTGTTGTGGCCTTGTCTTCTAGGGAGTATTGATGTAGCACGCAATTATTCAATAAGTGCCAACAAATTAGTTTAAGAACAAAATATTTTCTTTGTCGATTTATTTTGGTTTAATGTTTAATACTAATAATACTATAATAATAAGAAAAAGAAAAGAAACAAAAAAAACAAAGAAAAAAAAAGTAAAACAATAAAATTTTAACGAAATCAGCTTAGTTAAAAATATAATGTTTGTAAAAATATGCTGTCACAAATGTTGTTTATTCTTAATACTATGTCGAACCACTATTAATCTTTTCATCGTGATAACTTAACAATTACTGAATTTTTTCTTTATGTTTTTTAACTGGCCTGCATATCAAACTTAATAAAATGTAACAAATATAACTGAAGAAAACAAAACCACAAAAAATAACGAGAATAACGTCAACTAAATATAACTGATACCAAGATAGTAAATGAATTGAACTTTTCAAATGATGTGCTCCATCATGTCTTAAAACATATTCAATCCAGTAAATAGCTTCATCTAAAGGTTTCATGGGTCTATCATGAAATAGTTTGGATCTACGTTTTGCAGCTTCTCTGTACCTAAAATCAAAAAAATATTCGCAGAGTATTAATACCACTAGAAAAAAATTAAGCGTTTTATTTGTTGCTTATAAATACATATATACAATATGTCTTTAAAGAGTCTGTAAAAAACGATACCGCAAATTTCTGAATCTAAAATATATTTCAAAAGTTGAGAGTTCAAAGAAAAATATAAAAAAAGCTTTAAAATACAAAAATAATATATATATATATATATATATATATATATATATATATATATATATAAATATATATATATATATATATATATATATATATATATATATATATATATATATATATATGAAGTAAAATGCGAACAGTAAATGCAAACTTCCCTTCATCATATCCTTTATGTGTTAGAGGTTGCACAGTTAGAATAAATTGTTGTAGAACACAATTTATCACATTTCACCACCATCGAGATGATGGCCTACCTGCACCACGATACCAAGAAGAAAGTCAAAACTTATCCTCCCTGCCACAGTGATACGGCAGAGGTACATGTTTCGTCTCTACTAGAGTCATCAGGGTACCGACATGCACCTGGCTATGCGAGGGACAGATCGGAAGGAAGCATGCAAATACTGAACGCGGCTTCCCCGACCTCCCGCCGGACGGCGTATATATGTTTATGCGGCTTTCACGGATTCCTCCGTGTGAGATGCAATAGCGGTGGATATATCCACATTATGCCGTTGTAGTGCTGAAATCACATTCAGCAAACGTACAACTATATGCAGCTCTGTATATGAATGAACTAAAATGCGAACAGTAAATGCAAACTTCCCTCCATCATATCCTTTCTGTGTTAAAGGTTGCGCAGTTAGAATAAATTGTTGTAGAACACAATTTATCCCATTTCACCACCATCGAGATGATGGCCTACCTGCACCACGATACCGAGAAGAAAGTCAAAACTTATCCTCCCTGCCACAGAGGTACACTACTAGACTCATCAGGGTACCGACATGCACCTGGTTGTGCAAAGGACAGATCGTTGCATTTACTGTTCGCATTTTAGTTCATTCATATACAGAGCTGCATATAGTTGTACGTTTGCTGAATGTGATTTCAGCACTACAACGGCATAATGTGGATATATCCACTGCTATTGCATCTCAAACGGAGGAATCCGTAAAAGCCGCATAAACATATATACGCCATCCGGCGGGAGTTCGGCGAAGCCGCGTTCCGTATTTGCATGCTTCCTTCCGATCTGTCCTTTGCCCAGCTAGGTGCATGTCGGTACCCTGATAAATCTAGTAGAGACGAAACATGTACCTCTGCCGTATCACTGTGGCAAAGAGGATAAGTTTTGACTTTCTTCTCGGTATGGTGGTGCAAGTAGTCCATCATCTCAATGGTGGTGGAATGGGATAAATTGTGTTCTACAACAATTTATTCTAACTGTGCAACGTCTAACACAGAAAGGATATGATGGAGGGAAGTTTGCATTTACTGTTCGCATTTTACTTCATTCATATACAGAGCAGCATATAGTTGTACGTTTGCTGAATGTGATTTCAGCACTACAACGGCATAATGTGGATATAGCCACTGCTATTGCTCTCACGCGGAGGATTCCGTGAAAGCCGCATAAACATATATATATATATATATATATATATATATATATATATATATATATATATATATATATATATATACTACATGTATATAAAGTAGTCATACTTATTATATACAGGTTGGTTAAAAAGTTTTGAAAGCGAGACCTATTAACCAGTACAGAAAACAAAATGTATACGCCATTTTAATATTTCATCTTCTATATGAACACACATAAAAGTTTATATCTATCTGTCAATTTATTCTTTGTTTACAAGCCATTTGAAGTTGACGTGTCAGTGAATTTTTATACAATGGACAAAAACCGAATAACGTGCAGTGATAAAATTCTTTATTTTGAAATGTTTGTCAGCAACAGAAATTCACATAAAAATTGTGAAAGTGTTAAAGGAATCAGCTCCTTCATCTCCAACTGTGCATCGATGGGTTTTAGAGTTTAAACGTGGTCGTACAAGCGTTGAAGATGAACCACGTAGTGGAAGTCCAAAAAGTGCAACAACACCAGAAATCTTTGAGCAACTCTATGATACAGTTTGTAAAGATTCAGGTGCGACTAAGCGTGAAATTGCTGATACCATAGGTATCTCGGACGAACGAGTACTCTATATTTTATACGAAGAATTTCGTATGAAAAAGCTATTCGGAAAGATGGTACCGCATTCGTTAACAATTCAACAAAAACTGAATCGAAAATAAATTTGTAAGCATAATTTGGAGCGTTTTAAGCAGAATAAAACCGATTTTGTGCTTCGTTTTGTAATTGTGGATGAGACTTGGATGATACCATCATGATCCTAAATTGAAACAAGAACATTTACAGTGGAGTGAAGCTGGTTGTTCAGCTTCAAAGCAGTTCAACTCAGAACGATCAGCAAAAAAGGTTATTGCATCAGTTTTTTGGGATTCAAAAGGGATTTTGTTGATTATTATCTTGAAAAAGGTAAAACAATCGACTCTGGGTATTATTGCAACCTTTTGGACTAGTTGAATAAAAAAGTTCGTGAAAAAAGACCTGACTTACAGAAGAAAAAAAAAACATTTTTCATCAAGACAATGCACGTTCTCACACAAGTGGTTTGACGATGGCTAAATTGAAAGAATTAAAGTACGAATTGCTTGAACACCCACCGTATTCACCACATTTGGCTCCCTCCGACTATTACCTCTTCAGGAATTAGAAACAATTTCTTCGTGGAAAGCGTTTCTCGTTCAATGAAGAAGCTATTGCAGCCGTGAAACATTATTTTGCAGAGCTTCCGAAAAATCATTACAAAGATGGTATAAAATTATTGGAGGATCGTTGGAATAAGTGTGTTGAAGTTGAGGGAAATTATATTGAATAAAAAAACTAATTTCATTAAAAAATACACATTCTTTCATTTTCGCTTTCAAAACTTTTCAACCAACCTGTACATTTTATTCCTTCAGATCGTTTCGATTCTTTTAAATCTTTTTTAACTGAATGTACCTGAGTTTTAAGTAAAGATTAATTACAACACAACAATTATAACAACGCAATCAATTATATTTAAAAATTAACTTATAAAATGTATTTTTAAAAGGCCAAATGAGAGTGTAGACACTACATTTTTAACACCATAACTGCATTGACTTGATAGTCAAGTCAATATCGGATATAACTTATTGTTATAATGCTAACGTATGATATAAATAGAATGAATTTTCAAAAACTTACTTCACGTTGTGCAAAATTTCTTGAATAGAGTTATTTAAGGTCTCCCCAGATAATTTTAGAAATGGTAGTTCAACAGCCATATCATGTTGAACCAGTTTTCTGACATTCATAAATTGATCCCCATAAACTGGAATACCAATAACGGGTACCCCATGGAATAACGCTTCGGTAGCACTTCCCATACCACAGTGAGAAATAAATGCTACTGTATTTGAATGAGCTAAAAAGAATAAAAATTAACTGGTAGTAGATAAACGGTGTTTTTTATAGAGATATAGAACTTTTAAATGGAATAAAACAAAGATGAATTTTTTAAATTGACATGAAATTTACTTCATTCGAAAGATAACCTTCTGGCATTATAATTTAAATATGACTTCTGGCATATGACCGCCACGGCTGGCTCGGACGTAGTCTAATCTGGAGGTCCAATTTTCGATGACTTTTTCCAACATTTATGGCCGTATATCGGCAATAACGCGGCGAATGTTGTCCTCCAAGTGATCAATCGTTTCGGGCTTATTGGCGTAGACTAGCGACTTCACATACCCCCACAGAAAATAGTCTAGCGGCGTTAAGTCGCACGGTCTTGGAGGCCAATTCACGGGTCCGAAACGTGAAATTATGCGGTTACCAAACGTTTTTTTCAATAAATCAATTGTGGCACGAGCTGTGTGACATGTTGCGCCGTCTTGTTGAAACCACAGCTCCTGCACATCATGGTTGTTCAATTGATGAACGAAAAAGTCAGTAATCATGGCTCTATAGCGGTCACCATTGACTGTAACGTTCTGACCAGCATCGTTTTTAAAGAAGTACGGACCAATGATTCCACCAGCCCATAAAGCACACCAAACAGTCAGTTTTTCTGGATGTAACGGTGTTTCAACATACACTTGAGAATTATCATCACTTCAAATACGGCAGTTTTGTTTATTGACGTATCCATTCAAACAAAAGTGAGCTTCATCGCTAAACAAAATTCGCTTATGAAAATCGGGATCAACGGCTATCTTGTTTTGGGCCCATTCACCGAATCTACGCCTTGCTAGGTGATCGTGTGGCTTCAATTCTTGCACGAGTTGGATTTTGTAAGTACGCAAACCAAGATCTTTCCGCAAAATCTTCCATAAAGTGAATGGGCACATATCCAATTCCTGTGCACAATGGCGGATAGACTGATTCGGGCCTTCCTCTACGCTACGCTCTACAGCACCAATGACTTCTTCTGGACGCACTGTACGACGTCTCTGTGGATGCGTATTATCATTTAGAGTAAACGTGGTGCGAAAACATTTCATAGTTAATCGAATTAATTGCTCTGATGGACGATTATATTGAGCGTAAAATGGATGTAGTGCGCGATACGTATTTCGAATAGAACCATGATTTTTAAAATAAATGTGCACAATTTGGAAGCGTTGTTCAGGCGTCAGTCTATTCATGTTGAAATGCCAAACCAAACTAAACATAAATCACTTGACAGCTGACAAAATGGCCGCCAGTTAAAAAAGTGTTGCCAACTTAAAGTTCTATACCTCTATAAAAACACCCTTTATATTAAAGATTATAAATTATAACACGACAGAGCGTTTGTAAGGCGGTTACTATATTTTTGGTGAATATGTGATGCCCCGGGATTAACATTATTTTTCAAAAAAATTAATAAATTAAAAATGTTTAAAAAGAAAAACTTATTAGGTTTATAAAAGAAAAAGTTCGATTGAAATCAATTTTATTTTAAAATAAATAAATAAATCGGAAATTTTAAAAAATAACAGAAGTACTTGCTTTAAAATTCCACAACAGAAAAACGCTTTATTAAATTTAAAATATTAAAATCAAATGATTTCCCTTTACCTATGACCAAATTTTTATAAATCATAGGTTTGCAAATTATGCCACAGACCCGCACTTCTTATTTCAACTCTTTACTAAATTAGAATAAAATATAAAATATGGCTCTAAACAGCACTATTTGCGACGTATTTTGTTCCGGAATGTTGAAAAATAAGTAAGCCAATGTAACTTCCGTTACGTAGGAATCACGCGCTTTTGTGTAAAAACAACGATCAAGCGACTTTTTCTTGCTAAACAAGTTAGATTGGAAAAATTCGGACTTTTGCTAAGATGTCACGACACATTTTATATAAATACTCTCTATGGAAAGTTAGTTAAAGACATGAGTTAAAATGTTAATTAAAAACGAGAAGACTAAAATGCAAAACGAGGAGTAGATTATCGAAAGTTTAAAACAAGAGTTGAGAATGAAAGTTAAAATCGGTAGTTCGAAAAGTATATAGACAGTAAAAACAGTGTATTTAGCAGCGTTTTTTAGTACTAGAAAAAGTTCAGTTTTTAAGAATTAAATATTCTCTCAAAATTTTATTATGCATAAAGTTAAAAAGTGAATTTTTTGCTGGAAAGTTTTTGTATTTTTATTAGTACCAAGGTGGCCCAAATAACTATAGTTGTATTCCCAAGGTCTGCAATTTTTAGAAGTATTAATAAAGTGTTTAAATATACTCTCTGGGTTTTAAATTATTAGAAACCCAAGCAGAAAGTACTCTAGGACTCTTTTGACTTATAGTAGCTCTAGCCTATAGAAACTAAATAAATAAATAGTTAAAAGGGAAACAAAATGACCAGACACTACAAATATAATGTCAATTGTTACTTAACATTGCTAAAAAGTTTTTTAGTAATTTCTTTTTAAACCGGAACTAAATGATGCTTAAAATAAGATTTAAAGTATGGATTTTCTGAGGTACTAAAGAATACCGGACGAAATTGTAATCCAATCAATAATAAGCATATTGGTACAAAAGGCTTACCTAAAATATCACTCTGAGGAAACCACTTCGAAACTATAACGTTTTCTGGTAAATTTTTCAAATTTTCATCCTCAAATTTCCATAATACCTTTTGCTTTAAGTTTTTAAAAACAGTTATTATTTCTTCTATAGTTCTCCTAGATAAAATAGAACTTTGAATATTTGATCCCATGCTGAAAAATATAGCTCCATGTTCTGCGGAATCCAGAATCTTTTGGATATTTTCAGGCAACTTCTTCAACTTTATATGTAGTCCACCCACTTCAACCACTGATGCTGTTAGTGGTACACTTTGTGAGTTGCTAACATGAGAGCATGTCAGCATGAGACTTGCGTTGTAAATAAAATCATCCAGAATGTACTTTTTTGGAAAATATTTGTGAACCAATTTTTGATGTTCTGGAAATGTGTACATTTCCTTATAGTACTTGTCATACCAAAGTGCCATGGTGTTCTTAAACCTTTCATAAAAATCCATGTAAGTCGTAAATCTAGTTAACATGATGGGAAGATAGGAGGGGATATTTGGAATTCCTACTAAATGTGTGTTCCATTCTGATACAGCTATAGAACTAAATAAAACCTGCAAAACAGAAAATTTATTTATTTATTTATTTTATGCTATTATTTTTATTTTAAAAACATAGACTTAGTAAACTGCCTCACAAATTTATGACTATAAACGAAAATATGAAAGCAGACCATTTAAACTCTTTTCGTTGAGACAGAGATATTCCGGAGATACAATTTTGTTACCGAAAGCAGTTAAGCAAGTTCACCTAACGAGGCTGCTTGGATTCGAAAAGGTGATCGTCCTCGAATGACCCGCAGCTATGGTGAGATTTCAAGGGCCAATAGAGGCCTAAGCATCGATAATCTAGTCTCACCGGCCTCTTTTTCATTCATTCATTCATTCGTTCAAACCCTTTTAATCTGTTGAGAGAAAATTGTTATTTGACATTAAGAGGACTCTAAGAAAAAATATTTATTTGACTCGCAAAATTTAATCTTAAAAATTGCAAATTTGCGATGTTAAACCTAAACATATTTATGTAATTTTGCGCATGCCTACTTCAAAATATTCCTTTGTTTTGGAAAAACGTAAACCTATACTATATAACACACAAATAAATAATAAGTCACAAATTGCATCAACTCAAAAGCTAAAAACTTAAAAAAATGGCGTCTAACCGATTTTACTAGTTCGATATTATGATATTGGCTGTGCTTATACTGATGAGTAAAAAATTTTCAAAAATATACTTTGCGTCCTTTTTTGCACAAAATTTTGACCATTTTATGTAATGTTTAAGATCGAATAACCCACTAAATGGACTAAATAGGGGTTTATAAAAATTAAAACAAATTACGTTTGTAAGTATTGAGAACAGTATAAAATTGATTAATTTAAAAATAACACCTCTAAATACGGCCAAACCTATAACAAAAAAGTACTAAATATATAAGTAAAAATAAGATTGTTAAAATAATTGTAATGGAAGATAATTCTTTTTAATCGACAGTAGACAGGCAATAAAATTAAGTCTGAAATCTAAGAGCAAAGGTTACTTTAAAAGTGTTCATAATATAATCTAACCATCGAAATGTACTTTTGCAGATAACAGAAATTATACAGGGTGATTCAAAAATCGATCACGAAACTTAAGGGGGTGATTCTACTTGACAAAATAAGGGTAGAGCTTCATATAATTTTTTTTCAAAATGTCATTCGTTTTCGAGTTACAAGCCGTCCAAGTTCAAGTTTTTATTTTTTGTTTTTTGAATTACTCGCTTACAGGAAAACCGATTTGACTAATATTTGAAAGATAGTCTTCTGCGCTTCATCATTTTAGTAACAATTCACATTGATTGTTTGCCGCTAGAGGGCACTTTACCTACATTGAAAATTGTTTTTTTGTCATAATTTTTTAGTGTTGACAGCTACAGTAGTTTTTGGCATAATTTCTGAAAGACTGATGCCAGGCCTTTAAAAAAGGTGCTCTTTATTTACATCGCTAAACCCAACGGTTTAGACGTAAATCACCCTTAAAAATTAAGTGGTAAATTTACTTTTCGCATTTCATTACCACCAGCTACCAGGTAAATAGCTATCAAAGTATACTAGAGCTGTCAGTTTAACATCAAATAAATTCGCTTTTTAAACTATTTAATTTATAATCTTAAAATAACTAATAATGGCTAATCACCAATATTCAAATATCGAATATTGTGATATCCATTTTTGTTATGGAAAAGCAAATGGTAATGCAGAGTTGGCAAGAAGATATTATATGGAGAGTTATCCGGAAAGAAATATCCCTCATGCTCAAACATTTTCCAGTGTGCACAGGAGGCTTGCGGAATGTGGTTCCTTTAAAAGTTATAATGGAAATAGGGGAAGACCTAGAACTGCTAGAAACGTGCAACAAGAAGAAAGAGTGCTTGAAATTATTGAAGATAATCCAGGTATTAGTACTAGAAAAATTGGGAATGAAGTGCGGCTCTGTCAGGCTAGTTCATGGAGGATACTAAGAGAAGAACAACTCTACCCGTTTCATTCAAAAAAGGTGCAGGCTCTTTATGACGATGATCGGCCGAGACGGTTGGAAATGTGCAATCAGATCCTAGCTAAGTATGAACACGATAATCGATTAATTGGCGTCATATTATTCACTGACGAAGCTGGTTTCACTCGTGATGGCATAACAAATCTACACATATGCTTACGAGAACCCAAACAATGTGGTAGAAACGAAACATCAGCGTAGATTTTCACTAAATGTGTGGGCAGGGATAATAGGAGATTACCTTATTGGTCCTCATTTCTTTGATGGCCCATTAACTGGTGACGTATACTTAGATTTTATCCAAAATCGTCTTCCATTGTATCTGGAAGATGTGCCATTGGAAGTAAGGGCCAACATGTGGATCCTCCAAGACGGAGCTCCGCCCCACTTTAGTATACGTGTCCGACAGTATTTGAATGCAACGTATCCTGAGCGATGGATAGGACGAAGTGGACCATTGGCATGGGCAGCGAGGTCACCAGACCTTAATCCTATGGATTTTTTCTTTTGGGGTCATTTGAAACAATTGGTGTACGATATTCCAGTAATCAACGTCGAGGATCTTCGCTTCAGGATAATCGAAAAGTGCCAAATTATTAAAGAAACACCAGAAATTTTTCATCGAGTTAGGCGACATTTTTTGAAGAGTGTTAGGAAATGTATGGAAGAAAATGGGGGACATTTTGAGAATCTTTTTTAGTTTGTTTAGTACTGTTTCATTAATTTTTATCGATTAAATGTATATCGCAATAATCCATAATATGAATATTTACTGATTAGCCATTATTAGTTATTTTAAGATTATAAATTAAATAGTTTAAAAAGCGAATTTATTTGATGTTAAACTGATAGCTCTAGTATACTTTGATAGCTATTTACCTGGTAGCTGGTGGTAATGAAATGAGAAAAGTAAATTTACCACTTAATTTTTAAGGGTGATTTACGTCTAAACCGTTGGGTTTAGCGATGTAAATAAAGAGCACCTTTTTTAAAGGCCTGGCATCAGTCTTTCAGAAATTATGCCAAAAACTACTGTAGCTGTCAACACTAAAAAATTATGACAAAAAAACAATTTTCAATGTAGGTAAAGTGCCCTCTAGCGGCAAACAATCAATGTGAATTGTTACTAAAATGATGAAGCGCAGAAGACTTAGCCTATCTTTCAAATATTAGTCAAATCGGTTTTCCTGTAAGCGAGTAATTCAAAAAACAAAAAATAAAAACTTGAACTTGGACGGCTTGTAACTCGAAAACGAATGCCATTTTGAAAAAAAATTATATGAAGCTCTACCCTTATTTTGTCAAGTAGAATCACCCCCTTAAGTTTCGTGATCGATTTTTGAATCACCCTGTGTAATTTTATACATGAACTTATTTAGTTGATAACCTTATTTATCTGAGAAATGGTGTCATTAACTAAATGACTAAAGACTTATTTCTACTATCACTATTTTTGTTAAAATTATCTTAATGTTACAGAGTCATTATACTACGATAAAAATAAACTAATTTGTGTAGACAAAAGGATTTTCGCACCTGAGAAATGATTAACAAACAGCTTGTCAAATTATTTAAAACGGAGCATAAACATTTGTAAAATAATCACAATTTGTTAGCAATTGAACAGAATTGTGCTCGTTAAAAAAAAAGTTTTTCCCGCTTTATCGTTTCCTTTATAAGTTATATTCATGGGTGTTAAACCATATTAAGACAAAAATATTATATATTTTATTTTTAGGATTTTTTTATATCTATTTATTTTCCTTTAAATCTTTATCTATTTTCATTGTTAAATTTCTTATAATACGGCTTTTTACTTTTATTGCAATTAATTACAGATAAAACAATATTTTTTCTTAAGTAACCGAAGTTGCTACGATCCCAGGCAACCGTCGTAGGAACTTGGAAATAATTTCCAGCGAGTCTTGTGAGACCGCTTTTACTATAAATACTTTCTTCAGAAACCTGGTTCCCGTATCCTCGACAGTGTGATGTGAAAGGTGATGTGAATGGCGATCGGAATGGCGATGTGAACTTTTTGACAGTAAAAGCCGTATTCTTGAAAAGCCAATGTTGCCAAATACGAACGTGCTAAAAATAAAATGGATGACAGATTGAATTGAGCTGTCATACCGAAAATGTCCGTAATATATTTGGTTGCCATTTTAGGCAAAAAGTAGTTTTAGTACTTTAAATTAATCTTCAAAAGTAAATAAAATAGTGTTGTTATTTTTGTGAAGTTATTGATTACCATTACAATATTTGTACTTTGCCTTGATTAAACTTACCTTAAATTGACACTCTAGAACTGTTCAACAAAAATGCATACAAAGAGCCAAGTACTTGAAGATTCTAATATATATAAAAAAAAGAGATATCAAGAAAAGCAGCAATCATATACACAAAGTAATATACTGACAGTAATTGCAGAAAGTCAGCACTGATAAACCTTGAAACGGTGGAGATTACAACTCTACGTAGTATGACTAAAAACCATCATCCCAATCCACTACGGAAACTATCCAGTCAGTTATTAATATGAATTCACAAAGTATCCAGCCTCTTACTGCAAGATGTTCTGTCCTGACAAGTAAATTTGAAAGAAAATTTGAAACTTGAACAATGATAGTGAAACTGTTTACGGACCGACACCAAAGGCCAGACAGAAGACGTCCATTAAAGATAGTGGGGGATAGTAGTGAACATAACCCGATTCGCTCGATCCCCCCACTCCTCGACCTTGACCTTGACCTTGCTTCACCCCTCTTTGGCCCCGCCCACATGTCCTTGTCATTGACCTTGAAAGTGCACGTGTGCTTTGGCCTTGGCCTTGTGTTCAAGGTTGTGTGTGTGACCTTGACCTTGACCTTGGTCGAGACGACCTTGACTTTGTTGAAGGTCATCTTGGGTGTGTGACCTTGAAGTAGTTATTTGTGCATTGTAATAGTGTGGGATGATCTTGAAATGATTTTGACCTTGCAAATTGTTCTATAAATTGTGTGAGTCTACTTGCATTCATTCAGTGTGAAATGTCAGATACGGAACTATCTAAAGAAAAAATTATAGAGCAAGTCGGCAGAGTAATTTGTTTATATCAGAGTAATTTAAAAAGTTTGTGTGATTTTGAAGAGAAGGATCTAGCATTTTTTCCTCTCGAATATTTAAAAACTTGCGTTGATACGCTGAGTTTACGGCAAATTTGGGATAAGCTGCCAGCGTCATATCGGTGTAACAAGGAACTACAGTTAAGCTTACCCTGTTACATTCACTATGAACAAATATATCGTCATCATATAGATGGGCCACCACCAGCAATAAAAAAGTGTCGTGAATGTAAAAATGAGTGAATAATATGAATAGTGCTTTGCAAGAGACAGTAAAAAAATTGGGCGATGAGTTCACTGAAACGGCTAATAATTATTTCAATGATGCAATGAAAAGTCGAGCAGAATGGGCGTCGCGCTATTGTGATTTGGCTTATGAATATGAAAAGGCTGCGAATGCATGTCGTAAATATTGCAGCAAAACAATAAATTTACAAGACTTTGTTCGTGAGATAAAAAAGTTGGGGTTTAGTGACTGTTTGGAAAAACTGATTAGGTTCATTGCAGATCCGGTTGTGTTAGATGAAATTAGAGTGTAGGACTTAAGTTTAACGTAGTAGTAGTTAATATGGAAAGTTTAGTGCGAGAAATGTACGAGGAATTTCTAATTTCTGCAGCCTGTTCGGAATTTTACGCATATGAAATGCAAGATTCGGAGGCTCAGGACTTTAGTGTATTTTTTAAGTATATGGACCATGCCGAAGTGTGTCTTTTAGCTAGTATAGTTTGTAAGAATTTTCTTAGATATAAAAACAAACAATTATTATTGAACAAATTAAGGAAATTAGGTTTAGGTGATAATGTTAAACGCATAGAAGAATGGCAGAAAAAAATCAATGAATAAAGTACATAAAATGTAGTTATTTGTTTCATTATATTTTGTCCTTGAAGTTATCCTTATACCAATTTAAATGTGTGACGTCATTTGACCTTCAATACTCCTCCCACTATTTCTATCGTTAAGCTACCCCCACCATTGTTACAATTCGACCTTGAAACCCCGCTATAAAGGTTCATGGGAGAAGAAGTGACTTCAAACAGTCGCAGATATCAGTGGCATAAACATCAAATATTGTGTTCGTGTAGTGTTCTGAAAGTGCTTTTATATTCACGGTAATTTTTGGATTTATATACCATTTTTTTCAATAAGGAGTATTGCAAAAGAAACTCTAGATGAAATTAATGAAATGTTTAGCAAAGATTTCGAGGTTTTAGAGAAAAAAAAGGTTACCGAAATGATTGTAGGCAAAGTGTATAAAATTGTAAAGATGGTTTCAATGACTACACGATTTGGTAAAACTCTTTTAGTGGCTTTACACGATGACGGTGATAATAGCACATTTGAGACTTTTTTACCAAAACGTGTGGCCGAAACACTACCTGACGATATTGTAGATATTATGAGTAAAACTAAAGATAAATACACTCTAACTTATTTGGGGCAGGGCACTAGAGTTTTTGGAAACAATACTCGAACATTATTACGTTTTGGCTCATTGGAGTAAATTGTATGTAAATTGTTTGAAAAAAAGGATGTAATTAAATTTAAAATATAGTTGCACATGTCAGAATACTTACGCGTGTTCATTATTTCTGTTAAAGATGTCTGCTGATGCGACGACGACGACGACGACCGCCAACGAATGTGTAGATAGATACATATTTTGGTTGGGGAGAGAATTAAGAAATAGGGCTCACGATATGTTAGATAGCGTAAATGATTGGTCGCATATTGATGTAACCAAAGATCAATATAAGAACGAGATCAGGGATACAATCAATTTTATGGCTGGGGCACACTTGTGCGACAAATTTTTATATGGTTCCATAGACATGGATACATTTTGTGCTGAAATGGTTGAAGAAGAATTAAAAGAATACCTCGTCAATATTCCACATTTACCAGGTGAGCTTGCTGCAAAATATGAATTGGTTTCTGCAACAGCAACAGCCCAAGACGTTGACGATCGAAATAGTGTCGGATGGGATAGAATTTTGAGCAACGAAAACGAAGACATGGAAAATTAATTTTTTATAATTTTTGTATTTGTGCAATTAAATAACTGTAAATAAATATCTATTACAATCACAGTTTTATTTTATTTCTTTTATAAACATACCAACCCAGTAGATCATAGTCAGTGTTTCTTTTTCTCAGCTGAAATATTTAATATAAGTAGGGCAAATAAAAATAAAATAGTTTAGTAAAGATTGAAAATGAGTCGAGGAAACAACACAATTGATAAATTTGGTCGTCAGAAATATAATGAAAAATATCATATATTATCTGGGCCACAAGGGATTGGTTTTAAACTTACAGCGGATGGGCAGTATGATATGGGTGGAAAAATCATAACCAACTTAGGCGAACCTAAAGATGATGACGATGCTGTGACAAAACACTTTGTTAATAGAAAGTTTTACAATTTTGTAGTTGTAATATGTGACATATTTAACAAGGATGTCCTCCCCATGATATACAAAAATAATAGTGAGCTTAAAACAAAAATTGAAGTTATGCAGAAAATACTCTATCATCAGCCTTTAAATGACTCATTAAGCGCACTGTCGTACGACTCGACTTCAAAAAAAATCTAAAAAAAGCAGGTTAAAGAATAGGAGAACGCACTCCGAGTGGCATAGCCTTGAAGATAACGTCGTAGTCGTCGGTGAATTGGACCTTCCCTCCAAGAATATTGAAATGTTATTTATGTGTATGATGTTTTATTGTCATTGTTTTTAATAATGAAGATTGAAATAAAAAACTTTATTTTACAATATATTGTTTATTTATTTTACATTTTAAATAAAAAATATAGTCATACAATATGTTATTTAAACAATATTAGCTTTATCTATCCAAGAGTTGAAGTGGTTGGGAAATCCTAGCCATTTGACAAATAATTGTTCGATGTGATTTTTCTTGCGTTGTCTAAGGACCTTTTCTACTAGATAAACGTCAGGACTGCTTGTTTTTTGTAGTTCTGATTCGTAAAAACACCCTCTTATAGGCTGACCTTCTAACGATTCCAACAAGTAAGTAGGTGGATTTGTAACGTTAACTTTTACAACTTTAAACAATTCGGTTGACCAAGAGGGCGTATATCCTTTCTCGAATAAGCTTTTGTACTTGCTAATACGCACAATGTCACCCATGGAAAACTTAAATTTTTTAGGTACAATTTTTAAATAATCATATGCTTTAATATGTGTTTTTTCTTGCACGTCTGCAGGCTTCATTCCAATGGTGCGATGTTTCGAATGGTTATAGGTTTTTGTTACTGCCGATAATATATGTATCCATTTGTAAGATCCTCTTGTCGAGAATTGTTTATATAAATTATTTTTTAAAGTCCTTATGACTCGCTCAACAATTGCAGCTTTCTTTGTGCTGTAAGTGGAATAATGATTTATATTATATTTTTTCATCAGGGCTTGAAAGTTTGTATTATAGAACTCCTTTCCTTGATCACTTTGCAGATTTGTTGGTGTATATGATGCCTCTTCAATGATGCTTTTCATCGCATTAGTAACTTCTATACCAGTCTTGTTTTTTATGGCTTTGGTATAGACAAATTTCGAGTAACAATTTATACAGACCAAAATATAACGATAACCATCGTTTTCATCAGCATACTGTTGCATTTCAGCCAAATCAATTTGCCACAAATCTCTGTATCCTTTTATTATCGTGCGCCGTCTTACAAAATTTTTTCTAGCCGTTCTATGTAGTTCATTAACAATCTTGATTTTTTCTAGACTGGGCTCCATATTATTAGTAATACTAAAGGTTTCAGATCGAAGGAAGAACTGAATAATATCATTAAATATTGAGCTTAATATATTATATCTTCTTCTCGTAATTCCTCTATGATTGACATAATTTCATTTTCGTGTCCAGTGTGACCGGCCATTTTGGAACTCCACAACAAACGTAAACGATCCACCAACTCTTTAGCTTTGTTCCAGTAGACATATTGAAATTTTTTCGAAGATAATTTCTTTTTTGTGGGTAACTGTAGTTTTTCCGAGAGATTTTTTCTTGTAATAGTACCACCTAATTTTGTGCCCATTATCAGAGGTTTAATAATTCGTAAATATTTGTTCCATCTGGTCTCCCGTAAACCATCACTTTTTTTAAAATTGTTGTAGACAGCATTCGTTGATTCCAAAATTTCCTTGTACGTTGAAAGTACATTATCACTTAATTGTTGTTGTTCCTTGCCTACACTTGGGGGTGTTTTAAGAAATAACAAATCATAAAGTGCCGGTGATCCACCATATTCTGCAATATTTTTCCCTTTTTTGTATAAGACAATATTTCCATTTCGAAAACGCACCTCTAAATTACCAATAAAATTTTTGTTATGATCTGTTTTTGAACCAAAACGTACACCATATACAGTATCGTATAGAGATGGTTTCGAACGTAATCCTTTCAGGTGTGCGTTTAAAGTATCGGAAGTTGTGGTGTCAGCGGATGCGAGAGATGTATTAGTTGATGTCGAGGGTGTATCAAACACCGATTGGCTAATATCTTCTTTTGAAATGCGATGCTGCTGCTGCTGCTGCTGAATAGGTGTGGAGGTTTGAAAGGAATGTGTAGGTTGGGGAAAACCTGATATTTGAGTCGACTGCACTGATGTACTGAGACTATGTGACTTTGTAGCTGGATAATGTTGTTGCTGTTGTTGTTGCTGCTGCTGCTGCTGCTGACGTTGCTTAACCACATCAGATATAGTTGTCAACGGCTTAGAAATGGGTTCGTAAAACTTTTCCAATTCCACAACATTAAACTCTTTAGCCGCTTTAATTTGTTTAAATTTTTTTCTGACGGCATTGGTAGCTTCCACTAGTTTACGTTTTAAGTCGATCGCGTTATTCATGATGTTAACAAAGGACGTTTCAACAATCAAATGAGCATTTTCTCTTATTATTACAGTAATATATAGCTATCAAATCCTTTGCGGTATCTTCCCGATTTCACATCACTGTCTTTATCAATTACTAAAAATCCATACTTATTATCCCAACATTTTGAGCACATTTCTTGAAATTGAGTAAAAGTTAGATCCGGTGAAACGTGGTCGGAAAATATGTGTTTCATATTCAACTCATCTTGTTTAAACATAATAATAAAATTGGCGTTGTCTCGCACAAGCTGTTTAGGCACTCGCGAATATGTTTGCGCTAGGTAAAAGGAGTCGATATTTTTATGACGTCCCATGCTAAAGTACGATCTTATAACATCTTGTTTTTCACATATAACATCATCAAAGATAAATATAGAGTTTGGTTTTGCATCGGACGGTTCCACAATATTACTGGAATCACTAAAGGCATAGTAGCCTAAACCTTTGATGGGCGCTAAAATTTTCCTTAAATACTCATATTTCGGTTGATACAGAGATTTCGAGTAAATATAGACATTTTCGAAACGTAGCCCAAGGGGGTGTGTAAGCAGCGAAATCATGACATTAGTTTTTCCACAATTGGATGGACCAATTAACAGGCCGCGAATAGAGGAAGGAAGTAGAGGACCGTGTCTCTTCATTATCTTCTTTTCAAATCCAAGTCCGACTTTTTCATCGAGATTGTCAATAGGAAGTTTTTGTTTAAGATCGAAAACGCGCATCTTAGGAAAATTTGATATTTTATAGGCAATTTTTCACAAAAACTGTCATTCAGATGCCGAGCGTCAAACGAAGTGGACGGTCTCACGTTTCCAACAAAACTGGATACGGTATTGTGAATTCGTTAATAAATAAATTACCATTCGAGGTACACATTCCTGGTTATCAATATTGCGGACCCGGAACAAAAGTAATAAAACGTGTAACAAGAGGTGATCCAGGCATTAATCCTTTGGATGCCGCATGCAAAAAACACGATTTAGCCTATTTACATAATAAAGACAACATAAGTGCGAGACATCGAGCGGATTACGAGCTCGAACAAAGTGCTTGGAATAGAGTAAAATCGAAAGATTCCAGTTTAGGTGAAAAAACAGCAGCTTGGTTAGTTACAAACATTATGAAAGGAAAACAACGTTTTGGTATGGGTGTACCATCATCATTATCAACAAAAAAAACATCTAGTAAAGGCACGCGTCATACAAAAAGGAAAGGTGTTAATAAAAATCGACATGTTCGGAAAGCCAGTTTCGGAACAGCTATTCGACAAGCAGTTCGAAGGGAATTATTAAAAGCCGGAAGTAAAAATGTGTTGGAAAAAAATGTCATGAATGCATCTAAAATAGCTCTGTCGGCAGCACGTAGATCGGTAAAAGCGGCAGGTGGCAAAAGGAAGGTTCGTACACCGAGAATAATACCGATTCCTAAAACTGGTGGAATATTACCATTAATACCAATTTTTGCCGGGTTATCAGCTTTGGGTTCATTAGCCGGTGGGGCAGCGGGAATTGTGCGCGCCATAAAAGCAGTAAAAAAAAGCAATGAAGATAAAACCGGTGCCGGCCTGTATTTAAAATCGAAAGGAAATGGTTTGTTTCTAAAGCCATATCGTAAAGGTATGGGATTATTTTTAAATCGTAGATCAAAAAACTAATTGAATCCCTACCTCGAAGACCACTATCTAACATCGATATAGAAAAATATGCCAAAAAGAAAAGAATAGGACACTTTCGAGGCGTTTATATGAGGGATTTATTACCTAGACAAGGTCCTCGACGTTACGAAGCAGCAATAGTGAATTTGGATAGTACGCGTGGTGCAGGGACTCATTGGGTAGCTTATAGAAAAAATAATTCTAAAGTAACATATTATGACAGCTTCGGCGATTTACCCCCACCGATCGAATTGGTACGATATCTACAAACGGGATCGGAACCATCAAAAATTATTTACTATACATACGATCGTCAGCAGGATTTTGGAACAGTCTGGTGTGGACATTTGTGCTTAAAGTTTCTTGTCGAATCATCAGCGTAAAAGACGTCATCATCATCATCGTCACCATTAACACCGCAAATGGATCGCAATAACTATACTAAAATGTTGCAATCACTGAAAGCATTTCATCTAGCCGGTGGATTAAGGAAAATGACCGTGAAACAGTTAGAAAACATGCCCAAGGAAGTAATGATTGCATTAGCCCCAAATGAAATTCCATTCGTTTGGGAAAAGTTGCCGGAGCACCTTAAAAGCGATATCGATATATTAAAATATCAGTGCGGTTGCAAACATTATTTCAGCAGCAGCAGCAGCAATTTAAACGAGGTTATGACTGATGAGGATCTTACGGCTAGAAAAATATTTTGTTGTTATTGCAAAATCAGCGATGTGCGCATAAAAGCAGAAAATAGCATAAAAACATCACTATCTAATGCAGTGAGAAAAGGTGTGACGATGAATCTTTTTAAATGTTGCCGCTAAGAATAAAACCGAGATGTGTGATGTTTTAATGGTTAGTCATGTCTTATACGTTCACACTAACAGGACACTCGAGCGTCTTAAGCGCCGATTTTTATCCACCAGTCGAATTAAATAGAGAAAACAAATATGGTCTGGCATTGTTGGGATTTTACACATACAATTCAATTTTTAATGTGGACGAAAGCAACAATAAGTTTGCCTACATGAAGGAGGGTTACACCACCGAGCCGATACAATTGCAGATTCCACCTGGGGCCTATGAAATAGATGAGATAGGTAAAGCTATGTTGGAGGCTTTGAGGATTTCAACTGAAGAAAAGAACGATGGAATCTTTTACTTGGTTGCTAATAATAATACGCTGAAATGTGAACTGAAATCCCAATATACTATAGATTTCCGGGGAGAGGCGAGTATCGGTAAAATGTTAGGATTTAATCATACAGTGTTAAAAAGAGACAAAAAGCACGAATCAACCGAGATGGTGGAAATAATGAAAGTACGCATCATACGCGTAGATTGTAATATAATTTCCGGAGCATATATGAATTCGGTGGAAGGTCATACCTTGTTCGAATTCGATATCGACGTGGAGCCCGGTTACAAAATCAGTAAAGAACCACAAAATAATATTTATATGCCGTTAATGCCGGCAGGACGTCAGTTTATCGACAACATTACTCTTCGCATCTTGGACGATAGCGGTGATCTAATCAATTTTCAAGGCGAGAAAATAATCGTGAAATTGGAACTGAAGAAACTTTCATAGAAATGGGTTTTTGCTTCAATCGTCAATTGTGTGTGCTGTCGACTAAGATGGGGGAACCGCCGAAACATAATAAAAGTAAAAGAAGAGTTAACGTCAAGGTTAGTCGTCGTCCAGACGTTAGATCACAAACATCTCAACAGTTATCTGCCGAAGACTATAAATTTTTAAAATCAATCGGTCTTAAAGTGCGAAAATGATTTCCACCACCAGCGATAAAATAGAGGTTTTCTCCGAGCCCATCTTGGACAATTCCATTATTAGTCTAGAAGAGCATACGTATAAACCATACGGATCTCCATCATTCAACAATTCGGATGAAGTCCGTATCCCCATTAATTTTCAAGATATTATACTGGATATCGCCGAAAGTTACATATATATCGAAGGAAAATTTAAACCCATAGACGCAACGAAAAGATGTTTTTTATCAAATAATGCCCTCGCATTTTTGTTCGATGAAATTCGCTACGAGATGGGAGGTGAACAGGTCGCCGTGGTTCGTAAACCTGGAGTTACGACGACATTAAAAACCATGGTTTCATTCGGAAGTTTGCAACAAAGATCTCTCATGACGTGCGGATGGGGTCTCGACGAAGCAAACCAAGATATCGTAGACACGGCAAGTAACGTATTCTCCGGGAAATTACCCTTAAAATATCTTATGGGATTCGCCGAAGATTACGCAAAAGGTGTTTTCAACGTAAAACAAGAGCTTATTATGATTATAGCTCGCACTTTTACCAATTGTTACGTCGGCGAAGTAGAGGCAGAAATTAGTATCGACAAAATCGAATGGAAAATTCGTCACATCATTCCAGACGATAAGCAAAAATTGAAAATACTGTCTCGCATTAATAAAGGAGGAAACAATGCCAGTATTCAAATGGCATATCGTAAATGGGATCTGTACGAATTACCAGCTTTAAGGCAAACATCTTCCGACGTGTGGGCCTTGAGAACGAGTACAAGTCTGGAAAGACCGCGCTATATAATCGTCGGGTTTCAAGACAGCAATAATTGCGACAAGAAAGAAAAAAACGCAACCCAGTTTACCCACGCCGACGTATGCGACATTAGACTATATCTGAATTCAACCGTTTATCCATATGAAAGATGGAATTTAGATTTCGCCAAGAAACTGTACGCAGCAGCCTATTACAATTACGAAAACTTCCAAAGCAGCTACTACGGGCGCGAAATAAACGATCCGATGATAACGTTCGCGGAATATATGAAAAACCCCGTTTTTATTATCAATTGCAGTCATCAACCAGAGGCGATTAACTCATCGACAGTGGATGTAAAATTGGAGTTCCAAACGAGAAAGAATAAATTCCCCAAAGACACTAAAGTGTACGCATTAGTTATTCACGACTCATTTTTTAGTTATAATGTATTAAACGGTTCGGTGACCAATAAATCTATATTTTAATGTATCTATTATATGTAACACAAAATAATGTTCTTGAATCAATAAATTTGTAATGAGTGAAGTAGTAGTTTTATATTTATTTGAAACCCAACCAAAAAAAAAAAGCTGGCGGAAAAGCCCGCTCTTTAAGAAAAGAGTACGGGAATTTAGAAAATGGTGGTTTATTAAGTGGAAAAAAGAGCTTAAATAACACAAGAAAAAATTTTTAAGGCAAAATATGAAAACAACGATTTAGAAAATTTGTAGGAAAGTAACGGTTAGGAATAGGGAAAAAAGTTATAAGAAAAAATTATAGAGGAAATCGAGTACTATAAGCAAGCATTTTTCTCGATAGTAAAAACGTAAAAAAAAATTTTTTCAAAAAAAATTGAAAAATGGTGAATGCGCGCCAAAGTTGAAGTTTTGGAGCAAAATGATATTAGGAAATTAGAAAGAGAATTTTTTTCTACATATGGTAGTACTTTTCAAAATTCGGAAAGATGAAATTTTAAGAAAAGGGTTACAATAAGTTAGTAATTTGGATTTTTTAAAGCGCTGTAGCTCGGGAACCGTTCAAGATAGAAAAAAAATAAAAGCACTTTGATAGCCCAAAATTTTGAGGAGAATGCGATGGTGTAAAAAAAATTATAATTTTTTTTTTTTTTTGAAAATGCTGAATACGCGCTAAAGTTGAAGATTTAGAGAAAAACGGTATTGGGAAATTAAAGAGAGAATTTTTTTCTACATATTGTAGTATTTTTGAAAATTCGAAAAAATGAAATTTGAAAAAAAGGGTTATAGAAAGTTAGTAATTTGAATTCTTTAAAGCGCTGTAGCTCGGGAACCGTTCAAGATAGAGAAAAAATAAAAGCACTTTAATTACCTAGAATTTTGAGTAGAATACAATGGTGAAAAAAAAATTTGGAAAATCTTAAAAATGACAAAAAATTTAGACGAAAAAATTGAAATTCTCGAGTTAGGAGGCTAGGGCCGCCGAACGGGAGTATGTGGAAGTTGTAGGGGAGGGTTTTTTTTTTTTTTTTTTTTTCTAAGTCCAAGTATTACTCCACGGTAGGCACCCCACCCTCCCCCCAGGCCCTTTTAGGGCCACAAAAACGGTCCTTTTCAGGACCACATTATATTTTGATCGTAGTTTAGTAATCGTCACTTATGGGGCGAGATATTCGTTTAACGACGATTTGTCTCGTAGCTTAAGTGCCAAGTTATATGCTTGAGAACCTATGAAAATGTTAACAGTTCAAACAAGGTTTCTATTATTTTTTTTTTTTTGTAATGTATTCTTCACAAAATATTAAGAATAAGTCTTATTGTCTAAACAAATCTAATTCCTTATTTAAAGTTTTTGAAAAAATCAATAATTCTATAAGCTCTCACCAATACATAACATTTAGAATCCGTTGGTGGGGTGGGGGTAGTTCTATATATATGAGACTGGGTCAGTTACACAGTCATATATTCATCAACCCTCATACGATGAACATGGAGGAAGAAAGACCCGCCAGCCGAGGCTCATCCATCTTTAGTGATGACACCGTAGCCGACAACGTTGGAGACCTGCAAGTCTTCGACGACGACGACGAGGTGGGTTTTGAAATTGACGTCCTACGTTGGGACGACTTGGATGAGCCGATTCCGCTAGTATATGACCATGATCCGGGTCTAGTGGAATTAGACGACGCGGGTGATTGGGTCTAACAAAGACTCGAAACTCCGTCGCCGCAGCCAGAGCCGGACTCGACGGAAGATGCGGTGCTGGAAATTCCAGCATCACCAACACCCGACGACCCACAAGGCCCCTGCGATTCGTCAAGCTGGTGGTCGACCAGCGAGGATGGGGCACCATAAGCCCCACACTCTCCCTGGCCCTTTTTAAGGGCACACAACAACGGTCCTTTTCAGGACCACAAAATACTTTGATCGTAGTTTTAGTACATATTAGTACTTTGTTACTAATATTGTATGTATAGAATATACAATATTAGATACAAAGTATTAAAACTTTAAGTGCTGGTGGAACCCAGCTAAATCGTTCGTTCGTATTTGAGACCACAAACAACTTTTGGTCTCAATACGTAATACGACATTTGTTTTCACCCCCCACCATTAATTTGTCTCTATATATACGACCACCAATACTTATTACAATCATTTTAGTTCAACATGTCAGCGACTCAACAACAACAACAACAACAACCCATCCAATGCCCTGTGGTAGATTCTACCACAGAGAATTGTTTGGAGTGGGAGCCGAACGATCCTAGATGGGATGAACTTTGGCGGTTCATCATCGAATACACAGAGGACAGCACCGCCACCCCCGCTGATGATGACGGGCCGTGCGACTCCACAACTCAATAAAAGAGTCGCATGTTTTACAACCAAACGGTCCTTTTCAGGACCACAAAATAATTTGATCGTAGTTTTAGTTGGTTATAATACTTTGTAACCAATATTTTATGTTTTTTTCATAAAAACATACAATATTGAGATACAAAGTATTAGAAGTTCTGGCGACAGAACCTTAACTTCATAAACCGAACCATGTTTTAGCATACTTGTAAATATTATCAGAAAATATTTACAACTATTGCTATTGCGTAGTTTTAGTGGATTATTCACTCTTTTTTTTTTATTACCTAATATTATGTGGGACAGGGCCTATATGAAATAACACACAAAAATAAATTTTCAAGTCATTTTTATTCTCATTATAAAATATAAAAAATTTGATCAAACACTTTTTTATTAACTACATTATATATATATATATATATATATATATATATATATATATATATATATATATTTACAAACTTAATACTATAAATTAAAAGCTAATATCTACAACTACCTAACACCTACTACATAATTTATTAAAGTCCTCTAATTGTCTTTTTAACCGCGCAGATTTCACCTTTTTTATCTCTAATTGTCTTTCAAGTTCTATAATGTCACTGGCACACTCGTTCACTTCATTCACTAAGCGTCTTTTCATGGCGTAAATGTCTGTCAATTTGGTCTTCTGAGAGTTGGTGAAGTCTTCGACCCACTCCGGTTGTGATGGCTCGGAAGAAGACGCGGTTTTATTTGGTGAAGACGATGACGACGACGACGACGACGAAGCAGCGGAAACTTCATCGCCTTCAAAACAACGCTTAAACCGCTTCTTCATGGGTTTCCGGCACCCCAATATCGGCGACAGTGGCGCTGGCGCTGGGGAAGACTTCACCTCCGACACTATTTCATTCTCTGCGCTGGCCGGTGTTGGTGGCGTTGGTGGTGTTGGTCCATCGGGGCCTTCTATGACTTCCACTTCTACTGACAATGGCTCTTGCGGTGCTGTTTTTAGGAAGTCGGGTAATGGAACAGGGGTGGAGGGACGCTTAAAGTTAAACTTTTTCTTCTTCCCTTGTCCCACACCTTTAATCGCCGAATAAAATGTTTTTTTATCGGCGATTTCCGACTTCCGCATAGTCAAGAGCTTTTTCAGTTTCGAAGCTTTCGGAGAAGATTCCCTAGGCCGCGATGCTTTTCGCACAACCACATCACTAATCACATTTATCTTTGGCTCCTTCTCCTCCGTCCAGCATTCCAGGAATTGCGCTGCCGACTGAACTAACTCCTCGTCGCGACCATCGTTGAGGGCTCGGTCTTCGGCATCTTCATGCTCCACGCCATTCCAGTTCTCGAACACCCCCGGACTTAACACTTCTAAACCACTCATGTTATCCAGCATGCCTTGCTGTGAACCGCAGCTCACGTCAAGAGCATCTAAAAGAGACCGTACACTAGACATTTTCGATATTCAAACTCACACAATTAACTTTTTCTTAGCACTGTACTGTTTGCTGTTCTGACGAACTGTGAAGAGCTCGAGCCAGCAAGTCTGCTTTTATGCCCATTTCCCCCACTACATCACCTTTATTCCTTTTGTTCGATGCATTAAGTATAATATTTAAACTTGTCAGATGCAAGGCCAAGGCCAAGGCCGACGTAACCGGCAATACCAGGGTCGTTTTCAAGGTTGTAATTTTCATGGATTTTTTTTTTTGCCCCTGTCAAGGTTATTTTAAAGAAGCATATAAATATAGTACTAAACTTGTTAGATGCGAGGCCAAGGCCAAGGTCAAAGTACCCGTCAATGTCAGGGTCGTTTTCGAGGTTGTAATTTTCAAGGATTTTTTTTGGTCCTGTCAAGGTTATTTTAAAAAGTAATACATAATTAGAGTACCGCGATTGAAAAGTACAACATATTCAAACATCATGTTGCCAACTGATGAACAACCTAGTGAAGCAGCCAAAACATACAGTCATATACCAAAAGCTTTTTATTTAACTTGTCATCATTGTAAAAGACTAGGTATCTGCTGGCGAAATGATCTTACGTACGACTTCAACTACATTGACCTTTTCAGGGTTAAATTTGTACAATGCGGCTTTTGTGGACTAGTTTACTACCAGTTCAAGGACATTAATGAACGTGCCATCCAGAGAAGAAATTGGGTCATAGAAGAAGCTTACCTGTACAGAAGAAATTAACATGTATTTTATTTCTTAATTTTTAATTTTTTTGTTTGTTATTTTTTTTATTTTTTTTAATAATAAAAAGTAAACTCAATCTTTTGTTATATTTTAATTTTTTTTCAATAAAACAATAGTAAAATGAATCTGTATGTGTATTTATTAAACATCACCTAAAATACGTTTTGCAATCCATATTTTTCTGCAGAGTCCGTTTATTAATGAAATAGAACCATATATTAGGGTGAAATCTAATGGTTTCAAATCAGTCTCACATAACAATGTCAGAAGTAAACACTATTGATAAGTTCGGTCGCAAAAGAAAATTTAAGGATTTTAACTTTATGCGAGGTCCTTCAGGAATAGGTTTTAAACTTACACCTAATGGAGATTACGACATGGGAAGCAAAAGATTGTGCTATTTAGCAGAACCTCTTGAAGGAGACGATGCGACCACACGAAATTATGTTGATAATAACCTTGCTCAGTGTGTGCAAGATACGCAGAAAGCTTTACATGACTCAACAATTGTTATTAAAGATATATTCAGAAACCAACTTGAAGGTTACGTACGCAAGAAATTAATTGAAACCGGTCAAGAACTTAGAGGATACATTGATGATACTGTTATTGCAATATATGAACTTGGGCAAGACGAACTGCGTGATGAACTTAACTCTAGAATGTTGAAAATTGAAAAGACTATGGAGGATCTTGTCAGCAAACCTGTTTCACATTAAACATTTACTCGTAGACCTGTGCGTTTAATTTACTATTAGACAAATTTTTCAACAATAACTTTTACAGTTTGTTATTTGTCGACACTTCATTATATTTATAATTTTAAAATAAAGGTTCAATAAAAAAGCAATCAAGTAATGAATACATGTTTTTTATTTAAAAAAAAAAAAAAAAAAAAAAAAATTACAATACTATCGTTACATATTAATGTTGTATGTTTAATAGAAATAATAAAAACAATACAAATAATGAAATATGGATTTTCCAGATTACGTGCTGTCCTGACTTAGAAATGATTCCAACACGGTGACTAAATTTGCTAAGTTTTCTTCCGGGTCTGTTTTGTAAAAATCTATGTCTGCATGCCCCCAAGGTAGAGTTTTGGTTGAACTGGGAATTACATAACGTTTATCATCGCTATGTGACAATGCTACTTTATTTATTATGTTGGTATAAATGTTATGTAATTCACTTCTAAATGTCTTCATCTTTCTTAATATCAAACCACCCCGTTCAACAATTCTTTGGTAGTCTTCCTGATGAAGGTCTTTCTCGATAACACATTTTTTGATACCTTTGGCTTTTTTTAATTCATTATTAATGGACTTTACATAATAAGCCTTCGCGCCGGTACCATAAAAACTTATTATCGGATCACCAGGAAACTCATCTTTCATTCTACCAACTACAGAATTACTTTTAATTATGTTGAAATTATTAATTTCGGGGTAATTTGATGTATCGAATTTTTCGGGGTTTTCTGATATAGTTTGATAAAAGTTTTCCGTATACACTTTTAATATAAGCGAGTCAGTATCGGTGTAAAGTAACGAAGCATCATCGCCAAACTTGGATTTAATAAAATTATAATAAAAATCGTATATTACAGTCTTTGATATATCTAATATGGAAAAACCGATATAAATTGGTTTATTGTACAATATTTTAACTTTATTCATATGTATAGCAACAAAGTTCTCGGTAAATATCGAGCTACTATTGAAATTGGGGCGGGATATTAGTGCTCTAGCTCCATTTCTGCCTACACTGTTCTCCCAATGTGTTACTAATTTTATATCCGTTCGATTTTCCACATTTTCCATAGTTTTACCAAATATCGCGTTATTTTTTAATTTAAAAGTGTCCTTCGCAAATTTTGTGGTGGCCTTGTTACGTAAATTGGTATTAAAATCAATATACGATTTTAGCCATTTTGATTGCTCAAACTGTAATACTCGATGGGTTTGCATTACCACTAAGCCGTTGGCGATGGCTTGTTTTAAAGTTCTATAGTGTACAATGTATTTTTTTTATCTTGTAAATTAGGAATTAATTTCGGTAATTTAGCGTTTTCTGTTGGCGGTATGATATTTTCTACTAGAAATGGAAGATCAGAATGTGCATCATGCAACTCAGTCGGATAATGCACATCCACTTCCAAAACGTAGCCATGTAAACTATCATCACCAACAGCCATAATATTTAAATCCAGAATTTCGCGCTCGCTTAACCATCGAAAACCACCATATGGTAATGCTTGTGACATACTATGACCATATAGATTTGTAGCATCAAGGTATGTTATAAATGAAGAAGGTTTTGTTGGGTCATAGTCTGGTAAAAAATATTATTAGCGATGTGCTTCCTTTCTGTACACTGGCTTATGCCGCCGCGTATACCTTTCTTAAAAAAATGTATCATGTCTATATCAGTTAAGAGCTCTAACTCTACCTTAGTCATACGTAGCATACAATCAAATGATAAACTTGGAAGGGTATAGTAATGTGCTGGATCAAGTTTATCGAATTTTAAACAATTATTCCGAAATTGCTCAAAAACATCACACAATAGCAACACATCTGATTTTAAATACACGTCCGAATAGTCCCCCAAAGTTTTACACCCAAACAAGCGCCATACTTCTTTTGCTCTTCTATAGCTTTCATCGCTAATATGTTCTTCCCGTAAATTATCATAAAATTCATCTTTACTTGGAAGACATGTATTTTCCATTTTTTCTATAGAGTCAATAAAGCTATAGGGAAAAACACCCTTTTGACGCATCAAATTAAATTGGTTGATATTTGAAAAATGTTTCCGCGTTTCAATAAAATCGTCGTCGTTTAAACCGCTGCCTAAATTTTCCAAAGACGTTGACAGAAATTTAAAACTATCAATAAATCGCAACTTTAAATATTTCCTCTTGACTTTTCCACATTTACTATCAAAATAATCGTGCACATAAATGCTTTTGGTAAATGATATGTACTTTTCCTTACTTTGAGCCAAAACACCAATTTTATCCCCATATTTACATAACTCTTTTATAAATAAATGGCTGTCGTAGCCGCTTAAGTTATGAAATATGATAGGGATAAAAGAGGGTAATTTATAATTTAAATTACAAACGGAATGTGCAGCACCAAATCTTTTTGCACCAGTTATGTGACAGTGGTCTCGTACTTTAATCTCACCCTCTTCAAAAGGGCCTTCACATATACCACACATTTTAGCATCATTAAACTCCCTTTTTTCTTCAGGCGTTAACGGTTTCATAGGCTTAATGTCTTTTAAATATGTGTTGTATAGAGCCCTTAAATCACACTCGATACGATCCACAAAGACTTGAGCTGCATTATTCCCCCGAAATAGCTCAAATTTCGAAAGTGAGTCGTCAAAAGAGCATTTAATTAAATAAGCAAAAGAATATGGTTCATGTTTAAAACTTTTTACAGTGTAAGAATTTTGTGGGTTTGGTTGACCGTTTCAACGGGTTTTAAAACAGATTCGAAATCTGCATAAACCACGAATGGAACGCGCATTTGCTTTTCTATACCCTCGAATTTTAAAATATTTTCCGGCACACTCTTTCCAAATTTATCGATTTTTAAATCCACTGAGGGTGTTTGCGTGAAAATGTGGTTACAATCGTAGCTTTGATGTAAAGTTAAAGCTGACGGTGTACTAAAATAAATGAGGCAACCATCACAGAAATATATTTTATGTTGTTGACAACTAATTTGACTTGAAACTAAACGTGATAAATCCCGAATCCAACAATAATGACTCTTTGAACAAGTCGTATCACAAAAATGTTCACCGCCATCTTTACTACTACAGTCTTTTGTAATTAACAATAAATTTACATGCCTATCCAACTTTTTTGACGCATACCTCAGTGGACCAATAACTTCATGTATTACTTCATTATTTTCATATTTAGATTCCAGACCGTATACGTTAATTGATATGTTGTTCATTTCCTCAAATTTTTTAATGTCACGTAATTTTACTGGAAAATCCATACCTGTTACATTTAGCACTCTAGAAAAATGGGGGTAGGATGTCTTCTGTGAAGTCTCTGCTGTTGGAGGAAACAATGCTGATGTTACAGCCCACGCAAAGCAAAATTCGTCCTGGTTAATCACATTGACGACAGCTCCTTTCTTTTCAATAGAACACGGAAACTTGATGTATGATGAGCCACCCATAGGCATATACTTGTTGATACCAACTTCCAAGTATAAAATTCGCACAAGAGCCCATCCTATAACAAGAAAAATAATATATAAAAATCAGTTTAATATATCGGGTTTTGATTTTTCCATACCTGAATCTTTCTCCTGGAACTCTGTCGCCTGCGTTTTTATTAATTCGGTGAAAGAATGGTAAACGGCATCCAAATCACTTTCTACACTAATTATTTGATTAGCAGTGTTGAAGGATTTTTCACTGAATATTTCTTGTGATGGAAGCATGTACTCGCCAACAGCTGTCATGTTAACTTTTAAAGCATGATGCACACGCAATAAATTATTAACAAGTTCCACCACCTTGGATTTAATGTCTGCAAAGAACATTACGTAATCGGAATGCTCCATATCACTGCTAACCCGATAGGTTGCAATTCTCCTTTTGAAGGCACATTGAACGAGTTGCACACCATGACATACCGGCAAACATGAATTATTTTTATGTTGTTGTGTTCGTTTATGCACCGACATATGATTTATTGGAACATCTACATTACATGTAGCGCAATTAATTAGCGGAATCGTCGATGTATACTCTTCAATTCGGAGCCGTTTTCCTCCAGGCACTTCATTAAATCTCGCCGCACACGATTCTCTTTGATGACGTCTCATATTATAAATATTAGTAAACTTAGAACCGCAATTTTCACAAACATATGCCATGATTTGTCAAATATTAACACATGTACTACCTATACAAGTCAGAGCCAACTGATGAATGAAACTGCCCCATACCTTATATAAAACCATTCAAGGTCACCCCCAACCACGTAACATATCTTCAAGGTCACACACCCAAGATGACCTTCAACAAAGTCAAGGTCGTCTCGACCAATGTCAAGGTCAAGGTCACACACACAACCTTGAACACAAGGCCAAGGCCAAAGCGCACGTGCACTTTCAAGGTCAATGACAAGGACATGTGGGCGGGGCCAAAGAGGGGTGAAGCAAGGTCAAGGTCAAGGTCGAGGAGTGGGGGGATCGAGCGAATCGGGTTATGTTCACTACTGGGGATCTTACATTCAACTTTAAAAATATATTTTTTTTTTATTTTATGAAGAATTGTAGAGACTTGAAGATCAAATGTACCATAAATATGGTTTTTATGCTGAAGGACCTAATTCGTTGGTCTGTAGGGTTCATATTTATATGTCTCGATAAATAATAATCATAATATTTATTTATTTGTAGTATCGTATAGTGTTTAACACAGTTTAATTAAGATAAGTGCTGTAATTAACATAATTTAAATATAAAATTTGTTGCTTATTTAACTAAAAGTTTCAGATAGCTTACAAATTGTGATTTCTCAAATTTATTATAAGGTGCGTCGTGAAAAGAATTATGTTAGATTTAACTGTTTAAATATAAGATATTCGGCTGTTATGGACACAATTAAATTAATAAGCAGAACTGGTCCTAGAAAAACATTTTTAAATAGCACGCTCATACAATTGAGTTATGAACAGAATCTTGTGTAATAATTTTATATGTCCGTAATCTCAAATTTGCTTAATATTTGCGAGACATATTCCACTTTCTAAGGATATTTAATTAAAAAATTTGAAAATATCGGGGTATCACCTAATTAACGTTTCAACTGTTTATTCAGAAAATAAAATGTCTTAAAGAAACAGTTCGTCAACATATTATTTTTTTTAATGCGAGTTATTTTGAAGAACCAAAATAAAATAAAAATTTTTAATTCTATTTTATTTTTTGAAATCCGTGCGTTAAATATGTCATTTAGCGGCTGACATTTCAATTGCGCATGTTTCACCGTTCGCTTGCCTTCCACCGGACGAACGAGGATATGAGTGATGAACATTTCAAGAATACACGTTCGTCACCTTTTCACCGTTCACTTCACGTTCCCCAGTTCGAGGATAGGGCCCCTGTAATGTTAACAATTTCTGAAATATAGTCGGCGTCCCCTCTTATTAGGCCACCCCGTACAAAGCCAGTAGCGAAATATGGTATGTCTTACGTATTGAATATAGTCTTAAGTAAAATTAATGTAATGATGAATCACCACCAAATAATCATTAAACAAAATATATTTTTGAATTTGTTCAAGTTCACTAACAATAAAAAAGTAAATCAGTCTGATGTAAAACGAATTATTCGATTGAGCTAAACAACGCCACATTTATTATAAAAGACTATAGAATAATAATTACCTGATGAGCATTAAAATGGTGAGCAAATGCTTGAAGTGCTTCGCTTAAAAAAGTCTCAACTATAACAAGGTCAAATGTTTCCTTTGAGTTAATAAGAGCTTGTACATTCGTATCGGATAATAAGGTCTCAGTAAATTCCCAACACATCTCATGTAGTAACTTAATCTTACTAAAAAGAGATACTTTATGTCGCTTCAACAGCACTAAAAATTAATTCATTTAGTTTACAAGAGAAGCGAGAAACTCAGATATATATTTATTGAGGAGAACATAAATTAAAGCTTGTCAAAATCCCAGTTGTTTTGTTAAAAATATCAAAAATAACACATTATATATAATGCAAAAATAACAATAACCAAAAGAATAAAAAATGTATTTTGTAAATTTACCTAAAGGTAACAAAACGAGGGTTCAAATTACAGATGTGAATCTATGACTAGCACATAACAAAATTGAAGATCTTCGAAAATATATCGGACAGCGGACGGAGTATATTGGGGGCATGAGAATAAATAAACTTCAAAAACAAGACATACTGAAACAGAAGACCTCTGCTGTTGCAGGACGGCTAAAGAGATATAAGACCAGCAATAACAGGAAAAGAGACAATACGCTGTTCCAACGATCAGAAAAGACTTTCTACCGTACCTAAACTCTCCAGCTAACATGGCAGATAATAGATATCCCAACAGAGAGCAGGTAGAAGAGTTCTGAGGAAACCAATTTTCCACACCCGCTGATCTGTCAAGACTACAGCCAGATGCAGTTTGAGCCATTTACTACAAAGAAAACCTCAAGGACTTCCATAACTGGAAATTTCCAGGCTTTGACCGGGTCCAGAACTACTGGCTCAAGAAGTTCTGGTGTATACATCATTAACTGGCTAAAGGTATTACGTATCTCTTACCAAAGGACCAACATAAAACACATGATTCATCTAAGTATAGGCCAGTCACCTGCTCTCCCATACTATATAAGGTAATCACCTCCTACTTGACCCAACGCATCTATGCCCATTGTGAAAAAAATTAGATTATCGCAACTCAACATAGGATGCACCAGGGGAGCAATGGGATGGAAGGAGCAATTAATTCTTGACTCTGTCATATGTAACCAAACCTGTACCAACCAAAGAAATCTCTTTGCTGCCTACGTGGATTATCAGAAGGCCTACGACTCAGTGCTACATGAATGGATCAAAACTATATTGAGAATGTACAAGGTCGATAATCATTTTATTTCCTTTTTAGAACGCAATATGTCAACCTGGAGCACTAGGATTAAATTGTAAGTGCCATCCAGCGATAACATCGAAACTAATACAATCCATATACGAAGGGGAGATTTCAAGGCAATTCACTAAGCTCATTGTAGTTCTGCCTTGCAATGAACCCACTGTCACGCCGTTTGAACTCCACCAGATACGGCATTAGTATTAGAAATAACAAGGTTAGTAAGATTGAATCATCTTCTACACATGGATGATCTTGTAGAGGAGTTCTCCGGGATATCGGAATGCAGTTTGAACTTGACAAGTGCCTTATTTTGACTGCCTTTGCTTTTAACAGTATTTGGACAGTTCACGAACAATGTCTATTTTCGAAAAGCAAGCAAAGGTCACGCAGAAGAATGGAGTTGTGCCGATCTCAATGAGAATAAATATGAAAACAACTACGTGTTTAGTTTCAATGGCACAACTGCGAAAAGCCAGGTAGAAACCCCGCTCCGCGGTGTTGATATATACGCCACTAGGTCAAAGGCAATCTTTTATAAAACAAAAAATATTAAAAACATTTGTTCGAAGTAAAACTTTACAGGGTGAATTCTCCGTTTCTGTTGGTAATTGAAAATATTTAGGTACAAAAACTTGACGCAGATCAAGATATAATTCTATTTTTTGAAAAAAATAAATATTAAAGAATGCGTTTTTAAAATATTTTTTGTTTAACTTTAATTTGAAAAATTAAAATAGAAGTGATTTTAGGTAAAATAAAATAGTTTGGGAATACATTTATTAGATAAATATTTAATTATAATTAAATAAAATAATAACAACAACTAGGGGGATTCTATTGACCAAAATTTTATGTTATACATACGTGGTGTGATATCATCATCCATGGTGAAGTTAACTACTATATTTTGTAAATTGTTTACATCTTTGCTTTTAAATCTACTTATCACAGTTACATTATGACCTTTTTCAGCTAAGGCTATCAGTAAAGGTTCAGCCAGAATATATTGACTGTATCCAGGACTCGGAAACACACCAAGTATTTTGGCACTGTGATTTAAGCTTCCATAACATAAAACAATAATTAACACTTGTAAACCATACGCACGTATTATTTTATTCATATTTTCAATTTCTATATAATAAACAGTCTATCTGAAACTTAAAACTGTCGCTTTAAGATAGAAGATCCAGGATAAATAGTGTTATTTAATGATTATTTTTATCGCAGTCATTCGTCATAATTGAGTTTACGAGGGAAATTGAGAAAGAAAATAATGGTCTAAGCCATAGGAGAAATTGTTAACAGGGTTTAGTTTGGTGGATCGATAGTGGCAAATATTTTGCTGTGGTATTGTTGGAGGAAAAGGAAAATTAGATTAATTTAATTAATAATTAGACTACTTTGAATAATATGAAACACACTATGGTGAAATATAAAAAAAAAAATTAACGTTGATATTGAACAACCAAGACGAAATCCCCAATTAAGTTCAATGTAAACTTATTATAAACGAAAATATCCACATAACACTAGTTGAATAACCTGAGCTTCTATCTTAAATTATCTAACAAGTGACAAAAAGCAACAATACAGAGGACCATCATACTATGCACTGAAAAAATAGATTCAGTTTCATTCAGTTTAAATGCCTTAAGGTTGAAAACATCCTAATTTCGCGCAACACGGAAAAGCGATGGTTTTATATAAAAGAGAACCCAATAACAATGAGGACTATTTATCAAGGAATGAGATTTTTCGGACTTTGGTCAAATCATTCTCATCTTGTGCTATTTCTAAGCCCGGAACATCGTCAGCAACGTCTAAAGTGGAGCAAAGAGAGGCTGCGATGGTATATGGAATGGAACTTACTTGTATTCGGCGTGGACTTCAGATTCTGTTTGGGGACAAATGGTAGCCGAGAAACGGAATATCCACTTTTCCATTGAAAGACATATTTATCGCAGAATGAATGTTATGATATTCGGTACAATTGCTTACAGCAGTAAATCACATTTACAGCCATATTTACAAGTAACATTTAAGATTTAGATTCCGATTTAGTTACTATAGAAGTTATATCTTTAAGTTGGTCAGATATCAATGTAAACAAATAAATGTTTATAGAGGAAAATTAATTATAAAATCCTAGAAGTAAAACCTTGGAATCGATGATAGTCGCAATTGTTTACCAAAAATAAACAAAATAACTTTTTAGTCTTATATTTTTAAGTTTCAAAACTTGCTTGGCTTATTGTTGCCCTTGTCAATTTAAACCCTCTTTTGTCCACTTAGAGCGGTTTTAAAGTTAGACCATGTTAGTGAATTAGGGGATTAGTGTTTATTCGGGGAATACTAATAGTCCAGTGCTGTATTCACGAAGTGTTACATCCACATCTTCTTTCGTTTTTGGAAACATGGGTACATTATATTTTTCAACAAGATAATGCACATTCTCATATCGCGCTAGTTACTTTACACTTTTTTGACGCTTCCGCCATAAATTTTCTTCATTGGCCTCCTAGATCTCCTGATTTTTTTCCTGCTGAACATGTTGCATATATGATACTAAGAGCTCTCCGACATGAGGTTCAGGTTACTTGGGATATGATATCTCAGAAGTACATTACTTACATCATTGAATCGATGCCACGAGGATTTAACGAACGTGCAGCTAACAAAAACGATCCATTATATTATTAAAATCAAGATAAAATAACCTCATTATTGCGTATAATTTAGAAATAAACGACAGAGTATTAGAATATTGATAATTTTGCTATCGATACCCGGTATTTTGTACAGTTGCTATATACTTTGTTAGGTATCGAAACATACGATCCGTGATTGAAAAAGTGGCATCTAATTATCATTAAAGAAAATCGTATTAACAGAAATTTTCCTGTTATTGCAGCTTAACTGGTAGGGTAATTCTGTGTATTCTAACAGATTTGATTAGGTTTTACTTACTTACTTACTTACTCCATGGCTTACAACCCTGAGTGGGTCTTTGCCGACTTCACAATACTCCTCCATTGCTGTCTGTCATGGCATCTAGCGGATTATCAATATTCATTGCCTTTAAATCTTTGGCAATATTGTCTTTCCATCAGAGGCGAGGGCGTCTCAGTGGTCGTTTCCCTACCGGTGCTTCCTCCCACGCGAGTTTGACTGTGCGACTATCTGGTAGTCTTCTTACGTGTCCCGCCAACTGCAGTCGCTTAGATTTTATTTCCCGTACAATATTAGTGTCTCCATATAGATCCTCCAGTTCTTTATTGGTACGGATTCTGTATCATCATGTTGTTGCATTCACTGTTGGGCCATATATTTTTCTAAGAATTCTTCTTTCGAAGACTCGGAGCCGTTCTTCATTTGTTACTGTTAGTGTCCAAGCTTCGCACCCATACATCACTACAGGTCTTATTATGGTTTTGTATATGTTTATCTTGTTACGTCTTGTTGTTAACTTGGATTTTAGGAGGTTTTGTACTACGTAGAGGCACCTATTACCTGCTTGGATTCTACAGTTAATTTCTGTCGTCCCGTCAGTGTTTTCAGTAAGCATCGTTCCCAGATATTTGAACTCTTTGACGCGTTCAAAGTTATAGTCCCCCATTGTGATGTTTTGGCCTAGTCTGCCTCTGTGTTGCTTGTTTCTAGTGGAATACAGATATTTAGTTTTCTCTTCGATAACTTTAAGCCCAATGCTACTCGCACTTTTTTCGAAGTTATTGAAGATCGTCTTGATATCCAGAGGGCTGTTTCCCACAATGTCTATATCATCTGCAAAAGCCAAAAGCAAGTTGGAACCGTTATGATAAAACATCACTGTTGGCGGTTGGATTTTCGTCTTTCTGCTGATGTATTCTAGAGCTACATTAAAAAGCAACGGGGATATAGCGTCACCCTGTTTGAGACCGTCATTTATATTGAATACATCTGAAAGATCTTGTCCAATTCTCACTTTGCTCGTTGAGCCTCCAACACACATCTGGGTTAGTCTGATTAATTTCTTTGGGAAGCCAACTTCCTCCATTGCTTGCCACAATTTAACCCTATGGATGGTGTCGTACGCCTGTCTAAAATCCACAAATGGTTGATGCAGGTGTCGATTTAATTCCCAGCATTTTTCCATTAACTGTCTAATGGTAAATATTTGATCTACGGTGGAACGACCGCCCCTAAAACCACACTGATAGTCCCCTATAGTTTCCTCTGCATAGGGTTTAAATTTTCCTAAGAGTACAATTGCGAGTACTTTATAGGCCGTATTAAGCAGAGTAATGCCTCGATAGTTGGTGTATTTCATCTTGTCACCCTTCTTATGTATGGGGACGATGACCCCTTCTTTCCAATCATTTGGTATTTTTTCTGTGAGCCATATAGCTTCATCAGATGGTGAGTGATTCGATAGAGGGCTTCTCTACCATATTTTAGGCATTCGGCGGAAATATTGTCACTTCCAGGCGCCTTGTTATTTTTAAGTTTAGTTATGGCTTTTTGGACTTCTTCGTAGGTTGGTAAAAGATCTGGAATTTCAGCTGTTTGTACTGTGCTTGTGAGAGTGTTGTTGTTGTTATCCGGGATTAGTAGTTGTTGGAAATGTTCACGCCATGTGTTTATGACCTCTGTATATTCCGTTATAAGCTGTCCATTGTCTGTTCTTATAAAATTTCTTGCTTTTGGTTGGTATCTCATAAAATAAATCTCATAAGAAGTTCGTATGCTAAAGTGATAAATGGGGGCGGTGAGGAATGCCAATTCACTAAAAATTGTGAGAACAGGTGTTTCAATTTTGAACGTTGATTGATTTAAATCCTTCATCAACGGTTAGAATTTATATAAGTGTAATATAAGTTCTTTAAAGCTTGAAGACTGAAACCTATTATAATTATCCCATTCTTCAATAGAAGAATATTATTTATTTCATTATTTACTAATTCATTGACGTTTATTTATCTCGTTTATATTTTTTTCCTACTTATATATCCATTAATTAAAGCTTGAACAGTGGAACTTAGAAAAAATTGTATTTTCCTTCATATTTTTATTTTTAATGCCAGAACAAAAGGTTCCTATTTTTCTTTTAATTTTCATTTTAAACATGAATAAAAGGAAAATATATTACAAACTTTTTTAGTAAATAATGTCCATTTTTATAACATATGTTTATTCTTAGGTAATAATCCAAAGGGTTTCATTTTTATAGTAAATCGTATATCGATCTGTTATGGTATGTACTTATTACAATATTCAAATCAAATACAGTTGTATGATTAAAAAAATCTTATGAACAAAGCAGTTATAAAACTGTTTAAATTTAATGAGGACTATAGTCACAGAATAAACAAATGAATTATAGGGAACAGTTTAGAGTATCGAAAATAATCATCATACATGCCATAACGTATCATGGTCAAACAAAATAAAATCATCTAATAATAGTATGAAACCAACATCGCCATTAAATGACAAATGAACAAATTAGCACAGATCGGTACGATAATGAAATTATTACCCAAAAAGCAATAGAAAAGAATGGGATTCAACAATAGCGATACGTATTAATGGTATTGAAACAAAAAAAAAAACGCAAAATCATTGAGAATAATAGATTAAAATCTTTCGTCAAAAAATTCTAATGTTAATTAGTACTTTATTCTACATGCAACATTATCCACTAGTTCAACACCCATAACTATATTGTTCAGTAGACATTTCAAAGATATTGCATCAGTCTTTATTATGTCAACAGTAAGAAAATTTGCAACATACCACTCTTTAACTTTAGTTAAGTCTATATTGCTGTTGCTCTCCAATTGATTCCAACTTTCAGCGTATCACAGGATCATCGTGTCATCTGCTAACATAGTAAATGAACCAGAAATGTGTATAGTTGGTAAATTATTTACATATAATAAAGAAAGTAATGTTCCATGTACCGTCTCCTGTGGCACTCCAGAAGCAACGATTAAATGACAAATGAACAGATTATGATAGATCAGTGCGATAATAAAATTACTACAAAAAAACAATAAAAAAGAATAAGATTCAATAATAGCGATACATTGAGAATAACAAATTAAAATCTTTCGTCAGAAAATTCCAATATTGAGTAGTACTTTATTCTATAGGCACTCTTTCTTATTTCTATAAGTAAATAATTCTACATTTTTTATAATTGAAAACAAATGATTTTTAAATAGAGCCGACTTTGAAATTGGAACACTGCAATATGAGTATTACAAACACTGCAATTCGAACATTATGGGTTAACCATGGGAATTCAAGGATAAATATACCAAGCAATATCAATAATTTTTCACTGCGAAAATTCAGTTTATATGATTCCTTTTTTCTGAAGTTTAACATATATATCAATGCTCTCTTCAGAATTGCAAATATTATATTAAAAAGCTGCCCCGAACATGAACTCCAAAAACACACTCCATACTGTAAATGTGTTTCAGTTAGGGCAAAATACACACTTTTCACGGCGAGAATTCGGTGTGTATGGTTCTCTTTTTCTTAGCTTTAACATATAGCTCAATGCTCTCTTCAGAATTACAAATATTATATTAAAAAGCTGCCCCGAACATGAACTCCAAAAACACACTCCGTACTGTAAATGTGTTTCAGTTAGGGCAAAATACACACTTTTCACGGCGAAAATAAGGTGTGTATGGTTCCCTTTTTCTTAGCTTTAACATATAGCTCAATGCTCTCTTCAGAATTGCAAATATTATATTAAAAAGCTGCCCCGAACATGAACTCCAAAAACACACTCCATACTGTAAATGTGTTTCAGTTAGGGCAAAATACACACTTTTCACGGCGAGAATTCGGTGTGTATGGTTCTCTTTTTCTTAGCTTTAACATATAGCTCAATGCTCTCTTCAGAATTGCAAATATTATATTAAAAAGCTGCCCCGAACATGAACTCCAAAAACACACTCCGTACTGTAAATGTGTTTCAGTTAGGGCAAAATACACACTTTTCACGACGAAAATAAGGTGTGTATGGTTCTTTTTTTCTTAGCTTTAACATGTAGCTCAATGCTCTCTTCAGAATTGCAAATATTATATTAAAAAGCTGCCCCGAACATGAACTCCAAAAACACACTCCATACTGTAAATGTGTTTCAGTTAGGGCAAAATACACACTTTTCACGGCGAGAATTCGGTGTGTATGGTTCTCTTTTTCTTAGCTTTAACATATAGCTCAATGCTCTCTTCAGAATTGCAAATATTATATTAAAAAGCTGCCCCGAACATGAACTCCAAAAACACACTCCATACTGTAAATGTGTTTCAGTTAGTGCAAAATACACACTTTTCACGGCGAGAATTCGGTGTGTATGGTTCTTTTTTTCTTAGCTTTAACATATAGCTCAATGCTCTCTTCAGAATTACAAATATTATATTAAAAAGCTGCCCCGAACATGAACTCCAAAAACACACTCCGTACTGTAAATGTGTTTCAGTTAGGGCAAAATACACACTTTTCACGGCGAAAATAAGGTGTGTATGGTTCCCTTTTTCTTAGCTTTAACATATAGCTCAATGCTCTCTTCAGAATTGCAAATATTATATTAAAAAGCTGCCCCGAACATGAACTCCAAAAACACACTCCATACTGTAAATGTGTTTCAGTTAGGGCAAAATACACACTTTTCACGGCGAGAATTCGGTGTGTATGGTTCTCTTTTTCTTAGCTTTAACATATAGCTCAATGCTCTCTTCAGAATTGCAAATATTATATTAAAAAGCTGCCCCGAACATGAACTCCAAAAACACACTCCATACTGTAAATGTGTTTCAGTTAGGGCAAAATACACACTTTTCACGGCGAGAATTCGGTGTGTATGGTTCTCTTTTTCTTAGCTTTAACATATAGTTCAATGCTCTCTTCAGAATTGCAAATATTATATTAAAAAGCTGCCCCGAACATGAACTCCAAAAACACACTCCGTACTGTAAATGTGATTCAGTTAGGGCAAAATACACATTTCCTATTATTGCTTGATCGAACTCTCTGGCTATAATTCACAGAGCATAATAGCCTCTAGGTAATTTTTTCGATAATTGTAAAATATGTTGATTAATTTTCAAATTATCATCCATTCAAAGCCCCAGACACTTGTTACATGCAACAGTACCCACTGGTTCAACACCCATAACTATGTTGTCCAGTACACATTTAAAAGATATTACATTAGTTACTATTATGTTAATAGTAAGAAAATTTGCATGACACCACCCTTAAAGTTTAGTTAAGTCTATATTGCTGTTGCTCTCCAATTAATTCCAAATTTCAGCGTACCACAGGATCGTCGTGTCATCTGCTAACATAGTAAATGAACCAGAAATGTGTATAGTTGATAAATTATTAACATTTAATAAAGAAAGTAATGTTCCAAGTTCAGACCTCTGTGGTACTCCAGAAGCAACTGTTAAATGACAAATGAACAAATTATCACAGATCGGTGCGAAAATAAAATTATTACCCAAAAAAACAATAAAAAAGAAAAAGATTCAACAATAGCGATACATACTAACGATATTGAAACAAAAAAAAACGCAAAATCATTGAGAATAACATTAAAATCTTTGGTCAAAAATTTGCAAGGTTAAGTAGTACTTGATTCTATAGGCATTCTTTCTTATTTCTACAGGTAAATGATTCAACATTTTTTTATTATTGAAAACAAAAGATTTCCTTTTGTGAAAGGTAAATTTATGGCCTCGGCCAATAAACTTAGAGCTATATTTGGTAATCCCAGAAAAATCCTCAGAGAAACATCATCCCATTCAGTTGCTGTCTTATTATTAATTCCACAAATACTATAAGGAATCGATCCTAGAAGCACTCTAACTAGACAATCTGGAAGCCACAGAATAATAGTAGGAAATAAATTGGTCAGCCATTAGGCTAGTTCCGGTGTAGATTTTTTCATTCCAATCAGATCACCAACTATCCTCAATGATTATATATGCTTGTTAATTATTTTTTGTGTACAATCTTCCCTTAAGCCTATTTGGCTTAACATGAGAAGATGAGAATTCAAATCTACAAAAAATTGCTTCATGATCTGACAACCCACTTTACATCCTTTAAATAAATTGCTTGATAAATTCAATCAGATCTATAGTAGACGACCCAAAGTTTCTTATTTCGTTGGTCGTCCACGTGCATACGTAAACCAAACAAACTCAGTAAATATGAAATCAAGATAGTGTTGATGTGCGATAAGTCACCGTAATCTGTATTCAGACCACCTGCCAATATAAGCCTAAAACTACTGAGTATCAAAATTATAAGCGATCCTAATCAAACCATGAAGATAAACAATAAAAACATTAAACTAAGACATATGTATCACAGAAGATTCAAACTCCTCCTCTACTAATAAATGATCAAAATCTTTAACTCCCATAAAAGCAGATTTCACCGATTTTTTTATTAACACTGCAGTACCCCATGAATAGAATTAGTTCAAGTTGACAAAACAATATAATCTGACAAACACAATTGTATCTCCTCCTTCAACCAATGCTCAGTCAAAAGCAATGTCAGGATTAGCTCTTTTTTTTTAAGAAAAATCAACAACTCATTGCCTTTATTTATAAACGGCTGGCTATCCAAAAGCATTATAGTTAAATCTACGTCAAAGTATATTTTAAACAACTATTGTAGTTCTCAATTTATTGTAATAATAATCATTTAGAACATGAATTTAGAGATTTTTGCGTAAATAATAAGAATATTTGTGATGTCAGGGTACTGAGACTCCAGATATAAGTTTTTTGACAATATCGATACCATCGATATGGATCGATACTAAATATTGATGCTTTTAAGAGTATCGCACATCCCTAGTATAATTGCAGGTCGAAATTTTAATCATTTGTTACATATCAGTAGACTGATATAATAGAGTGGGATTGTCATAATTGAAATATTCCAAATGACACAATTTCTTCTTAGTCTACTGCCAAATATTTTTTACTACCATTGTCCGTGGTCTTACATGGATTGCATTTTAGTTTGTTACAATTTATTTATTTACTCCTGTTTTATATCACCTTTTCCACATTAAGCGTTCTTTCTTTGAATATTAAAATTCTACCAAAAACTGAACTTGTGTTTATCTAACTGTGGTTAAATTTCGAAAAGCCGCGAAATAAGTATTTATTTGTAATTAAAAGTCCATATACTTAATTTTAGTGCCATCAATATTGGTTATTTCTAAAATATTAAAACCCTATTTTTGGAAACTGAAACCTCTTAGAAGTGGAAATTTAAAAATCCTTCTTTAGTGGCCTCTTTGAAGTTGTACATTTTTGGTTGGAGGGTGTAAGTTTGTTGATGTTATGGCGATTCATTGTTCGATATTAGAGTATCGATTCTTCTACCTCTGAGGCTGTTAGGATTAATACTAATTCCACGGTGTCAAATCAAGGGCTTCATAGACAAAATCCCTGAAGTTGTAAGTCCCACTCTTCGTTGACTTAACAGGAAAAAAACGTTTTTTAGTGACAATGTAATATTTCATTTAAAAAAATTATTTGATTATAAATGTATATTTCAAAAATTCTACCTAAAACCGTTGAAACAGTTATAGGCCGGTATTTAACAATTATAAACGGATAATTTTTTAAATAAAGGCGTAAATATGCGTATCGATATCTCTATCTGCCGTATGGAAATAAACTGTTTTAACAATTTCGTTGGTATATTTGATACCTGAAGTAACTATTTGGGCAATAATATGGTAAATACAAATAACTAAAGATGTTTTATAATTTAATCATTTTATTAAAATCAATACTACATATCACAGGGAATGATTTTGTACTTTGTAATTTTTTAAAATTCTATAATATACTGTTTAGGAGCTCACATTGGAGCTAGGGGAACATACTGAATAAAAAATGTCATTCAACTCTTTCCTTTCCCCTATAAATAATAAAGATAAACAGTGCACACGTTCGATGAACGATTTATGTTTGGACTAGAACTACTGCCTTAATTAATTGCCAGGGTAAAATTTTATTTCCGAGTATTTTATCCGAAAATAATTTTGTTTATGTAATATTTATTATTAATTCTTCAGTACTAATAGTAAATAAATTTTTGATGTAATTTATAGTTCCCTTGTTTTTAAATAAAATTTAAAATTACCTTACACGATGAAAATGAAAAATACAAAAAATAATAACATGATAATTTTCTCAACTACAGAGACGCACAGAATTTTTTCTCTTATCAATTTTTTCATTAGCATACGTTCAATATATTTCTCTAGCTTCCTTGTAATTTGAGCTATATCAATCAAAACTAAATCACACATATTTTGAAATGACGCCCCTTAATCATGTTTACCAACTTTAAATTTATCTTTGAGTCATTTAATCATTAAACCAAATTTAATATATATGAACCTAAAATTTATATCCTGCACTTGACACTTCTAAAGAAAAGATTTTACGTTATGTATTGCGCAAAAAAATATACATTTTTTCTCTATTAGAATAAAAATGCGGTAGAAATACAAGAGAAAAGAGGAGAGTTGGCTCTTAAAGAAAAACTACACATATTTGTTAAAGTAAATTAATTCAGTTAAAATAAAATCATCCAAAAAATATTTTGTAATAGTTAAAGACCAATAAGAATATCTTTGTCTGAATAAACTGTGTCTAAGTTTGTTATTACCACTTTTAAAAACTGTGGCAACACTGCATTTTAAGGTTTCTTATTAGAACTACAGCAATAATATCATTCTCCTTTTGGCTTTAATTAATTATAATTAATATAATTTTAAATATGTATACTTTTTGCACAGTAAAGCTAAAATAAGAAGTTGGTTCGCTAAGCTTCACGCTAAACAAAATTTTCGGTGACAGTGAAAAAAATCTGAAAACAATTCAGTGGTATAATGACGATAGTGGTGATAGGTTCGAGCTTTATGTATAATATTGTGAATTTTTTACCTTTAGTCTGATAACAAATCAAGAATTTATTGAATTATCTTCACTCTACCAAAATTAACCATGGTCTAAAAGAGACATATTTTGTCCATGCTTTATTTTTTTCCCCTTTTTTTACTGTTATGTATATTCGGCTCTCACTTTTGAGACTTCAAAAAATTTCATCAATATTCTGAGATTATTGTTTTTAAAAGAAATCAGGAAAGTCGAGTTGTTCACCATTTAAAAAAAAAACTTTTTTTTGTTTTTGGTATGACTATTTTTAATGCCACTTTATTAAAATTTCATAATAGATGTTTAATATCGCAATTTCAGTCGATGAAATGTAAGAACAATAAATCCGATTTAAATAAAATGGAACTAGAAATAGTTATGCCAAGGAACAGATTTAAAATAAGAATTCTATAAAAATAAATCTAATTTTCTAAAATATTTAATGTTACGAAAGTAACAAAAGTGTAATTTTTATGATCTCAGATCTAAAAATCAAAAAGAGACAGGGACAAATTAACCTAAAGTCATGGGGGAAATATTTTCGTTGCTGCTTTTATTACCACTGCCAAAATTTTTAAGTTTTCCGTATTTTTCCTCAGTCAAGCTTTTTTCTAAAACTTGCTTTTCTTTCATTATGTTATTTGTTCTTAATTGAATTGAGCTTGAACGATGTATTGTATATTTTATATTATTTTATATATTTGCAGAAAAAAAAATTCCTCTAGGTCCATAGCAGATGCCATTTTGCTATCAAACCCTAATAATATTACTGATAAATAATTTTTAAAATTTACTGCCTAATATTGTAATTATACTTTCGATCCTAGATTTGCACTAAATTACGATGGCAAACAAGAGTGACACTTGTCCACGGACCGCATTTCTCAAAACAGTTTGTATATGAGCTCCACCTTATATAGCACGCAATTATTCAACTCTCCCCTACGAATTCTCCAGTATAAGTTAACAGAATTTTTTTATTGTAATTTTCCTTTGGTTTAATGGTTAATACCTTCATATAAATAAAACTATAAAATTACCATAAAGTTAGCTGAACTAAAAATATAATTGTATATATATAAAACAACGCTCAGTTACAAATTTTAAAATTTTTTTGATTCCTGACACTAGGTCGGCGCACTTCGATTATTTCGTAATATTTATTGAATTTTTGCTTTATATTTTTCAACTCGCTTACGTATCAAACATATTAAAATATAACAAATATAACTAAACAAAACCAAACCACAAAAAATAATGGCAATAACATCAACTAAGTATAACTGATACCACGGTAGTGAACGAATCGAGCTTTTTAAGTAATGTGCTCGGTCATGTCTTAAAACATATTTTATCCAGTAAACAGCTTCATCTAAAGGTTTCATGGGTCTGTCATGGAATATCTTGGATCTACGTTTTGCAGCTTCTCTGTATCTAAAATCAAAATGTATTAATTATGTGACTTTCTGGAATAATACTATATTAAGCTTGCAGTAGCCAACCAGAAACTAGAAAAAAATTGAGTGTTTTGTATATAATAGAATAAAAGAAAACGACATATTGTGTCCTAATTAAGTTTAGTTATAAATTTTTGTTATTAACTAATGTCGTTCGTATACAGGATGTCAAGAATCTTAAAATATATTTAAAAGTATGTAGTTTATTCTGCAGATTATATTGCTTCTGATTCACCGTTGGGAGAACGCAAACCTGTAATGTCCATAAAATGACTTTTTGAAAACTTACTTTACTTTATGTAATATTCTTCGAATAGAGCGTTTTAACGTCCTTTCAGATAGTTGTTTATAAGGTAGTTCAACAGCCATACCGTGTTGAACCAGTTTTCTGAGATTCATGAATTGATCACCATACATCGGAATACCAATTACAGGTACACCATGGTACACAGCTTCAGTAACACTTCCCATACCACAGTGAGAGATAAATGCTACCATATTGGGATGAGCTAAAAATTATAAAAATGAATTGTAGAAAATATATTAAAGATTATAAATTTTTAACACCACCAGTGAGTCTGTAAAGTGGCTACAATATTTTTTAAGTAAGAGCTATGATGAATGCGATATTAGTTATTGAATTTAATTGTAGATAATCTTATAATTGCCGTTATTTGGAAGTGAAGTACCTATTCACGGCGCGACGCTGAGAAGTTGCAGCAATTACTACATAAAATCGGACTTGAAATTTGTAATATAGCTGATAATAATATTATGACACTGTAGCTCGATATTTTGATACAACAGACTTACCTAAAATATCACTCTGAGGAAACCACTTCGAAACCATAACGTTATCTGGTACATTTCTCAAACTTTCATCTTCAAATTTCCATAACACTCTTTGTTTCAAGCTTTTAAAAACAGTCATTATTTCTCTTATACTCTTGGGAAAACAAGAACTGTGAATATTTGAACCCATACTGAAAAATATAACTCCATGATCAGCGGAATCCAGAAACTTTTGAATATTTTCGGGCAACTTATTCGACTTTATATGTAGTCCGCCCACCTCAACCACTGATGTTGTTAGTGGTACAGTTTGTGTGGTACTAATATGAGAGCATGTTAGCATGAGGCTTGCGTTGTAAATAAAATCATCCAGATTGTACTTTTTTGGGAAATATGTGTCAACTAATTTTTGATGCTTTGGAAATGAGTACATTATTTTATAGTACCTGTCATATCAAAGTGCCATGGTGTTTATAAACCTTTCATAAAAATCCATGTAAGTCGTTGATCGAGAAAAAGTAATAGGAAGGTAGGAGGGAATATTTGGAATTCCGACTAAATGCGAGTTCCATTCTGATACAGCTATAGAACTAAATAAAACCTGAAAAATAAAAATTTATTAATATATCGTACGATATTATCCTTACACTCGAAATACAGAGATACAAAGCAGTGACAAAAAACGGAAGTACTTCTGTTGACAGGTGTCTGCTATTTGCTATTAAGCGAATCTCATTAACAAAAAAAAATAAAAAGTTATTGTTAACGATAAAAAATTATTTATTATTGCTAGTGTGTTAGAATATTATTCCAGTATCTATACGTCGCCTGGTTGAACAGTTTAGTAAAAGGAGACCTAAATCTCAAAGATCACGGTAAGAGCCACTACAATGTGCAGGTTTAAGAGATGGGTGTTTTCTTAAATAATCACTCTAAAGAGCAAGGAAGATCTCTAATACAGTAAAAAAAATCTATTAACTGCTCGCAATTGTATAATATTGTTTAAACAATCGGAAGATGTTTAATAAGCTTACTTAAACAATAGAAAGCCACTAAGGGAGAATTAAAAAGCACAACGTGAAATTCGTACATTGAATAATAGTCGCTTCTTGTAGATTTTGTGTTACTGAAGTCAAAATTGCTCAGTCACATCAGGTTCTTTTAATATCTTGACCTAAAAGTGCTAAAAACGCGATTTTGGCCTATATTTGAGGATGTATCATCGCGACATTTTTTTCTCAAAGAACTATATATAGCATCTTAAAACATAAGTCTTACTAATCCAAATGCCATCAAGTGTATACAAATATCTTTTTTTTTCGAGATATTTAATTTCGAAAATTTCAAATTGCCTGCATTTTTGAAGTTTTGGAGACATACCTTTCGAGACCGATAAGCTTTTAAGCAACAATTTTGATAAACCATCGATGCTCTCAGACTACCAAAACATCGCTCAATTCAAATTTATTATTAGTTTTACAAAATAAATTTGTTTAAACAAATTATTGCAGAACTCATTATTTTCTAAATAGATGCTTCCATTGTATGTTACAAAAATATATACGTTTAAAGGAGTCGTTCTGTGTATTAGGAGAGACCGAGTACAAAAGTAACACTTCGTACTTTTGCTTTGATTTCTGGTTGTTAACGACATTTAAGATATCATAAATATAGTCATATAAAAGTTTCATTTATACTCTTTAAATGTACCTTACAATTTTGGTCAATATATTTAGTTTTCTAACAATTACAAGACTGCAAAAAAATAAACACATTTGTTACTTTCGACCCCAGGGTCAGGACGAAACTAACAGGGTACGGGTCAAAAGTAACACACTCAAGGTCGTAGGAAATATAATAATAACTCGCAAAAAGAAACACAAAACCATATTAAATTATTGATTGAGAAACTACCAAGCTACAAACATAACATAAAATATTTTCTTTTAAAAATGTAATAACAAAAGATGTAATAATGTACTTCTCGGTAATCAAGCATTTATAAATCAACTTTAATAATACCAATAAAATAATTTTATTCAGAATCGCAAACATGGCAAATAAAATATTTATCATCTTGAGTACACGCAACGTGAGATCATTTTTACAATAGAGACATTGTAACCATTTCTCATTTGGAAAACTCTTGCTGGATAATTCAAAATAAACGAGGCACAAGTAATCATCTTCATCAGTACAATTTCCACTTGACAGATTTTCCTTTTCTTTGGGTCGATTTTTCGTTTTTTTACCCTGGCCTTTTCCTTTTGCAGATGATATTTTTTTCTTGCCTTTCTCTGTAACGGTTTGTAATATTAGTTTTTGGCATTATTTCTTTGGTTGTATTCTTCTTCAATTGCATTTTTCTCCGTAGTATCAGTAAGTATAGCAGTTTTATGTTTTTTTACCACCTCTTTTTCTTTCTGATCTTCGACCAGCTTTAGGAAGAGGTCTTATGTCTTGGGGTGAAAAGGCAATTTGCTCTGTTAAGTCTGATCTTCAAATATTACCTTCAGAGGCTGTTCGTTGCATTTCATTATTGGCTGGCAAGGAACGATCCATTACAGAAGACGCTCCTGGAATATTACTGATTCCAATCATCCCATTCCCTTCAGAGGCTGTTCCGTTATGAGCAGGCAAGGAACGATCCGTTACAGAAGGCGGTGCGAAATCAACCTCGGTAAAGGTTCCTATTATATGGACTAATGCCAGTGCACGTAAAACCAGCAATAGAATTTCGATAAGTAACTGCTAAGGAAAATGCTTTTATGGCAATCCCAGGAATATAATGTATGGTCATTATGTGAGGCAGTGTTGATTATTTTTTTAAATTTTCCAAAAACCGCTCTATCCAGGGGCTGCAGTTTATGAGTGCAATGGGGAGGAAACGACAGCAGCACAATTCCATTATTTATGCAGTAATCACGGGCATATATAATACGTGATTATCGGGAAACAATGGGCATTTTTCATCTATAATGGACCTGGTTTGTTTTTTGAAATTTGCCAAAAACAAATCTGCTTCCTGCATCCAGCCACTAGCGTTTCCAGCGCCAGCAAATCCAGTAGGATCTTTGCGTATCATGTGGTTCTATCGCTTTAATGGAAATACGAAAAAACGGAGGTATGCATCCTTCTTGAGCATTAATGGCTACAGCGACGGTCACTAACTTTCCACGTTTGGCAGGAGTTTCGGCACATACCTGTTTAATTCCTTTCTCAGCCTCTGTTTGGTTTTTGCATTATCGTCACTCGGGTCTCATCAATATTTCCTATATCTTTTGGCTTAAAATTATACCTATCTATCACTTCTAAGAGGTTATAAAAAAAATTATTCACATTATGCTCATTAAAGCTCGAAGCGCGAGATAGGCTCGTTGCTTGTGGAGTTCTTAGATGTATAGAAAGCAACATTTATTATAAAAGACTATTCCTATTCCTAACCTAATTAGCTAACCAAATTAAATAATGCAGGGGCCATTTTTATTATAAATACTTTTTTCAGAAGGCTGTGAGATTAACGGTTTCTGAAGAATTATCGATATCCTCTTTTATTAGACCACCCGGTATATAATAAATGACCCAAGTGTAGCGAAACATTTTCAGCCAGATTCACGAAGAATGTTTAAAACTTAAACTCGATCTAATTGCCATGGATAGATAGATCTTCTGGTTGACCAGATTTCTTTTCTTATAATACTGTCATAATTTATATTACATATTTCAACAGATAAAAGCTTGTACATGGATATTAAGGATAGGAATCTAACGATAAAGCTTTGCAATACGTAAAAGAAATAGTTGTATACCGAAAATAAATAAAATTCTGTTTTTTGCCGGAAAGTAATAAAAGAAAATAATTAATTATTGATGCATTTTTAGGGTTTAAAATTTGTTAAATTTATTATTACTGCTGTCATTTTAGGACGGTTTTAAGGTTAGACCATGTTAGTGAATTCGGAGGTTTATTTCTTAAGTTTTAAATATAGTGATAATTTTAAATAAAATTGGTAAAATGATCCTCCTAGTTATCCTAAACCAAATATATTTTTGGTTTACTGAAATTGAAAAAGTAAGTCTCTATGGTTTTGTGAAAACTCATTGACGTTATGTATGTTCAACTATTAATGAAAAATATTTTACTTTAAACTTCCAAATCAATCTAGATAAAACGCATTATTTGAATGAGTTAAAAAGAGCTACATCTCTTATAAGAGACTGTTTTGAGATCCTAAGTCAGTATTAATATTAAAAAATAATAATTACCTGATGAGCATTAAAATGGTGAGGAAACGTTTGAAGTCCTTCGTCTAAAAAAGTCTCAACTATAACAAGGTCAAATGTTTCCTTTGAATTAATAAGAGCTTGTACACGGTTATTGGCTAATATGGTCTCAGTAAAACTCCAACCCATTTGATTTAATATGTCAATATTAAAGAAAACAGAGAGTTTCTGCAGATGAAACAGCACCCCTAAAAAGTTAATTCATTTAGTGAATTTAACAAGATAAACGAGGAACGGTTCTGTTACCAAGTTTTCACGATTGAAAAATAGTAAATAAGACACACTATCTTTTTTGATATTTGCTGGCTTAAAAAACACGCAATAGCTCTCTTTGGAAGATCCTTGGTGCGACACTTAATTCGTAGTTGGTTTGGTTATCGATACCGGATAATGCGACCTCTATCCTTATAAGTAGCACATTTCGTGGGTCGAGTTTTGATATATTCGTTTTTTAATTTACCGTCGCACCACAACATGGCCGTTTTTTACAACACTGTTGGTTTGTGTTGTTCTTGTGTTATTGAGTGAGCCATCAAGATGTCGCCACTGTGTCTTATTTATTCTTTTTGATCCGTGAAATCTGTTTATAGGACACAGATAGGAAATGATGGTTTGTACCGAATGCAATGCCCTGATGAGTCCCATCCTAAGATGAAACAGCGCAGTCGTCATTTTTCGGACCCGGAGTTTTTCCATGATCTTAGAGTTCTCCGCACTTTTTAACATGAGAGTAATATTTATCAACGGTCTTTGTCTACATAGTCAAGAATTTCCTATTATATATATATATATATATATATATATATATATATATATATATATATATATATATATAATAAAATACAATTTATTCTATTCCACCACCATCGAGATGATGGCCTACCTGTACCACCATACCGAGAAGAAAGTCAAAACTTACCCTCCCCGCCACAGTGATACGGCAGAGGTATATGTTTCGTCTTTACTGGACGCCGCGTTCAATATTTGCATGCTTCCTTCCGATCTGTCCTTTGCACAGCCAGGTGCATGTCGGTCCCTGACGAGTCTAGTAGAGACGAAACATGTACCTCTGCCGTATCACTGTGACGGGAAGGGTTATGGACTGCAGCCAGCTCTTAGACTATTAGAATGACTGCGATAAAGATAATCATTAGATACCACTATTTATCCTTGAACTTCTATCTTAAAGCGACAGTTTTAAGTTACAGCTAGACGGATTATAATATATAATTTGAAAGTATGAATAAAAAAATGCATGCTTATGGTGTACAAGTGTTAATAATTGTTTTATCTTATGGTAGTTTAAATAACTGTGCCAAAATACTTGCTGTGTTTCCGAGTTCTGGATATAGTCAATATATTGTGGCCGAACCTTTACTGATAGCCTTAGCTGAAAAAGGTCATAATGTGACTGTGATAAGTGGATTTGAAAGCAAAGGTGTAAATAATTTACGGAATATAGTGGTTAACTTCGGCGTGGATAATGATATCTCACCAAGTATGTATTTTAAATGTTCTTATAATGCTTTAAATAAACTTGAGTGTGAATTTTATAAAAAAAAAAACTAGTTTATAGTAAGCTCTGTGGTAAACAAAAACTGACATAATTTTAAAATACCTTATTGAATGTGAGATGTTCACTGTTTTTGAAGAATGCTGTTCTCATAATAAAAATATATATTGTCAAAAAATTTTTAGACAGTATTACAAATACCTTCATTAAAAATCAGTAAAAAAATGACAGGTTGGGAAAAAGTAAAAAACGAAAACCGTGTCTAATAAGTAGCGACAAATCCTCAAAAAAGATAGTTTAATCCTTACTATGAGATATCCAACTGATAAAGATGCCTATACTATTCCTTTCACGTATTTTTTCATGTCCGGGAGATTTTCCACATTTTCTCGGACACCTTGTATAAGCGGGAAAAATTAATGGCCCAAATGTGTTATGATATTGTTATTGTGTCATGTGTAAGCACTGTGTTTTAGAAGGTATTCAATATATTCAAAATTATATACACCATAATCCATCTTCTTCGGGTACCATTATAACTAGAGTGCGCTCCTCAGCCTGTCTAAATAAGGTTGCACAATGCACCACACCAGTTTCTTATATTGCGGAGCCAAGAGTGTTGTTTTCGACCTGGCTCCTGTATGCCTTCAATTTTTCCCTGTAGAATTGGCCTTGGTGTGAAGTTGCGACGTCCTTTTAGTATATGTCCTAGATATGACACTTTTCGTTGTTTTACATTGTCCATTAGTTGTTTTTCTACGCCAGCTCCTCGTAGAACTTCATCATTCGTTATGTGAGCAGTTCAGGGGATACGCAGTAGTCGGCGGAGTGTCCACAATTCAAATTCAGAGCCTTAAATGACCAAGTTTCAGCACCATACAGTAGAACAGACCATACATAACACCAAACCACACGTATTCGGGTGTGTAGTGGCATATTTCTGTGAAGGAGAACATTCTTAAGTTTAAAGAAAGTTGTTTTTGCACGGCCAATTCTTCCCTTCACTTCTTCGTCTCATTTCCACTTCTCATTCAGAGTAGAGCCAAGATACGTGAACTGTGCGACACGTTCAATATTTCCTTCGTTGATGTTAAGAGGAGTGATGTCTTGATGCCTACTAATTACCATCATTTTTTGTTTTGGTAGTATTAATATGCATCCCGAACTGTTCACCGCACTCGTTCAGCCTTCTTAATATTGATTAGAGATCTTTAAAGTTGTTAGCTAAAACTGCAGTATCATCTGCATAGCGAATATTGTTAATTGGGATGCCATTGACTTTGATATATTCCTGCCGGACTCCCTTCAGTATATTAAAGGTGCCTGTTGACAGATGGCCATCAATACGGATCTCAGCTAACTGTTGCCAATAAAGTTCTCTTATTATTCTAATATCTTTATCATCAATACCGATCTCCTGTAATCTTTCCAACATCGGCTAATACTTTACGTTGTCTGATAGTAAATAAAGCCGATCAAAACATCTTTCCTTTGGCCATAGCATTTTTGAACAAGTAATTTTATTGAGAAGAGAGCTTTTTGTAGGGCTCATATCCTCACATTTTCTGTATATTCTTGAATGGATTACTCGAAGGAACCTTTTAAGAGCGTGGCACATTAAGCTTATGAGCCTGTAGTCTTCGCAGTTCTTGGGGTTTGTTTTCTTTTGAATAGCAATAAACGTAGACTGTAACCAATCCACTGAGAGAGAGATATGTGAGTTGTTTAATATCGACTTGCTTTAAAATTTCTGCATATATATCGTCGTGACCTGCACTTTTACCAGTCTTCATAGAGTTCATTGCGCACCTGACTTCAGATTTAAGAATTTTTGGACCACTCATGTTTTCAGTGTCATTCGTCGGGGCATGTGTTCGTTGATCACTGAACAAAGTCTCCGCATAGTTCTTCCAAGTTTCCTTACTCGGTATCGAATATCGGTCTTCCTTGTGTATTTCTTATTAACGGCAATGCCGCTGTTCTATTTGTTCCAGTTATTTTCTTGATTTTTCTATGGAAATTAAAGGAGTCGTGCAGCTGATGCAGTCTTTCAGCCTCGTCAAATTGTTTTTGAGTCCATTTCTCCTTAGCCTCCCTTATTTTTCTTTTGACAGTGCGATTCAGTTCTTTATATTTATCAAGCTGGTTTTTAACAATCCGACGTTCAGCCATCAAGTTCATTATTTCGTCGGCCATCCATGGTTTAATTTTTTCTTGTTTCGGTCGACCAAGAACAGCTTCAGTAGCTGACTGGATGTTTGTTTTTAGCGTAATCCAGATATTATCAAGAAGTTGAAGTTCTTGACTAGGATTATTTGCTTGGCAAAGCCTGTCCAATGTAGTCTTCATGCTCCTCTGCATTGCGGGTTGTTTTAATGCCTAATTATCGTATTTTCGGGGTTTACGTTGTTTTGATAGTAATTTACATCGAAAATAGAAGGTCGCAACAAGAGAGTTATGATCTGAGCTGATGTCTGCTCTTGGGTAGGTGGCAACACGTGTAATGTTATTCTGATATCTTTTGTTGATCAGAATAAAGTTAATTTGGTTGCGTACAATATTTTCGTGTCCATCTTGAGGAGACTTTCAGGTATAGAGTATTCTAGGGTGTTATATATAGAAAGTATTCTCAATAACCAATTTTTCATCAAGACAAAATTGGATCAGCATTTCACCTCGTTCGTTTCTGTCACCTAGCCCAAATGCTCCTGTTACACCATCCTTGGTCCTGCTGCCGGCCTTTGCGTTGAAATCACCCATCACTATATTGATATCTTGAGGCTTTAATGAGTGCAAAACTTTCCGGACTTGCTCATAAAATTGTTCAGCTTCGGTTTCTGACTTATTCGTTGTAGGTGCGTACACCTGTATTACATTGATGTTAATCATTCTGGCACTTATTTGCAGAAGTATCACTCTGCCTGAGAATGCTACGACATTCCTCACAGACCCATCTATCTTCTTGGATACAATAAAGTCCACTCCATTTCTGTGATCTGGGTCATTGTTTCCGGAGTAATAAAATATTGTTCCATCCTTCTTACACATTCCACTATTAGGCCATCTTGTCTCAGCTATTCCAAGAATGTCAATACTCATTCTTCTCATTTCCTGAATCGCATTATGAAGCTTTCCAGCCGCAAAGAGACTTCTGGCGTTCCAGGCTTTTGATCAAGTCAAGCCGGGGTATTCTTAGCATCCTCTGGTAACTTAACACCTGCCCGGGACTGAGGGCCGTTTGATTTTAGTTTGTTGCCATGATAAAGAGTGGTGGGTAAATTTGCTTGGTTGTGGTCATCGTAGGTTCCCGACGACATCTGGGGATGACATTTCCTCCTTCCTTGATCTAAGGGTATACCGCCTATACTCGGTCGTCAGAGCCTCATCTGTGGAAACAGGGTAAGCCGGCGAGGTCAGGTTGACGTTTGAATAGGAGAGGGGAATTGGGACCCCTTAAATCCTCCCATAATCCATATAGTTTCTAAAATTTTTCGTAAATTTATCATCGTTAAGACCATAGTTACAATCTAAAGGCACTACTAGTTATTCAAAATCTGACATCTATTCTGAATGTTCAAACTCCCTAAAACTTTTACACCTGAATTCACTAACATGCTCTAACTTTAAACCAATCTAAATTGGCCGTAGAAGGATTAAATTGACAACCAGCATAATAAGTCAAGCAAGTTTTGAACTTTAAAAATACAAGGACAAAAAAATAACATGCTTATAATAAACCTGAAAAAATGGAAAATTACGTTTATTTTCGGGAGACAACTATTCCTATTATCGATTTCAAGGCTTGATCTCTAGATTTTTATCCTTAATATTCCTGTATAAGCACTTATTTGTCGGCATTCGTAATACAAAAATGATGACAATTTTATTATAAAAACAAAACTGGTCTACTAGAAGATTTAACTTCCATAGCAACTAGCTCGGGTTTAAGACCTAAACCTTCATAGTGAATCTGGCTGTTAAAAAATTTTACATTTTTGAGAAAAAATTTTTTATTGCAAGTTCTAAAATTTGCAGTTTAAATTTTCTTGGCTTTAGAAAATTTTATCTTTCTAATAATCCCATTAGATTTTATTGTAGGAGGGGATTACAAATTTTGCACCTGCCGCTGGAGGCAGAAATGTACGCTACGCTACTGGTGATACTACAAAATTTGCGCTTTGCGAGATAAAATTCAGAACGATAATAGTATTGCTAACGATTCCCATAATTGTTTTCTGTACCATTTAGGAGATTTGATAACTATATCTATTTATTGAGAAATTGACTCATACTAAGTAAATTAAAAAACAAAACAAAATTCAAGGACTCTCCTTTTACATAACGGTTTAATTTTAAAGTAGTATTATAACTAATTTGTTATATCACTAAAATAAATATTATTTGTTAATATTAAGTGCTTGGTTGTGATTATATCGGTGTTGTGAAATATTTCATAAGAAATAGTATATTTTCGATTATATTTTCTAGATAACAATATTTTTGCTTATGTATACAATCTTCATATATAGATCATTTATCGTTTACAAAGAGACGACAAAATATAAAAATTTTTTTAATTTAGACGTCAATTTCCTTCTCCGTGATCACTTGACGCGTTATTGGTCCGTTCTTCGGTACAATTTTTTACCCCGTTAGTTTATGATCCGTACATTTTTAGATTGCTTCTGTCCCTTCTGGGTGTTAAAACTCGTTGATCGGTATTATTTTAGTTGCTTTTAGGAATTGGTACTCGTGTTCGGTTTTAACCCTCTTTTGTTAATTCTTTACCAGTTTCTACCGGTTTTTTCTGAAAGTCGCCGCTCGTGTTTAGTTTTAGTCACGTTTCCGTATTTTAATTGACTTCAAAAAAAGGAGTACCTAATATATATTCACGCATAGTTTTTGAAGAAATTTTCAACATGTTTTCGGGGGTTATTTGCGGTAATTCCATCAACATACTTCCAAGATACACTCTTAATAAAAGTGAGGTGTTTCGATTCGGTTTTAATCGTGATATAAGAGAATCTACTCACAAAAGGTTTCCTTATAAATATTTCCACAATAGGCTTAATGCGGGAGATTAAAACTGAATAACTGTTTTATACTGCTATGTAATCTGGACACCACAAAATGGTGGATGCATGACAGTGGACGAGTTTTATCATTTATGGCGCAACTCAGCTTAAAGCTGACATTTGAATGTATTTGGTGTCTTATAATATTTACTCTAAATCTAGATATTCAAACAGGTGTACTAGTTTTATTATTTATAATTGGATTAGAATTAAAATCTAGGTATTATTGAGATTATCATGTACCAATGCGTAAATAAAATTTCCATCGTGTGTATATTGCAAAGCTGAAAAAAAATGGCTGGTTATGGAACTTCATATCATTGCTGTGAAATTTGAATGTTAAAGTTAACTTAGAAAAAGTGACATACCTCTTTGAATGGAGTGAATTTTGGACCAAAATTCTCATATGATCCTGTTCTCTCAAATTTTCTTTTTTTAAAATTTTTTTGTATTTAAATAATCATCAGCTAAACGATTAAATTCATAATTTTGGTCCATTCTGTACGACGGGATATAAATATAGTACTTTTTAAAAGTATTGTTTAAACTAGTTTATTTAGGCAGAATATGACAAAATCGCGTTAAGTAACAGTACAACAGATAATCCAGAAAATTTGATAATTCCGTAAGACTAATCAAATACCATTGCAACAAACATTACTATAATTTAAAAAATCTACTTTAACTTCGGTTACTTTACTTTTTTCATATCTTTAAACTGTCTGCGGTTGTACAGAACGTAAATAACTAAAAATAAGGGTTATCTTAAAATGTACTTCACGGCGGGGGTATACCTATAGTAAGCGGTTAACTCTGAATCCGAAAGTTCAAGCAAAAGACTCGGTTTGAAATATGTAAATGTCTGTCACACATGTGACAAGTGATTTTTTTGTTATAGTAAGTCACACACATAATAACAATCCTGGTAGGATGATGCTAGTTTCCAGGCCCTCTTAAAAGTGGGGAGAGAAACTGACTGAATTACCTCAGTCGCACCGGCCTTACAAATCAGTAGTTAAAAAACCTGCATTACGGACTTCTGTTTTGATCGTTAAATTGTCACCACGTAGCCGGTGGGCTCTTACAATAAGCAAGAAAAAAAACGTGGTTTGGTCGTTTTGAGATGAAGGCGTAGGTCCGGCTTGAATGTACGGTGTAAGGGGGGTACGTTGTGGGATATGTTCTAAAGTGCTTAGGGGAAAGTTTGTGCGGAGCTGCGTACTCTACGTCAAGCAATGCTATTTTCTCCCCACAAATCGTTCCTTTGTGCAGTCAAAGTAGCGGATATACCTGTGTCGGGCGATTAACTCTGCATCCGACAGTTCAAGCAAAATAATCGATCTGAACTTTTTAATATGGAAAATGAATGTTTTTATATAGTAAGTCACACAGGTGACCAATAATCCTGGTGTGATGATGGTAGTCTCCAGGCTGTCTTGATGAGACATCCTTCTGGGTTTTTATATTAGAAAACGACTTCCAAAGCATTGTTAACGTGAAAACCTTCCCGATGGATTTCCGGACAAAGAAGGTGAAAGCGCGGAACGGGGCAAAAAGGAAGCTAGCTAAATTGCTTCAGTCGCTTAAAAAAACATGAGACCATTTCCATGCAGGTTTCATGTTTGTATAGTACTATGCATTTTAAAACTGAATGAAACAAAAGGTGTTCTCTCTTATGAGATATCTTTTTTCTATAATAGTAGATTCTAATATTCTGTTGGAGACATACCAACCTTCAGAACTAGCCGGATTTCGCAGGAACTTCAGTACAATAGACCATCTACAGACAGTACACACGCTTATCGAAAAAACCACGGAATATAATATACCTCTGCATTTGGCTTTCGTTTATTACCAGAAGGCGTTCGATTCTATCGAATCATGGGCAGTTCTCAAAGCACTGGACAATGCTCGGATTGATTCAAGATACTCTGCTCTGATTCAGCATATATATGAAAACGCTTACATGCAAGTTACAATAGACGAGGATATAAAAACCTCGAGGATACCTATAAAAGAGGCGTACGTCAGGGAGACACAATCTCTCCAAAATTGTTCACGTTGGCACTTGAAGATGTATTTAGGGGCTTGGACTGGCATGACAAGGGAATTAACATTGGCGGAACACGATTAAACCATTTAAGATTTTCTGATGATATTGTTATAATCAGCGATTCACCAGAACAACTCCAATGTATGATACAAGAACTTCATCAAGCATCAGCTAGGATAGGATTCAAAATGAACTTATCAAAAACAAAAATAATGAGTCTAGAACAACTACAAATTAAAGTTGAAGATAAAATAATAGAAAGCGTAAGAGAATACATATATCTAGGTCATAAAATACAAATAGGGAAGGAAAACCAATCGGCTGAAATTCCTAGAAGAATAAGTCTCAGCTGGGCAGCTTTTGGCAAACTCGGATTCATTCTTAAATCCAGTAACACCCCCATAAGTCTGAAAAGAAAAGTCTACGAGTCGTGCATCCTGCCAGTTCTTACTTATGGTATTGAAACAACCTTCCTAACATGTAAAGCCATTAATAAGCTTCGGGTTACACAACGAGCAATGGAAAGGGCTATGCTGGGAATTAGTTTACGAGATAAAGTTCCAAATGAAGAAATCAGAAGAAGAACGAAAATAACAGATGTGAGCAAACGAGTAGCGCAGCTAAAATGGAGATGGGATGGACATATCGCAAGACATAACATAGACAGATGGACATACAAGATAACAGCATGGCGGCCAAGAGAGAACAAGAGAAGTGTTGGCAGGCCCCAAAAGAGATGGTGTGACGACATCCAAAAAAATTGCCGGAAAAAACTGGATGGGGATCGCTACGGACCGACAGAAATGGAAAAATATAGAAGAGGCCTACATTCAGGAGTGGATGAAAACTGGCTGATATGAATGAATAAAAAATATTCTGTTATCATTTTTCCTTTCAAAATTTGCTGTACAATTTTCGGTGTTGTACATCCAGCAGTGTCAAGGTACACATATCTGTCTTTATAAGCACTATCTTCTCTTCTTCATCCAAGATAAAATCCGCTGAGGGATCTTCAATACACAGATATTTTGTCTCCATCGGTTTACTGACAGATCCATTCAAGTTCGAGCTTTTCCATATCTTGGGCTACTACCACTTAGTTATCAGCTAAATAAAGCGTGTAGTATAGTTATTTAATTAAAATTTTTCAAAGTTTTTTTCTAATATATTTTAAGTAGGCTTGATAAAAGATACCAGTGGTGCCTGAAGCCTTTTTGTAACTGAAAAACTGTTGGTCAGATAGTTTCTTAATTTAATTTTGGATGTTGAATATCCAAAGAGGTTTTGGAATGGGATAGTGACATATGCTTTTTTTAAGTCAACGAATAAGAGGTCAATTTCCCGGTTTGTTGCAATTTTTTCTCATTCACTTGTACCATGCTGAAAATCTGGTAAATATAGACACGACTCGCGTGGATTCCGGCTTGCTTCTGAAATTTATGGGGTCCATACTATTCCTCTATTAAAGGTTTTAAGTATTTTCGCATAAAACCGGCTCATGGCACAGAAATACATTTGTAATTTAAACACTCGGTTTGCTGCCTTAAGTAAATTTACAAAATATATTTTTTGTTTTTTTTTTGGATACTGTTACTATTGCATTATATTCAGTATATTATTTTAGACAATTTGAACGAAATAACTGAAGGTCAGAAATTTCCTTCAATAAATATATAACCCAGGTCTTCGTTTCTCTTTTTAAGTAAATTAAAAAATTTTTTAGTGCTGTGGAAGCTACAAGAACTCTCCGTTTTTACTAAAATTTCCTTCCTACATCAGATGTGTTTGGAATATACTGAGATTTTATTATCCGATACGAATGTACAAGCTCTTATTAACTCAAAGGAAACATTTGACCTTGTTATAGTTGAAAGTTTTGTAAGCGAAGCAGTTCAAGCGTTTGCCAACCATTTTAATGCTCATCAGGTAATTATTATTCTTTAATAATAGCGAATTGGAATCTCCCAACAGTCTTTATAATAATTCTTTGTGTCTAGATTAATTTAGGGGTAAAATATTTTTCAATTATTATTGAATTTATCGTCAACCCGTTATTGCAAAATCTTAGAGATTTACTTTTTTAATTTCATTAAACCTGGACAAATTTAAAAACATATTTTGTTTCATGATTACTTGGTAGAGATCCATCATTACACTAATTTTACTTAAATTTTCACTATATACAATACTTTAGACACAACACGGTCCGCTACTAGCTAGGTACCACGTGGCCTACTAAGAGAGGACACCGATTATATTTCAGCGGTCCCACAAATATCGCTGAAAATTATTTTTAACTTCCTACGACAGGCGTCAGATAACAGATAACAGATGTTCAAAGAAGTTGTTTTGGAAATATCTTGAGAGAATCTCGAACTTCTGTTTCACACTTAGTGGGAATGAGATTCCTATATTGGATCACCTAAGAAAGTACCTCTGTAAAATGGAAATTTTTGAACCAAATGTAAACAAAAAATTTTGAGGGGTACTCTAGCATATACATAGATACATTTACAAAACAAGCAAAAAACTGTTTGAGTGGTTCACGAAAAAATCAAATCAAAATAGATCCATCTGGCTAATTTATGATATTGATTTGTTTTTTTGAACCACAGGTCCCCTAAATTGGATCACGTCTTTCTTTCATTATTTAAGAAAAAAAACACTTATTGAAATGGTAATTATATTTTATATAAAATTATACATACGATTCTGAGATACATTAAGTAACGTATTAGCTTGAAAGGTTAGGTATATAAAACAACACAATCAGTTATTGATTGTTCATATGTATTATTATTTCATGTAGAGAAAAGGAAATAATATAAACAAACAGTGTATTGTCTGCAAATACCACTTTGGTCCTCTCTCCATACGCGTTTCGACCACCATGTGGACTCGTCAGTAGAACTGTATCGAATCGAGAGCAATATTCGTAGGAAACAAATGCTATATGAAATATAAAATTCAGGGTACATCGATAGGATATTAATAAACTTCCACCTGTCGCCAGTCGAGTGACATCTATGAATCACCGGAGTAGAGCGAAACTTTTAAGAAACTATATTCTCAGTAAGAAATAAAGAGATTTATCTACCTTATTTAAAGGGTTGTTTATAAAGGGTGTTTTTTATACAGGTATAGAACTTTAAGTTGGCACCACTTTTTTAATTGACGGCCATTTTGTCAGCTGTCAAGGGATTTATGTTTAGTTTGGTTTGGCATTTCAACATGAATAGACTGACGCCTGAACAACGCAACCAAATTGTGCAAATTTATTTTGAAAATCATGGTTCTGTTCGAAATACGTATCGCGCACTACGTCCATTTTACGGTCAACATAATCGTCCATCAGAGCGATTTACTATGGAACGTTTTCGCACCACGTTTACTCTAAATGATAATACGCATTACCGAGGCCACATCGTACAGTGCGTACAGAAGAAGTCATTGCTGCTGGAGAGCGTAGCGTAGAGGAAGATCAGAATCAGTTTATCTGCCATCGTGCACAGGAATTGGATATGTGTCCATTCACTTTATGGAAGATTTTGCGGAAATATCTTGGTTTGCATGCTTACAAAATCCAACTCGTGTATGAATTGAAGCCACACGATCACCTAGCAAGACGTAGAGTTGGTGAATGGGCCCAAAACAAGATTGCCGTTGATCCCGACTTTCATAAGCGAATTTTGTTTAGCGATGAAGCTCACTTTTGTTTGAATGGATACGTCAATAAACAAAACTGGCGTATTTTGAGTGATGATAATCCTCAAGTGTATGTTGAGACACCGTTACATCCAGAAAAACTGACTGTTTGGTGTGCTTTATGGGCTGGTGGAATCATTGGTCCATACTTCTTTAAAAACGATGCTGGTCAGAACGTTACAGTCAATGGTGACCGCTATAGTGCCATGATTACTGACTTTTTCGTTCATCAATTGAACAACCATGATGTGCAGAAGCTGTGGTTTCAACAAGACGGCGCAACATGTCACACAGCTCGTGCCACAATTGATTTATTGAAGGAAACGTTTGGTAACCGCATAGTTTCACGTTTCGGACCCGTGAATTGGCCTCCAAGATCGTGCGACTTAACGCCGCTAGACTATTTTCTGTGGGGATATGTGAAGTCGCTAGTCTACGCCGATAAGCCCGAAACGATTGTTGGGAAAAGTTATCGAAAATTGGACCTCCAGATTAGACTACGTCCGAGCCAGCCGTGGCGGTCATATGCCAGAAGTGATATTTAAATTATAATGCCAGAAGGTTATCTTTCGAATAAAGTAAATTTCATGTCAATTTAAAAAATTCATCTTTATTTTATTCCATTTAAAATTTCTATACCTCTATAAAAAACACCCTTTATGTATTCTCCTTTAATGCAGAGAAAAGGAAACAATATATATTACAGTTTATTTCCTGCAAATACCGCTCTGGTTCTCTCTTCATATACGTTTCGGTTAGCTTATGGTCTCGTCAGTGGAGCTGTATTGAACATTCGCTGGAAACAAATGCTATATGAAATATAAATTCCAAGGTATGTCGGTAGGATATTAAAAACCTGCCATCTGCCGACGATGTCAGTTTTTTTTATGAAGGAAATGTCAACATGTGACAAATATTATTATGAATGTTACGTATTGAGGAGAAAATAATTTTATCGGAAACCTAATTAGATCCTTTTTTAAATGATGAAAATTTGCAATAGATTATGTAGATATTTCAAGACCTTATATTAAACAAATATACAAGGTTGTTAATTCACGATATAAAATTATAAAATTTTTAAAAATAAAAGCCTTAATACTTAACTGACTTTAGGCCCAAAAGCGATGTTGATTATATTATTATACACAAAAATCCCCAGTTATTTCCACATTCATTTTTAAAACTGGTATTTAAAATTTAAGATTAGTCTCGATTCATTTCTGGGGCATATTTCACATTATTAGAATAATAGAATTGACGTTTATAAAAGTTACATTTACGTCAATATAAGAAGGGAATTTAGTGTGACTATATAAATATTTGCACGCAATGGCGACCAGTAAGGAGGGTCAAAAATTATTTGCATCAGCAGTCCAGTTTTTGATGTTAGTTTTATATGCCAAGTTAGTGGAGTGAGCACAACCGATTCACTGTTATCGATTGGTTGGTTCCCTAGCGTCATCCGGAAATGAATCGTACCGTTTGGATGCTATTTTTTTGAGGTTTTCACCTTGTGAGTTGTAGCCAATTTAGACGGATTAATAGTATTTTAAGTAACTTCTTAAAGTTTAAGATTGCATTTTGCCAAACCAAAGACAAATAGATTTTCGACGTTCGTTCTTGTCGATATTCAGATGAATATTTTGTATTGAGCATACCAATAAATATTTTATCTTGAAGTTCGTTTAACTGCAAATGACAGAGACATTGTCAATAAAGGGGTACATAAAATGCTCTTCTTTTATGCTTTCATCTATAGTCACTAATTTATGGTGCAGTTGACTGAGTCTGTGTTTTTGAATTAAGAAAAATATCATTATACAAATCAATATAATTTTATTTTTCAGGTTTTATTGAGTTTTGTAGCAGTATCAGAATGGAACGCACATTTAGTCGGGATTCCCAATAATCCCTCCTACCTTCCCGTTATTTTGACTGGATCTACGACTTACATGAATTTTTATGAAAGGTTTATGAACACTATAGCACTTTTGTACGACAAGTACTATAAGAAAATGTATTCCTTCCCAGAGCATCAAAAATTGGTGGACAAATATTTTCCAAAAAAGTACATATTGGATGATTTTATTTACAATGCAAGTCTCATGCTGACATGCTCTCACGTTAGTAACTCACAAAGTGTACCACTAACAGCATCAGTGGTTGAAGTGGGTGGACTACATATAAAGTTGAAGAAATTGCCTGAAAATATCCAAAAGATTCTGGATTCCGCAGAACATGGAGCTATATTTTTTAGCCTGGGATCAAATATTCAGAGTTCTAGTTTATCTAAGAGAATGATACAAGAAATAATGACTGTTTTTAAGAACTTAAAACAAAAGGTGTTGTGGAAATTTGAGGATAAAAATTTGGAAAATATACCAGATAATGTTATAGTTTCGAAGTGGTTTCCTCAGAGTGCTATTTTAGGTAAGCCTTTTGTATAAATATATCGAGCAACATTGCCATCATCTTGTAATTGATTATATTGCAAATTTTAAGTCTGACATGTTTTAGTACTTAGACATATTTTAACTCTATGCTTGTGTTAGTTCTGGTTTAAAAGCAAGTTAATATGACTTCTTGGTGGCACTATATTTCAAAATAACGACAATACCGAGATTATCTATAATTAAATCTAACAGTTAATATGGCCCCTCTTCAAAAATATTTTAATCACTTTACAAATTCTCTGATAGTGTTATAATTTATAATCTTTATTATACCTGCTATTATTTATTTTTATTATTTTTAGCTCACCCAAATACAATAGCATTTATCTCTCACTGTGGTATAAGTAGCGTTACCGAAGCTGTATACCATGGTGTACCTGTAATTGGTATACCAATATATGGAGATCAATTCATGAATGTCAGAAAAATGGTTCAGCATGATATGGCGATTGAACTGCCTTTGATAGAACTATCTGGAGAAACGTTAAATAAATCCATTCAAAAAATTTTACATAATGTAAAGTAAGTATTTAAAAATTTGTTCTGTTAATATCATACGTTATCATTATCTCAACAGTAAGTTACAAGCAATACGACCAGCGGAACAAAACGATTTCGTACCGGGTGGCTCAATATGAGGACTTCGGCTATATCTCGCAGTTTCCGGAAAAAAATTATAGAAAAAGTAATCCTGAAGAATCATTTGATATTATTTTCAAGTTCTTATGGCGGTCCTAAGGAAACATAATAACTAGGACAATCAGAAAAAAGGACTTACCCTCCGTGACATGCCTCATGCAGTGGTATTGAATATATTTACGTCTTAATCTTGAGACAATTTGAAATTTTCTGTTTCATATTCATTATTCTATCTTTTAAAATAAAGTAGTCTGGAAACGTCATATTTATATATTATTAATGCCCGAAACTCGTTACAGACCAGCGGTGGATACAGCCTCTTTTTCTAGGGGGGGGGGGGTGATATCTTAAAAATACAGTATGGCAAGCGAAAGCAAGTTGTCGACGAGGCGGGGGAAATGCCAGTAGTTCTGAAGGTCTTGAGGGGGTGTCATCTCAAGGGAATGTCGACGGAGGAAGATGCCAATAACATTTACATTCCTAGGTAAAAAAAGAGGTGAGTTTCGCGGTCTGTTATCTTTATACTATATCTATGGACACAGCAAGTCACAGCTCAAAAGGAGCTGCAAAAAATACCAAGATTAGCATATATAGAAATTACGGGGCAATGCAATCATATTTCACAGCGACGAAAACGACAACGTCGAATTTCCCTCCATTATACTTAGTTGTGATGATGGTGCCAGCAACAAATGCCCTTAAGGTGTTCCAGACAGATAACCTCAAACCTGGAGATTTCATTGGGCACATGAAGATTCTGGATACAGTTGCAACAGAATCCATATTGTAACCAACAAAGTTCATGGTTATGACATCAATTATGAAATAGCAACGGACTGCTACCAAGCATATGGGAGGGATTGCCTCGAACAGAGAAGAATTCAATTATAATTAAGGTTTACTGATGGATACGAGAGGGGACGAGAATAGGCATATCAAGGGTTGAATCCCTAGGAAATACCCCTACTATTTTCTAAGTAGAAATGCATGCAATTTAAATCTGTGGCGACGAGTGCAAGAATAGAAATACTTAGAAAGGTCGAACACCTACGAGTTCGTTTTTGAGAGTGTAGACAAGCCGTAAAATAATTGGCAAGGAAAAACAGGGTTATTCTGATATGAATGCCAGGGCTCAAGGGAATCAAAGGAAGTTAGGATGCATACAGCCTCCTAAAATAAGCGGCAAAAACTACATTTATCGGTCCAGAACTTCTCTGTACATTCCTAAAAATCCACATGAAAGAAGTGCTCCGACACAGGGACACAATCAGATAAAATTATGGTGACATAATATGCTAGCTTTCAAACAAACGAAGAAATTTATAGATTCATTGCCAAAGAAGGCAAAAATGCTTCTCGATGTTCCAAAAACGGATATTCAGGACCTTGTCCTTTAAGATACTATCTCAAAGTCATGGCCAAAGCTTAGATCGACATTTGTCATTTTTGTGACCATACAGCCAAAACAACGGAATGTCTGCTTTGCGATTTCTTAGCACTTTTATGTAAAATACCTAAATTTTTGGAAATAGTCATCTTGAAGCCTGAGAAATAAAGTACTTACCCTCCAGAAAAATAAAAGACTAAGTTAAAAATCTAAATGTCCTTATATCAGATTAGTAAAGGGTGTTTTTTATAGAGGTATAAAACTTTAAGTTGGCAACACTTTTTTAACTGGCGGCCATTTTGTCAGCTGTCAAGTGTTTTATGTTTAGTTTGGTTTGGCATTTCAACATGAATAGACTGACGCCTGAACAACGCTTCCAAATTGTGCAAATTTATTTTGAAAATCATGGTTCTGTTCGAAATACGTATTGCTCACTACGTCCATTTTACGGTCAACATAATCGTCCATCAGAGCAATTAATTCGATTAACTATGGAATGTTTTCGCACCACGTTTACTCTAAAAGATAATACGCATCCACAGAGACGTCGTACAGTGCGTACAGAAGAAGTCATTGCTGCTGTAGAGCGTAGCGTAGAGGAAGACCCGAATCAGTCTATCCGCCATTGTGCACAGGAATTGGATATGTGTCCATTCACTTTATGGAAGATTTTGAGGAAAGATCTTGGTAAGCGAATTTTATTTAGCAATGAAGCTCACTTTTGTTTGAATGGATACGTCAATAAACAAAACTTCCGTATTTGGAGTGATGATAATCCTCAAGTGTATGTTGAGACACTGTTACATCCAGAAAAACCGACTGTTTGGTATGCTTTAAGGGCTGGTGGAATCATTGGTCCGTACTTCTTTAAAAACGATGCTGGTCAGAACGTTACAGTCAATGGTGACCGCTATAGAGCCATGATTACTGACTTTTTCGTTCATCAATTGAACAACCATGATGTGCAGGAGCTGTGGTTTCAATAAGATGGCGCAACATGTCACACAGCTCGTGCCACAATTGATTTATTGAAGGAAATGTTTGGTAACCACATGGTTTCACGTTTCGGATCCGTGAATTGGCCTCTAAGATCGTATGACTTAACGCCGCTAGACTATTTTCTGTGGAGATATGTGAAGTCGCTAGTCTATGCCGATAAGCCCGAAACGAATAATCCCTTGAAGGACAACATTCGCCGCGTTATTGCCGATTTACGGCCACAAATGTTGGAAAAAGTCATCGAAAATTGGACCTCCAGATTAGACTACGTCCGAGCCAGCCGTGGCGGTCATATGCCAGAAGTCATATTTAAATTATAATGCCAGAAGGTTATCTTTCGAATAAAGTAAATTTCATGTCAATTTAGAAAATTCATCTTTGTTTTATTCCATTTAAAAGTTCTATACCTCTTTAAAAAACACCATTTATTAAGTATAAAATATCTTATACGTCGAGGTGCTTTAGAGAAACAATAACTATCCCCTCATAATTTACAAACTACAGTCAAAGCTCATTAAAGGGGCCGTGTTTGCTGTATCTTCATCAATATAAATTCTATTTATGAGTCTCTAATAGTAACCGGTGGAGGGCGTTTTGTGACAGCTCAACAAATATCTTTTTATGAAAGTTTTAAATGCCATGTCTTTTTCTATCTGGTTAAATAGAGGACAGAAACCCTCAAGATCCAGAAAAAAACGCGAGTTTATATCCTTTTCTAACTGGCGTTGATTTTCGGAAAAAACAAAGTCTATGTATCATACTACGGTAGCTGGAATTTATAAGTATGGTTTTAAATGTAGTTTTATTTCAGTAAGTATTCCGGCAACTATCAACTTTTGGACTAGGGTAAATTACATTAGGGTTTTTTACAGAAGTCTTAGAAACAGTCTGAATATGTATATATAATATAGTTACAGTTATATAATACATTCAATTTTTTTTATTTCCTAAATGGCTATGGCACCCTTAACATGGTATTATTCCTGGGCATCATATAACTAACACATTTTGATTTTAGATACAGAGAAGCTGCAAAACGTAGATCCAAGATATTCCATGATAGACCCATGAAACCTTTGGATGAAGCTGTTTACTGGATAGAATATGTTTTAAGACATGACGGAGCACATCACTTAAAAAGTTCGATTCATTTACTATCTTGGTATCAGCTATATTTAGTTGACGTTATTCTCGTTATATTTTGTGGTTTAGTTTTGTTCAGTTATATTTGTTACATTTTATTAAGTTTGATACGTAGGCGAGTTGTAAAACGCAAAGAAAAAATTTCATAGAAATGATGTATACGATTTTATCGCGATGCACTTTAATTAAAGTCCGACATAGTGTCAAGAATTAACAACCTTTGCGACAGTGTGATTTTACATATATTATATTTTCTTAAGTAAGGTAATTGCATAATTGTATCGTTTCACCGTTTTAAATATTAAATTAAAAGCAATCCCAAAAGAAATAAGCTTTTATTTAAACTAATTTGTAGGAAATGGCTGAATAATTGCGTGCTATATCGGGCGGAGCACTTTGCTCTGCATATTATATTGGGTGGGTAAATTAGGTAATGTAGCATTCGATTTGGCAACACTTGAGGCGCGAAACTTGTAGGGATGGCAGGTAATACCACAAAATACAGACAGATGCGATACTGTCAATACGAATTTGAACTCGGCAGAGTCATTTAGTTGTCAGTCGCAATTTTTTCTTGTGTGTTCTAAATATTTCTGTGTTCTAATAATTTCGAATAACGGTGTGATATCAGATTTTATGTTACGTACGCAAGACATAATTCTGGTGATGAGTAACTTGAAAGTCGTCCGAGAAACCATATAAGAACTGCTGCAAGCAAATTAGAAAGTAGGTTAAAAAATAAATTTTAGAAAAAGTAAAACCTAGTACCAGGAAACAATTAAACTTAGAAAACACAAACATTAAGATAGTCAACAAATACTTCAAAATAAAAATTAACAGAGATGACTAAAATATCAGCTCAAAAATTGGAAGTCAAACAGCGCAAAATGCTGGGTTTTATTCTCGAGGACAAAATTCAATTAAATATATTAGAATTTAAATTGTCAAATTGAGTTGGAACCTTACAGGTCATGCTGAAAGAATACAAGATAATAGTTGAACCAGGAAGATTTTAAACCAGGAAAATTTACTCGAGGAAGTTCATTAATTCGGTAGACAAGCAATCTTAAGAAAACCACTACTAATTGAATTAAAACAGCACACAATAAAAATTGATGGAAACATCTGGAGGTGCTCTATGTCTAACAGTGGATGCAGACAGCTGGAAGATGACAATAAAAACAGTAGCATCGAACGGATCTCTTGATAGAGTCGAAAGATGTTCACTAAAACTGCTTAAACATTAGACCACTGTTGTTTGTTTGACCTAGACCAAGACCACTATGTTTTGGCTCATTTGATTGGTCTCAGGCTAGTGTATGAACTGTGGAGAGCTCCAAAGTGGCCTATTTCGGGATTGTTTTTGTCCACGAGACAAGTGAATTATAATTAAATATTGGACTTACGATTGCTGCGAGACGGTGAAATATAAACTGCTTCACTAAAAACAATTTGGTTATCAGGCCGGCAAATCCACAGTCAATTTCCTACACTGTCTAGTGGTTAACCTGGAAAAAACACTAATGGCAAAAGAGATATATAGTGCTTTCATTGATATAAAGGGTGCTTTTGACAACGTTTCAAATGAATTTATATTCAGAGACCTGGAGGCAAGGTACATGGAGCGAGCCTGCTCTAACAAGATGAGTTCAATCAACGCTAAAAAGCAGAATCATCACCACAGTCAGAGGATACCCGAAGGGGGACTTTAATCACGATAACTGTGGTTCCTACTAATTCAATTGAACAACTCGGTTCAAAACGCAAAGTTATATTGATGATCTAGTTCTCACTATTAGAGACAAGAATGAAAGAATTACAAGCCCTAAACAAACTCCCTTAAACTGAATTAGCGACTGGTGCCCAAAAGAAGGACTACACGTTAATATTAACAACAACAGTTCTCATGACATTTACAAGGAGACGAAAAATAGACATGAATGCTTCAATTTTTAATGAAACAACACCGAGGTTAAATATTTGGGAGTAAAAATAGATTAGAAACTGACCTGGAACAACCATATTTAAAATATTCTACAAAAAGCAAACGCAGCAAGCTAGACATGCCGTAGAATCTTTGGGAAAACCTAGAGTTTGGGACCTAAAAATATTTTATGGTCTTATGGAACAATCATCAAATCTATGACCTCATGTGTCTCTTTATTATGATGGCCCAAGATGCAAAAAATAGCACTTCAATAAAGCTGCAAAATACAGAGGTAAATCTGTGTAAGACTCAGAGGGGCCATACCATCATGCCCAACCTCAGTAATACCCTAAAAATTTTCCTGACTGAAACCCTCTAACCTGGAAATTCTATTGGCCTTATGAAGATTCTAGATAAATTCCAACATAATCCATAGCGTAGCTAATAAGATCATGTCTTTTAATTACGATTTTAACATGAATTATAAAGTAGTAACTGACTGCAAACAAGTGAACGGAGCGGGACTACTTTGACTAGAGAATGATTCAATGGTATAGTTTATTGACCAATCCTAGATGAAAGAAGGGGTCGGAGTGGGTGTATCAAGATTAAGTTTTGGACTTACCAAATCCCTAGCAGTTATCTCCACTGTTCTCAGAGCTGACAAGTGTCATCATATTGTCAGATAGCCAAGCATCGCTAAAAGTTCTCACGTCAGATATCTACCAGTCTAAGTTGACTTAAGATTGCAGGCAAGTTCTAAAGCAATTAGCAAGGTACAACAGGGTAATCCTGATGTGGGTTCTAGAGCACAAAAATAACGGGGAAAATGAGGAAGCAGACAGCCTCGTAAGAGAAGGGCTAAAAATTCCATTTCTAAGCCCGTAATTTTTCTGTGGACCACCAGAAAGTTATATAATCGAGGAGCTCCGGAGCTGGGAATAAAATCAGATAAAATTAAGGTGAAATAAGACACCTGGTCTCAGACAAGCAAACATAAATCCATCGCCTAGGGACACAAAAATGTTTGCCAATCTTCTAAACAGGTACATTCGTGGAACAACAAATATCTTCACAGAACATTGCCCTCTGAAGCACAATCTCAAAAAAAATGGGCAAAGCTGAGAGAGATATTTACCGTTTCTGCGATCGTGCAGCCCAGAAAACAAAACACCTGCTATGTGAATTCATGGTACTCTATAAGAGGCGTAAATTCCTGAAAGGCTTCGCCTTGATGCTGTTGAAGCAAAAAGCCTACTCCTGTGACAAGTCTAAATACAATATCCCGGGCTTATATTAGATCAGAATAATGTTTAAAAGGTGAACCGGTCTTTGGGGTGCGCGGCCCGGGAAGCTGTCATAAAATGGATCAAAAGAGAACATAAAAACCACTGGATGACCAGACAGGGTTTAAACCACAGCAAGCTATTTATTAGGAATCCTGACCAGAAACTGGCAAGGAAATTACTACAAATGAGAAGGAACCAATTAGGGACTATTACGAGTATAATGACGGGCCGTCAAAGTACATCTGAATAGAATGAATCTATATAACGGAAACCTCGGCTGCAGACTATGTGGACAAGCCGAGGAAACGGTGAAGCACATCATATGTGACTGTGAGTCACTGGTGAGATTTAGACAACAAACTTTCGGGTCAGTAAGATTGGAACCAGGAGAAATACTCACTCACTCCTTAGCAGGACTGTACAGATTGAGCCAGGGGGCTAGGTTGACAGAGTGGCTGTAATGTCTAGGGTGAGCACAATAGGCCTACTCTGGTCGCAGTGCATCCGGCTTTAGCATGAACCCGGAAATATAATAAAAAAAAATGTTTAAAAGGTCTTAGAGGTCGAAGTGCTGTAGAGAGCCTTAACGGCCCACTTGAAATCTACAATCTACCAGTACTCTAGACAACTAGCGAACAAGAAATGGTTTTAATTGTCATTTCGCTGATTTAAAAAAAAATATTCTATTATAATTTCCGACATTGGCGGAAACTATTTAATTACTTTTAATTCAAGATTAATAAAAGGCGACAAAATTTATATAATACTTATTTATTACCTTTAGATTGATATTAGTTTAACACAAAAATTCTATTACAATTTTATCATTCCTCCGAATGATGTTATCATACTTTATACATAGTTTAACATTGCCCAATATATTATAATAACATAATTATATATACAATAACATTCAAATTATCAACAAAAAATATATGTTAACATTTAACATAACATTTATCACAAAATTGAGTTCTCTAATATATAGTTGTTACATTCTATACATTTCTTATTATTTATATAATATACAGGAAATTTTATATGTTTGAATACGTTTTATATGTAAATATCATAAGTATTAGGAAGGTAAAGTTTTTTCTGATACACTTAGCAACAAATATATACTACCTATTTACAGAAACTTACCGTGCTATTTTTTGTTAAAGTGAAACTTCGTGGTTCTATATTTTGATACCGCACCATGCGATTCGCTTTGAATATTTAAAGAAAAGGAAAGTAAATTTTATACTAGGTATTCTACTGTGATGACTCATATAAAGCTTTGAAGAAAATAAAAAATACTCTGCCACATGTTTATACGCTTTTAATTTATTAATTCAGAAATTTACCTTAGAAATTTTGGAAATAAACCTTTAAGAGGAAAATTGGAAAAAAAAAACAGTAAACCTCGAGGACACGTAAGTAGTGACACCTCTTGTGGATCGTTACGTTTTAAATTATCCTCACCCCTTAAACCTGCTACAAAATAACCACTATTGAAACGATGTCAATGACTGTCAATGCTGTAGTTTTAGCTGGCTAAAAAGTTAAATAAAATTCTTAAAAAATCTTTTTGGGTGTGTTTAAACAGTTGAATCAATTTATGTAACATTTTACGTACCTTATGACAAAAATGGTTATTTTCTAGTTGTTTTATAAAAACTTCTAATGAGCCATCTCAGTGGGGTACCAAGTAAAATTATCTTCAGAATAAATATACGAATATATTAGGCTCAATGATATATCGTATATACTGAAGGTTGGCGTTGGTGATTTAATAAAATAATAATCATGCTTATGTTACCATATTCCTTACAATATTTTTTACAAAAACAAATAAAAAATTCATTTATTTAAAAAAATGCATGTGTACTAACTAAATGTTTATTAATTTACTAAATCACTTTTTCACTTATTTAATGGAAATCTTTCAACTGATTTATAAATCGTACATTTAAATTTTCTATTGGCTGTACAGCTAATTTTTACAATATTTTTAAAACTTTTTAATAAAAACTGTATCTAAAGTTGATTGAATATATATATATTTTTACTAAAGGTAAATTTTACATTTATGGAAAATAAAAAATATTCTAGTTTTATTATAAGTATTAAAAATAATTTAAATTTTAGTTACTTATTTTTATTCTATGACTTCCGACGTGCAATATTAAAAAAATCAGATTCATTGCACCTGCTATAAATAATTAAAAGATATCTCACATTTTCCAGAAAGTGTCATATCCTTTTGTAAATCACTTGAACAATACACGTATATATATTATTTATATCTACATAAAATTATAAATTTGATATGATAATTTACAGGACTGTTTAAAAAGGGACTAAACAACTTTAGGACTTTAAATTTTAGTCTTCCTATGACCAGTTATAGTATTTTTTTTTTATACCAAAATGTTGAACACAACTGAACATAACCCATATTCGGAGTAGAGGAAAAGAATGATAAACAAGATTAGTTGTTTAGCTCAAAATTATTCTTGATTCATTACTGTTCAAATTGTACTTAATGTAAGTTGGTACAAAGATATTTAAATAATGGGAAAACATTTGTATCTTGAATTTAAGAAAAAATAATTTTTTCAGTTTTGAAAATCTTTTGCAAAAGATAAATTAGATTTAATCATTTTGATTATATTACTTCAATGTGGGAACTTAAAAGTGCTTTATTATTGATAGCACTATGATGATTAGTAAAATGCTTTGCACTAGTTGAAACCAGGCAGTTTTAACAAATATGTTGATAAATATCAGCATGAAGCCAGTTTCAGCAGAAAACTTTTATACAAAGGTTGAAGCAATTTAGAGGTGATCTTGTATTGAATGGTACAGGGGCAAAATAAGGATTGTTTGTTTGAAGGTTGTAGAAAATGTTGAAGATTGACTAAAATGTGGTTGTTGGACTTGCATTGTCTTTCTTTTTGTTTATTTTCACGACGTTTCGATAAGGTTGTATCTCGAATCATTATCAAGTATATGATATTTATACTTGATACAACCTAATTGAAAATAAACAAAAATAAAGACAATGGAAGTCCGACAATCACATTTTAGTCAAATCAAGAAATGTCACATGAAATTCACAAAGTGATGAGTATGGGAATACCTTCTTATCATCAATATTTCAAAAACTGTTCAGGTATAAAACTGGGAAGGTCCTTAGTATAACGGAACATAACGAGACTGTCAGAGTCAGTCATATTATTAACTATGAAACTATGACCAAACATTGCTTGGTTATGTCGTGATCGCTTAGAGCCGGTGTTGGTTTTATAATATAAAAAGATCATATTATTATCTTTCGGTTGATTTGTGGTGAAAATGAATGACAGAAGCGAAGATGTTAATTACAATTAAGTGAAAGAAACGGAAACGCCAAAGAAGACTGCAATGTCAAGGAAAAATGAGACTAACTTTGCAGGGGAAGATAGTAAGTTCATAAGCCTAAAGTGTTTTGATAGAATCTTATCAGAAAACCGTGTTGTTTGCAGACACACCAAAAAGTATGATAGCTCTTTGATGTTATTGAAGTGGATAATGGTGAAATTATTAGAAAATTTTTACATTTCGGTATATGAAAAAGTGCTCTTTCATAATCCAGTTCCAATGAGTTTGCGGAACTCTATTTGTATTTCTGAAAGGTAAACTTAAGTCCTATTAGTAATTTCTGAGAAAGGAAAAGTTATAAACTTTAAAACATTAAAATGTCAAGCACATAAAATCTTATTTTTGTGACATTCCTTGTTTTGCCCCGTTACCTTTCCTATCATTTTCGAGGTTATTTAGACGTTTACCGTTTTCACCATATTTTAATATTTGTGTCTGCCTGTTTTTCGACACAGAAAGAAAAATTTTGGACAACATGACTTTTAAGTGGCCTTGGTATACTTTAAATGTGGATTAATATGTTAAAAGTGCATCGAAACGTCACATTTTTCATTTTATCCATTTCCGATATTAAAACAAAGATTTTGAACAATTTGACCATAAAATGACTTTGATATATATCATTTCATTTTCAAATTCACTCAGGGCTTTTGGGTTAAAAAAATCGTTAACATCCAAATGATCTTGAAAATGATATTTAAGATCGAATGTCATATTTAAATCAAGGCCTACACATCCTACACTCTAGGTGTTTAGGCTTTATATTTAAATGAAACCAAATTTAAAATTCCTAAATAAATGGCGTGCTTTTATTTTACAAGGGGGCGAAAAACAGCCCATTATTAAATTATTTCTTTCAGATGGAATAAAATATTTGAAGGGAACGTTAACAGCAAATTTTATATCACATTTTTAATTACTTTTATGTCTTTATCATACAGGGGGCATATGGGCGATTTTGTGAAATTTTAAAAATATTGAAGAGATCGTATGTTAAAAATATTATTTTGATAAAATATTCCTCATTATAAAATCTAATCTAAGACATAAACTTTGTTGGCAAAGGCAATAACTGGTGCAAAACATTTTTTTTAGAGCAAAATTTTTTTATCGTCTAAAAATCTTTCCAACAAATTTAAAGTTTGAGGAAAGGATTGCTTCAAAATGCAGCTAAACGATATTATGTTGAAATATAAATAGTTCTAAAAAAATAGTATGAAATATGTGTATTAATTCATTGCCTATTTGCTTTTAATTAGGCAAAAACAGCATAGTGAAAGGCAAATTATAAGTAATCATCTTGTACTTGACAATATGAAATTTGTTATCCTGTATTCCTTATTTCTAATCTCGGATTGCCGCAATTATTTATTTAAAAAACATAAAAGTTTATGCAGGCTACTTTATTGTATTTGCCCTCACCTATATATTTATAAGATAGTCACAAAGTTACCAGTAGAATTGTTGTTAAAATAAAATTTACAGTATAAAAAAGAAACATTAAAATTCATTGACCTTTCAGAAATATATGTAAGAAAATATCTAGATTAGTGGGCGATTTTTGTGTGAATTTTTTTTTAATTCACGACTGTATTAACAGAATACGATGTCGTTTTATACAATCCTATTTTTACATTCTACAGTGTGTATTTAACAAATGCAAATGGTAATGAAAAGAAATTGTATAGGTACATACAAAAATTTTAAAGACCAGTTTACTAGTTTTGATATTTTCTACTTTCCTTACTATTTTATGGAAAGACGTCGTAGCGACCGCGCCATTGTATAGCTTGCGGAATTTTACCTAACTATAATTTGTATAAATAAACTTTTAATACAAGCTCTTATTTTTAACTACATCTAAGGACTTTTGGTACAATAAATGCAATAATTATTTTACACTAAAAATTACATTAGAAAAGTGAAAAACATTTTCAATATAGATAAATTAGAGTTTGTTTACTTAACTCTTGAGTTCTTTGCATATTACAGATTTATGATGTCAGTGTATGATTTGTACAAACAGAAAAATCAATTTTAGTAAATCCAAGGAATCGAGTCTCAAATGTATGGATTTTGCCATTTCAATGAATCGAATCTGATTCTATACTTCACTAATTTCAAAATAATTTAATAATTTTTAAAGAAGATAATCTCAGCAGTATATGTCGTTTGCGAATTATTTGCAGGTTGACTGGCATGAAATCGGTACAATCAATGAAATACAGAAAACTCGAAATTAGTATGGCTATTGTAGGTGGTAATTATATGTTATTTAAAACATCTGAACCTTCTTATGGAGTTAATAATTTTGTGGAACTAGTTCAATGATTATTATATTAAATAACTTGGGAAAAGTATAAATTTAACGAAAAAGGAATATCTAGGAAATTTATAGATTAGTCTAAATTTTCCGCGCATCAGAGATACCAAATTTAAATATTAAAAACTGTATATAAATTTTCGCTCTCAACGCCAATCCAAATTTCTACTTCTGCCATATTTTGCAGGCAGGTTCCTTACTCAAAAACAATTTCTTAAAATATTTTTTACTTCGGCTAAATTTTGGAGAGGATGTTATTTTATTTATTTCCTAATGCTTCCAAAACCACGCTTTCATGGATGGGTCCTGCAGGTCTTGCAACATAGTCACCTCGATTTCCTGATCTGGAACTACTACATTTTTGTGTGAGGATAGCCGCGAGCAGTTTTTATAGAAAACTTTAGAAAAAATGAAAAGATATGAAATAAATAGCATAATTTTTGTATTGATGCTATTGTTACAGGATTTTTGTCGAAGATTAAAGGCTTATTTTACAATAAACCGAATACTTCGTATTAAAATTAATTTAAAAAAATTAAGTCCTGTTCAAAGCTATTAAAAATTATATATTAAGTACGCTAGATAATAAAATTTCATTTATCATCTAAATGAAACAATATTGAAGAAATATTGAGACGAAATTTTTGTTCCGTATTTATCTGCCCACATAACTATGGGACATCCTGAAATAGAAGTCTGTAGCGTATATATTTTACGATACAAAATTATTTCAGTTCCAGGTATTATGATATCCTTGGTGAAGCTATCCTTATCTTTTTAATTAATGTATTAGTATTAAAGTGACAAACAAATTGTAAAAACATTTTTCCTCAACCTAATTTTTGTCCTAATCGGAGCGCGATAAAATTAAACTAATAAATATTTTTTTGTGTTTCAGGAACTAAGCCAAAGCGGACTTATGATGATAGAACACTGCTTGTTTTAGGGTCAGAAATCTTCTCATGAGCAATTTTGTTTTCTACTTTCTTACCAATTTTTTGCTCTATGAGCATCGACCTTTGTCATGTTTTTCTACATCGTTCTATCCTACCAAATACCAATTTAATTCAGCTTTATTCTTTTTGTCATCATACTATATCTATTTAGGCCTGTCCACGCTCTTTTTCACTTCACACAAGAATTTACTATCAATGGCCAATGCACCTGTGCTTTATAAATGGTCTTCTAGATCAATTGAATCGATCTTTTTATATAACAAAATAATTATTGCGTTCTTCCTTCCTGATGATACTTTCTGTTTAGGGAGACACCTGTTGCAAAGTATGAACACGAGCAATAGGACATCTCGAACCTAAACAATGATATAAACTATTTAAAAGATATATAACGATGATTCTAAAGCATTTATTATATAGGGTATCTGGTAAGCACATGTTAGACATGTATATTTGTTTCCTGAGATACTCCATACCGGAGTTATGAAGTCTATAAGAGATACCCAGTGACTTACCTTTTGGGTTATAGTTTTTGGGTAGATTTGTTTATTTAAAAGAAATTTTGGCTGGTTACATAACCGATATAAGCTCAAGAACGTACTCTACACTAAGCTGGTATATAAAATTTTTTTACAGATGTTAGTTTTCAGGGTCAGTTGATTTTTGGATACCTTACATAATTATTTAAAAAGGTACTTTACGTTTATTTCGAAAATATCAATTATTGTCTAGAAAAATAAACTTGTTTGCATTTAAGAAGAGAAATAAATTAGACGAACACATTCTGGGTAAGATTGCTGATTATCCTTCTAAGAGCGTAAGAAAGTTAGCTGTTCAAATAGATACAACAAAATGAGTTTCCAAAAACAATTACTTCTTCCCTCTCATGTTTCAAACGCATTTTTACTCTTTTCTAAATTTTGTAATTAACGTTGATCGGGATGATATCTATTAGGATATTTTTGAGCATACACTCGTGTGTGTGAAATTGAAGCAACGTTCTTCACATTCTCTAATTACTAACATCATATCTATCTCTTCTTCTTTAGGGTAAGCTCTCATTTTAAATTATTAAAAAGGTTTTCAAATAATCTAGAACAGCGAGTATGGATTAAATAACCAGTATTGTCACTATGCCTTTTGCCAAACAGTTTTTTTTTGATGTTTACTTTCTTTGAGATATAAATTGTAGAAAATTTATGATTCAAATTGAAAACGCCAAATTACTAAAAGACTACAGCAAGAAAATATATATAAAATATTAAAGATCGTTAAAAATAGAATATAATAATGCAGGGTGTTCTACTTTTATTTGGCTTTAATGATTACAAAAATCAAAAGTAAATTTTTATCAACCCTGTATAATTTGTAGAGATCATTTTAATTTTATAAAAATTGAAATTCTTTTACTGAAAAACCAATACAATTAAAAAGAATCTAGCTTGATTAGGTAAGACAGGAATGCCTCGTAAATTTTGGTTTACAATTTCAAGTATAGTTAAATATCTCAAAAATGGTTTGTCTTAGGTATACGAAATATAACAGTAACTTGCTTTAATTTAGCGCATACTATCTTTGATACTTAAAAATATACAGGGCAAGTCATTTAACTGTTGGCAGTTTTGGCGTGAAACTTTTTTTTGAGCCGTTCGGTATACCTCACAATAATTTTAAAACATAGCCCTAATAAACATGCATATATCTTATTAAAAATGTTTTAAAAATGTTTTATTCTATTCTGTATATAAACCAATGGAACTTATTCTCACAGATTCAAGCGTAAACTGTAGCTTCATCTGAGACATTCCGATTCCCAGGTAGGTTACTAACTCACAACTTGCTGGGATTTTGAAAATAATATTTTTTATACTCTATTCTAAACTTGACAATGTTTTCCACTTCTTTCTGTGCAAAATTTGGCAACGAGTAATATCTTATAGTTAAAGTTTGTTTACAGCAATGATATAGGATGATGTAGTCAAGAAAGGATGCAGAACTAACTATTCTTGGTTATGATAAAATTATTTCAGTTTAATATCAGCATGACATATTTACCTTCAGATACCATGATAATATTTCCACAGGTTGATTCTAGATCTAATCGTTCCAAAATTGCTGGAAATTTTAGATCAGTATTTGTACAATTAAAGACAGAGAATAATACAAGAAAAATGTTCAAAATTTGTTTGCAAACCGGCGGGAGCACTTTTTCAGATATTTTTAACATCAATTTCTAAACCTGTGTTTTGGAACATACACCTTTAAGGTTCAATTGATCATCACTATTCAATGACGATAATTAATTTAAATTGTTCAATTCTTCTTCTAGTGACTTTCATTATAATTGTTTTACAGTAACTTTCATTAAAAGTATTTCTACATTCGTTACTATATCCACTCAAAATCCTACTTTCTAGGAAGTTTTACACCCTTTCCTAACTGCACCAACCTGTTAAAACATATACATTACAAGCCATAACATAGTATGTATATATATTTATTGAATATTTAACATTAAACTTTTTTTCTAGTCAAAAAAATAATCTCAAAATTTTTATTTTTTATACCTTAAATATATAAAAATTTTATGTTCCAAATATGGTAAACTATGAATTATCTCAGATAAAAAGAATGGAAAGATAATGAACATTCTTTTTTAATAGAACATCTTACCATGTCTATTTATAATATCTACGTTAAAAATTTGGATATTCATCATCGTACATCATTATCAACGGTTATTATAAAATCTATGTTTGTTATATATATTTGATTTTAATTTCGTTCGACTACTTACATTTGGAAAGAAAGTTTTCACTATTCACGTTCTTAGAATGTGAAATAAGTTTTATTCTAAAATAGATCTTAAACTTCTTCAAAAGTATTAATTCAATATTAGTAGCATCAATAGTTTAACCTGTGTTCTCTTTACCTTTTTTTTTAAATTTAGCCTTATACACGATCAAGTGGCTCAAAAATCTGTATAAACTTTTAAATAATTATGTTGCAGATAATTGTGTTTATGTGTGTCAGTGAATAAGTAAGTGTGTGAATGCGAGAAATAAACTAACTTACATAGAACCGACTTTACTGCACACAAGCATATAACAAAAGCACTAAGATAAGCATCAAATAATATATTGCCCTTGTTTCTAACGCAAACTGTCAATCGGATCGGAATTATCGGATGAAGATTTTTTAAAATCATATACGTTTTATCGAAAACTACTTGATCCGATTTACTAATCTTATTTCAATTCATTACAATAAAACAAGTAAATGGTATTGAAATGAAAGAGATGCCAGCTGTTTTTCTCTCTTTAAAGGCGAGGACAACTATAAATTACTCCAGGTGTGCTCAAATATTTTGGAAAAAATATAAATAACGTTAACTTGTTTTTCCTTTACAGGAGTTAAAAAATAGTTAATGTAATTCGATTTCTTTTCTTTCTGCTTTGTTTTTGATATTTTAATCAAGTAAATCCAGGTTTTATAAAAATGATTCGAGTTTACGTATAATCAAAATGGAAAAGATATTGATATACTAGACGTTTTATATTGATCCAGCTTTTACCGTACAAAGGCGTTTTTCGTCCGATGTATGTGGAAACTTTATTACGTGATTTTCAAGTGGATGCAACTGCATCGGATAGATCCGATCGGATACGAATGATACGTTAAAAACAACAAAGTCATTGCTAGTTAACTTGGAAAAATGTTTTCAAAATGAGGATCTTTAAAACAATTATTAGATTTATTGGGGTATAAACGTGAATAGAAATGAATAGTAGGTTTCCTAAAAATTAGGTTTAATTGTAGAATGAAAAGTGATTCAAAATATTCACTATTTATTTTAAAAGTAAGGCCAAACAAAAAACGACCATCATTACTTCATTAGCAATTTCAAAACGAAAGTAAACCAGTAAACATAATCGTATTTAGATGAAATATATAAGTCGAATTAAAAAAAAAAAAAAACTACTTCTGCTCGTAACTTAACTTATCAAAATATTTATTTCTAAATGAAATGTCGTTAAGGCTTCTTTTTAAAAAAAGCATATTTTCATTATTGAAGAAAGGTGAATTAATGTTTGATGAGAAATTAATTAAACTTTCAATAGTAAATGCTTAGAGAGAGAGAGAGAGAGAGAGAGAGAGAGAGAGAGAGAGAGAGAGAGAGAAAGTTTTATTTTATATGTGTATTATTTTAAAGTAAAGAGTAATATTTTTAAATAGATATATTTTTCTAAATCATATCTATAAATCACAGGAACTTCAAGACAAAAGTGCTTTTCTAGTTAGTTTTCTTTTGCCACTTAGTAATTTTGAAAGCTATCATAAAAAAAATTAGTTGAAACATCCTGTGGACTTAAAATAAGTATGTTTTGAATCATTCACATTTGTTTTAAAGACATAACAAAACAATCGTTATTGTGATTAGTTCAGATAAAAAGTAATAATTTTTTTTTAAATCTACAACCTATTGAACAACATTATTTTCTTGAAGTTTAGAATAAAAATTAGAAAGAAGTCTCAAGTCAAGGATCTAAACATTGTATGCATCCTTAAAGATGCTTTAATTACTATTTTACAATTTTGAAAGAAAAATATTTTTATCAAAATTGTATCTACGCTATTAATAATCCTATACAAAGGACAAACGAGGTATATATTAGGAACAACAAACAAAAATTCGTTAAAATTGGATTAAAACAAAAAAGTTATATTCATTTGAATTTTCGAAAAAAAAAACGGGGCAACTCACTTGATTTACACATCGATGTATATTAGATATTGTAAAATTCAGATGTAATATTATAACATACAAAGTATGAAATCTGTAAATTAAAAATAATTGATTATCCAAAAGATGAAACTTCTGATGAAAATATAAGCGATTTTAATTCCAAATTTTGTCCAAGAATTTTTTAAATCGTTTAATTTTAGTGTAATAACAATAAATATATTTGAAATGGCCCTAAAAGTAACTTAGTTCTATTGTCTGTAGAATTTAAATCAATTACAAATCAAAAAAAAGTAGTCAAGACACAATGTTGAGTCCTGTTAATAAAAATTTTGATTGTTAGTAAACAATACTTATAAACTCTCTAGTGGTGATGGCATTTCTTTGATAGAACTATTACGTCTTTTATATTCAAATTTTTCTAGTTTAATTTAACCAACATACAAAACTTAGAAATAAACTTATTTTTATCTAATCTTTCCAGATCGAAAGTTCCTCGAATGCTGTCTGTGGCCTCCGCACAATATTCGTTTAAACGCCTGTCTAAATTCTGGATTAAATATCGTGTAAATAACTGGATTAAGTGTGGAATTAAAATATCCTAACCACAATGCGAAACTCATAATAAACTCGCTTATTGTGCAGGCTTCGCCACATAAAGGCATAACAAGAGCAAGAATAAAAAAAGGTAGCCAACACATAACGAAAGCTCCCGTTATGATGGCCAGTGTTTTTGCAGCTTTTCTCTCTCTTTTTGCTTCCAAACTTTCCTTTTTGTCTCGTCTGGATGGCATGTGTTTTTCACGAGATGTGATGGCTGGGGAAGGCTGATGACTTTGGCTTTCTTTTTGCAGGATCTCAGTCTGGAAATTAAAAAAGTATTATTAAATTGTAAGAAGTTGGACACGTGGATTTTATTAACTTTTTTAGTAACTTTTTAGTCGATGTAGTTGGTTATTTTTCCGTATAATAAATATACAATAACTACGTTGTACAGCGTTTCGCATCACGAACTTAATTGAAACAAAAATATGTTAAAACTTAACAGACGAAAATTTTCATTAAGTTCTGTCCTTGCATCAAAAATATAAAATAAGGTGGAACCCCAAGTTAACCATATTATGATGTTTTCATCCCTGTTATGACTCGATCATTAACCCTTTCGCATTAGGATATTTGCTAGTAAAATGTACTCTCTCGAAAAATAAGTATGCAATCTTCAATAAGAGAATAAATTCCTTCAATATTACTCTAAGTAATTAGCTATAAACGTAAAAAGGAAACTTAATGATGCAACGAAAAACCACCGCTCCTAGTATAAAAACTAGTTTTTAGTACTAGGACATATAATTTTATGGTTCATTAATTAATTTTTCGGAACTTAATAGAAATAATCAATTTCAGGAGTATTGCTGAGTATAAAAAGCTATCAGTGAAGTTAAGGGGACATTTTATTATGTTCAAGAAAATCACCAAGCAGTGGTTTGTCTACCGTATATGAAACATCACAATCAATATCAAATAAAACAAGAAAAAATAATGTAATTTAGGGACGAATTCTGAATAGCTGAAGTTAAACGGATATTAGAATTAGTTTCATTGGCCCCAAAAATAAACGATAAGGTGGTTAAAGTATATTTCTCATAGCAGAATGGTGATAATTCAGCGATTTGAAGAAGTTTTTGAGGTTAGGAACGGTGATTAGTTCCTAAAATACAGACTTTGTTTTTTTTTATCTGTCAATAATGCTCATTAAATGGAATTTTCTATGATTGCGGACGCCATCTGGTTTCGATAGAGTTTTGAAATACCAACATGTTAAGATGCCGAACAGTAATATTGGTGCATTTAAGTACTGGGCAGTCCACTGTGTCCTTTGACGTGAAACGTTCTATATATATATATATATATATATATATATATATATATATATATATATATATATATATATATATATATATGTACAGGGTGAGTCAACGATTGGATGAAGTAGGTTTGTGCCTTTCCGGTAAAATTAACAAAGAAACTATATTTATTGTTTGATACAGTTTATTTTTACGCAGATTTTAAAAATATTTAGGACTCTACAGGGTGAGCCAAAAAAACTAGGACAGCATAAAGATGTATTTTTTTTAATGGAACACATACGAATCGTATTTTCGATTTGGCTTATAATTTTAAATCTTTTTTATTAAGGGTTTACTATAACAAAACTTTATAGTTTCTGAGATAATTAAGTTTAAAGAAAAAAAGTCACATTATCAAGCATCAATTCAATCCTAAATAACGTTTTCAATTTTGTGACAAATATATTCAAATTTGGAATTTAGCAAGGCCAAGGACAAGTTAACATAATTTTTACCTAATATTTGCAATAAAAGCTACAGGGTGTTGAACACATCGGCTCAAATTTGAACAAGTTTAAATGAATAAATATATATTTTTTTTAATGGTACACCCTGTATATTTTCATGTTATTTAATAGAGTAATAAAAACCCTAAAAGTTTTGTTCAATATATCCTATACCTATTTATAATAGTTTTTGAGATATTTCAGTTTTTCTTATTTTCCATACTTTTTTACAGAAATAGTCTTCATTATCATAGTAGGCATGTAAAATAATAAAAAGAAACTACAGAAACAAACAGAATGTGGTTAAATATGATGAAATACATTATTCGTTATATTACAACGGCAATAGTTTAATTAAACATAATGTGAAAAAATTAACACAACAATAACGACAAGGCAAATACATATTTACTTTTATACTAAATTGAAACAAAAAAATTACCTATTAAATACTGAGATTAATTATTTCTTTTTAATAAGTGTTCGAATAAACGACCCTCTTGTGCAATGCACAAATTTAGTCTTTTTTGCAGATTTTCTCGGACCCTGGACAAAATTAGTGGCGTTATTGTTCTACAGGTATCCCTAATCCTGTTTCGCATATCTTCCACTGTTGTTGGTGGATTAATATACACCTTATTTTTAATGTAACCTCATAGGAAGAAATCTAATGGGGTGATGTCGCAATACCTTGGTGGCCACTCAATGAAACCCCCACGTCCAATCCATTTTTGCGGATATCGTTGGTCCAAAAACGCACGAACTTCACGATGGTAATGCGGAGGCGCACCATCGTGCTGGAACCACATACTATCGAGCTCATCCCTAGGGTAGTTCTTCTTGTAGAAAGTTCAGGTAACTATGGCCATTTAGTGGTTCATTAAAAAAGTGGGGTCCAATAATTCGATTATGATGAATACCACACCAAACATTTAATGACCAGTGGTTTTCATGTTGCACCTGTCTAATCCAAAATGGGTTTTCTGTGGCATAATAATGCATGTTGCGTCTATTTACGGCACCGTTACTTCTAAAAGTAGCTTCATCACTAAACATTACCTTGCATAATAAATTTGGATTTAATTGAATCTCCGCATTTATTGTACGACAAAAGTTTACACGACTTTCAAAATCCTGTCCATGCAATTCTTGGTGTAATTCCATGTGATATGGATGATACCTATATTTCTTGGTAGTACGATTAGCGGTGGATTGTGATGTTTCACATAATGCTGCTAACTGACGGCTACCAATATAAGGATTTTCCCGAACATTTAACAATACTTGTAGTTCTTGTTCTTCATTAGTTACTGGTTTGTTGACCACTTTACGTTTTGGATAATCAACAGTACCAGAAGAATCAAATCTTTGCATTAAGTTTTGAAATTTTTAATCCCGTCTGGTGTCAGAATTAAGATAGCACTCTCATTTTTTTCTAAATGAAAGTTTTTAAAAAATGCGTAGAATTAAGTAGTTTAAGCAAATTTTGTATATGGGAATTTTCAAGGTCGAACCTGAAGTGAAACTTGCAGAATTCAAAATGTCGGATCCAACATGGCGAATCCAATATGGCGGGCGAAATTCTGTAAGAATCATTATATTAATGCCAAATTTGGTGTACAGGCGTTTTTTGGGTCGCTGATCATGATTCCGGTGTCAAATTTACAAAATTACGGATTCAATATTGCTGTCACAAATCATGAAATTCGACTGACTTTCGACCCTACGGCAAGCTGGTGTAATATCGTTTATTCCGGAAAATGTCCGTTGGAGAAGGAAATATCTCTCTCAAGTAAAAGGTAGAGTTGCTAGAAATAACACAACTTACAAAATTAGTAATTTAACTGAACTTTTGAAAGATTTTTTTGAATAAAGTTACTGCAGAAAATTGGGAAAAATCCATATAATAAAACAATAAATGAAAATGTGGAAACTCGATCTCATGATCGGTGAGATAGAGGAACCAATTATAGTTAATTTGAGCGAAGATAGCTTTACTGACTTTGAGTACGAATAAGATACGTATTGTTTACCAGCGTAAACACAATTTATTATTTAAATGTTCTATAATATATAAAAATTAATTACATTTGAATTCCTTCTTAGTGTTTAATTGTAATTCCGCAGATGGTTTAAGAAATACATAAACTCAAACGTCAAATGTCCTAATAATGTTTTTAATTAATAATAAAATGACCGATAGCCCCAAAAAAATTTTAATATTATATGGACGAATCAATTTTTTTTTATATATGTTTAACTTCCTGTATTTTTGGCTATGGGTATTTTGAGAGAAAAAGGCTACGTTTTAGTCTGAATGTGCCTAAAACGGTTTCTATGTCAAAATTAAAAATAATAAAAATACAGTTGTGATTTGTGTTAAATATGTCAAAATTATCTAAATTATGTATGTGAATTATTAAGTTATCATAAAAATAAAATAATATTATAAAAACTTTTTATTTTAAGTTTATTACCGAAATAATATTCTATGCCATAAATACTTAGCGATCGCCCCCACCCCCCGGCCCCCTGGATCCGCGCCTACAGCCAGCTGACTTTTTTTTTCTTCAAAGTATTGTGTGAACTATCATTTGACAAATTTTTAATAGGAAAGAAATGATTTAAAATATTTTTTTTTCTGTGTGAGTGGGAAGCTGTCTCTGCTTAACCCTCCCACAGTTCCGCAGCTGACGTTCACGAGCTTTCATGACACAACTCTCTGAAACATTTCACCCGAGAGAAAATGACTTACAAAATCTGTACTTGGCTCGTATACTACGGGATCTAAGTAAAAATTTCATCCGTAACATAAAATTCGTAATAAATCCTGAGATGAAACATATAATATGAAAGTGCAAAATAGAATAAAGCGATAGTAGCGGTTACTATTTAACATTTTTAATATTTTGTAGGTAATTTTGTTGGAAACAATTTTGTTCTATTAAAAGAAAATATATTATAATGTACGTTATTCGGGTTTGCCAAACTTTATCTTTGTTAGCTTAGCTCTTTAGCTTATATTACCTGCTAGCAGAACTTTCCCGATTGTAAATGTATACTTGATGTTGACTAGATTCTTTTTGCCTTTTTCTTATACTAAAATGTAAAGCATTTCCGTCATTGCATCGACATAATCTTATTAGAAATCAGTAATTAAGTCATTCTAACGATATAATCAAGCACATCACTTGGTTGTATGAACTGATATTGTGGGGAGTAAGCGGAAGTAATCCAATGTGATTATCTCGCAGTATTAAGGTCGCATTAGCTTAATTATTGATGGTTCGATAAGAGGACATATCAATTACCGTTAAGTCTCTAATGTTAATAAGTGGCACGTGTCAAAGATAGGCTCCTTTGTAGACATGTTATAAATTACAAGATTGGTGATGAATTACAGTTTCCTTTCTTAAGATTAACTTTTTTTTAAAAACGTGTCTCTGATCATATTTGATGATGTACTTTAACGAAGATCTATAAGGATATTCTGGCTTGGAGTTATACAAATCAAACACGGAAAAACATTATAGCTTTTTAAAAAGTTCTGTTGTATCATCTAGACAAAAAATTTTACTTAAGACCATAATAAACTTATTCTCAGTTTTATACGGAATATTTAGCAAGAAAGCGCTATATCACCATAAATGAAGACTATTTTTTATTTGAAATTTAGAGTAGGAGTCACACTACAGCCAAAATATAAGAAAGGATAGAGATAAATTTCTTAGGGGCATTTTTAGAAAGGAATAAATTACTTATTTATCATAATACATGTCTAGGAATTTGGACTTATAGTTTGGGAGCTATGGCCGAACAAGTAAAAAATTGCTTAACTAACCCCTCCCCACCCTACTATAAAAACTCAATATCAGACTTGCAAAAAATGAAAGTGGAAAAAGTCGTAAGAACGTATTTGTATATACTTTTTTATGGAATTGTAATGGAACAAACACTAGCTGTTTTATACTGTTTAATGTAAAGTATATTCTGCTAAAATGAGTAATTAAATAATCACTCTGTGGAAAGATTTTATTCGTGGGAACGGGATAGCATATGTTTTTTTTATTACCACCCAAGAAAGTCTAAAGGAAAAATGAATCAATTATCTTACTTAAGCCTATTCTCAACTTTATTACTATATATATATATATATATATATATATATATATATATATATATATATATATATATTTTCTGTAATACTACTACACTAGTGACCTGTCAGAAAAAATAAAATACATTTTAAAAAACATGATATTATCGTATGCCACAGGTCACATAATAAATTAAATACATTGTATTCGATCCGGTCAAATAAGAATCAAAAATGGAATATCCTCTTAAACATAAAACCAAACACATACCTTATTTGTTTTTTATGCATTGTAAAATATAAAAAATATTAAAAAAATAAAACACATTCGCATTCCATGTATCCTCAGTAAACAATGTAAAATTTAAATTTTATTTAGTAACAGAACAGCAAAATGTCAAGGTGTGTACCGGTAAAATTAAATATTTTTAAAAAAAATTTTAAAAATTTTAAAGTTTTGAGTACTGTTTTTAAGAGTCTTGTTTGTTTTTCGAAATTATAAATGTGTTTTTTATGTGATGTATTTTAATTATATATTTTTAGGAGGAAAGAATTTTGAAAATGCCTTGAATAAAGGGCGAAACGTCAATCGTTTTGTGTATTTATTAAATATAGAACCTAAACCCAAGAAAAGAGAAATTATATAATCTATGGTTCAAGAATCAAGAATATATATATATATATATATATATATATATATATATATATATATATATATATAACAATTCATGATGACATAATTTAAAAAATACCCTCTTTTAAAATTTATAAATAAGTAGTTTAATTGGATTAACTGTTTTTGTATAAAAAAATAATATTAGGATGCTCCAAATTAGATCAATTCGTAAATTAAGAATGGCTAATTCTCTCTACATTTCATGAATGAAATTGACCTTTACAGGGTTCCATGGGGTAATATGGTTTCCAGCAGGAACCCGTGGGGTGCCGACGAATGTAAATGTAAACTTCAGTTACGATCTGAAAATTGATTAAGCCGGTGTGGTTTTGAGAACAAGTCTTAGAAAATTACATGTCGAGTATATTCGGGGGAATGAAGGTCTTGTTTTGTTTTTATTTAATCTGCTAATTTAAAGGAATATCCTATTTTTATTTCACCTGGTAAAAGACCGACTTTAGTACCATTTGTTTAGACAATTTTAATAACTGTTTTCACGTTTTTATTTGTTTTTTGGATTAATATTTTAAAAAAGCTATCTATACGTTTAATCTTCTAAATTGGGATTGTCACTTTTTTTAATAGAACGGCCAACAGGAGCAATTATTTTAGTATCTTGACATTGTTATTCACTGCTAATTTTAATTTTCTCATTGTAAATAATTTCGTTTCCTATTTATTTTTGTTGATAGACTTAAGTGTTTTGAGAAGTTTAGTTTGTTTAATTTATTAAAAAACTTCACGCGATTAAACTCGCGGACACACTGTTGTGAGAGCCTCCAAAGAAAAGGCGAGATCTGATCAATTAGACAGCAGTCTTACCCGAGTCCTGAAGTCCTGAGTTTTGAAAGTGGTAAGCCTAAATACCTGTAGTTGTTTGGAACTAAAACTGCAAAAGCAAGGATGAGCGATCGGACTTAAAGGGAGCCTTTGTTTTTGTGATATTTATTTGTAGGATTTTAGTATGGTTGTAGACGGAACGGCCAACGTTACCCAAAATATTCAGTTTGCAGGAGTCTATAATCAAATGCTGTCACAGAATTCCATAATTTGGCATTGAACGAACATGTTAGCCTAAGCAATTTCAGTAACGCTTGTTTATATTATAAAAAACAACATTACTTTTGTTCTGGCATTTTTTACATTTTTCTACTTTCTGAACAATACATAATAATTCTACACAACTTAAAGATAAGCAAGCTTCTTATGAAAATAAGCTTTACAAATTAGTATGGAAATCTTTGAGATCGTAGTCTACACCCTGACATGCTTTCACATGAAATAATTTTGATGACTATTAAATTTATTGACTTGGTAATTTTAAGTTTTATTGTAAAATTACACTTTTACACAACTACTTATTATAACAACATTTTATAGAAAATTGTGTGATTGTTATGCGAAATAAGTGCGGCGGTAAGCGAAATGCCCCAATGTAATTCTGTCATGGACAGTAACTCCAATTAGCTATATCAAGCTAATTGTGGAATGTTCGGTTAGAAGGGATGTCAATTATTCTCACATCTCTTTCGCTAATATCTAGCAGATGGTGAAAATTACATTTCTTTATGGCATTTGGTCAAAGATTAATAAATAAAAAACACGTAAGTTAGGGAAGCTGTTAGAAACATATAATTAATTGGTTAGCTTATTTTAAAAACTTAATTTGTACAATAGTAATGTTAAGTATGCATTTACAATATTATATTTGTCGAAACAATTATATACAAAAGGACCTCACTCAGAGCTTATGGAAACCCGGTTTCCATTAAAATAGCTTGTAATGCAGTATGTTGTGTATTTTGTCCCCCTGGTTAAAAGTCTCAACGAACACAATGCCCAGATTTTTCGAATATCGGCTGATTATTTTCATCACTTAAAGGCATACACTTCCTCGTAAACTGAAAATAATAATTCGATCGATATTTTATCTATGAACTATTAATAAGTCTCACTAGGGTATATTAGAATTTTTGGGGTAGTTGATTTCGAATCCGAGATCGCTTAACTTCCATCACGTCAAGATGAAGGTCAAATCGAGAGGAACTGTTGAAAACAACAAAACAAAAATATTTTTTGAGACGCTGAATCCCAATATGTCATTTGCTTTATCCTACACGGCCAACTGAAAATTTCAAGGCCATTTTAATCATAATAATCGCCAAGTCCCTGTGATTGGGATTCATTGAAAGTTTGTTCCTCAGCGACCTTGGAAAACATTAATTTTTTTCAGAATTTTTCGACGGTTTTTCAAGTTGACCTTGAAAAGGCCTTGAAATTATTTACAAGTGACCTTGTAGGGTGAAGAAAATTACATAATTGGATTTAGGACTCAAAAAATATTCACGTAATTTTTTTCAGATATTTTCAACGGTTTCTTTTGATGTGACCTTCAAATGACCTAGATTCTGTCATGATGGAGGTTAACCGACTTTTGATCCAGAATTAGCGACTCTAAAATCCCTCGCATACCCTACCCAATTATTATTTTCAGTTTATAGGGCGCCTATGTCTTTAGGTGATGATAATAATAAGCTGGTATTTAAAAAACCTGGGGTTTTCAGGCTTAGTACCCATTGAGACTTTTAATCAGAAGATTAAAATATACAACCTAGTCTGTTATTTTAACGGAAACTGGATTTCCATGAGCTCTGAGGCGGGGTCGTTTTTAGGAGAGCTAAAATATTTAAATAAAAACATTTGAGCCAAAATAAATTATAGTATTAACAAAATATATTCTAAAAATCGTCTTCTAAAAAGTGCTCAAAAGTGACAAAGTAACAATATAAATTTTTACATAAAATTGCAATTTTTAAAGTTAGCACCAACCTAATATCTGATAGAATGTAACTTACATAAAAAGATTGGAAAATACTTTATTATTAATGACTTTTTGCCGTGGCTTGCTTAAAACTCGTATTAACAGTTATTTGTTAGTAATAATTTGGCGCCGACTTCAAAAACTCAATTTCTCATAATGGAATATTTTGGGTAGCGTTTACCGTTCCGACCAGAAAGATAAACCAATTTTCTCAAAACACTTAAGTCTTAACAAAAATAAATAGGAAACGGAATTATTTACAATGAGAAACTTAAAATTAGTAATGAATAACAATATTAAGATATTTAAATAATTGCTCCCGTTGGCCTTTCGATAAGAAAAAATGTAAAACCGAATTTAGAAGATAACATGTATAAATAGCTTTCTAAAATATTAAAAAGAAAAAAGAATAAACACGCAAAAAAACAGGTTCTTTTTTTACTTAAACAAATAGTACGTTCATTTTACCCAGTGAAATAAAAATAGGATATTCCCTTAAATTCCTTAAAAAAAATAAAAAACAAAACAAAGAAAACCTCCATTCTCGACGAATAAACATGTCACGTAATTTTCTAAGACACTGCTCTTAAAATCGTCTACAGACTTTAATGGATTCCAGATTGTAACTGAAGCTTATTATTTCTACAAGAGCATTCTTGATCCTTACACCCCGTACCCCCTTTAGTACCTATGTCGGTCGTGCTGCCTGTAACCGACAACTTCATTGCCTTGAAGTTCGAAGGTTTCGGTCTTCTCCTCCCGAGGGCGTTAGCTATTGTATACCGTATACTTATTTCACGAATTGGTCTAGATTGGAACATCTTAATTTAATTTTTTTATACAAAAGGATTAATATAACTGTTCTAGATCTTTCTATAAAGGAAAGAATAATAAGATGACTGGGAAATTAAACCTGAATGTCATTTTGTACATTTGGCTGGTATTTAAATGATTCCTTGTTGCAATAAAAAAAACAGTAGCTATATTAATTTTTTATTCATGTTTTCAAACGATATATTATATTATAGTGAGGTTATTTGATGCTTCTTTTGTTTCCTAATAATGGAAAAACTGTTCAATATTTTAATATATTTTAATAGTATTTGCATATACCACATGTTAAAACCTCTCTCAGCTCATATCTTTTCGGTTCTAATTACATAACCAGGGTAGGATTTCTTTGACAGATCTATTTATAAATCTTAAACAGGTTCTTTTTTAGTTTATGTCCTCATAAATTGTCGAGATTTATATATTTTTAAGAAAACATTTAAACGACTCAAAGATAATAAAGTTGAGATTTTTCTTTAGTACGATAATTGATTTATTTTTCCTTTAGATTTTCTTGGGTGGTAATAAAAAATTATATAGTATCCCGTTCCCACGGATAAAATCTATCTGCAGAGTTTTTTACTCATTTTAGCAGAATATACTTCACATTAAACAATATAAAATAGTTAGTGTTTGTTCCATTAAATTTTTAGAAGCAGATTACATTTTTTTATACTAAGTTTATTTTCTGATTTTTTGTTTTGAATTGAGTTGAGTGTCGAAGGTCGAAAAAAGTACTCATTTTGTTCAAATCTGTAGACTACATGAAACTGAATAATAAAAACTTCTTTGATTCTGAGAATTCTTCAAATACCAGTTTTTCATAAAATTGTAACAAACAAATATTTTCAGCGATAATAAAATCCAACGTACGTAAAAAAGGCTACAGTGCCACTAATTGGTAGCTGCGATAAAGGGCAAGTTGGTGAGAATTGCACAAATGTCATGGGCCAAGTCATAAATTCAGATCGGATACTTTTGAGACATATATTTATTAATTTATAAAAAATCGTGTTACAATAGAGTTTTTTATATTTTGTGAACCTTTTATGTATAGTTTAAAAAAAATCTAACCAATTTTGGAAACTTTTCCGGTCATAATTTAACTGTGTCTAATTTAATTTACACTCGTTATAAAAAAATTAATCGTCATTTTTCTAAAATTGATCTCTAAATAGTAATGTGCAACAAATTGTCGTTATTAAATTATATAGCTGAAATATTAAAAAACGAATTAGTATTGAATTTACGAAAAAAATTGCATGTTTGTGAAACATTCTTAAGACCCGTGTCAAATACTAATCAAATTAAATACATCTCATCCATCACTTGTTCAGCTATTGATGAAAAACAAAAAAATACAGCAATCCCGCGAGGACAAAGGCACAGTCTCTGAAATCGATTACCATGAAGCCTCTTTATTGTTTCTTTCTTATGGAGGAAAAATATTTTATTCTTAACTAAGAATAAAATATATTCATTTTATCATTATTTTCGGAAATAAATAACCGATTCCTTTAAAGTTACGGACAAATTAACAAAAATGAAGTGAAAATATATTATGTAGGAAGCTTCAGGATAAATTCGGGTTTGACGGCCGGTAAACCTACATTCAGCAGGATATGCATTAAAATTGTGAAATGTTAAATTTTATTATTTTAAAAGAAGGTATAGCTGTTATGAAGAATAATATAAATTATTGCCTAGGGAAGAAAGTAGGAGGTTTCCGGAAGTATAGATCTTCCTATTCTAGAGTCTCCACCGATAGGTCCAAGAACTGAAGTCTGTTTAATTTATCTAGAAGGGTCGCCCGGGCTCTAAATAAACCGGATGTGGGATAAGCTGGTGAATTGCCTCAATATATATATATATATATATATATATATATATATATATATATATATATATATATATATATATATATATATATATAAATTTATCTGCAACATTTATTACAATTTCCAAGTGCAATCCATCCCATTAAACAGCCAGACCAATAGCCAGATATAGCAATATTACTCACATCAAATTTATATAAGAAAATCTATAGAGCTATTGCCAGAGGTGAGCTGTAGACTCAAAGCTTCCCTTATGAAAATTGCATATTTCTATAATGATCCATTATCCGCCGCTGGCAGTTTCTACTCTGTATCTTAACTTCTACGGGTTGTTGAGAGTTCGTATATGGCGGGTTATTTTGTTCAATATATAAGTACTTTTAGAAAAATATTTCCAAGTTGTAGACTCGAAGATTTCTTTGTGAAAATTGCAAATTTCTTTATTAACCCATTGTCCGTTGCTGGCATATTTTATATTTTAACTCGTACAGGCTTTTGGTTAGAACTAGTTGTCTATGTTTTCCACTAGTTACAATATTATATTGAAATATTTTAGAATAGTATTTAATCTCTAATATGTTGTTCGGACGTTAGGCGTAATTGACAGGTTCCCTTCTACAAAATTCGTTGCTGGTAGAAACGTTCCTGAAAAGATCGCTAACTTCATGTGCTCAACATGTGACGTCACAGCGGTTTTTGTTTTTTTGGAGATAAATTTGAAACGGAATTTAAAATATATGATTTTGAAAGTATTCGTTGTATTAAAAAAAATAATATTAAATATTATGGGCTACATTAGGTACTTTATGCATGGTTTTAAAAACTTTCCTAAAAATAGTGAAGATTTCCTTATTTGTTTAGTTGCATCAAATTTTAAATTTCAGTCAAAAATCAGTTTGTATGAAAGGAATTATCTTAACGGAAATATAGTCAATATTATTAGCGATTATTATTTAAAAAAATAGCAATTTTATTTCATATTTTGTAGAACTATTTTAGTAAACTACGTCTTTCTTGAAAACAAAATTCAATTATTCTGAAGGGGTAATAGCGTATTAATTTTGTAAAATTTAATAAGTTATATCACAAGATGAGAGTAGGCGAGGGTAGTATTTTAATAATATTAAATTTTATAATAACGCGTGTAGGTTGTTCATAAAACAGTATGTAATTTAAACAGGAAATCCGATTATATTGATTTAACAATAAAAAAGGGTAAAAATTAAGCAAAATGTCTTTATAGTCTCAGAATATGTTAAAAAGAAGAAAAAATGGGCTAAGTGGGTATCGACTACGCATGATATTAGGGTCCTGTATAAGTTATTAACTTTGATATATATGTATTCTCCTTTCAGGCAGAGAAAAGGAAAGAATATATACAAATAGTTTATTTCCTGCAAATACCACTCTGGTCCTCTCGACATACGCGTTTTGACCACCTCATGGTCTCGTCAGTGGAGCTGTATCGGGCTGAGAGTAACATTCGCAGGAAATCACTGATATTTGAAATATAAATTCCCAGGTATGTTGGTAGGATATTGCAAACCTGCCACCTACCGACCTCGATGTCGAGACAAAAAAATATCACCAGCTAACTATACTTTTCGTTATAATCGTCGAGTTCAATAAAGTAAATTATTTCTATTTTATGTCCGCAATAACTTTATAAACTGACCCGATATTTCTCTTTCAAGGGCCAGATTACTGAAAGCAATTTCAAGTTTTGTCCAGCATTTAAAGTAATCATTTATTCAAGCTTTATTTCAGTTTCTACAAGCTATTATCCTAGTTTTGGAAGCTCTATGGCAGTTTTTGTTCCTCACTTTATGCAAGGATGACGTACCTGAAGCTCTGCCATCGTTAATAGAAATATTACATATTTCCTTGAAACCAACTACTTCTGCTGGTGAATGTAGATATTAAAACATCAGAGAGTAATGCAGATTGCAAGTATTCAATTAGCCGAGACCATCTTTTAGTGACAGCAGCCCGATAGCAAGTATTCACAACCTGATAAGTAGATGTTTGTTTGAATTTAAAACAAAGAGACAAACTATGTCATTTCTGCTTTACTATTTATAGCTACAGCTAACATATCTTTGATATTTTAGCTTTATTATTTATAGTTGCAGCTAACATATCTATTTCCTTTTTGCTCTATTATTTTTAAGTACCGATAGCAAGTATTTTTATTAAAGTAAACTTCATCATTTAATACAATTACATTGGGTTTCATTTGGAGAATCTGGTATCTTCAGGAAGTTATGTTTTTGAATTTTGTAGTAAGTAAATCATTAAAACCCCGCCCATATATAATTGCCACGACAATAAGAGCTAGCTGACTCAGGCCCTATGGATTTTTCAATGAATGGAATTCCATTGATTAAGCAATAAGTGGTTTTATTGAAATAGGATGCCTGGTCTCAGAAAAGCGAAAAAATTTATAAATCCATCGCCAAAGATTGCAAAAATGTTTTTTGATCCCAAAAAAAAGAGATTTTTGAGTAATAAGAAATCACACAGAACACTGCCCTAAGAGGTACAATTTAAAAAACCCGCAAAGCGGAGAGTGATATTTGCTATTTCTGCGATCTGTCCGAAACAACTGAACGCCTACTATGTGAATGCATGGCACCGTTCTGCAAAAGACTTAAATCCCTAGGAGGTGTGTCCTTGAAGCCTGAAGAAACACAGCATCTAGCTCCCAGAAGAATAATAGACTTCATAAAATATCTAAATATCTCGGGGTTAAGAAAATCATAGTTTTGGGTTTAGGCCTTGACAAATTGCAGTTATTATCCGACGTTTAGATTAGACGAAGATTAGAACACTGAAAGTTCAGTATTCTAATCCCGTGGAATAAAGATCCCCAAAGATACCTCATGCAATCGTAAACGAAACGTCGGATAATAATTCCATTTTGACTTGGTCTAAACTCAAGAACTATGATTTTCAACTTGACCAAAGCCGTGAAAGCTTTCGTTCTTTAACTCTTGCTTATATTAGATCAGAGTAATGTAGAAAATATTTTATAGGTCAAAGTCCTGTAGAGAGGCTAAGAAAGCCTTAGCAACCCACTCGCTTTACATCTAGATATATTAATCTTCAACAAAACGATATGACCTTCAAGTGGCTCATAACCTGAGATCTTCAGGCATACCCATTTTTTAAAAGATAAATATATTGTAAGTCTTTTACCTTATCAATGTTTCGGAGTAAAAATATTATTATTGTTTAGATGGCTAAGTTAAGATTGTTTCCTAGTATTAAAATCAGATAATATAGTATAGTTTTAATCTATTGTTTGCTATTTGTTTTCGCAAAAATAAAATAGACATAACTTCAAAATTTCATCTATTTTTATTGGCAATAGCAAATGCAGTGCATTCTTTTACTAACTGAGTTAATTTTTCACTCCATCTCTCTCCGTTTTACGAAAATTAATACGTTTGTCATTCTCTATTAAAAACATAACTTTTTATTTTTCCATTATTTCTGCAATAAACCATAATTTGTGTCGCCGACACTAATTAGTAAACAGGATCCGACATTAACAGACGGTCCCTTTAACCGACCAACCCACAATAAGGATTGTCCACCAGATGAAAGTGACTTCGTGGAGATAGAATTACTTTGGATTACTTTCGTTTACTGTCAACATTATAATTACAAGTAAGTATAATTATTCTTTAGTGCAAAGTAGTCGCATTAAAAATTGAAAGTGTATTTAAAGAAATAATTTCAAAATATCCCGATGGCTTATTATTTACAGACTATTCAAACTAGAAAGGAATTTTCTGGAGCATTTTATGCTCCAGTTAAAATTTGGTAATGATTGATGATTGAGATTTTTAGGAACATATAAACATACATTTCTCTTTATATAGGGTGTCTGATAAGTACCTCCTAATTTCTCGGGAGCATAGAGTACCTCCTAATTTCTCAGGAGCAACTTTACTTTGTCATAGGAAAAAATCCCTGACGTGCACCTTAACGGAGATACAGAGCCCTAAAGGGGCACCCAGCGATTTACCATATCGGCTATAAGTTTTGAATCGACTTGTATAATTTAATGAAATTTTAATATTTTATATAGGCCATATAGACTCATTAAACTGTAATGGAACAAATATTAATTATTTTACACTGTCCAATGTGAACTATATTTCGTTAAAATGAATAATTAAATAATCACTTTCTCGTGGGAATAGGGTAGTTATATTTTTTTATCACTGTCCAAGAAAGTGTAAAGGAAAAATAAATTCGTTATCGAGCTTAACTTTTATGATCTTTGTCGTTTAAATGTTTTCTTAAAAAAATACATAAAATCAGTTAATTTATGAAGACGTAATAAGACCTTCTTTTAGAATTGCCTAAAAGTCTGTCTAAGTAATCCTGCCCTGGTTATGTAAAGAAAACCGGAAGATAAGGGAGGTTTATAACATATGGTATATGCACAAACCGTTAAAATGTCTTAGAATATTGAAAGATTTTCCCATAATTAGGAAACAAAAGAATGATCAAATAAACTCACTATAATAGAAATATATCGTTTGGCCATTTGTAAAAAGAATCTTGATTAATCACTGTTTTCTCTATTCACAAGAAATAACTAGTTAAGTTGTTTATTGCCAAAATAGCCAGGAAAAGTGAATAGTTTTTTTTACAGTCTTTAACATATATTCTTTTCGTTCGGAAGATGTAGGTTAGTTTGTTTTACTACTCTGTTATATAAAAATTAGGATTTAGACGCTCAGAGGCCATCCGATATAGAATAGCTAACGCCCTCAGCACGTAACGATCGAAACCTTCGAACTTTAAGGGAAAAAAATTGACGTTTACCGGGTTCAATCGGCTAATATGGGTACAAACGGGAATCAGAGGGGTGTCGAGGGGGTGTAAGATTCGAAGACACTCTTTTAAGGAATAGTAAATGTCAGTCACAATTTGGAATTCGTTAGAAGGGTACCGTGAGTACCAGTGCCGTAGAATAACTACGTCACAGGTATAATCGTCGGGAAAGAAGGTTTTCTTTGATTTGTTTTGATTTAATTTGGGAAATTAAGGGATTATCGTATGTTATTTTAGTGGGACATTTCGCGATTTTCATACGGTTTGATTAAGTAATATAAATAGCTGTTTTTCACGTTTTATTTCTTTTTTTTCTGTTCAACATTTTAGTAAGCTATTTATACGTGTTTTTTTTTTCTAAATTGGGTTTTATATTTTTGGTTATTAAATTGGCCAATAAGAGCAATTCTGTTAGTTTTTTTGAATTGTTATTAGATTTAAGTTTTTCACTGTAAATAGTTCGTTTCTTTATTTATTTTTGTTAAATAGATTTAAATGTTTTGAGAAACTTGTTTTATTCAATTTAATTAAAACCTTCACGCGAATTAACTTGCGGGCGCGCGGTTGCGAGACCTACAAAACAAGATATGTCTTCTGACCAACTAATTAGCAGCCTTTCCTGAGTCCTGAAGTTCTGAGTTGTGGTTGGTAAGCTTAAATAATCGTAGTTGTTTGGTACTAAAGCTGCAAGAGAGAAGTTGAACGACCAGACTTCCAGAGTGTCTTTATCACTGTGAAATTTAATTATAGGTTACTAAAATAGTTATTAATTAATATGGGGCAAAAAATGATTATAGATAAAATGATTAACGCTACCTGAATATGTCATTAGCAGGAGTCTATAATCAAATTCTGTCACAAAACCGTAGTACAGTAGATGTGTTAGATCATCAAAGAAGTCAGAAACAGATATGCAACCACAATGGTTTTTGACAGGTGTCGTTTTACAGGACTGAAGACTAATTTTTTACTTTGGTCAGTCCTCTTCAAAAAGGCATTCTTAATTTATTTCGATAAAACCGGCGGTTTTCGAGATAAATAGGTTTTTATGCGAAACACTCAAAAGTTACTAATGCTAAACACATATCGGCGGTGTTCGAGATAAATAGGTTTTTATGCGAAACACTCAAAAGCTACTAATGCTAAACACATACAGATGAAAATCAGATTGTTGTTGTTAATACCTACATAGTGGATTACTATTGACCGAACGTGTCAAAACTGCTTTCAAGTAAAAATAATTTTAAAAAAATGGAAGAATATTCTAACACAGATTATGTTGATACGCATTTAATTTATGTTGAAGCGTTGTTAAATTCTTTGAAGGCTAAAAAACTTTATGCTGAAAGATTTCCAGCTCGAGCATTACCAAGGAAACAGGTAAAAGATGATTAGAAAATAATTATTAGCGCTGAAGAATTAATTTTGACATGTTTTATTCAAGGTTATTTTTGCCGCGACGTGGTGGTGAGAGCCCTCCAAGGTGAGCCCGAGAACTTCACTTAGAGGAACAAATTTTGCGAGATATTGCTTACAACTCTTCAAACAGCATAAACAAGCTCGCGACACAAAACAAAGTTACAAAATGAATTGTACATGAAAGTCAAATAAAACAGTTACTTCACTCAAACCACGTTGAAAAAATGCACACTATGTCTCCGGATGATTATCCCTCAAGACTTCCATACTCCAATTGGTTTATACAGCAATATATGTGTGACTTCATCGAAAATAACCTTATAGGTCCATTTGTTTTGGAAGGAAGACTGAATGGTGAGATTTATTTACAACTTTTGCAGCAAAATTTAATTTTTTTAATATGTAACTCTTGATAGAAGAATACAAATGTAGTACATGCATGATGGAGCTCTACCTTATTTTAACCGTATAGTAGATCAACACTTAACTATCGTTCTTAATCCTCGATGGATAGGTCGAGGTGGGCCTCTTTTATGGACACCAAGGTATTCACTTAGATTTTTACTTCTGGGAACATCTAAAAAGGCTAGTTTATTCAACACCACCAACTACTAGAGAAGAACTACTAGTGAGTCCGTAATAATGTCGGAATATTATTTACAGCGCAGTGGGAAAATAAGAATAAGAAAATGTATTAGAGTATGTGGCGCCCTTCTTCAACATTTGCTAAAATAACATTTAAACGTTTTCATTATTTTTGAATTTTAATAAAATTGTAAACTAAATGAGTCTCGATCAATCCTTTGAAAGGTTTCTGGACTTGATAATGTCTGAGCTGGGAATCTTTCAGCATAACTTCTTCTTGCCTTGGAAGAGTGAGACAGCGCTTCCCCACAAATTAAAGCACATCAACATACCCTGCGTATTTTATTTTTACCTGTTTGTATTTAGCATTAGTAACTTTTTATTTTTTCGAACAAAAGCCAGTTTTATCGAAATATATTAAGAGTACCCTTTTTGACTATAAATGACCAAAGTATTTAAGCAATAAGTTTTCAGCTCTGTAAAACGACACCTGTCAAACATTAGGCCCAACGTGTGTGACTGCAACTCCATTCCTGACTTCTTTGATGATGTAAAGCATCTATTGCAGTATGGTTTAATGAATCTTTATGGCCTCTATAAAATATTATAATTATTTTTCTATGACCCAGCAGGGTTATTTTAACCTCCCCTGTAGGCTTCCGAAAAATTAAGAGGAACTTACCGGACCTCTGTATAATAGTGAGATATCAGTTTATTCCTCCGAACTTGACACAGAAGTGGGAATATTCTTTTGTATAGCAATCAAAATATCTGCTCCAAAATTACACGAAAAATATTGATTTTTTGCTAAAAAATTTTTTTTGATAAAATTGTTTAAACGAATTACACGATTAATTTAAGAATAAATTTAAAAAACAATTACCTATTCGCAATGCGCATGAAAAGGTACCACCAATAAAAAAAAGCATCAAAATCCTTTGGCATGTTCCAGAGATAAAGCGGACTTGTAGGTTTCCTCTCTCTTCATTCAGAGCCCTCTTTATTCGAGCAACATATTTGAAGCCTCACTTTCGGTTTTGTAGAAGCTCACTGATTTTCAAATTTTTTATAGAAAAAAACTTTAGCTATTTAACTTTCAAATGGCGCTAGTTGCGTTTCTTGATTGTTATAAAAAATATGGCGGTGAATTAAAAAAAAATTGTCAACTTTAGCCCATATTGACTTAGGATTTTTTTTCTTTTTTAAAAATTTTGTACAAGTGCCAGCTTCCTGAATATAAAAAAAGTAATAGCAACAAAGTTATTCAGTTTGTTTATAAGGTAAAAATTATAATGTTTATCTAAATAAATTTTGACATAATGAAAATTATTATTTCTACTTTTAATGATTTATTAAGATAATAAAAGTCTTCCTCTTTCATAAAATGCCCATAGAATTATTGTATCTTCATTATTATATGAACAATGTTATAACGAGAAAACGAATCTGGGATAAACAAATTTTATTTTGAAAAAATAATTGGATGAATCGCTCTGAATTTTTTATTACATATTAAGTACTACAGGATACATATTTTTAATGCAACAACAAAGTCGTAGGTTGATTTTCGCAATAGTTATTAATAATTAAAAATAATGCCAATTTTGACTTTCTTTTGCATTTTTCTAAGCAACAAATAAAGATATCGACATCTGCAGAAAGCCATTTTAAAGGTTTTTTTAATTCTCGATGAGATGGTTACCCCATTTTGTTCTAAAAACATTTCAGTTTTGATTCGCAGGAAAAAATGTGCAGAAATATGCATTTTTTGACTAATAATTTTTAATGATCTAGTCCCGGCTCTATACTAAACCATTCTTTTAATTCTGGCTAGAATCTATATACACACTCTTAAATAAATCTATATAAATCACGTTTTATTTATGTTGAAGTGTAACAAATGATAAGAAAACTAAACATATATTTCATTAAAAGCCCCAAATCTCATTTAATGCAGTTTCACATTTATTATATATAATTAAGGAAGTGTTATCAGCGTTATGAATATATCATGTACAACAGGCAATTTATCTGTAAGAAAAAAATGAAAGAACCTGAAATTGAGCCTTTTTTTAACTCCGATGATAGAGTTTATACATTTAGAATTTACTTTTATCCTACTTTTATTTTTAAAATTCATTTAACTATCAAATACAGGATTTATAAGAAATCTATTCAAATGTTTTTTCACTGAAGCCCAAATACGTATGCTTTCCAAGAAGACAGTACGATATACACGGTAAAAGGCCCTACTAAAATCACAGAATACACCAACAGGACCACCTTAGTCAAGTATTTTAATATTTATCTTTTCAAATTTCTATGACCAAAAATTTTACTCAAATTATTTTATAACATCAACTTGGAATTTTATTAACGAACCAATGCAAACGGTTTAATGTAAATGTGATGAAAAAGTAAATAATTTAGGTAACAATACTTATTTAAATAACAATATCTACGATTCCTTCCTGATTGTATAGTTTATTATTTTAAAACTTGTTGTAGATGAAAAATGAAATTAACTGTGGTAAAATTATAGTTATGAGAATAATATCCTCTGTTGGTGACATGCCCTTGTTAAACGTGCAAACAAAACAAATTTGAAATAAACATTTAACATAAAATTTTAGAAATGCTATCTTGCCTAGGCTATATTAACTTTTGTCGGACAGTGACTAGTGTTTTCAGCATGAAGATCTCGCTGTTGAAGAGGCATTTTATTGCCATATAGACATAATTCCTAATGAGACGGTACCAAGGAGTTTTTTCAGGCATAGTAAGTACACACCTAGGTACGCTAAGAAGGTAATTCGCTTATTAAAAAAAAAGTTGCTATGGCGGAAATACGAAAGGTCTAAGGAGACTTGTGACTATCTATCTTTCAAGAATATTATCACTTAAATTTAATTTGTTCACGAAATCTGCCACGTTGTATTATAATATGATAGACAAATTTATTAAAGGTAATTAAAAGTAAAAAAATATTACCACTGCATCTAACATAATTATTACTTACCCTGCTAACATCACTAGCATGGCTAACATGACTTGTAGAGCCATTGTTAGCATTTGCGGAAGACTTTTCTGGTGAGACATTGTTGGACACTGTTAAGTTTTGTTGATTGCCACTCTCTCCTGTTGGTGGCCTTGATATTGTAAATGCCGTTGTTTCTTCCTAAAAAAATTTGACACATTGTGTTTACTTCCCTTTATATAAAATAACTTCTAATAAATATTTTAATATACTTGTTTATTATATTTAGTATTAAATCACATATGCAGTTGCGTTAATTCTATACCTGAAGTCCATAATTTCTGTCAGTGACTCATCGCTCGCATATAAAATGCCCCGGGTTGTGCACCGTCAGGGGAATGAATTCCAATGGCGTTTGAATTTAAGAAATATTTTTGTTTGTTAAATTTATTTCCTCACATTTTTATCTACTCTTACAATTTTGTTTTCTTGGAGGGGAAATCTTACATGGACACCTTCACGAGGTGTGAAAGGTAGTGTCGGATTCTTACAGACTGAAACCTCCCTGGACTGAAGGTCTTACTGATCTTCCTTGGTCTGCCGTTAGCCGTGGTTGCTGACAGTCGAAGGTTATTCAGTGAGACCTCCGGTTCCAGGCCATTACGTCATAATAAACCTTTGGTGGCATTGATACAGTTTAATTACAGTGTGATCTGAAAAGTTGACCAAATATGCATTTTTATCACACAGCTTTTGAAATAGACTTAAGAGAATTGATTCAAATTTCCCGGGTTCTTCGCAAGAAACTTGTAGGAAGAGAGTTTAGTTCTCAAGATTGTTGCTTTATCAAATTTTTATTGCATATTTAGTTGCCTATCTACTAAATATTTAAACAATAGGTATTATTTTACATTTTTTGCCACTATTTTATCTAATAATTAATACGAATATGAATTTACCTCTTGATCATTACTACTGGTTGGTTCCTCATGCTCCTCCAAAATTTCCATTGTAGTTGTGGACTGACCTTCCATCATAACTAATGAATTTACAAGAGCTTCGGCTGCCGGATTTTTTCCGGGAGTCTTTTTTATTCTAAGAAACCTCCTTTTTCCCAAGAAGGTATGTGTTAACCTTAAATAAATAATTCTACAATTACCTATTGGAAAAGTAATTTTGTCAAAATAGGTAAATCCTATCCGATATCGATTATATTGACATACACCCACGGGAAAAAACTGATCACTTCGGGAACAAATTTCGATATAATATATAATATAAATGAGACCGCTATTAAATACATTATATTTTAAGATATTATTATCGGCGACAAAAGCTATTTTCAACAACCGAAACAACTTAACTAATTTTAATATAAGTTTTCAGATATATAATAGTAATGCATCAGAAGTAAAGCTACACTTAATAATTTTCCTAAAAGGAACTGTCTGTTCAAGAAGGTTGTTACATCTGGATTATTAGTGTTTTAAATATATAAACACGTGGTTTTAGCTTCACCTACGCCTATATATACTTTTGAAATCTCCAGCGGACAAACTTCAAAACATAGTACGCAATCACGTAGATTTTATCCTTATTAGTGGGCGATTTAGCTCAACCATCAATAATTCTTGCACGTATCCGGGAGCAGACGTACCTTCTACTGGTAGCCACTATAAAAATAGCATTATCAAGTACTAAAAAGATAACTACACAACGATGGATAGCAATAGAAAGGATAAAAGACTCAGTGGTAAGAGGCGAAATAAGCAATGATATCAACACACACATCCAAACACTAACGCCAAAAACTGAGGAAGATCTGACACAATCTTGGGCAAGGTTAACAAATATTACAACAAATGCCATGAAAAATACACTGGGATATAGATCGGAAGACAAGAAACAAAAGTGGATGACAGACGAGATTTTATTGTTAATGAATGAATGCCGAAAACACAGGAGCGACAGAGATAACACTAAATATAAAAATATTCAACGATTAGTAAGATCAAAGATAAGAATAGCAAAAAACGAATGGCTTAAATGTGAATGCGCTGAAATAGACCAACTCCAGAAGCAACACGATGATCGTAACCTACACAAAAAGTTAAAAGAAACCGCTGGGACATATAGAAGCAGAAGACCAGGCATATTGGTCAACCAAGACAACCAGATAGTTCTTGATAGCACAGAAAAAAATAATGTGTGGGAAAAGTATGTGACCTCTGGAGGCGGGTAATAGGAGCGACTGTTTAACGGGCCCATCAATCACCAAAGAAGATATAGAAAAAGCTATACAAAATTCAAAAAAACAACAAGACAACTGGCCCAGACGAGATACCGCCTGAGATATTGAAACTTCTGGATGAAAGAAGCATCGCGGCGCTTCATAAAATATTTAACATTATTTACGAAACAGATTGCTACCCCAAACAATGGCTATACTCTACCTTCATTCCCTTGCCTAAGAAGACAAATGCAAGAAAATATGAAGATCATAGACTCATTAGTTTGATGAGTCATACACTAAAAATATTTCTAAAAATAATACATCAAAGAATATATAATAAATGCAAATGAGACATAAGCCACTCACAGTTTGGGTTTAGGCGGGGCCTAGGTACGAGAGAAGCGATAGTCACTACACAGGTGCTTGTTCAGAACTGTTACGATCAGAGAAAAGCTGTGTGCCTATGCTTCATAGATTATGAAAAAGCATTCGATCGTGTACAACATCATAAACTAATCCTGCTTCTTAGAAAACTCGACATAGATCAGAAAGACATCCGATGCATTGAAAGCTTATACTGGGGTCAAACCGAGGAGATAAAATCAGACAATAATGTATCCAATCCGATACAAATCCGAAGAGGAGTGCGAGAATGGTGTGTGCTGTCCCCTCTGCTGTTTAACCTTTATTTGGAAACAATTTTCCAGGAGACTTTGGAAGATGTTGAAATGGGAACTAAAGTTAACGGAATATTGATTAATAACATCCGTTATGCGGATGACGCAGTTCTAATCGCCGACAATATAAACGACCTCCAAAAACTCATCAACATAATAGGAGAGCGCAGTAAATTAATGGGCTTGAACATCAATACAAGGAAAACAAAATTCATGATTATCTCAAGGAATCCCAATTTATTCCAAAACGCCAACATAACATTCAACGCAGTTCCCATAAAAAGACTAACCAAATTTAAATATCTGGGCACATGGATATTCGAAGAATGGACTTCTGACAATGAAGTAAAATTTCGCATTGAACAGGCGCGACAGGCGAGTGCTTACGTGTTCAGATTTCGACTTGAAATTAAGACTGAGGTTCATAAAAGGTTACGTATGGTCAATACTTCTTTATGGTGTGGAGGGTTGGACATTAAAGACAAGCGCTATCAATAAATTAGAGGCTTTTGAGATGTGGATATACAGAAGAATCCTTAAGATATCATGGACAGCGAGAATTACCAATAAAGTAGTTCTCTCACGTATTGGGAAAGAACATGAAATATTCAACATAATCAAGAAAAGAAAGGCGGCCTATCTTGGGCACATCATGCGAAATGAGAGATACCAATTCCTATAGTTGATGATTGAAGGCAAGATCGAGGGCAAAAGAGGAATTGGAAGAAAGAAGATGTCTTGGCTCCGTAATATCAGACAGTCGACGGGGTTGCACGATATTCAGACACTGATACACACCGCGAGAAGTAGGGAAGAAATGGAAACTGTAATCGCAAACATCCATTAGTGGATATCCATTTGAAAAAGAAGAAGAAATATATAATTATCTAATTTATTATCATTTATTCAAATCCCATACTAGTTTTGTTGGTTTAAGATTTTATCACAGCTAACTAAATGAGCTGCAGTAGAAAAGTAAGCTGAAGTAAATATTTAGTGAACTTTCACTTGGCATTAGTATTGGAAATTTCAAGATTTACGAGAATTTTGTTAAATATTTATTTAATTCGAATAACCCTGATATAACTATCTAATGGTGCCATAAAAATGGATATGTTGAATCTTTTCGTTCATAATTTTCGAGAAGCTGCTCATTTTGTATGTAATTTTATTTTAAACTACAAAATTTTGTTTGTTCCAACATAATTTAAAAAATTATGATTTCCACTTCTTTGTAGCTATTTCGTTATAAAATGTATTACACATTTTTTAATTCTGATAGAACAAAAAGTGTAAAGTTGCCATTTAATAATAGCTTTAATACCAAACATATTACCTCGCAGTTAAACATAAAAAAGGCTATATTTTTTTTGGTGGATTGTTTCTCATGGAGAATGTTGAGCCCTTTAAACTTTGACGATAAAATCATTGATTGTATATTTGCCTATGAAGCGACCTTATGCGGAGTGAAAAATACCGTTGTGTTAACAGGAAAATGATTCAAAGCACTTTTCAGAAATTGTTCAAAATCGGTTTCAGAAAATAAACTTTGAGTTTTGCAGTATCCAACACAACTCATAGAACTTAATCTCATTGAAAATCTGTGGAAAAAATTATATGTATAACGTCATATTCGTGAACAAATGTTTATAGATGAAGAATCGTTAGTAAATAAAATCAATAAAATATGTACAAGTCGTCTCAAAAATGTTGATAAAAATATGACTGTGTTGTCCACCGGACAACCACTTTTTTCGTATGCATGTGTAATTAATTTTTATATACAGTTTCTGAATAAAAAGTTAAGACGCAAGCTGTCAAAATGTCAACTCACCTACTATTATTATTAGTTTTTTCAACTTTTTCGAAATTCTGATTCTTCAGTTCTCTTCTTCTTCGTATTCTATTCCTTGCCGCTTGGAAAATCTTCCAATAGAGCGCAAATATAACTAGTAAAGGAACATAGAACGTTGAACTAGTGGCAAAAATTTGATATTTTACATCTTGACTAACTAAACATTGTCTTTTAACTTCTATTCTGTACAAATATTCGGGATCTTTGAATTGTGGTATTTGCGGTGCTAGTGAAACTACTAATGCAATTATCCAGACTATCACTATCATAAATCCTATGCGATTACTATTTCGGGTATGGATGTAGTCAAGATTTGTCACAGCCCAATATCTGCAAAGTAATTAAATTTTATAATAATTATTGGCAGTTTAATAATAATAAAAAAAATTCAAATAATTTTATAAGAAATAAAAAATTCTTATTTTATGTTATGAAAAGGAAATAAAAAATATATAGTCTCCCCCTGATATTATTTTGATTATGCCATCAAGAAATATCATCTTTCTTCAGTATTACCTGATTTTTTAAGAATGATGCTTTGTGTTGATTTTACATTGCGATTTTAGAAAATCCTTAAATTGGACCAATGGCTTGATCCGATTAGATTAATTTCAATGGCGACTTAAAGAAAAAAGAGGTTTAAAGCAATGGTTTTAAATGCACATACTAAAAGAAAAAATTATGGAAGCAGTTGTAACTTCAAAAGCAGATATGATTGCATCTGTGTACGAGGAATTTAGAAAAAGTTTTCTTTCTCCTTCATGGGTCCGTCCTGAAGCTGGTTGTACTGCTACCAATATAGGCCTACTGCACTCATCCTTGATTTACAGTCACTATGTTAACCTAGATATGATTCAATCCCTACATGGCTGCTCTTTTTGATCCATTGTTTGACAGCTTTTCGTGCCGCACATTGTCGCAGCCCAAAAGCCGGTTCTGGACCAATATATTGAGATGATGAGCCAGTTCTGGCTAGATCATCAGCTTATTCATTTCCATATATATATATATATATATATATATATATATATATATATATATATATATATATATATATATATATATCGTGTTCTTGTACCCACTTTAAGATAACTCTATTGTTCCTTGCCAGAGTTGCATGTTTACTCTAACTAGACAATACCTTCAGGGATACTTGATTGTTGGAATGAATGTAGATCTGCTTTCCTTCGTAAGTTTTTTTTTTTTTAAATTTCATCTGCACATTGTAAAATTGCATATATTTCTGACTGGATTATTGGTGGATATTTTCATAAGGGAAAAGTAATTTCTCTTCTTGATTGTAGCCCATATATCCCAATTCAGGTACCCTCTTTGGTTTTTGAAGCGTCAGTGTACCAGATAAGTGCCCCAGAAGATGGCTCCGGTTGAGTTTGTTTGCTTGCTCTTCGATCCCCTATAGTGACCTCGAACGGTATATTGTAGCGGTAGCCCGAGATCATATGGTCTGTGTACATTTCCAATTCATGACCCCTGATTTTATTACAAATATTATTATATCTTGTCATCAGCATTTGTGCTGTTGGCACTGAGTCATGTAGCCAGTGAGGGCTCTCCTTGAATCATTAAATATAATAGAGGGGGGTCTAGGGTGCACTCTATAGCTGAGGTTGGGGTTGATTTCACAACCTCCGTGATGCTCAAATAGACGACTCTCTCTACGCTGCCTAGCTTGGTCACAGCTGTTTCTGGGCCACCATACCAAGGCTGTATATATAATTCCTGTTCTGACCACATTGGTGTATAACCAGTGCATCATCTTTGGTGAGAGACCCCATGCTTTCCCGCACAATCGTCCAATAATAATAAAGGTTGTTTCCGATTTTCTTGTTACCTTTTCCACATGTTTATTCCAAGTTAGTCTAGAGTCCTAGATTACTCCCAGATATTTAACTTCCTAGGAAAGTGGTATTGTGTTTCTTTGTAGGATAATAGGACCTAGGTCCCCTAGTTTCCTCCATTTTGTGAAGGAGTGTAGAACAGTCTTATATTTTGTACTTCCTGCCCTACCCATCTTTCTACAACCCTGAGAGTATGTTGTATTCTTTCTCTCACAGTTGCGTTAAATTTATATTGTTTTAAGATTACCAAGTCATCAGCATATTCTAGAATTGAGTGACCTTCTCTGCTTAGAATGGGAAAAAGTTTCCAAAGTAAAGGAGAGAGAAATTCCCTTGTCGGCCCTCTCAGTTATCCGCGCCATTAGCATTTTTCCAAACAGTTCTTTATAGACAGTGTTGTCTCCTGCGGTTTCGCAGAAACAACTTGGTCATCGTTTCTTTCCCAGTGTAGGTATACTCACTAGTATTTGTTACTAGAATGTTTATTGATGTTTGCATATCCTTCATAAGCATCTTTCGAAGTCTGGCCCACTCTGGACAGGAAAAGGTTAGAAAAATATGTGCTAGCACGAGGTCAATATGGGGAATAATAATCTTTTTATTTCATATTTCCAGAAGCAATGTCGGATTAGTTTAACACTCTAAGACACTCTGGAAATACCTCGTACTGAAAGCATTAGTCATATGAAATCAAGTTGATGTCATCATGAATGAACCATATACTGTCATGAAGAATCAATGACGTTGTTTAGAGAATCCAAAATGAAAGTAGTATATCCACGAATACATCTAAGCTGATCGGGATGATCAGAATTAGGAGGGGCAGTGTTACGAAGGAGAATGCGAACTTTTTGATACGCCCATGTATAGAAATATTATTCTCATTCATCCCTGTAGAAATATTATATCAATGAATCACCGTTATAAAATATAACGAAAGAAATATTATACCGTTGTCATCATTGTTTCTTGTTATTTCCAGGCTTGTATCCCCGTACATTCTAGTAAGTTCTATAAGCATATAAATAGGTAAAGGATAATCGTGGTTTAGATGAATGGTGAAGGTATTCATAAGTAGTAATTAGATAGTTGTGATTTAGTTGTCAAAGTGTTAAGAAATAATTAATATAGTGTTGGAAGTAATTTAATGCAAAGTGTTGTGTTTTATTATTTGAATCCATTGAGCGATTTAAAGAGAGAATATCATAAATATGCTAATTAATTATTCACCTAAATATTCTGGCTTGAAAGTAATTTAAATATGAAATATGCGATTTACCTGTCAAGTGCTATTGCCACTAAATGTAAAATAGATGCTGTGCAACAAAGAACGTCAATGGATGTCCACATGTCACACAGTTCTGGCCCCATAATCCAGTTATTGCTTATCTGAAACAATTTGAAAATATTAGATGAAATATATTAGATGAAATATATTTTAACTTAACTAGCATTCTACTTCTTTTGAACCTTATTTTATAAAAATTAAAAGTAAGTCATTAAGTTTTAGTTTATGAAACTCCGTTCAGCTTCTAATTGAGCCAGTTTGATTATCACACCCTAGAGGATCGTAGATACAAATTAAAGTGTATATGTTAATTCTGAGAAACTCTATGATGAGCAAGTTAATAGTTTTATTAATAAGAGTAAATGATATTCATATAAATCATACCTTTTAGTGGCTGTAAATAATGAGTTAACAAGTTTCCTATAGAAAAGTTGTTAAAAATCATTTAATGTAATTTTTAAATTTATTTTTGTTTTTTAAAATTTGCCTCGTATCTTCGGAATATTTACGTAACGTATATACGTTTTTTCTCGAAAATTAGTTACATGTATGAAAGTGTTAGCAGGAACGTGATAGTTTGTTGTTCATTATGATCATATTTATGTTCGGATATAAATATATTTATCGGCGGATATAAACATTTACAAGTTCATAGACGTTAAATGTTATGTGTGTACCAATATCTTTGTAATATTAATAGCTCCGTACCTTATAACAAACATTGCACCACTGCGCTGAAATTATTACTGATTTATATTCTGCAGCATGTAATACTGCATTAATAATTATATTAAGAATTTCAACTATAAATTGCCATTCTCTGCATTGTCGTTTTAATATGAACGCAGAGCAGCTTCATTGTGAGCAACCACATGAAGCTCTAAATTTATTTTATCTCTTTTGTTTGCTACTAATTAAGCATATGGTTTAATATGAGTGTGCTATTTAATATAAACAAGTGATTTAAACGCTTTCTTTGATATTACGGAGGTCAGTAGAAATATTTTCTATCTAACCATTAAATAAACGTGATAATAGGGAAGAACGCAAAAATACGATTTTTAAAAAAGATTAAAAAAAAAAACAAATCCTGAAAACTTAGAAAGACATACAAAAAACGTAGAGAATATTTTGCAGTATCATGAAAATATCTAAGTAGACAATATATTTTAAGACGCCTAAAGAAACGTGAAAAAAGGGTCCAAAAATTTTCGTTAAAAATAAAATAAAAAAATTAAAAACTAAATTTTATGAAGCAAAGATGTGAAATTTTAGATAAAACCACCGAAGATTATAAAAATATAAACAAAAAAAATTTCAAAGAAATAAGGAAAAATATTTAGAAGAAATCGAACAAGTAATTGAAGGAAAAAATGGTGTAAAAGCTCTAAAAAGAAAAAATAAGGCTAGAAAAAAGAAATATACATTACGTCAAAAATTAGCATGGAAAAATTGTTACAAATAAACGTATCCCAGAAATAACTGAGAAAGAAATTACAGCAGTTTTAGCAGATATGAAAAATAGTAATACTCTTTGAGAAAATGACCATGCGTTAACAAAATTCCATGTATTGGGAAGAAAACTAAGAATAAAAGTTCTGTTCAATAAATATCCTTAAGGAGATAACAGCTTCCTAGTGGACAAATAAAATCTTAGTTATAATACAAAAAAAGGTAATAAAACTAACCTCTCAAATTGCACATCGATTAGTATGTATAGCCACGTAAATAAATTATTTACTAAAATACCAAACGGCTAAAAATAAGATTGACTTTTATTTTTTAAAAGAGCAAGCCCGCTTTCATTCAGGATTTTAATTGTCCTGTTTTTGCTTCATCACTTTGATAGGATTAATTAACGATAATGTTTACAACTGTATAAATATTGCTGAGATATTCTTTATGTTTTTTCCTCTATTTGCTTAGAGCTGTAAATCACTTTTAATTTTTATTGCAATATTAATTATGACAGTGAATTTTTTCATGGTATTTACTATGCTCTTATGGATTTATTTTTGTAAGCAATATTTACTTATTGGAATAAATAAATGTTTATTTATCTACCTATATATCTTTCTACCTATATATCTATCTATCTATATATCTACTAAAAAATTATCCTTGAATACTATTGTAAAAAATACATGTAGTTTATAAATTATCTCCTATTCTATCGAGTTCTATGCAAAAATTTAGGAGTTAAAACTTTAATTTTATTAGAATTTTTCTTTATTTTGTGTTTCTCACTAAAATTAGAAAAATCAGTATTTATTCTTATAAAATATTCATGCTCTTTATAATTTGGCTGCAGGGAGTAAAATACCTAAATACATTTCTGAGTCAACCAACAATTACTTTTGAGCTCATCTCTTTACTTTTACATGGAAAAGGCACTGACCGCGTCTATCACTAGGCGAGCGGTCAACCACTAAAAAAATGCATAAAAATACAACTTAACCGACCAAAAGAGGGCACTGGGATGAAATCTTTTGCAATCGATTCTTTTCATCATTGCCAACAAAAACCTAAATAATATTTTTTTAGCCGAGTTGTCCTTAATTTGTTATTAACAAAAAATTTGTAATAGTTTGAAACTATTGAAAAACGCTATGCAAGAAGTTTTTTAGGTTAATCCGGCAAAAGTAAACACTTTTTATTCCTTCACATTTTTTTGGAAAAAAAAACATCTCTTTCGAGATTAAAAGCCGAAAAATGACCAAAAACGGACCTATTTAAAAATTCATATTTCCGCTTCTATGACGTCTTTTCGACCATTCTTAAGCGCAAAATAATCGTTGATAGCTGTATTTTAACGTAATATTTATTTCACATAGGTTTCTTTTCATTTTAATTGTGAATTTTGCCATCGAATTTTAATAAAATATTACAGTTTTGCCAAGGTTGTTAATATAGAGGTGTCATATAATCAAACACGCTGTGAATACCAACGTTGAGCGTCAGTTGTCATCGTTTTACGTTTATTAATTCAATTTTATAGTATTTAATCATCAGTAAATCATGCAATTTTAAGTTAAGATATTATTCACGATACATTTTCTATATTGAATATTTTGTTCAAGATATAAAGTTACATTGAATTTACTTTTTTTACAGCGATAGCTTTGTTATAGTACTGTTATTTATTATGGATAAAGAAAAATTATCTTCTTCAAAAAAACGTTTGGTGTTGGATTCTTAGCAGGAACATCCAAATAAAATGGGTCTGCGAGCAACGATTGCAGAATTTGCTTGGAAAAATTTGTGTTTTATTTGCGGCACAGCAAAAAAGCGGTAATAAGACTGTTATTCGCGTATTACCCGGGAGTGATGTTACGTCTAAAATTTTGAATGCTGCAATAGTAAGTAACAACTTAGAAATACAAAATCGGTTGATGCTCTACGCTGACTTTGATTTAAGTTCAGTAAATGCCGGTTACCATAAAAATTCTTGCTACAATAAGTACGAAAAAATTCTACGTATATTTTCAAATAATAGTGAGTCAAAAGAAGAAGCAGACTGTAATAGGGACAGTAGTTACTGCAGTGATGTTGACAATAATTATGATAGTTATATATTTGACACTAGTATCGATATTAATTCTGCAGAAAAATATCTCAAAACTGATATTTACGATGATATAACAAAATTAACACTTGATAAGCTTAAAGAAAAATTCTACGTATATTTTCAAATAATAGTGAGTCAAAAGAAGAAGCAGACTGTAATAGGGACAGCAGTTACTGCAGTGATGTTGACAATAATTATGATAGTTATATATTTGACACCAGTATCGATATTAATTCTGCAGAAAAATATCTCAAAACTGATATTTACGATGATATAACAAAATTGACACTTGATACGCTTAAAGAAAAATTCTACGTATATTTTCAAATAATAGTGAGTCAAAACAAGAAGCAGACTGTAATAGGGACAGTAGTTACTGCAGTGATGTTGACAATAATTATGATAGTTATATATTTGACACAAGTATCGATATTAATTCTGCAGAAAAATATCTCAAAACTGATATTTACGATGATATAACAAAATTGACACTTGATACGCTTAAAGAAAAATTCTACGTATATTTTCAAATAATAGTGAGTCAAAACAAGAAGCAGACTGTAATAGGGACAGTAGTTACTGCAGTGATGTTGACAATAATTATGATAGTTATATATTTGACACACGTATCGATATTAATTCTGCAGAAAAATATCTCAAAACTGATATTTACGATGATATAACAAAATTGACACTTGATACGCTTAAAGAAAGGTTTAATAATTACGATATACTAGCATTAGCAGACATTTGCTTCATTTTTAGAAATATTATTTTCGAGAAAGTAAGGAAACAATCTACAATTCGATCGAATCTTATAAAATCAAAAATTTTGCAAAATTCATGAGAAAAAGAAGCCTCTATGAAATAAATACTACGTTAAAATACACCTCTCAACGATTATGTTGCGCTTAAGAATGGTCGAAAAGACTAGACAGAAGCGGAGATATGAATTTTTGGAAATGGCCGTTTTTGGTCAAGTTTCAACCTTTAAAACCTTGTAACTGGAAAGAGAGGTATTTTTCGAAAAAACGTCAAAGAGTCAAAAGTGTTTATTTTTGCCGAATTAACTTTTTGCGTTTTTCAACAACCATTTTAAAGTAACATCATATAATTTAAAAATTATATTTTAATTTACTTAATTTTGAATCCTGCAACAACTGTGAGTAGATTTTTAGTTATATTTTCTTATTAATAAAGGTTACCGCATAAATAAACAGAGAAAGGAGACATTGTTCCCATAAAAAAAGGGAATTTAAAGGACTTTATCAACCATGTCTTCGGGGATTGAAGAGACGCAATCTAAAAAACTAAAAAAAATGATAGACTCGAGATTTGTTGCTTAAGAAATCAGATTCATTGCGAAAAAGTTGCGTTATTTCGTTTTATTATTTTATATAAATGTCGCAATAAAAAAGAAATAAAGTCTGCAGCGGTAAGATTAAATAAAAAGCCGACAAATCTAAACGCGCAGTGCTAAAACTCACTTATAAAATATTGCCAGAGCATCGTTTTTCCACTTCAAAGGAAATGAAAATTCAACAGTTGGCACTAGTGGACTCAAGAAATCGTACAATATGCGCGTATTCATGAGAGAATTTCTTCGCTCATCCATAATAATTTAAATCAGAGGCGTTCTGATATCTTGGATTTATTTTAGCTAATTTAATATTAATGTGGTTAAGATTTTATATATGAAATACGGTTGGAGATAATAAGTTAGTAGATAAATATTTTGTTAAGATAGAGTATGGGAATATTGACATAAAATGTAAAAAGAGAAGGGTAGAAATATGATATAAAATAAAATGAAATAAAATTTCTTTATTCTATGGACAATAGCGGTGTATACGTAAACATCAAGCCAGAACAGATAATTTTTTTGAAATCCTAAATACGAGGGCAGATATTTATATTTCGGGAATAACAAACACAAGCAAATATTTATAATTGAAAATTGTTTTATTGTTTTTCTAAATATTCTCCGTGATCAATACACTTTTTCATGAGAACTAATACGAAAAGTCACTGTTGGAATCAGGGGCGGATCCAGCCACAATCTTTGGGGGGGGGGGCGGTGATATCACAAAAGTACAGTATGGCAAGCGAAGGCAAGTTGTCGACGGGAGGGGGGGATACCGGAAACATTCCCTTTTTTAGTGTAAAAGGTAGGGTCGAGTCTATTTTTCTGAATTTGAAGCTCTTGCAGAGGGGGAGGGGGATGCCAACAACATACACATTCCTAGTATAAGAAGTAAAATAGGGTCTATTTTCCGGAACTCAATGCTCTTGGGGGGCGGCTATCACAAGAAAAACAACGAGGAGGGGAGTGCAAGCAGCATACACATTCCTAATATAAAAGGCAGAATCTTTCTTCTGAGCTCTTGAGAGGAGGAGGGACGATCGCAAGCATACGCATTCCTATACTCTATTCAAGAACTAAAGAGAGTAATAAACCTGTTACCGAAACCTCCAACGTACCTGTAAAAGTGCCGCAGGTAACTGAAGACTGCCGTAAATCTAATTATATTTAAATATTATAAGCTTTCATAAATTTACTCCAACAATAATATTTGTGATGTCAGTGAGCAAAGTACACCTTACTGTGTGTCCTTAGTGATTTATCTTGTTTACGCTGGTTTTTATATATTATTTGATATTAGTAAGATACCCAAAAGATATAGTTTCCACCTCTATATTTACTCCAAAATCGTTAAACAGAGGCATTTTTTCCTCAACGAAAAACTTATTACGAAGAATGTTTATGAAGCCTTAAGATATCAATATCTAGATAATAATGTTGAGATGTGTTCCAATATGACAGGAGTTGGAAAATCTACTATGTACCGAATACTGAAGGAGGAAAAAAACTACTGGAATTGTTAGTACTCCCAAGCCACACTCGATCACAGGCAGACGAAAAACCCCGTTAGAAGAAGAGATGAAAACTGCAATAAAAGAAGTTGTAGATACATTTTATTCTGAGAAGCAGATCCCAACCGTCGACAAAATTATAACTAAAATCAATGAAGATCGTGATTTACCTGAAATTAAAAGAACTAAGCTTTGGAAATTGCTCAGAGAATTACGGACTAAAGAACATAGGTAATTTGAAAGAAAAAAATGGTCACAAATGATTTATTACTCTCTCTAGTTCTTGAATAAACTATAGTATAAGATGCTAAATCGGGTATATTTTGGGGGGGGGGCGATCGCTCCCACCACTCCCCCCTGGATCCGCGTCTGGTTGGAATGGTATCCTCAAAACATGGTTTTGGAACGTATTAACCGCTTTTTCTGACGTGGAAAGAAATCATTGAGATGTACGGGGGATGATTAATCATTCCATGCTTAAAAAGTCACTTGTTTGAGCCGATGTATGGGAGCTCACATAATCATGGTGAAGAAAAATTCATTCATTGTTTGTTTTCCTTAATTCATTGAAGACATCTATCATACAAATAGTCACTTACATTTCAGAACCGACGGTTCTACGATTGCGACATGGCTAATTTGCTTTGAAGCGCTTCGTACCCAAGCAATATCTGTTGGTTTTCTGCCATCATGGAAGGGCATCTTGAAGCACCTTAGTAATTGTTAGCGTCGTTCCATTTCCGCTTAAATCTAAACTGATTTTTTGAGATATACTCAGTTAGATTTAACGTATTTATTACTGTCATTATATATCTCCCTGCTTTTTTTGACATAACGTTTAGCAGTGACACCGGTCTGTACGACTTAGAGTCATATGGGTTCTTGTTTGGCTTTAGCATTTACTTACACCAATAGACACGAGCCCTTTTTCGGGCGACTGTCAAATTATGCATTATCTAACCCAAACGTTGCTTCTTCAAATGTTCATCCAATATATTATATACGTTGGTGTTATTGGTGCCCAGGAATTCTTCAATGTCATGATGCGTTTACTTTACGTTCTAGCATTATCATTTTATGCATAGTATCCATGTTTTTGATAATGATGACAAACTATACTCCCTTCTATTTGCTGAGATCAGGTGCTAATCGCCGAAAACACTGATAATTCTAGCCACATGCTGAGAAAGCTTCTTGACAAATAATAGTTCGTATTGAGGATCCGAACGATTTGGATGCTGGGAGTGTTACTATCAAGTATAGTTCTTCTTTAAGTACCTAGGTGTACCTAGGACCGCAAATGGAAAGAGCTCAGATAATATAAAAAAGATAGGATAGGGTAAGCGGAGTAAAAAGAAATACCAACAAACACATATGGGTTAGAAGTATGGGAAATAAGGAAGAAAGATAAGGCTTTGTTGCTATCCTTAAAAATGAATTATAGGAACCTAAGAGCTGAGATCTCAAGACTGGACCACGTCAGAAATTAGGAGATTAGGAGTGGAAAGTAATATACTAGACACCAGAGAATAAAACAGGTTAACATGGTATGGCCACTTAAAACGCATGAACAACGATAGATGACCAAAAAAGATATGGAAATGGCAATAATTTAGAAAGTAATTTGTAATATATCGTAGCGCGACGTTGCCAAGTTTGTTTTGGATGGTCCGGGTGTATTCCCTTCATAAGCGAAAGTTCTGTTTGTTAACTCTAGAGCTAGATTATTGGCAGTCGTTTTTCTCGAAACACATGCCGGACTTGATGCCTTCTCTGGAGTTGGCAGAATTTCATAAATAGAAGAATTTGGCTTATCGCTAACTAGTTTTGACTCATGTGGATCGTTGGGTTCAATTCTGTGGAAGAGGTTCGTGAAAGAACTATTATCTTTAGTATAATACAAATTGTGTAGTTTCATCCATACACTATCAGTGGATTCATTTGAATTGTCGAATTTGCGGGATAGGTAACGTAGTCTTTTCAGTAGATTTATTTCCACAAGGGGCGCGTAACCTGGTACATGGTGAGGAATTATATTCAGTATATATATTAAAAACATGCGATGAGTTAAAATATTTGCTGCATATGCTTCTTCAGGAATTTTTCTGTAGCCTAAGCCTCCAACCCTGGTTTGAGATTTGCCGGAGTTAGAGCTTTATTCCAAATATTGGAGAAAATTGCTCCAAATCTGCTTTTGGTGATTTTTCTATTCCGATGCTGAAATCAATATTTTAAAACTAATGTTAATTCTAACAGTACTCAAAGGCTATGAAAATCGATTTGTCCATAGGTTTTAATTCGTATGTTGTCTTATTCAGTAGATAGAGAAGATTAATTTCCAATTTGTACGATTGAATCATCCAAGTAGCATTTAACATAATCAAATATTAGAATAGATGTTCGAGAAAATTTATATTTAGCGAAATGGTTAATCCTGTTGACAAAAACATCCAGTGTCAAACTGCCTTTGAAAGTTTTTTGGCCAATCTTGGTAACTACTCAGGTTTCATCCTTTTGCCCTTGAATAAAATCATTGGAGGAACTGTACACCTAACCACACTGTCAGACAAGAAAATAGTGGCGTTCTCAGCATGCTCAGGAACCACTAGATGTACTCTTTTTATACCACCTTCTGCTAAAACTGCAGGCATCTTGTGTTGCATAAACTGACAACGTAGACATATAACACGAAATGCTCACCCTTTATATTCTTGAGCACTAAAAAGTGGTTTTCTTCCAAACTTCATCTTTTTGTCAATTTTTTTTTGCCTGATGTCGCCGGAGCATTTGTCGGGAACATCTTGATATTTGGATGCTGTTTAAATCTTTATTTCACCACTATTAACAGCTGATATAGCTGGTGTCATGTAGTTACACTCCAAGTGGCTCGTATTTCTTTGGATTTGTAACGTGGCGCCATAATCTAAAATCTGAATAAATAAATATTCCGAAAATAAAACAAAAATGAGTAATTGAAAGTAAAATAAAATCTTCAAAAAAGTTCATAAGGTAAATGGTAGCCATATTTTCACCCATTTCTTTATGTAGATAAATTTACCTTAACCTAATATATAATACTAATCTAATTATAATATGAGAAATTCGTGAAAATTTCTGATTGAAAAGTTCTAGCATCGACACAACGTTCCCTTTCGAATGATATAGGAAAAACGGCGGGAGCGCGGGGCGGGTGGCAACTACTCAATCACGCACAAATAGACCATCTAACACGTATACTTATAGTTGTCCATTTACTTATATTCTTATAAGGAAAGAACTGTGTCCATATTTTCCTGCCGGCTCTATTTAACCCAGGTACCGTATATCCAATTCATTAAAAATTAACACTGGTCTACAAAGTTCAGTAGCCGAACAAAAAAAAAAATTGCCATCTAGAATCCAAATTCGAGGTCAGAATTTACTCGTCATGTCAAAATTTTGAGATATTCGAGGTTATGTACTTGAAATAAAGTTTTTTGATTACTTGTGATGTGATGTACAGGTTGCACAAAGTTCTTTTGCTTTTTCTTTCTAGTTGCATCATTTAATACTACTCTTACCTTTCCAAATAAGCTACTAAGGTGCCATCAATGATTTTTTCTTGCCAAGTTATGGCCATTTTAACAGCAATGTCATGAGTATTGGAGGCATACATTTTTATACTGTATATATTTTGCTCAAGGATTTGTACTTGGGGGTTCTTGGGGTTGCTGAGTATAGATATAAAGTCAGAAAATTGAAAGTCTCGTTTGCAATGAAGCGGATTCAAAAAAGTACATCAAAGTTTACAAAAAATGATATTGGAATCTAAAAAATTTCACTTGGGGGATTTCGGTATCGCTGATTAAGAATGTAGCGACAGGAAATAGAAATTTTTATTTCTAAGATGGTGGATTCAAATGATTGGTCAAAATTTTCAAAAAACGACATTGGTCGTTAAAAACCTGCCTTTTTCATTGGATCTTCTTTGTGTATTGGAGTCAGGATCAACCTATAGACTCAAATGTTATAACTATGGACTTTAAACAGTATGGGTCTGAGAACTTATATTGAGCTTTTAAGCCAACAGCTTAACGGTCAAGTTGCCAATCTCTGACGTAGCGATAGTGTTGCCGTAGTGTTCAGGTGAGGTTGTGGGACTGTGTAGTGAGCTGGTTTGTATAATGGGTAGCACGGTCGATGTATTTGGTTATGGTTTCACGAATAAAAGTAGCAAAAGTATTACATTCGAGATCCCTATGTATTATTGTGTTCCTCACAAAGTATGCGGTCCACAGATCATTTTTAAGACGTTGTTTTGAAAGCTTTTTATTCGCCTGAATCTAGATCTGCCTGTGGTGATCCAGGTCGGAGCACCAAAGGACAGAATAGATCGTATGAAGAGTTTGTAAATAGTTTGCTTGTTCCTCAAGTTGAGCTTGCTGTTTCGATGCAGAAGCGAATAGAGAGCAAACCATAACGTTTTAGCCTTGGATAAAATGTAGTAGTCTTCGGTCAAACACAGGCCCCAAGTACTTCGCATAGAAGCCAAGAAATGCGAACATTCAAGATGGTTAGCCGATTGTCCGGGATCGGAAATCGTGACTATGTAAATATGGTGGCTTGATATTCCAATCGGCCATTCATCTTTCTAGCATGTTTATAAATTATAGATTACCGCTCAATGCCTTTTTTTTTGATTGATAAGAGTAGTATTAAATGATGCAAATATAAAAAAGAAACAAAAAAATGTGTGTATCCTACACATAACCTCAAAAGTAGCAAAAAAACAAAAACATTTTTCGACAACATAGCCCCAAATATCTCAAAATCCTGACATGATGGGACAATTCTAACCACCAATTCGGATTTTACGTAGTAAATTACTTCGGAAATGACCCCCAGCAGCCCAGCAATTATCAAGACCCCATTTTTTTGTAGACCTGTGTATTTAATCCTTCAGAGATTAATATCAATTTCTATTTTATTGTACGCCAGTGTTTCTGGTATAAAAAATACCAGTAAGTTTTCAATAAAAAAAGGTTTGTCAGTTACAGACAAATCGGCTCTTCGAAAAATGTACGTTTTTATTGCCTATATTCACGAAAGATTGGATGACAAAAAGTATTTTTTCTTTTATAAAAGGATTTTAGCGGTTATAGATGCGTATAGTAAACATACGAAAGTATTACCGAGAGGAAAATATTTTTCCGACAAAAATCATTTGACCGTGTCTTAAAAATAAGAAGAAAGATTTTAGGATATAAAGATTTTTTTATAGCCTAAAACCATTTTTTGTCAGATGTTTATATAAAGTCTTAATATTATACTTTTCCTTATAAAGAGTGTTTTTTTTTCCGCGTCGCAGATTTTATCAAAATATAAAAAAACTATAAAAGGAAATTCGATTAAATTATAAATTTATACCTAGCATCTTTTAAGGAGATTCATTCGCTGCTCATAAGTCAAATAAAGTGTAGTACCCAATATTTGACAAATTAAATTAAAATACTAATAAAAAAATAATATAACTTAGAAATAAATTGTTTGCAAAGTATTTATCATTGAAATAGAAAATATTATAAAAAAAAATAATTAAATACGGAACTTCATTTGACTCAATTGAATTATCTGATCGTAAGTACTGTGTGAGGTTGGATCGTTTTGTTTTTACTGCTTATGTTTATCTTCAAGTCTTCCAACCTTACTTTCGTAATAAATTAGTTTGCAAAGTAGTAAAATGCTAATTCACATTATTTCAATATCTTATAGTGAAGATACTAGTAAATGTGTAAGTCCCAAACGTAAACAATGGTGTCAGAATATAGTGCGTGCCCATGCAACGTTGTGACAGCATTTGATTATAGACTCCTGCAAACGGAATTTTTTGGTAGCGTATGTCCGTTTCGCATAGGTTTTACTACTGTCCTAAATGAGTGAGTAGCTATTTTAAAAACCTATAAATAAATATCACAACGATAAAGGCACTCTGAAAGTCTGGTGATTTCTCTTGGCTCTTGCCGTTTTAGTGCTAAGCAACTCCAGGTTATTAAGGGCTTACCACTACCAAAACTCAGGACTTTAGAATTCGGATACGGCTGCTATTTAGTTGGTAAGATCTCGCCTCGTGTATTAAAGCTCTTCATCAGCGCATCCGTCAGTTTAATCTCGTGAACGTTTTTATAAAATGAAACAAAAACCAGTTACAATGAGAAACTTATAATTAATAATGATCAACAATTCCAAAGTACTAATAATCGCTCCTGTTGGCCGTTTTATTAATAAAAATGTAACAACCCAATTTTAAAGATTATTAATTAAATAATTTTTAAAAATAAAAATTAAGTAAAGTAAAAATAGGCAAAGGAGCTATTTAAATTGTCAAAATAAACTGTACTAAAGTCGTTCTTTTATCGAGTGAGATAAAAACAGACTTTTCCGTTAACTTTACCGAAATCAAATAAAAAAAAAAAAAAAAATTTAACACCTCGGAATTTACCCGTCGCATACCTTTCTCTAGCAGATTTTATAACATACCGTTTTTAATGAACCTCATATCGCAACTGAAGACTATTATTTCTTTAAAGCTAAACTTGCATTCCCCCGAAACCCTGCCAATTTCCATTCTCGAAAGTTAGAAAGTTTCGGTCCTTTCGTTATTAGAAGGCGTAACCATTCTATGCCGGATACTTAATTACCAAATTGGCCTCTGAGCATCCTAATCCTTTTTTTATACACAAAAACTGTTAATCCAACTAACCTACACCTTTTTATAACTAAAAGAAAAACAAGTAGCATCTGTAAAAAAACCTGAGTATCCTTTTATTCATTTTGCTGGTATTTAAAATATTCTTTCTTGCAATCAGGAAAAACAGTTGCTACATGAATTTTTAGTACATGTTCAAACAAATATATTGCATAAGAGTGATTTTATTTCATTACTCTTTTTTCTTTAGTAATAGGAAAATCGTTCAATATTTTAATACATTATATTGGTATTTGCCAATACCACATGTTAAAGCTACCCTTGGGACATATCCTTTCGGTTTTGATTAGACAATTAGAGTAGGATTTCCTCGACAGATTTACTTATAAATATTAAAAGAGGGCACGATCATTTTAGTCTATGTCGTCATAAATTGGCTGGGTTTATATATTTTTAAGACAACATTTACTTAAGTACGATAATAGATTTATTTGTCTTTTGGATTTTCTTGGGTGGTAATATAAGATATATGCTGTTTCAGTTCTCAACTTCTAATCAACGTTTTTGGCCCTCGATGGATAAGTCGAGGTGGGCCTGTTTTGTGACCATCAAGATTTCAAGACCTAAATATCTTGAATGAATGAATGAATGAATGAAAAAGGGGTAGTGATACTAGATCATCGATGCCTAGATCCCCATTGGGCCCTCTACATCCCACCATATCTGCAGGTTATTCGAGGTCAATCGCCTTTGCGAATCCAAGCAGCTTCGTTAGTTGAATTTGCCTAACTGCTTCCGGTAACAAAACTGTATCTCCGAAATATCTCTGTCTCAGTCCGTTGAGTGCTTGGCATTCTTTGAGAACATGGTCAACAGTTTCATCCTCCTCCAAACACCATCTGCATGTCGGGTCACCTTCGATACCGATTCTATGAAGATGACCCCTGAGGTGACAATGTCCTGTCAACAATCCCATCACAATTCGCAGCTCTTTCCTTCCCAAGGAGAGAAGCTCCTTAGTACGCCATGCACTAGGCTCAGTTAGTTAGTTAACACACCTCATTTCAGGAGCTCCCCTTCACGATTCAATAAATTTGCTTTCCAGCAACGATTTTAATTCCATCTTGCCAATAGCAATTGGGACAGGTAATATTGGTTGGGGTCCATACGGTTTAGTCATCGAACCCAACTTTGCCAGACGGTCTGCTTCCTTCTTCCCGCGTATGCCCGAGTAACCCGGGACCCATACGAGTCTGACGGTGCAGCCTTTCCTTGTTATACCATTTAGTACATCCTTGCACTCAGACACCAGTCGCGAAGTCACGACACTGGACTTCAGTAACAATATCGCAGCCTGTCTGAGCATATATTTATTACTCTATTCTTGTCTATGTCCCTCTCACAGAGATGGGCACATTGCAGAATAACATAAGTTTCCGCTGTGAAAATTGTTGCACATTGTCCGAGAGGGTAATACTTTTTGACTCCTGTGCTCCTGCCGAATACCCGGCTCCAGCTCTTTCATCATGTCGAGATCCATCAGTATACCACCAGGATCCATTTTTCGGAAGATTTTGTTCTCCCTTTCAATCCTCTCTACTTGGCAGAAATATCTCCAGGGAGAGGTTGGGTTTTAAAAGCGGTGTAATGTAATCTGTCCGCATGAGGAGTAATGGACACCTCTCCCCCGCGCTTTTCCAGACACCTGAATTGCTCCCTGTTCCAATTCCAAGATGTTCAAGGCAACTGAGACGATATACCAGTCTTCAGGGCCTCGTTCTCTATGTATAAGTGAAGAGGAGGCAGGTTTACCAGGACTTTCAGAGCCCTGGTGGGAGCAGTCCTCATCGCACTCAATATTTCCACACAAGCCATTCTCTGAACTTTGTCAAGTTGAAGAATGTGTCTGCGCTTTGTTGTACTACGCCACCATACAATAACGGCGAACGTTATCATGGGGCGGATTATCATAATATATATCTAAAATAGCACTTTTGGTGTCAGTCCCCATGTACAGCCAAAAGCTCGTTTACAAGTCCAGAAAGCACATATGGCTTTCTTGGTTCGAACCTCAATATGATCATTCCAGCTGAGTCGTGAGTTCAGAATTACTCCCTGGTATTTAACTGTCTCCTTAAGTGGAAAAGTCCTTCCCACCAATGTAATTGTGGGAATTCTCCTCATTTTCCTCTTTTTTGTAAATAATGCTATCTCGGCCTTGTCCGGATTTATTCCGAGCCCCTCCTAGCCGCACCATTTTTCCGTGATCCAGAGGGCCCTCATCATTAGCCCCTCTAGGTCCCAAACATGGCGACCAGGGCACAAAATGACTAGGTCATTAGCATAGGCCTGTGTATACAAACCGGCATTATTCAGTTCACTTAACAGACTGTCCACCACAAGGCCCCACAGCAAAGGCGACAGCACTCCTCCCTGTGGACAGCCCCTACTTGACAGTGCTTTAACAGTTACATTGTGAAGCTCAGCATATACTATTCTTTTAGTTAACATTGCTCTGATCCATGCGAATACTGTCGGTTCAGAGTCTCGTCGTTGTAGAGCATTGCATATCATCTCGTGAGACGTGTTGTCGAATGCCCCCTCGATATCGATAAAGGTACCTAAGGCAGATCGTCCATCTAACAGCGCGCATTCGACTCTTGTGACGAGTCGGTGTAGCGCCGTATCTGTGAACTTTCTTGTCTGGTAGGCAAATTGCAAAGGATGTAAGGGATATTGCACCATTATTCTTTCCTTAATGTGTCGATCCACCAACCTTTCCAGTGTCTTTATTAAGAAACTGGTCAGGCTGATAGGGCGGAAAGACTTAGGATTTGTGTAGTCTGTTCTTCCTACCTTGGGAATAAAGACTACTTTTGTTTCCCTCGACGCCATCGGTATGTATCCCAAGCTCAAACATGAGCGGAATAGTTTCAACAGGTAGCTTACCTAAATACCTTAGACTTTTACTTCTGGGGACAAGCAATAATTTCTTTAACACCAGTAAATACTAGAGAAAAACTACTAGCGAGAATAGCACAGCATTCTAATGAAGTCCATAATAATGCCGGAATATTATTTGCTCCGGGAAAATATTCGAAGAATAAGAAAATATATTGAAGTATATGGAGCTCACACTGAACATTTGCCAAAATAACATTTAAACGTTTTCACTATTTGTGCGTTTAATAACATTGTAAAGTAATTGAGCCCCGAACAACTCTTTGAAAGGTTTCTGGATTTGACAATGTCTGAGCTAGAAATCTTTCAGCTTCTTGCCTTGGAAGAGTGAGATAGCGCTTCCCCATAAATTAAAGCACATTAGCACAACCTGCGCATTTTATTTTTACCTGTGTATGTCTAGATTTAGTAACTCTTGAGCTTTTCGCATAAAAACTCATATATCTCGAAAACTGACAGTTCTATCGAAATAAATTAAGAGTATCATTTTTGAAGAGGAAAAACCAGAGTATTTAAAAAATTGTTTTTTAGCTGTGTTGAATAACCCATGCAAAAATTAGGTGCAACGAGTGTGACTGCAAGTCCATTTCTGACTTCTCTGATGATCTAAAACAGCTACTGTAGTATGGTTTAATGAGTCTTTATGGCCTCTATAAAATATTAAAATTCCATTAATCGGTTAAAAACTTAGGGTCGATAAGGTAAGTCGCTGGGTAGCCCTTTAGGATTCTGTGTCTCCTTTAAGAGGTACCTTAGAATTTTTTTTCTATGACAAAGTAAGGTTATTTTGACCTCTCCCGAGAAATTAAAAGGTGCTTACCGGACCGCCTATATATATATATATATATATATATATATATATATATATATATATATATATATATATATATATCATACAAAAGGCAAAAAGGACGGATTTATTAATAAGGGCATAACTCTAAACAAACCTGCAACGTAGTATTTCAACTTAGAGCTTTATTAACAAAGTTTAAACATAAAATTTAAATGAAGTAATTAAATATTAATTTCGGGAAACAAAATTTACGAAAAACAACATGAAATTTACCTGATAAAATACCAAGTTCTAATGATATAACCTTTGGTTATTATTTCAAAATACAAGCTAATAAATCCAAGAGAGCAGCACTGTGTTATCGTAGCAGTAGTGCTACTTTTGCTAAGTTAATGTATGGATTTTAAGTCGCTACCTTCTTCCGCGCACATTTAGCACACGGTTACTTTCATCACCTCGCAGGCATGCTGCGGCCGTCACTTTATTTTGACAATTATTTATGATATGTTTAAGTTACTATTTTACAAATCATCAACAGTAATGAGAAACATATTTTTTTTTAAGTATTCAGTGCCAGTGTAGACCAACCAATGGCCGAAAACAGTGACAAAAATTCAAGGAGTCACGAAACCTTTTCGAGGGTGTTGGGGCAATGTTAGAACATACCCCGTATGCCACGAAGGAGAAAATCATGGAAGGGGGCTGTTGCAAAGGAATGTAAAGCTGGCCAAAACAAGTTTTTTGATTCTATTAGCCAAAGTAACCCAACATGGACTTATAAGTTTCATATAAAAATTGTAGAGAATCAAAAAACCTACAATTTGAGTTGTCGCCGTTTTTTTTTCATAGATTAGTTTTTTCAAAAAAGTCAAAAAACTTTCTAAAATGACCGTTTTTTGATATTAATTATTTATTGAAAAATTAATTTTTTTTTCTCAATTTTTTGCTCTTAAAAGGAAGCTCTCACCGCTCCGAATAAAACGGTATTTTGTTTTTTCAAATCGGTCCAGTCGTTGCCGAGAAATTGCTATTTGTTTATCCTGAGATACTATTTGCTTATTGTTATAACTTATTGTAAAACAAACTTTTTGTGGTCTTCGCAACGTGAGGCTCTTCATAAAGACCCAAATTTTCACCCTTACTATGGGCCCTTGTTTTTCGTTTTGAAATAGGATATGTTTTCCTGTTATAAACAAATGCAGCTGGAGCTTTTCCCAAATATCATAAAAATGTCTAGTTTGAAAATTCAAATAGCTGAGTTCAAAACGAAGATTTCTGAAAAAAAAACTTTCATTTTTGAGCAATGAGAGTCGAGTTACAGTTTTTTTTTCAAAAATTCGCAGTCACTTTGTTTATAACAATTAGGAAAGAATCCAACGAAATCGGGTAGACAGAGAGTTATATTTTTAAAACAGCTTATGGGTTTTGGAAAAATTATACTCTTTGTTATCAAAAGCCGTACAGAAAAAAAGGCGTCAGACAGCAGCTGGCCGAAAGCGGTGGTGGGGGAACGCTGCCGCGCGCGCGAAAAAACTGGCGGCGCACGAAAATATTCGGCTTTTTTCGGCAAAGAATGGACCATTTTTTTTTAATCTGGGATAGCTCAAAAAATTATGAATATTGGTGCAATCAGCTTTTTCAAACAACCATTATTTAATTTATCATATGTGGAAATAAGCGTTTTTCGAATCTATGATCTATTTCAAATGTAATTTGCATTCATAATACACAAAAAATTGTTATTTAAACTTCTTTGTACTGTAATAAATTAAGAATTAAATTTTCAAATTATTAACATTAAACATAACAATTAAATAGTTATCTGAATTTTTGGATATTATTTATGTATTTTCTATTGAATATATTTTAATTTTTTTTAACACAAAAAATTGATACTTATGTAAAGAGTCTTTTAATAATATCGTAGAACAGGGTTGATAAAAAAAGGATTATTAAAAAATACAAATTTTTTATAAAAATTAATATTTTTATTCGTTCAATTTTCTGTTCTTTTTTTTTGGTTCAGGCTCATCTTTTTCTTCATACTCGTCTACAAAAATATTTTTGAGAATATCATCAACATCATTTTCATCGCTCGATCCGTTTTCGTACTCAGCAGTTGGAGCGTTCATACAATCATCTCCATTAAAAAAACCAAATAATTTAGATCACTTTAAACCGTGCTTGCGACAATATCCAGTTTTGCAGCCTTTCTTGCATTTACAAGATATTGTTTCTGATATCTCGGGTGGTATCAGTTGTTCCACGGAATAAAGTGGCTCCAATCCAATCTTCGTTTTGATCTCAACTATTCGAATTTTCAAACTAGACATTTTTATGATGTTTGAGAGAGGCTACAGATGCATTTGTTTATAACAAAAAACTCTCCCTATTTTAAAACATAAAACTAGGGGTTGACAATTATTTTTTTCGTTTGCCCCGAGTAAAGTATGAAAATTTGGGTCTTTATGAAGAGCCTCACGTTGCGAACACCTCAAAAAGTTCATTTTACAAGAAGTTATAACAATAAATAAAAAGCGTCTCGGGATAAACAAATAGCAATTTCTCGGCAACGACTGGACCGATTTGAAAAATCAAAATACCGTTACAGTTGAAAAAAATATTAATTTTGCAATAAGTAATTAATATGCAAAAAATGGTTATTTTAGAGGGTTTTTTTGACTTTTTTGTAAAAATTAATCGATGAAAGAAAAAACCGGTGACAGGTCAAATTGTAGGTTTTTTGACTCTCTACAACTTTTATATCAAACTTATAAGTTCATGTTCGACTAGTTTGGCTTGTAGAATCAAAGAACCTGTTTTGGCCAACTTTGTACCCCCTTGCAGAGGCCCCTTTACATAATTTTCTCCTTCGTGACATATGGGGTATGTTCTATTATTGCCCCTAACAGCCTCGAATAGGATTCATGACTCCTCGAATTTTTGTTAAAAACGTATATTTCATCAGGTTGTTGGGACGGTTTCTTAATTTTTATGAACAAAGCTGCAGTGATTTATTGAAAAAAATTCAATAACTTTTCTTTTATTAGTGGTAGTAATTCTTTTTTGAATCTACGAAAAAACCACAGTAGGCTAAAATTCTATTTATTTATAAAGAAAAAATAAAATTTTTTGACTTCTAAAAACAGGATATTTTATAAAAAAAAATTGACGTCCCATAATATTTATGATAATATAAGATTTTAAGAGTACAACGCAGTTTTGTTTAAAACTAAAATTCGTTGTTTTTCTACAATATGTTAATAAACAAAGCTCTGAATAAACAAATTAACGTATCTCAGCATGAAAACAATCTTTATCACTATATAGATGTTCTTTTAAGGGAATAAAACAAACGATTTTATTTTTACAGTTTTCCTTTATTTTCAATTACTAAGTAACAAAATCAATCGGACCGTTTCTCAAATTATTAAATTATTATTCAATTTTTTTGTACATTATTGATTCTGTACTAATCTGAACTAACCTGAACTTCTAAAACTAAAAAACTGTATTTTGACGTTCTTAAATGTTCGTAGTTAATTATTAAGAATTAGCAACTGTCGCCAACTACTATCGTTAGTCTTGTATTTACCCCCTTAAAAATCTCCAATAGATGCTCACTCTTACCCTGACCGGTATATTTTCATTACTTGAACATACAACTACCCTAGAACCATATATTTGTTAGTGCAGGTGTAGTGATAATGGAACCAGTTATAAAAATACATTTCTCGTTTGTTACTTTGACTATTTTGTCATTAAATTAAGTTGACTTTGCTTTAAATATTTATTTCAAATACAATTAAAAATGATCTATGGATATAATCTCGAACAAAATGTTCAGGAAGAAAATTTGGACGATCTTCCCAGCATTGAAAAGGAATTTTTTAACGCGAAAACTTTTTTGCAGACCGCCAGCGGAAATACTGGGGATAATCTTTATGATCATCTTACAGAAGTTCTTAACAAAATACTGGCCGAAAGGCCTGAAAATATCATCGACTTTTTCGAAGAATACAGTAGAAAAGTTAAGGAGCAGCGATATAAACCTTTAACAGATCATTTAGAAGACATATTTGTAGCGCCAGGTAGGTTCGATCTTTCTACTAAAGTTATGAATGTATTGAAACCTCTTGCACCAGGAGCACCTTCTACAGTAGATCCAGAAGATCTGGAGCTAGCTGATATGTCGAGAAATAATATGTTAGAACTATTATTTTATTTAGAACAAGCTGGCTTGGGTTTACCAAGACAAGAATTGGTTTTTGTTATGTTATCAATGAGAAAATTAGTTCATACACAACCAATTGCTTCAATCAGGTTTTGGGGTAAAATCTTTGGAACATTCAAGAACTACCTAGTACTTGAAACTGAACTTAAAGAAGAGGAGTATGTGAAACGAAATGAAATTCAAGATGAACAAATTAAACAGGACGAAATGGCACAAATGGCAACGAAAGGTGACGAAGAAATAGATAAAGCACTACAAGAAGTCTCTAGAAATCAAGAGGAAGCGATTGAAGGCGAAGGAACTAAGTCAAAAGTTCCTAGAACTCTACCCATGGAACCCAGAATTCTGTTTGAAGAGCCACCAGAGCCACCATCGGAACCATCTGGGGTTGGAATAAATAAAAAAGTGTATTATGTTTGTACAGATATTGGCGAGGATTGGATACAGCTTCCTGATTTATCACCTAAGCAAGCAAGTATTACATATTAAAATAAAATAGTGAAAATTAGAATTTGTGAAATATTTTCTATTAATAAATAAGTAAATAAGAATATTATATAGGGTGTTTTTAAAATATCAGGGCTATACAACATGGTAGCGCAAATTCCTAAAATAATAAGATCTAATCAGAAATACAAGGAATCTATTTAAAATTTTTTGTAAATATTTATTTTAATAATAGCTTGATTTGCACTAAATTTGAAATGTTGGGTTTTCAAGATCTGATTACAGATTCTATGTATATTGCAGAAGGCGCCACCAGCAACATTTCGCCTACATTTAAAACTTCACAACTTTTGTTTTTTTTTCGTTCCTCGGTATATTAAATTTCTAATTAGAAATTCATGTTTCTTGACATTTTTTATCCAAAAAATTTATATCAAATAGATGTCGCTTCGAGCAGCTATTTTTGAAACAATCGAACTATTTTTTGCGAAAAAACTTAAAGCATTTTTGAGAGCCAACAGCCCAATAATAATAAAAATATACATAGCAACGTACTGACAATGATAATAATGTAAAAATGAACTGGCAAAGAACAATAGGAATTACACACAAAGTCAAAATAAGAAACCAAAACAGAAAAATTTTATTTATTTAATTTTTTAATTACAATCTATGTAGGTGTTTAAAATAACCTCCGTTTTCATGTTTATAAAGATTAATTCTACGGAGAAGGTGGAACGCCACCCTTTTCGTCATCTCCGCATCTAAGAATAAAGTGTTTACTAAATTTTGTATTCGTGCCCACAATTTCTTTTTCGGTGTTTAGATATCGACGGTATACCATCTGCTTAAGAGTTCCCCATAAGAAGTAATCCATAGACATTAAATCTAGTGAGCAGTGTGGCAAATTTACAAGAGTATCATTTCCTCTGCCAATCCATTGATTTTGAAAATTTTCATTTAAATGATCTCCAATGAGGTGAATGAACCATGTTGTCTAGTAGCCAGTGGAAGATCATCCAATAAATTTGACAAACTTACTAGGTGTTCTAGATAATTCCAACCATTTAAATAAGGTGGTAAGAAGACAGGACCAGTAATAAATCTGTCAATGTTCCCTGCCTATTCGTTAATTTTAAATTCATGTTAATAATGCGCAACTTTGATTGCTTTCGAGTAGATTGCAAAGCAACACCTATCAGTAAAAAAAAAGAATTGAACCTTTTTTATGAACATTTAAATTATGTGCTCTCCGTTCATTGATAAATCGATAGAAGCCCGTCTTAATTCGAGGTCGAGAGCTGGAAGCTCTTGTATTGTTTGGAGGTGGAATGGATGCAACAGCTATTCTCTTAAAGCCCTATTTACAGTATTTTTAGGAATTCTGACAGGGGGATTTCCATGAAACTCTGGGGCTAAGTGGTTTGGGTCCCAAGGTTTATCGCACGGTTAGTCATTTCTGTCAATACACTTCAATAAAAAATTAGGGTCAGGAGTGGGGGCAAGCAATTTATCATAATTAATGTAACATATGTTATTAATTTATGAATTTTTAACTGTTCTAAGACGAACAACAGGCCTGGTATGACGATGATGTCAATTTTGAGCTCTAGATATTATCAATAAAAGTGATCGCACGAAGAGCGCATTCGTCAATCCTAAAAAAGAAAAACAGTGGAATTCTCAAACCACACCAAATCCCACATTTGTATGTGTTGGCAGAAATGATCACAAGTCCGATAGATCTCTGGCTCCAGGTAATAAAGTTCCAAAGTTTCACGAGAATCGGTGTATACATTTTCGCCAGCTCCCCTTGTAAGTTAGAAATTTGATTGTCTGGTGTTCACACTCAGATTTTCTTCAACTCGTTCCTAAATTTTTTTCCCTTCCCATGTCCTAGCTATAAAATTCCGTGCATAATCAATCGTTGTAGGAGCAAAACTACAGATTTCTCGAAGACGTCTTTCAACAGCGGCCAATGTTTGTAGTTTGGTACGCGTCTATTTGGAAATCCATCTCTGTACAAAGTTTCTTTTAAGATTGTATCACAAAGAGGTTTTGTTTTTATTGCACTTGCTTATAAGATTATTTATCTTCTAATCAATTTATGTCTGTGGTTGGAACAACTGATAATAAACAAGTGTAGACGGGGTGTAGATTTGTTCAATATAATTAAATATAGCTTATAATAAAATTTTCATGTATTTTTATTCAATGGACAATCAAATCTATAACAGATTTGGTATTTTCGTCAGTTATATGTTATATTACAATCAAAAAAACTGTTTCTGACCAAGTTGGAATGAACTCATACATTCACCATTTATATGCTAAATCATGTTTGAATCAGGCTCTTGCTAATAGATTGCTATTAAATCTGCTAGATCAATAATTTTAGGTAAAAGTGAGTATAGTCTTTTAAGCCTGTTTTATGGAAAAAATCACGGTTTAACGACGAATCAACCAATCTCGGTTCTGTGATGTAGCTGTGAGTCCGTGTGATGTTATTAATCTGTGGAGTGTTCGGCTTTTTCATAACAAGTTCTGAAGATTTTTCTTATTTAGGATTAAGAGTTTTCACAATTTAGGTCACGACATATTACCGTGTTTCCAAAATACCATGAAGGTTTCACTATTGACTATTAGTCTTAAAGTTTTTTTTCTTGAAGCTTCCAAGGCTTCTTAATCTGATATTTCAAAATGAAATCCATGTTGGAGAATCGTAAGAGATAACAAAATGGAAGAATCCTTTGTATAGTAAAACGTTGACTTTTGGATTCTGCTACTTGTGTATAAGAGGACACAATGCATAAAATGCATTCCATATTTTTTTTGAGCTGATAGTGTTACTACCCCAAGAAAGTCTTCTATCAAAGATTAGTCCTAAATATTTTGCTTGATTTTCCATACACTCCGATTCTCTGAAATAGGAAATCTAGATTAGGTGAACATAACCACCTGAGTTTTCAGAGGATTCAGCTTTATCTTCCAATCGGACATTCATCTCTCTAATTTATTAATATGTCTCTATAATTTACTAACTACTAGTCTGTATTTGGTTGATGAAGAAGCTATTGCTATATCATCAGCCAACAAGTATAAATCTGTTAAATTATCTTTCGGTATATCGTTAATGTAAAGAATAAATAGTACAAGTGATAGTGGAGATCTTTGAGAAATCCTAGGTCTCACTGTTTTGCATTGAGATACTTGTCCATCTACAGATACAGCAAGGTTTCTATTAGACAAAAATAACCAATTTAATTATTACAATTATTATAATGACCAGTCCATTATGTCATATTTTATCGAATGCTTTAGAAATATTAAAAAATATTACTCATGTGCTATGTTTTCGATTAAATTCTTTGAAAGCGTCCACTGCTAATCTAGTGGTTTGGTTAACGCAACTATGACCAGCACAAAAACCGAATTGCTCCGGTGGCAAAATGTCTCTGTTAGCTATGAAGCTGTTTATTTTAGGTTAGTGTAATATTCGACTACAGCGAGAAATTTGAGAATTAAAAGATGAATTTTAAAATTAAACGACAAAGGTTTGTCAGATTGAATTGTCGGACAATACCCTTTCGTAACTAATGAGATTGTGCATTGCCTGGTATGTTTTATTGTTGTTGGCCTGCTGGTCCTTATATACGCTCCAAATTTCTTGGGCCGGTTCTAAGCCAAGACAAAGTGTAGAGAGGGCTACGACGAGGTAAGTAATAACACATTTAAATTGGATTATGTCAGAAACGGCTGCTTGAAGACACACATACTAAGTATAACTTTTTTGCATAGAAGATGTCAAAAAATAAGATTTGTCAATTTGAAAATACCGAGACACAAAAATGTTATGAAGCTTTAGAAGGAGGGAAGTACTGCTGGTCTTGCTCTCTGCAATGTACATCAAAACTGCACTCAAATATTGATTTTGATCTTAAAGAACTCGAAAATACCGAATTTAGTGCAAATAAAACTATTATGAAGATAAATATTTACAAAAAAATTAAACACTATTATAACTTTAACACTCTAATTTCGGAAACTACCAAATTTTGGACTAAGGTACCTAAAATTAAATTATCCGATATGGTAAAAAAAGCTACTGTTATTTCTTTTGATTATGGTAGCATAAATGAGGGCAGTGGTGGATTTATGCTTAGGCCTGTGAGGCCCTGGCCAAAGCATATGTATAAGATTAAATTAATTGATAAAATAAAACCAATTTTCTGTATCTGTGATCATTTTATTATTAATGAAATTGTATGTTTTAAAAGTAAATAATAACATTTATTTTTTCTAGATTCGCGTAGCTCGTCAAATTTACACAGCATTCACGGGTAATCTGGAAAAAGAAATTCGAACTTATCCCGAATTTCCCGGAAGTGAAAAAGAATATCTTAGAGCCCAAATTGCTAGAATTACAGCAGCAACTCAAATTGCACCTCTTGGCTATTACATTTTTGGTTCTCAAGAGCTAGGCGAGGGAGCTGAAGAAGAAGAAATTGCAGAGGAAGCTGCTGGAGGAGAAAGCAAATCTGAATATAGAACAAATTCTAAATATGAACCACCGTCTTTTAAAGATCTCACGGATTCATCGGGCTCATTTTGGGTGCATACTGCTGCATATATTTTACCACAAGGACGTATCTCATGGTAAGTAAACCATTTGAATACCTTAAGATACTTAATTATTTTATTTATAAATCAAGATATTAAAGAAACTCTAAATAAAATGACTTTTTTACAAGTGTTAATAAAATTTATCGAAAAATAATATTTTACATCAGGTGGAATCCTACCCCAGCATTTGATGTCGATGATGAAGAACTTGGTGAAGAAATGGCGGAGGAAGAAGAAGACGAAGGCGATAAAGGAAAAATACCAAAGGCCGAACCAGAGACAGGACCACCCCTTCTTACACCATTATCAGAAGATGCTTCTCTGGAAACAGTTACTCCCTGGAGTATAAGAAGCACTTCCAACGTGATAGATATGTATGCTTTAGCTCTTGTTAGATCTAATCTTTGGCCAGGTGCATACGCAATATCTACTCAAGGAAAAACGTTTTATAACATTTATTTGGGATATGGATTGAAATATTTACAACATAATTTTTCTCCATTGCCGTTACCACCGGTACAACAAGAATATCCAATTGGCCCTGAAATTCTCGAAGTAGTTGACCCTACTGGAGCAGAAGAAGAGCAATGGCGTATTGATCATCTACCTAAACCCAAGCCCATTCCTGGAGAAGGTGGAGAAGAAGCTGAACCCGAAGAGGTGGAGGGTGAGGAGGAAGAAGAAGAAGAAGACGAAGACTAAACTAATTTAGATTGGTTTCTTTTTGTTGGTATTAGGATAATTTTTGAGGTTTTCATATTTTTTAGTCGTTTTCTTAACTTTTACTTTCCGTTAATTCGTTATAAAAAATAAACAATTGTTTTGAATCAATAAAATTATTATATGTTTAAGGTTGTCACCAAATTTTTGTAATTTTAGTGTATAAAATAATAAGAAAATGCTTGGGTCAAAAAAATTTTTTGGAAACATAAAAATGAAAAAATAATATTTTAATTTAGCATGCTGCGAACACGGCTATCCATATGAAATACGGATCATCAATATCGAGACGCTCAAGTTTGTACACCAGAAACTTATGACAAACACTGTCAAAGGCTTTAGTCAAATCCGTGTATATAGAGTTTACTTGATATTCTGCTTCTACACCTCGGATTAGAAAATTTTAATAAACAGTTAGATTGTTAACCGTTGATATTGCTTGAAAAAATCCATATTGTTCTGGGCAGAAGCAAGTTTAAAAAGCATTGAAAAACCCATCAGTTATTACTGATTCAAATATGTTTCCTTTAATACACAACAATGATATACCCCAATTCACGATTACGGTCACCAGACTTGAAAATAGGAAACAAGGAAGAATACTTCTATCTCGAAGGGAATATTCCTTTATTGAAAATTTCTGTTAGATGTGGCATAGATGAAGAGTAAATGTTAAAAGAAAATAATGTGAGAGTAGCAGGACTGAAAACATTGAACAGAAGCTGCGATTATATTAGGTGAAGTGTGCGGCTGCTTACTGTCATATTTCATTATCCGTGGAATGCCGTAAATTTTTAATGTACGACCAGAAATGCTTTTTGTGCTATATAAGTTCATTATTTCAGTATTAGAGTCAAAGTTAAAGTAACAAATACCTATCTGAAATTTAGTCTCACGACGCATACCAGAAAAACGTCCATAATCTAACTGAAGTCCAGATCACCTCAATCCTTATTAATAAGCCTTTAAATCCGAGGCCGTACTATCCTGGATACCTACAATCGGAAATTTTCCTAGAAGGTCAAAATTATCAATAACAGAAAAAATTATTTTGTAAAATTTATCGATAATTTCACTTACATGCTTCACATCAGCAATAGTTCAGTTTGATCCAGATCCAAAAACACTATTATTTTTTTGTATGAAAAAAAAAAATTTAAGATTTGTTTTTGTGGGCATAATCAAAGGCGTGCTCAAATTAAACCTAATTTTCAGAGCAGGATGATATTCGTCCAATATAGAGAGTAGAGTAGATTTGCCAATAGCTAAATCAATAAGTTCGTCCGAAACAATCAGATCCAGGTTTGACTGAAACGGTTTTTGATGGATATCTGCAGCAGCTCCAAATAGAAGACACATCCTAGAAGAATTTCCGCAGCAGGACAAGAATATCAACAAGAACTAACACGCCATCTCTTCTCAGGACTACCGAAACATAGGTTAGTAAAAATACGGGAGGAGTTTTTAATAAATTTGAAGACAAATAACCAGTACAGAACATAATATGGTAGTATGTGAGCATTCTTTCGAAAAACCCAGAATCTTTAAAATATTCATTTGACATGTTTTTCACATATTAACGCATAAAATCATTCAGAGCGGCAATTACTATTGCACACTCAGGGCCAGTTCCGGGAGTCCCTATTTCGACTAAAAACTTGATAATGTGAAGGAAATTGTACATTTTTTGTATAAATCAAAAATATCTCTTAAATTTCTGATTGTATTGAAGAAGAGTATATTTTTGAAAATTAAAATATCCAACAAATGTAGAAAACTAAAACATACATGGGAAAATCAAATATGAACAACACTTTTGTTTTAGAACATTTATTGGAACAGTAAATGCAATTTTAAATACACCTCATTTTTCTACATAATCTCCTCCTGTATTCACACATTTTTTCCATCGAATAGGAACTATTTTAATTCCGTCATCAAACAATGAATCTGGTCGCGTCTGTAACCAATTGCGTACGAACGTTTCTTTACCTTCGTCGTCGTCCAATCGATGACCTGTCAGTTCTTCTTTGAGTGGCTCAAACGTGTGATAGTTACACAGCGACAGACCGGGATTGGAGGGCGGATGTTCCAATATTTTTGAATGAATTTTGTCCAATATTTCTTGGGTTAATACAGGTGTGTGTGGCTGAGCGTTGTCATGGAGCAGAATCGCATTTTGAATAGCCATGTCTCACCTTTTTCGTCCATCGACCAGTTTCACTTCATCAAGTAGTTGACAGTAGTACGCAGCATTAACTGTACGTGGTTCATGGAGAAAATTAACGAGCAATATGCCTCAGCAATCCAAACTTGGCTTTCCGCGGTGCTACTTCTCTAGGTTTTCGCCACTCCATTCTTGACTGCTTACAATCCGAGGTGTAATGATGCACCCACGTCTCATCACAGGTGACAATGTGCCTCAAGAAATCATCCCCCTTTGTTCAATCTCGTGCCAAAAGTCTTTCACGCATGGTAAAAGGGTTTTGATGTTGATCTTCCATCAAGAGGTGAGGAACCCACCTTGTCGACCCTTTTCGGTAACGCAAATCATCTAAAATGATTGATGAGCACTCCCATGCGATATTCCGACGTATTCGGCAAGTTCCTATACTGTAAGGGGCGGTCTTCTTCAATCATCTCACAGATCGCAAAAATATTCGTCTTATTAGTGCTTGTCTGTGGTCGGCGTGTATTGGTCTCATTTTGCACTGACTCTCGGCCATCGGAAAATTTTTTGTGCCTTGGGACCTTAAAAGCGTTTTTGCAACGACCAGTGCAGTTAACCGAAGCAAAATTTCGGCAGGTTTTACGCCGTCCCGCGACAAAAATTTTATAATAATGAATGAATGAATGAAAAAGGGTGGTGATACTAGATCATCGATACCTAGGCCTCTATTGGGCCCTTCAGATCCCACCATAGCTGCAGGTTATTCCAGGCCGATTGCCTTTGCGAATCCAAGCAGCCTCGTTAGTGGAAGCCTAACTGCTTCCGGTAACAAAATTGTAGTTCCGAAATATCTTTGTCTCAGTCCGTTAATTGCCAGGCATCTCTGAGAACATGGTCAACAGTTTCATCCTCCTCCAAACACCAACCACACGTCGAGTCGTCTTCGACACCGATTCTATGAAGATGGCCCTTGAGGTGACAATATGCTGTCAGCTATTCTACCACAGTTCGCAGCTCTTTCTTTCCCAAGGAGAGAAGTTTTTTAGTACGCCGTGCGCTAGGCCCAGTTATATGTTCCTTAACACACCTCATTTCAGAAGCTCCCCTCCACGATTCAATAAATTTGTTCTCCAGCGACGATTTTAATTCCCTTTTGCCAATCGCAATTGGGACAGGAAGTATCGGTTGGGGCCCATACGGTTCAGTTGCCGAACCCAAATTTGCCAGACGGTCTGTTTCCTCATTCCCATGTATGCCCGAGTGACCCGGGACCCATACGAGTCTGGCTGTGCAGCTGTTCCTTGCACTCAGACACCAGTCGCGAAGTTACGACACTGGACTTTAGGGCTAATATTGCAGCCATACTGTCGAAGCATATATATTAATTACCCTATTCCTGTCTATATCTCTCTCACAGAAATGGGGACATTGCAGAATAGCATAAATTTCCTCTGTAAATATTGTCGCACATTTTCCGCGTAGGGTAGTACTCTCTCACTCCTGTGCTCCTGCCGAATACTCCGGCTCCAGCTCTTTTATCTTGTCGAGGTCCATCAGTATACCACCAGGATCCATTTTTCGGAACATTTTGCTCTCCCTCCCAATCCTCTCTACTTGGCAGAAATATCTCAATGGAGAAGTTGGGCTTTAAAAGCAGCATCATGTAATATGCCCGCGTGGGTAGTGATTTACACCTCCCACTGCGCTTTCCCAGATACCTGAGTAGCCGTCCGTTCGAATTCCAAGATATCCTAGACAGCTGAGACGATGAACAGTCTTCAGGGCCTCGTTCTTTATGTATAAGTGAAGAGGAGGCAGGTTCATCAGGATTTCAAGAGCCCTGGTGGGAGCAGTCCTCATTGCACTCAATATTCCCACACAAGCCATTCTTTGAACTTTGTCAAGTTGAAGAATGTGTTTGCGCTTGGTTGTAATACGCCACCGTACAATAGCGGCGAACGTTATCATGGGGCGGATCACCATTATTTAATAACAATGCGTTGCTCAACAGACGCGTACACTTGTTGCTCACATATAATGCTACTAATAGCCCATCTCCTCTCCACTTTACATCCCCATCCAACATATATTTGATTCGCCCTCGTACATTACATTATCCGGTAGTTTCTAGTAATTAAATATTATTATTATCAAAATGGTATCATATTAATATTTCTCGAAAGATTAAGCTATCAAAGAAAAAGTGCTTGCAAATAAAGACATAGAAAGACATACATTCAAACATACTATAAAAAAGAATTGTAACAAATAAGAAACTCCATTAAGTCGTGGGAAAAATCACATACCAAAATATGAAAATAAAGAAAAAAATTATTTTCGCTTCTGGTTTTGAGGCAGCTTAACAAATAACTTATTGACAATAAATGTAGTTTAAGTTCGATTATGTTTCTTCGGATGCTAGTTTTAAAGATTAAAGAAACTATTATAACCCATCAATTCGAACTTTTACTTTAAATAAAATATTTCATTGAAGCAAGGCTATTAACCTCAGGCAAATCCCTATTCCTTTTTTCTTTTTCTGTTTGCGTTCCCATTTATTCTTGACACAAAAAGCACAGGAACCCCGAATCATATAATATCGTATCACTAAATTTGGCAAAAACGTAAAGAATAGAAAAGGGACATCCCTTCGAACATTACACGGGATAAGTGTACCCGATAAAACAGATAAAGGTTCTACGAATAATAACAAAAATGTTCTTTAATTCAACACGTCGAGAATATTAGGTATCGACTTGAGAATGAAAGGATAAATTCCATTAAGAAAATGGACTTTTAAAGCAGGAATTCTGGCCTGGAATTTAGAGATAAGGTGGTAAATTAGATTCTTTTAGATAAAACGTTAAGGCAATAAAACCATTTAGTATATAACTCTTTCAATTTCTTTTTTTATTTGGTTTTTAAATTATATTTCGATAAATACAATGTAATGATGTATTTACTAATGTAATCTTTCATCAAAGTTGCCTCAATAAAAAAAATTAATAGTAAAATTTTCTAGAAATATTTTGTAGAAAATGTGCAATTTTAAAATGTACATTGTTAAAAATAACCTTAAATTTAATACACGTTCCTTAATCAAGTTTAATGATTTTGAATCTTAAATCGGGGATCGGACACGTATTTAGAAATTGAAGCTTTGTACATTAAATTTAATTGAATGTTACCTTTAATTTCCATAAAGTAACTGAACCCCCCGCCCCAAAAAAAAATCCTATCCAACACCCTCAAAACTCCTGGGTTGGGAGATGGGGGGCCATCTCCCAACTCATATATCTTCCAACCCGCACTTAGCCAGCGTGGAAGATTACGGCTAAAACCCTCCACTATGGTGATTTTAAAAACGTCTGTAAGTGAACCTCAGGTGGGTAGAACAAACAATGTAAAATCCCACACCTTAGATAAGGTCTGCCTCAAGGATTCTGGGGGAGGCATGAATTCACCCTCACCGACCCTAATTATGTCAAATCAAAAGCAAAATCGTAAAGAGAAAAATTACCTATGCTTTGCTACATATAACATTTGAACCATGAGCTCCGAAAATCACATTCTTGATAAAACATATCAAATGATATATTCTGAGTCTACAAGAAACACGCTTAAAACAAGGAAAGTGTACAACGTTAAAAACATGACATGTATTATATCAGAGTTCTTCTGAAACACAACAAAATATCGGTGGACTAGCTATCCTAATACACAAACGTCTGAAACACATGATAACAAACTTTTGTACAATATCGGAGAGAGTTATGTACATAACAATTAAACTTAATACACGCTACACCCTACAAATTATAAATGTGTACACGCCAACTAGTACCACAGAAGACGAAATAGTGGAAAAAATGTACGAAGATATATCAGATGCCAAACGAAGAGAAAAAGCTCACTTGGTGACTTCAATGCTAAGATAGGAAAGAAGAAAAAAGGCGACTCAGAACATATAGGAAATTATGGCCTCAGCGAGGGGAACGCAATTGGTGAGATGCTACTCAACTACCTGAAAAGTGAAAATCTCTACTGCCTCAATACTTTTTACAAGAAACTTTCTCAGCGAAAATGGACGTGGGACGTGGAAAAGCCCGGACAATAAAACTAAAAATGAAATAGATTTCGTGATCTGAAACAAGAAAGAAATATTTGTAGACGTCTCAGTCTTAAACACATTTAGTGCCGGCAGTGATCATAGACTGGTTAGGGTAAGACTCCTTGGCGACTTCAATGATAAGATAGGAAAGAAGAAAAAAGGCGACTCAGAACATATAGGAAATTATGGCCTCGGCGAAAGGAACGCAAGAGGTGAGATGCTACTCAACTACCTGAAAAGCGAAAATCTCTACTGTCTCAATACTTTTTACAAGAAACCTCCTCAGCGAAAATGGACGTGGGACGTGGAAAAGCCCGGACAATAAAACTAAAAATGAAATAGATTTCGTGATCTGCAACAAGAAAGAAATATTTGTACACGTCTCAGTCTTAAACACATTTAATACTGGTAGTGATCATAGACTGGTTAGGGCAAGACTCCTCATAAACCTCAAACAGGAAATATATAAGCTGATCCGTTCACACTCAACTCCCGCAGCGAAAGAACTATACACACGACAAAAGGAATACCAATACGAAATTGCGAAAAGTTTGAAATCGACCAATACTCTGGAACAACATAACATCAATGAAATGATAGATAAAATTCAAACTACTTTAAAAACATCAATGAAAAAAGTATGTGAGAGATTAAGGAAAACTACAGACAAGAAACTTAGTGCAAATACATTACAGATGATGGAAAGACGAAGGATGACTTAGAGAGGTACAGAGGATTTTAAACAACTGAAAAAAAATATCAAGAAAGAAGTAAGGAAAGATATTAGAACGTAGAACAAAATTAATACATGAAACAATAGAAAGAAACGCAAATATGAAAGTTTTGAGGTCAGGTCTCTCAAGAGGACGAACCAAAATAACAAAATTAAAGAACAGAGAAGCGGTGACAGTAACACATGTAGATGACATCATAAAGGCTGTGGAAGCATTCTATGCGGACTTATAGTCCTCGATCAATACGGATCCGGATCCAACAAAAACAGTAAAACAAATAAAAAATGTAGGATCAGAAGATTTGCCGGAGATATCGTTAGATGAAATAAAAAGAGCACTAAACAGATGAAGGATGGAAAATGCCCAAGCGTGTATCAAATTACAACTGAGATGTTAAAGATGGGGGGAGACAGTCTTGAAAAAGCGATACAAACACTGATGAATAAATGCTTATACGAAGGTAGAGTATCAGAACAATGGTATAACGCACAAGTCGTACTTCTCTTCAAAAAAGGGGACACACAAATATATTAAACCACCTATATAAATTATTCACCCACATATTGACAAATCGGCTGACTAAAAAGCTTGACTATTACCAGCTTGTGGAGCAAGCCGGCTTTCGACGTGGAATTAGTACGATAGATCATATCCAAGCCCTACGCACAGTCCTAGAAACAACCGAGGAATTTAACATTCCTATACACCACACATTTGTAGATTTTCACAAGGCCTTTAACTCTATAGAAACATGGGCGATCTTGAAATCACTTAATAATGCTAGAATTGACTCCAGGTATACCACTATCATACAGAACATATATAAAAACGCAACTATACAGTTTAAAATCGACGAAGACACAAAAACCGAAAAAATAAACGTTATGAGAGGTATGCGTCAAGGAGACGTCATCTCTCCGAAACTATTTACGCTAGCTTTGGAAGATGTCTTTAAAAAACTAAATTGGGATGAGAAAGGTTTGAGAGTCGCCGGTTCTTATCTTAGTCATCTTTGTTTCGCCGACGATGTTGTTGTCATGTCTAGTAACCCAGAAGAGCTAAAACAAATGCTTCAAGATTTCAATGAAGAGGCGAAAAAGTGGGACTTAAGATGAACTTGGGGAAAACTAAGTTAATGAGCCCTGATGCAAATGTACAAATAGAGATTCAAAATGAAATCATAGAGAATGACCAAGAGTGCATCTATTTAGGCCACGTCATGAAACTAGGTAGAGAATATCAAACGGCGGAAATAACAAGGAGAATAGGGCTGACATGGGCTGCCTTTGGAAAGTTGCAGTACGTATTAAGAGATAGAAACACACCACTCAACCTTAAACGGAAAGTGTATAACACGTGTGTCTTGCCTGTTGCTACTTACAGCATGGAAACGATAACACTAACCAAACAAAACGCAAATAGGCTTCGAGTCACTCAACGCTCCATGGAGAGACAAATGTTAGGAATCTCGTTATGGGATAAAATACGAAATCAAGTAAAAAGATCAAGAACCAAAGTAGTGAACGTCACTGAACGCATATCATGACTAAAGTGGCAAAGGGCGGTTCACATAGCTAGACAACAGCTCGATAGGTGGACGAGTAAATTACTGCAATGGCGATCGCGAAAAATGAACCGAAATCGTGGCAGGCCACAACGCAGATGGGTACATGATATAGTTTGCTGGAAAAGACTGGCTCCAGAAGGCGAGAGACGGAACCCAGTGGGGGACCATCGGAGGGGCTTATGTCCAGGAGTGGACATCAATGGGCTGAGAAAGAAGAAGAAGAAGATGAAGAAGAAGAAGAAGAACTGAAAAAATACCAAATTTAATGTATAATTACTTTAGATTTAATGTAAAAATTATTAAATCTAAAATAAGAGATTATATCCAACCTTTATAATCGAGCACTATCTATATGAAACAATGCAGATTTGCTTGAAAGAGAGGTTGGAAACATTAAATCCAATTTATAATAGAATGATTCTTCTTCTTATGGTGCCGTCTCCATTATTGAAGGTTAGCGACAATTTGGGCACCGGTGTTCTACTTATGGCCATCACCTTGGTTTTGGTTATATTAATTTTTAGCCCTAGTTGATTTCCTTCTGTCTTGATTTTGTTCATTAATCGTTGTAGGGCTTCGGGGCTGTCAGCAATTATTGCGGTATCGTCAGCATATCGCAAATTATTCACAAGGTGACCATTAATTCTGAGGCCATCGTTTGTGTCTTGCAACGCTCGTGTGAAAATGTTTTCGGAGTATAGATTAAAAAGAAGAGGAGAGAGCACACATTTTTATTTTAATCCCGTAAAACTATCAGTCTCGTCGTTTGTATTTCTTACAGATGCCGTTTGATGTCCGTATAGCTCGATAATAAAGCACATATCGTTTTTATCTATTCCCATGTCCTGAAGGAACATTATTAATTCTGTGTGATTTGTACAATCAAATGTCTTATTATAATCGATGAATCGATTGTAGTAGTGAAGCTGAAAAGTGCTTCTCTAGTACCAAATACCGAAATCCAAACTGAGAGCAGTTTATCTCTCTCGCACACACTTTCTGTATATTCTTTTGAATTATCTTCAGAAAGAGTTTGAGGATATGGCTCATTAAACTTATTATCCGGAATTGGATGGAACTTAGTGGCATTTTGTTTTTTCGGTATCGGTTTGAACGTTGAGTGGAGCCTGTCTTTTGTGTATATGTGTATGTTATGTTGAAGATTCTTACGCGTGTATCAATGCCCTCTTCATCAAACATTTTTATGATCTCTCATCGGTGCTTGGTGCTCTGCCTGTTGTGCATGACTTTAGTGCTTTTGTAACTACAGATTTAAGTATTTAATGTGAGGTTTCTCCCTCATATTGTACCTGAAATATTCTTGGGCCATTATTTGAAGAGTTTTTCAGTATATTTCTTCCACTGTTTCTTTCTTGTAGGTCTATGATTGGTTCGTCGTTATCCATCGTAAGCCTAGTGAGATTTAGTGTTCTTACTCGTCCCGTTGTTTCCTTTATGACTTTGTAGACGTTAAAATGATCATGCCTCTTTTGCAGTTATATTTTTTACATTTGTTTTTCATCCACTCTTTTTTAGCTTTTCGGATTTCTCTTCTTATTCGTCTTTGCAACTGCTTGTACTCAGCTTTATTTCGGTTTTTGTGCGCTCTTCTTCAGAATGATTACCATTTAAAATTAATTGAAATGCATTTTGGAGAAACAAAGCGTATACTAGAAGTTAAGCAATGTAAAACCTATATAAAAAACCGGAAATTTAGAGATCTGATAATGCAAAATACGTCTGGGATAAAAAAATAGTATGAAGCTGCGGTAATATATATGGAATCGAATATGAAAAAGAGAAAACTTATAGAAGAAGCTTACATTAAGAATAATAAGGGAATCTTTAGTAAACCTAGTGTTGAGATTCCCAATATTTGAGAACAGTACTTTGTAACATCAAATCACTAACGTATGTACAGTAAAGCACTTCAATGGACACAGTGCTTATATAAGCTCATAGCCTTAAGACAAAACATTCAGTTTCCACTTGATAACGATTATAGATAAAACCTAAACGAAACGTCGTTTAAACAAATAAAAATAAAGAAAATGCAAGTTCCACAAGCACATTTTAGTCAACATCTGTATTATAGTTACCATCGCGATTTGTACATGTTTCCAAAATGTTGCTATATATCCATAAAAATAGTTTACACGTAATAAATATCTATGAATAACACTAAATAACCAAGTTGCTTGCACACTTTACTATTAAATGAAATTGAAAGACTTACCCCAAGATGTTTTGTCTATAGAATTTAAATTTATATACCCGGAACATGTCTTAAACTACTAAAATATTTATTCTGCTACGTAGTGTAAAGACAACTGAAATGCAATAAAGTTCGTCTCCTAGTATATTCGTTTTAAAGGTGTGAACAAGGAATATGGAAATACAGATTGTACTGAAGGTAAGCAATAATTGAATTATTTTGACACTTGATATTTATATAGTACTATTTATTATGAATTATCCTTAATAACTAATATGTATAAAATTCTACATAAATAATAAATTTATTAGTTAGATTAGAGGAATAGGAAAGTAATGTCGTTTCTGCACATGTCAATATTCAATTGTAATTTTTTAGCTCACTGTGTACTTAAAAATTGTCATTTTAAAGTTAGTATGACTCAAATCTTTTTTTTTTGCATTTTATGATGAAATGACCAGCCAAATACCAGAAGAGATGAAAATTTTCAAACACAAAAAGTTTTATAATTTGAAAAAAAATGGTCGCAGCGTAAAAATTCCAACGGTATTTTAAAATTTAGGTATAAATCTTTAAAAAACCATTAGTTTATCTCCAAAACCCATAAACATAGGTATTAAACAATATCATAAAAGAATAAAAAATTTTTTTTAACAAATTTGGTGAAATTTGTACCGTTATAATTTCAAGTGCAAATATTGCAGAATATAAGACCAAGACAGTTTGAAAGAGTATAGCTTCACCTTTAAAATGAGCGGTAGATGGTCGCATTTGGTCCATTTGGGCGAAAGTTAGACACATTTTTGTAAGAAAATATGTTTTTTTTTTGAAACGCGTATGTTTAAAAAATTAACCAAAATAGAAAAAAGTGTAAATAGAAAAAAGACGTGTTTTTGGGCAAAAACATAGATAAATAGTTTAAAAAAAATGACACAAAAAATTTCAGAATTATAGAATTAATGAAAAACATGACACGATATTTTGTTGAAGTTAAAGAAAAACAAATTGCAGAAAAATCGAATATAAGTAGACGTACTGTTGATTATAATGTTAGAAAAGATATTAAGGAAACTGGCTCTATTAATCGTAGACGTAATAAAGAATATCTGAAGAAAACAACTCTTAAAAAATGGTGCGAATTAATAAAAATATGAAAATTATAATTAATATATTATAATTTGAAAGTAAAGGGTGTTTTTTTTATAGAGGTATAGAACTTTTAAATGGAATAAAACAAAGATGAATTTTTTAAATTGACATGAAATTTACTTTATTCGAAAGATAACCTTCTGGCATTATAATTTAAATATGACTTCTGGCATATGACCGCCACGGCTGGCTCAGACGTAGTCTAATCTGGAGGTCCAATTTTCGATGACTTTTTCCAACATTTGTGGCCGTATATCGGCAATAACGCGGCGAATGTTGTCTTCCAAGTGATCAATCGTTTCGGGCTTATCGGCGTAGACTAGCGACTTCACATATCCCCACAGAAAATAGTCTAGCGGCGTTAAGTCGCACGATCTTGGAGGCCAATTCACGGGTCCGAAACGTGAAACTATGAAGTTACCAAACGTTTCCTTCAATAAATCAATTGTGGCACGAGCTGTGTGACATGTTGCGCTGTCTTGTTGAAACCACAGCTCCTGCACATCATGGTTGTTCAATTGATGAACGAAAAAGTCAGTAATCATGGCTCTATAGCGGTCACCATTGACTGTAACGTTCTAACCAGCATCGTTTTTAAAGAAGTACGGACCAATGATTCCACCAGCCCATAAAGCACACCAAACAGTCAGTTTTTCTGGATGTAACGGTGTCTCAACATACACTTGAGGATTATCATTACTCCAAATACGGCAGTTTTGTTTATTGACGTATCCATTCAAACAAAAGTGAGCTTCATCGCTAAACAAAATTCGCTTATGAAAATCGGGATCAACGGCAATCTTGTTTTGGGCCCATTCACCGAATCTTCGCCTTGCTAGGTGATCGTGTGGTTTCAATTCTTGCACGAGTTGGATTTTGTAAGCACGCAAACCAAGATCTTTCCGCAAAATCTTCCATAAAGTGAATGGAGTCTTCTTCTGTACGCACTGTACGACGTCTCTGTGGATGCGTATTAACATTTAGAGTAAACGTGGTGCGAAAACGTTCCATAGTTAATCGAATTAATTGCTCTGATGGACGATTATGTTGACCGTAAAATGGACGTAGTGCGCGATACGTATTTCGAACAGAATCATGATTTTCAAAATAAATTTGCACAATTTGGAAGCGTTGTTCAGGTGTCAGTCTATTCATGTTGAAATGCCAAACCAAACTAAACATAAATCACTTGACAGCTGACAAAATGGCCGCCAGTTAAAAAAGTGTTGCCAACTTAAAGTTCTATACCTCTATAAAAAACACCCTTTATAAGAAAATCGAAGACTTCAGGAAAATTGAATTTTTGGACGACACTGTAAGTTCCAACTTCAGTTAAAGTTAAAAAAGTGACAATTTGATAAAATATGTTGGAAAATAATTATTATGTTTTATTTCGAGTTTTAACAGTTGTCAAATCGAAAACAGTAACATTTAAGTATATGACATATAACGGAAAAAATGAATTATGTAGGTAAAAGTGTACTAGAAATTAGAGGTCAATATTAAATAAATCTAACCACATAGCACATCTTTTTTCAAGTCACTCTATATAATTTAATATATTGGAAAAAAATCGTACTACGGAAAAGGTCGTTATGCCTGAGCGAGTTTTCAAAATAACTCAGCGAATATATTCCAGAATTTATGTCTTCATTATATAGGGTAACTTAAGGGAAAACACCACCGTGATAGATCGAAAAATTTAATTTTTTTATTGCATTTTCTGAAAGCATATATATGTTTAAAAATAACCTGTGCAGGCATCTGTGCTTCGGGCGACAAATGGTGCCTATACCTGTTAAACGTAAGAATTCTATACAATCGTATATTTGACATTCAGTTACGACAACGAAAACAACGATGGCAATGAGCTCAGAATCGACGAAGTTTAGTAAATATCAAAAACTTCTTTTCGTATCCTGCATCAGATTGAAGACATCGAAAGCGAATTAATTGCGTTTTGATCAATCCTAACTCCAGATAATGTTGCTTTGTTTTTAAGATTTCAATGAAATTGTTCAACGAAAATTCGTTCCATATAGTCAGACGATCAATGGTGAGAATTAGTTGGGTGTTATATGTCTTTTCACGTTAACGCACCTCTACACAGTCCGTCGCTGTTCGTGAATTTTTAGCCAAATAACAAGTTTCCGTTATTCAACATTCACCATACTCTGATTTGTTACTTTATGATTAATTTCTGTTCACTAAGATGAAATGCTTGATGAAAGAAACGATGTACGTTGATATTGAAACCATCAAAGTGGCCGTAACAAGGCCACTGAAAAATCAACTATGCAAAAATCCATGAGAGCATTGGTGGACCGCACCCACTGTTGTATCAATGCAGAAAGAACATATTTTAAATAAACTTAGCCATTTTTGTAAAAGGTCATATTGTACAGGGTGAGTCAACGATTGGATGAAGTAGGTTTGTGCCTTTTCGGTGAAATTAACAAAGAAAGTATATTTATTGTTTGATACAGTTTATTTTTACGCAGATTTTAAAAATATTTAGGACTCTACAGGGTGAGCCAAAAAACTAGAACAGCATAAAGTTGTATTTTTTTAAATAGAACACCCTATATACGAATCGTATTTTCGATTTAGCTTATAATTTTAAATCTTTTTTATTAAAGGTTTACTATAACAAAACTTTATAGTTTCTGAGATAATTAAGTTTAAAGAAAAAAAGTCACATTTTCAAGCATCAATTCAATCCTAAATAACATTTTCAATTTTGTGACAAATATATTCAAATTTGGAATTTAGCAAGGCCAAGGACAAGTTAACATAATTTTTACCTAATATTTGCAATAGAAGCTAGGTGTTGGACACATCGGCTCAAATTTGAACAAGTTTAAATGAATAAATATCTTTTTTTTTTAAATGGTACACCCTGTATATTTTCATGTTATTTAATAGAATAATAAAAACCCTAAAAGTTTTGTTCAATATATCCTATACCTATTTATAATAGTTTTTGAGATATTTCAGTTTTTCTTATTTTCCATACTTTTTTACAGAAATAGTCTTCATTATCATAGTAGCCATGTAAAATAATAAAAAGAAACTACAGAAACAAACAGAATGTGGTTAAATATGATGAAATACATTATTCGTTATATTACAACGGCAATAGTTTAATTAAACATAATGTGAAAAAATTAACACAACAATAACGACAAGGCAAATACATATTTACTTTTATACTAAATTGAAACAAAAAAATTACCTATTAAATATTGAGATTAATTATTTCTTTTTAATAAGTGTACGAATAAATGACCCTCTTGTGCAATGTACAAATTTAGACTTTTTTGCAGATTTTCTCGGACCCTGGATAAAATTAGTGGCGTTATTGTTCTACAGGTATCCCTAATCCTGTTTCGCATATCTTCCACTGTTGTTGGTGGATTAACATACACCTTATTTTTAATATAACCCCATAGGAAGAAATCTAAAGGGCTGATGTCGCAAGACCTTGGTGGCCATTCAATGAAACCCCCACGTCCAATCCATTTTTGCGGATATCGTTGGTCCAAAAACGCACGAACTTCACGATGGTAATGCGGAGGCGCACCATCGTGCTGGAACCACATACTGTCGAGCTCATCCCTATCGAGACCTTGAAGCAGTTGGGGTAGTTCTTCTTGTAAAAAGTTCAGGTAACTATGGCCATTTAGTGGTTCATTAAAAAAGTGGGGTCCAATAATTCGATTATGATGAATACCACACCAAATATTTAATGGCCTCGTGGTTTTGATGTTGCACCTCTCTAATCTAAAATGGGTTTTCTGTGGCATAATAATGCATGTTGCGTCTATTTACGGCACCGTTACTTCTAAAAGTAGCTTCATCACTAAACATTACCTTGCATAATAAATTTGGATTTAATTGAATCTCCGCATTTATTGTACGACAAAAGTTTACACGACTTTCAAAATCCTGTCCATGCAATTCTTGGTGTAATTCCATGTGATATGGATACCTATATTTCTTGGTAGTACGATTAGCGGTGGATTGTGATGTTTCACATAATGCTGCTAACTGACGGCTACCAATATAAGGATTTTCCTGAACATTTAACAATACTTGTAGTTCTTTTTCTTCATTAGTTACTGGTTTGTTGACCACTTTACGTTTTGGATAATCAACAGTACCAGAAGAATCAAATCTTTGCATTAAGTTTTGAAAAGTATGGGTATTAGGATGGCGTCGATCAGGATACTTCATTTTGTAAATTCTTTGAGCAAGAAGGCAATTTTTTTGAGCCTCTCCTATTGTATAAATCATATCTATTAACTCATTCTTTGGAAAATTCATTTTACAATATAAGATGAATGCAAAAAAAACCAAACTACACTACATAAAAACCAAAAGAAGCGATTGCGGTTATAAATTTGACACACAGAAAAATGTTCTTTTACATTGTTTTTGCCTTGGCTACTATGATAATGAAGACTATTTCTGTAAAAAAGTATGGAAAATAAGAAAAACTGAAATATCTCAAAAACTATTATAAATAGGTATAGGATATATTGAACAAAACTTTTAGGGTTTTTATTACTCAATTAAATAACATGAAAATATACAGGGTGTACCATTTAAAAAAAAAGATATTTATTCATTTAAACTTGTTCAAATTTGAGCCGATGTGTTCAACACCCTGTAGCTTTTATTGCAAATATTAGGTAAAAATTATGTTAACTTGTCCTTGGCCTTGCTAAATTCCAAATTTGAATATATTTGTCACAAAATTGAAAATGTTATTTAGGATTGAATTGATGCTTGAAAATGTGACTTTTTTTCTTTAAACTTAATTATCTCAGAAACTATAAAGTTTTGTTATAGTAAACCCTTAATAAAAAAGATTTAAAATTATAAGCTAAATCGAAAATACGATTCGTATATAGGGTGTTTTATTTAAAAAAATACAACTTTATGCTGTCCTAGTTTTTTGGCTCACCCTGTAGAGTCTTAAATATTTTTAAAATCTGCGTAAAAATAAACTGTATCAAACAATAAATATAGTTTCTTTGTTAATTTCACCGAAAAGGCACAAACCTACTTCATCCAATCTCTGTATATGTTTACCTTTAAAGAATGAATATAATACAAAAATAAATACATATTATTGGTATGGCAGGATTTTTAGACCTTTGATTTTAAGCTCGAAGGAAGTAAGCATACAACAAATAATTAAAATTTGTATACTTAATAATACAATTTATTTTTTTCACCTATTTTCCATAAATCAGTTTCAAGTATTCTTTACGTCGACCTAGTAAATCACACCACATTTTTTCGATCGGGTGCAGAAACTTTATCAGTTTTATCGGGTACACTTGTTTCGTGTAATGTGCAAAAGGATCATCCCTTTGCTTTTTTGCGCTTCCCACTAAATTTAATGTTATGGTATTATATGATTCTGGGATACCGCGTTTATCGTGTCGGGTAGAATAGGGAATATAAGAAGCAGGCAGGGAATAAAATATATGAAATAAAAGGGATAAAGTAATAACTTTGTTTTTTTTTTCAGGTCTCACTGACCGTTTTTTATTAGTAATTGTGGGTGGAATAAGGGTTTTTTGGAACATTTTCTTTATTTACTTTTCTACAAAATATAAAAGTACGTAGGTGATTTTAAAATAAATATACGTAGGTAGAGTCGCAATCAATGAAAAGGATATATTTCGAATTTCTCCACAATTCCGACGTAAATTATTCTCAATGTTGTTATCTTTAGTACTAGATGATAGTATTAAGTAAAATTCTGACTATATGAGATCTGTCTATTTATATACAGCTAGTTCTCCCAAAATAGTGAAGCGGAGATACAAGAAAGGAAAGATTCGAAGGCCAAAATGATATTTTTCTAGAAAAAATAAAGTTTTATTTTTAAGGCTCTTCTACAAAAATTTTTACCTAAGTTGTTTATTACTGAAACGGGTTCGTAATTTTAGGAGATATCGAATCTTTGTCTCTATAAATAGGAGATAGATACATGGAGAATATTATAATGAAATATTATACAGGGTGTCTGAGAAAATGTGGGAAATCTACCGGATATGAAAAAAAAAACACGTGAAAAGAATACTACAAGTTTATTTAAACTTTTTTCTTATAGGTAACCTCTTTAGAGACATGGGCTCCCAAAGAGCTGCAATAGAATCAAGCTTTTTATGCATAATTATTGACCCACCAGGTATATTTCATTTTTTAAAATTTTATATATAGTCGGTAAGACCCTTCAAATTACTATTCAAGAGAATTACTCACAGATGCAGGGACGGACTAGCTGTGACACTCATGACTCCATTTTTTTACGCCCTGAATGATAAGAACTTTGCACAACGTTTTTTACATATCTAACTATCGCTAATCCTAACCGTTTTCGAAAAAACGTCATTTTTATTTACATCACGTATCTGGCGTATTTCGATAAAAGGTACATTTTTGTTCCTTATACTCTTACTTTCTTCTGTACAAATTATAGCGTGTATTTCCAATTTGGTTCCTTCGGGAAGATCGGTGTAATTTTTTTCGACTACGTCTATTTTTACCAGGGGAGGAAAAAATTGGATTGCGTTTTTTCTTTTTCTAATGACATATTATTCCAAAAATAAAATCTTTTAAAGTTCTCACACAAATTAAGGACAAACTGTGGTGTTCGCCTCTCTAGGGTTTCAAAATGCATTATCTAAAAGGAGAAATTGAATCTGATTACTTTATTCTAATTTTTAATAACTGAATATTACAACTGATTAAAATAGTGAAAAAACATTTTAAAATTATGTAAGGAGTGTCGGGCATTTAAACATCGGCGACAGATTTGAAGATTGGAAATGTTTATGCGGCTACGTATAAGAAATAATAGATATTTTCTGACAAAGAATTATAAAACAATAATTACTAGCTTTTATATATATAAAACAGTCTTCTGATTTGAATTCACTCAAATGACCAAAATTTCTCAAAAACACAATATAAATAAAACGTTGAAGGATGACCGTCAATAAAATAATGTTTTGACTTCAGTTTGCATTCATACATTGAAATGACTGGTTTGTCTCTATTATCTCTTCCTATTTGCTCATGTCAAATTTCTTGCGACGCACTAACGAGCATTTGGCCTCAAAAACCGGACAAAATTAATAACGTCGTTTTTTTTGATTCTAGACGTGTCAAAATCAGTATTCGGAGATTTTTGAGGGCGCTATGTTGACTTCTCGCATTATTTTACTAATTGGGTGAAGGGGGGCTGACTTAGGGTGGGGAGGAGGAGGGGAGTAATATCAAAAAAACGTAATGGTCATTGTTTTATATGTTTTTAGGAGCTCCTATTTCATTTCTGGAATTGTTTTACCAATCGGGTGAAGGGGCGCTGAGTTAGAGAGGGGTGGGAGAGGGGAGTAATATTTAAAAAACGTAATGGGTATCGTTTTACATGTTTTTAGGTGCTCCGATTTGATTTTTGGCATTATTTTACCAATAGGGTGAAGGGGCGCTGACTTAAGGTGGGGAGGGGGAGGGAAATAATATTAAAAAAACGTAATGGGTGTCGTTTTATATGTTAACCTATTTTTTTATGGAAAATTAATAAAAATGCATGAGTGAATTTAGTTAACATGTTAAAATCATAGAAAAACACATAATATCAAACAATACAAATTGGGTCAATCCGATTCACCAGATTGATTGATTCTAGCAGTTTCCTCTTCAACTGTTGATATATTCAGTTTTTCGGGTTCTAAAAATTCTAAAGTTTCACTCAGGAAAGGTTGGCTTTTGCTATGTAGTTAGATGATATCCATCTCTTTTTCAAATCACTGTTGTGACTTAAGGCATGGTACTCGTTTTGGGGACATTTCATCATTTTGCGGAGCTTATGTTCCATAAATGATACCTTATCTTCAAGTGTTCTAGATGGGCTTTGTTTAAAAAGCATGTATAGCGTTTTCCGATATACCTCAATAACATTTGATGTCAAATCTGTACCTATAGGAAAAAAAAATATGTATGTACATAAAAAATAACCAAAATTATTGCAAAAAAAAAAACTTGCAACTCAAAGCAGTCTTTTTAAGAGGTGGAAACATGTGGAAAATATTTTGACTGTTATGATATGGCCAATGTCTATAATTTATTATAAAAAAAGAATTGTAGCCCGACCTAGCTCGGAACATTTTCAAAAGCACTAATTAGTTAAAAAGAAAAACAAAAAAATAGAAAATTTTCTTGCATATTGTTTTAGGTCTATAAGAATACTAAGCAGTCGTTATATTTTTAAATAATATATATTAAAATTAAATACATACCTTGTTTTTCAGATTCCATCACAATTTTTTTTATAATATTCACGTTACAAAATACCAAACACCAAGCACAAGTCTAAAAAAAATCTATCAAGAACGAATGCATTCGTACTGAACGAAGATTAGATTGCAATTAACTCTGCCGAGCGTAGCGGCGGGGAGGGGCTACTTTATCATAATTTTATGATAGTACGGTTACTCAGGTATAAAAAAAAATAATTTCTATGATTACCTGTATAGTTTGCATTTCTCCTTTTTGTCCGGTTTTTGAGACCAAATGCTCGTTAGTGCGACGTATAGCTTGGATTGGAAGAATATATATATATATATATATATATATATATATATATATATATATATATATATACATATATACATATATATATATATATATATATATATATATATATACATATATATATATATATATATATATATATATATATATATATATATATATATATATATATATATATATATATATAAATATGTAGATAAGTTTTTATCCGTGTAATTTAAAATAAAATAGAATAAAATATTGGCGAAGCGGACGTGAAAATTTGTCAATCTACATGATTCTCGTATTAAAAAGTGCGGAGCACTCCAAAGTATGGAATAACTCCGGGTCCGACAGATGGCGACAGCGCTGTTTCGTTCTAATATGGAACTCGTCAGGCCACCGCAGTCGGTACAAACCATCATCTCGCCTTCGCATCGTATAAGCCATACTTATAATCAAAATACGGCAAATAAGACGACAAAGGCGACATCTCGATGGTCCACTTGATAATACAAGAACCATACAGATTAACAAAGTTTGTAAGAGAACCGTCATATGGTGGCGCGACGGTGAATTAAAACAGAAATATGTAAAATCGAGTACACGAAACGCGCTGCCCAAAAGATAGGGGTCGCATTTTTCGGTACTGGCAAGCAAGCATACCGCTATTTAAGCAGCCAAAGCCACGTGCCGCACCAAACGATCCCACCATGAGAGCATCGTTTAGCGTGTTTCAAAGCCAAACAAGTAAATAAATATGTAGATAAGTTTTTGTCCGTGTAATTTAAAATAAAATAGAATAAAATATTGGCGAAGCGGACGTGAAAATTTGTCAATCTACGAGATGATGGTTTGTACCGACTGCGGTGGCCTGACGAGTCCCATATTAGGACGAAACAGCGCTGTCGCCATCTGTCGGACCCGGAGTTATTCCATACTTTGGAGTGCTCCGCACTTTTTAATACGAGAATCATGTAGATTGACAAATTTTCACGTCCGCTTCGCCAATATTTTATTCTATTTTATTTTAAATTACACGGACAAAAACTTATCTACATATTTATTTACTTGTTTGGCTTTGAAACACGCTAAACGATGCTCTCATGGTGGGATCGTTTGGTGCGGCACGTGGCTTTGGCTGCTAAAATAGCGGTATGCTTGCTTGCCAGTACCGAAAACTGCGACCCCTATCTTTTGGGCAGCGCGTTTCGTGTACTCGATTTTACATATTTCTGTTTTAATTCACCGTCGCGCCACCATATGACGGTTTTCTTACAAACTTTGTTAATCTGTATGGTTCTTGTATTATCAAGTGGACCATCGAGATGTCGCCTTTGTCGTCTTATTTGCCGTATTTTGATTATAAGTATGGCTTATACGATGCAAAGGCGAGATGATGGTTTGTACCGACTGCGGTGGCCTGACGAGTCCCATATTAGGACGAAACAGCGCTGTCGCCATCTGTCGGACCCGGAGTTATTCCATACTTTGGAGTGCTCCGCACTTTTTAATACGAGAATCATGTAGATTGACAAATTCTCACGTCCGCTTCGCCAATATTTTATTCTATTTTATTTTATATATATATATATATATATATTTATATATATATATATATATATATATATATATATATATATATATATATAATATATATTGGTGGTGTTTTTCAGCTTTTCAGTCCGTTCGTCAATAGAAAAATCTTCACGAAGTTTTAACCAACATCTCAGCCGGCATTTTCAAGTGATGCTTCCTCGACGGCTACTCGAATGCAAGTTTCTAAGTTGATATAACATATATATATATATATATATATATATATATATATATATATATATAGTTGTATCTTAAACTTTTTGTTAATATTTTTCTGTAATATTTTTTCGGGAAAATCAAAAGACGACAATTTTTCTGTCGTTTCGCTCTACATAATGAGCTTCTTCATAGTTGTATTCATCTTTCATCCTGGAAGTAGCTTTGTGCGTGTGCGTGTGCGCAAAATTCCTGCTTAGTGCACTTATTTCTCGAATGCTCATAATAGAATTATCATTGAAATTTGACTTAATTCAGTTTGAAGGAGGTCGAGCGATCTAAAGCTGCGAGTAACGAAATGTAAAAAAAATACAACGAGAGACTTTTTTCGACAATTTTATTTTTCAGCCAAATATTCTTTAAATTTATTGCACCTGGGCACTTCTTCTTCAACGACTTTATTTTATCTGAGAAAAATGATTTATCTTTGCTTTTAAAATAGGAGTAAATATTAAGTAAAATGTGATTGTCACACTTCATTGTTTTTATTGACTTTTTGAAACGATTAGAAATACAACCTAATCGAAACTTCGGACAAACAGATTAAAATAAAGGCAATGCAAGTCTGATCACATTTTACTTAATCTTCTACTTCAACCTTCAAACAAACGTAGGAATAAATATTCTCTGCTGAATATCGTCAACTAAATGACGTCCTTTGATATACTTTTTCAAATTTTTTAATAAATAGAAGTCAGGCGGAGTAAAATCTGGACTACTCGACGCAAGTCTGGCAATAACATTTTACTTAATCTTCAGGTTGAACTTTCGAACAAGCGTAAGAGTAAATATTCTCAGCAAGATATCGGCGACTTAATGACGTCCTTGGATATTCTTTTTCAAATTTTTTAATAAATAGAAGTCAGGCGAAATAAAATCTGGACTATTCGACGTGTCGTGTATTTTTGGTACTCAAACCAGGACGTATTTAATCATTAGTCGCACGTAATTTTATTAATGTATTACACTAGATAATTGCTGTTAGTACTTCGGTGCGAGGAACCCTTATGAACTCATTTCATGGACTCTAGTTAGATCTCATCACCTGACACTATCTTAGAAAAAAGTCGGGATTTACATCACAAGATTTTAAATGTCCCACTTTCCTGCCGTTCACATTAAAACTGGTTGTATCTGAAGGTTTACAAAAATTCTTTGGCCTACTTCAATGAATTCACCACTCCATTTAAATTGTTTTGACTAGTGTTCCAATTTCAGAAAACTCATTTTTTGTTGCGAAATACCTTATAAAACACAAAATAATAAACAAATTGATATTAAATTTAACACACGGGTAGAAAACGGTTGCTAGCAATGAATGTTATAACCAATGTACAAGGAAATGTTTCTGTTATGCCTAGGTAGTTTTTTTCTTGAACCTCCATGTAATAATCTTAGTAAAGCCCAATTTCAGATTACTATTATTTATCCCTATTTTGACGCAGATTCGGAAACAACATATCTTATAGAATGATTTATTTATAAGCAAACAACAAAATGTTCATTTGTAATTATTATGATTTATTTGCCTATTTATTATTACTAAATTGGCCCATAAAATTGAACTAAAAATGCTATGTTCCACCAGTTCATATTTTATTTTATCCGCTTGCGAAATTTACAGATTTATTGAAGCGAAAGCATAGGTATTAATGGAAAAAGCTCATGTTTTCTCCATTTACCAACTTTTATTGGTTGTGTTTGTACAATTTAAAAGCTACAATTTGGTGGTTTTCTAGTGATACTAAAAGCAAATATCGCTATGCGAAGACTAGAAATACTGGAATGAATTTATATTAAGTTTTCGCAGCTCGTTTATTGTTATTCAAGTTTTTAGTATAAAAGCTTTGCCTAAAGTTAAGGTCACATAAAATTTTTTCTATTTGTTATTTTTGTTAAATTAACCTATTTTTGAAAATATAAACACTTCTTTCGCAATCATTTTTTCCTTTACGAAGGTATGCTCGCAAAGAGATTTTAAGTTAAAACAGAGACAAGCACAGACAAATATATATATATATATATATATATATATATATATATATATATATATATATGTAGGAGTACTTTTTACCCTTAAAGGTGAGTTATGACCGCTACAAAAAAATGAATGCCTAATATTTTTAACCGTTCGTCGATTATGTATGTTTTTTTATGTATGTACACCGATTACTCCTGAACGACGGCACCGATTTGAATATTATATTCAGGAAATTGCTGCGCAGGTCCCATATTTTTTTGAACGAAATTGGTGGAGTAATATCCAAGATGGCGCTGACAATATGGCGGCCAAAAAAATTAACTTTGCTCAATTTTCTCCAAAATTGTATGGGGGAGTTTTCGGAGTCGCACATAGTTAATCTAAAATATTTTTAAAAATTCAATATGGCGGATCCAATATGGTGGAGAGAAACTTCAATTTTGTCCGATTTTCAAAAAAATTGGTACAAGGGAGTTTTCAGGGTCGCACATAACTAATCTAAAATTATTTTCAAAAAATTCAATATGGCGGATCCAATATGGTGGACGAAAAAATCTATTTTGTCCGATTTTCTTCAAAATTGGTAAGAGGGAGTTTTCGGGGTCGCATTTAACGAATTAGAAATTATTTTTAAAAAATTATATATGGCGTATCCAATATGGCGGATAAAAAATTAATTTTGTCCAATTTTTTTCAAAATTGATATTGGGGAGTTTTTGGGATCACATATTAAAAAATAAATTAAATATTTCGGATCCAAGATGGCGGATTAAAGATTCTACATCTCCCAATTTTGTCTAAAACCTGTATTGGGATATTTTTATTAGTGTTAATTATGAATTTAAAATATTTTTTGAAAAACTCAATCGGGCAGATTCAATATGGTGTCCTAAAAATTTTACATTTTTCGATTTTCTCCCAAACTGATATAGGGGGTTCTTGAGGGTGTAAATTATGAATTTAGAAGTATTTTTTCAGGATTTAATATGGCAAATCCAATATAGCGGACTAAAAATTTTACATTTTTCGATTTTGTTCAAAGGTGGGACTGAACTGTTTTTGAGGATGTAAATAGCGGATACAAGTCTAGAAATTTTAAACTCCTGGATTTCGTCCAAAATTGGTACTAGGGGGCTTTGAAGGGTTTAGATTTAGATTAGATTAAGACTTAAAATAAGTTTTTTGAAATTCAATATAGCGGATGTAATATGGTGGGTTGAAAATTTTACCTTATTCGCATTGTTCCAGATTTGGTATTAGGGGGTTTTCGGGGCCCTGTATTACGAATATGAAGTTAATTTTTTATTACTATTAGGCTGATAAGATACAATACGAGGGACAGAAAATTTTATATATTCCGATTTTGTCTAAAATTGATATTGTGGGTTCTTGAGACGTATACAAACTCATTATGCAGTATAAAATATATCGAGCCAAGAAATTTACATCTCAGGTTAATTAAATATTGAAAATTGATATTGTGCGGTTCTTGAAGCGTATACAAACTCAATATGCAGTATAAAATACATCGAGCTAAGAAATTTACATCTCAGGTTCTTTAAATATCGATATTGGAAGGTTTTGGGGTCTATATTACCAATCTAAAATTAATTTGAACTTTAAGATAGCGGATTTACTATGACAGACTAAATATGTATTTGACACAATTTTACTGGTATTTGGAGAACTCTAAGAACCAAAGAACTTTTAGTGATTCATTTTAGGGTGATTTACAACTTTGGATAAAAAGGGTACTTTTTGCCACCTTGGAGTCATTGCGAGGCACACTAATCTCGATTAGTACTTAGTTCAAATAATTTATGGATATAATAATGAATTCCGAAACTTAAAATGGAAAAACAAAATTTTTATAAAAAAATTGAACCGACTTTTAAAAGTGCGCTAAAAAGTGAATAACAACTATTAATTTTTATATAAAATTGAACTTTTTGAAGTCAGCGCCAAATTATTTGCAAATGAAATAAATAACTACTAATATATACAAATTATGGTAAGAAAGCAATTACAAATAAAGTATTTTTAATCTGTTTATGCGAGTCACATTTTGTCAGGTATTATTTCGGCGCCGACTTCAAAAAGTTCAATTTCATATAAAAATTTATAGTTATTTTCCACTTTTTAGCGCACTTTTAGAAGTCGGTTCAATTTTTTTATAAAAATTTTATTCAATATTCTATTTGTATGCCAAGTTTCATTCGATTTGGAGAATTACATTTGGGTAGATTAATTTGTAAGTATACTTAATTACTGATATAAATATGTGCGTGCACTAGCAAAACGCCTAATTCATTTAAAATAAAAAGAAATGATTTTTAAAGTGGCTTTTCTAATATTTTACCTTTGTGTTTATTTAGTATTTTATACACGATAAACGTTGCAATTAAATTAGCCATATAGTGTTGTTCAGTCCCAGTTCAAACCTACTCAACAAAAATTTATGACCCGTCGTTGCGAGTCTGTTAATGTAAATTTTTTGAGGCGTATCCTAAGCTCGTAACTCTTTCGATTTAGCGGTGTTTTAATTTACGGGTGCAGTTTACATTTCCTATGCAAATAAGAAGTCGATATATATGTGAGTTATGTTTTCTATATTTACGTTTTTAAAAGTAACTCAAGTAACGTAAATTTAAGTTCTATTTTAAACAGTATAAATTATAATTTTGTTGCATGTTAGGATAGGGACAGAAATAAGAATATTCATAGAAATAATAAAATTGTAGGTATTTTAGCGGGTGATTCGAAGGCTAAATTCTTGTATAAATATGGTTCGGTAACTAACTATTTCCAAAATACAGGGTTTTAAAATTTTCAATTTAAGGTATTTACCTGCATTACTCAATTTAGTTAATCCCTATGCCTTTCTACCTTTCTGTGCAAGGCCCTAGTTAATTCATATTAATACTCTTCCGCATTCTCCTCTCTCTGGCTTTCTGTCCTGAGTCTATTGTTTTATTCCTTCCCACTCTATCCCCCTTCTTTCTGCTGCTTCCCTAACATCGTTGTTCCATGTTCTTCTTTGTCTTTCTTTCTTATTTTTGCCTCATCACCTTTTTTGCCAGTTTCATCCCTCTTAACCTTATTTTCTATTCTTCGTAGACATCTCATATTTATTGCATTTATACGTGCTGTACTCTTTCCTGTTATTGCTCATGTGTCACTATCGTTATATTGATGATCTTATCACTTTTTTCACTACTGTCATCATGATCTGTTCATATATTGTTGCTGTTTGAGAACCGTGATCAACTCGTCATTGTAATTAGCAAGATCAGGAAAACCTGGCACTGAACATGATGAAGAAGAATGGTTGAGCTTAACCCACACATGTTCAATAAACTACCCACACTCTCTAAGTACCTAAATAAAGTTCATGTCTTCTTCTATGTACAGGCCAAAGCCATGCCGTGATCTAGACGATCTCGTCTAATAGAATTCTAATATCTCCAGCAAGAGCCTGTTCAGGAATGCAGCCAGGATTCTGAAATTTCGATAATATTGTATTTATTGATCAACATGATCTTTGAATATATTAAAATTGTTAGTTCTAGAGTTATTTTTCCCATGTGTTAAAGCAATACCGTTCAAAGGTAGTGGTATATTTTAAATTAATGCTGAAATATTTAATCCTTGAAGTTCATCCTTTATTAGGAGATATTCTACTTTCTTTTCCTTTCTTTGTTATTAAGATAACGCACATATTTCTGTTTATATTATTATCCTTCCGAGCAGAGAAAAAGAAAGAATATATAAAAACAGTTTGTTTCCTGCAACTACAACTCTGGTCCTCTCATTATACGTGTTTCGATCGCCTCATGGTCTCGTCAGTGGAGCTATATCTAACCGAGAGCAATGTTCGCAGGAAACAACTGCTACATAAAATATAAATTCCAAAGTATGTCGGTAGGATATTAAAAACCTGCCAACTTCGATGCCAGACTGAAAAATATTGCCAGTCAAACAACATCTATACAATCACAGGAGTAGTGCGAAAATTTAAAAAAATCAAAATTTCACTAAGAAATAAAGAAATCATCTGCCGTATTTAAATAGTTGTTTATATTATTATCCTTTCAAGCAGGGAAAAGGAGAGAATATATAAAAACGGTTTGTTTCCTGCAAATACAACTCTAGTCTTCTCTTTATACGTGTTTCTACCACCTTATGGTCTCGTTAGTGGAGCTTTATCGAACCGAGAGCAATATTCGCAGGAAACAACTGCTACATAAAATATAAATTCCAAAGTATGTCGGTAATATATTAAAAACCTACCGACTTCTATGTCAGACCGAAAAATATCTCCAGTCAAACGACATCTATACAATCACTGGAGTAGTGCAAAGTTTTTAAAAGTCAAAATTTCAGTAAGAAATGAAGAAATCTATATGCCGTTTTTAAATAGTTGTTTATATTATCATCTTTTCAAGCAGAGAAAAGGAAAGAATATATACAAACGGTTTGTTTCCTGCAAATACAAATCTAGTCCTCTCTTTATACGCATTTTGAAAACCTTATGGTCTCGTCAGTAGATCTGAATCGAACCTGTATAATTTCTTCCTGGAATAATTCTGGATTCACGACTCAGTTGGAATGATCATATTGAGGCTCGAACCAAGAAAGCCATATGTGCTTTCTGGGCTTGTAAATGAGCCTTTGGTTGTACTTGGGGATTGACACTAAAAGTGCTATTTTAGATATACATTATGGTGATCCGCCCCATGATAACGTACGCCGCTATTGTATGGTGGCGTAGTACAACAAAGCGCAAACGCATTCTTCAACTTGACAAAGTTCAGAGAATGGCTTGTGTGGGAATATTGAGTGCGAAGAGAACTGCTCCCACTAGAGCTCTAAAAGTTCTGGTGAATCTGTCTCCTCTTATACATAGAGAACGGGGCCCTGAAGACTGTTTATCGTCTCAGTTGCCTGGGACATTTTGAAATTGGAACGGGCGGCGACTCAGATGTCTGGGAAAGGGCGGTGGAGAGGTGTCCTTCACTACCCATGCAGACAGACTACATAACGCCGCTTTTAAAACTCAATCTTTCCCTGGAGATATTTATGCCAAGTAGAGAAGATTGGGAGGGAGGACAAAATCTTTCGAAAAATGGATCCTGGTGGTATACTGATGGATCTCGACAAGATGAAAGAGCTGGAACCGGAGTATTCGGCAGGAGCACAGGAGTGAGAGAGTACTATGTTCTCGGACAATGTGTGACAATTTTCACAGCGTAAATTTATGCTCTTCTGCAGTGTGTCCATCTTTGTGAGAGGGACATAGACAGGAATAGAGTAATAAACATATGCTCAGACAGTAAGGCTGCGATATTGACACTTAAGTCTAGTGTCGTGACTCTGCGACTGGTGATTGAGTGCAAGGATATACTAAATTGTATGACTAGGAAAGGCTGCACAGTCAGACTCGTATGGGTCTCGGGTCACTCGGGCATAGGCGGGAATGAGGAAGCAGACAGTCTGGCAAAGTTGGGTTCGGCGACCGAACCGTATGGACCCCAACCAATATTACCTGTCCCAATTGCTATTGGCAAAAGGGAATTAAAATCGTCCATGGAAAGGAAATTTATTGAATCGTGGCGGAGAGCTCCTGGAATGAGGTGTGCTAAGGAACATATAACTGGGCCTAGCGCACGGCGTACTAAGGAACTTCTCTCCTTGGGAAGGAAAGAGTTGCAAATTGTGATGGGATTGTTGACAGGACATTGTTACTTCAGGGGCCATCTTCACAGAATCAGTGTCGAAGGCGACCCGACATGCAGATGGTGTTTGGAGGAGGATGAAACTGTTGACCTTGTTCTCAGAGAGTGCGCAGCACTCAACCGACTGAGACAGAGATATTTCGGAGATACAGTTTTGTTACCGGAAGCAATTAGGCAAGTTCAACTAACGAGGCTGCTTGGATTCGCAAAGGCGATCGGCCTCGAATAACCTGCAGATATGGTAGAATGTAAAGGGCCCAATGGAGGCCTAGGCATTGATGATCTAGTATCACCAGCCCATTTTCATTCATTCATTTATTCATTCTTTCTTTTTCTCTGCTTGAAAGGATAATACGTATATACAACCACACGGTAGATAGATTTCTTTATTGTTTTACCGACATTTTGATTTTTAAAAATGCACATATCTCTTTGAGTATTAACTACAAATGAAATAGATTACTGTTTACACTAAATTTGAATTAATATGTAGGTTCCATACAAAATTGTTCCGAATATTCCTGAATCAAATTGAAAAATAAAATGTATTAGGCTAAAGGACATGCATGCGGTAAAATTATCATCCGAAAATGTAAAATTTCAAGGTAACATTATGCAAATTTCATTCGTATTTCACCAAATATCTGTTTTAAAAAATGATTGGACTGAATTGAGTTATTCAGAACTAACACGTATTTTCATTTCATCAGATTTGAGTGTCTCCATTAAATTTCCTGTTACATAAAATTTCTCTTATTGATAAAATGATTGACAAACATTATGCAAATGCTTATTCGTTACTTTTTTTTGCGCCTCCTTATCTCCCCCTATCACTTAATCAATCGTTTGCAGCGTTGAGATAAAATTGAAATTCTTGTAAGAGGATTATTTAACCAAATTTATTCTAATAGCTTTTCTATTTAAAACAGCCTTCTTAAATTTTAATGTCATCTTAAATGGTTAAGTTTATTTTCTTATTTAAAATCAGGACAAACAAGGTTTTTGGAGATTAAGCTGAGTCACTGACAAGAAGAAATTTATTTTAAATACTTTTAAAAGACTCAATTAAGATTTTTTTTATTAAAATGTGATTTGCCGATGGTACTCATTTGTTGTTAATTAATCTTTATTTAAAGCGATATCATTCGCAATATTCTAATATTCTACGAGATATTGTTTATCTTAATACACAACACTAATTAGTATTTATGTTACTATAATTGTTGTAATTATGATGATTCTGTTTGAATGGTGCATATTTTCAATGGACTAAATTTAGTTGTCGTAACATTTGCCGCCGAGCCAATTTTACAGGAGGATGGCTAATAAATTTAGTCCAAAAGCCATAGAAAACTTATTGAATCAAATTTTTGGTTCTATCTGTAGAACACCAACATTACCATTTCGAAGAAAAGCAATTACCATAAACTACTACAAAATACAACAGCCAAAATGTATTTCAAATAAAATAGACTAAATCTTTTACGGCATGCTAAAACCGAAACTAAACTTATCTTTTCAATATTAGGGATATGTGGCGTCATGTTTCCCTTTATATTAACAATGTAACCGCAAGAATGTACGTGGTTTATTTGTCTTCGACTTTTACAAGTTAAAGAAATTTTGTACAACTTGGCAACACCGCATGGGGGATCTTCAGGGATGACCCCCCATATACGGAGCCTCAACCCTTCAGAGCTTAAAATAAGGGTGCCATTCAAATCCATGTAAATCGACTTTAATATCTGGTTTGTAATAAACAGCCCCTGTATACAAACAAATGACCAACGCCACTATTGCGAATATTATGGAATTGAATACAAAATTCTCGAATATTCTCTAAAAATGAAGAAGCTTTATAAATAGCTACAAAGTGGAGGGGTTAGTCAGTCGAAGTTTGTGAGTCGAGTCGAATAGTTGAGATTGTAAGATGTCTCGAAAGTGTGTAAACAATCCAGATCACTTCAGTTAGGTTTGTGGTGAGGTGACTTTTGCGTCTCAGAAGCGGTCTATTACCCCATTGATAAAAAAGGCATATCAACTTTATTTTGGTTGCAATATTGGGGATTGTTGTAATTCCCAAGTTGAAGGAGATTCAAGATCTGCCTCGATAGTTCAGAAAAATAATACACCGTTGTTCATTAACAGATCAATATATTTCCGAAGGACCACTTAGCTGGTGCTTAGAAAACAAGTACTTTAGTTGATCAAACAATTCGCTAAAATAATAAGGTGTTTTACTTAAACATTACTAAAAACCTACTTTGTTTTTTTTTCTTCTGTGTATTCGTAAAATATGACGAGATAAACTTTCTCTTGACAAATTTTTCAATGGCAATTAGTTAACAACTGCCTACTTTTCTCATTTGGTCAATAAAGATGTTTTCCAAGGAATTATTTGTTTCAATAAAGACATTAAATTATTCAAATATAAAATATAACTGAAAATACTTCACTAGAAGTGATTAAATACAAAATACAGCTATATTAATAAGAATATTAAAATAAACTCCTTTGTATGGAACAAATTTCGAACACACACAAGATAAATAGTGGGCGCAACATATTTGCTGTAATTCATGAGCTTCAAGTCTGAAGAGCTAGTTAAGTAGTAAAAAACAATTTGTACAGTTTGCTGCCCAAATCATCTGGAGAGAGCCTTCAAATCATGTTAATGATTGCTATTTCTGCATCATACCTCGTGTTGAACAAGGCACAGGTGCACAGTGACGAACTTCCTGTTTCAGGACCCCCCGAAACATTCACTTACGAATCAAATAAGAACGATACAATGATTTCCAAAGAAGAAGGTATAACTAAAATTTGTTGCGTAGTGTTATTTTTCGATTCCGAGATGAATATTATCACTTGGTTAATAATTTTGTTATTAATGGCAAGTTTAAATCTGATTCGTTCTCTTAATATCACCATTGTCTGCGTATTTTCGGTAGATAGTGCAAGATTGAAGCTCTGTGATATTCTGGTAAAACTGTATAAGCGTTGTAACTCAGTATCAGTCACCGCTAATAGTATAGCGTCGTGAGTATAGCATAATGTTTTGATGACTTGATGTTACATTTCCGAATATTTCATCTATTATTACATTAAAGACTATTGCATCAGTTACACCACCATCTGTTTTTGTTTTAGTAATATTATTTTGTTTTAGCTTACTCATATTCTTCAGTATTTTGCCGTTAACATTATGTTTCTGAAGGACATTTATTACATTTTTCAGGCGGACTCGATCAAAAGCTTGTTTGAAATCAACAAAACATACATATAGCGATTTATCGAATTCAACTGATGAGCGACGTAAGAAGGTGGCATCTATAGGTGATATATTTTGTTTAAAGCCTTCCTGTTCTTCGCTGTGATGTAGCTATTGACTTTTTTTGGTAAGATCCTTATTACTAACTTTAATACAGAGCTTATAAGGGTTATTTCTGTGTTATTTTCTGGTTCTTTTTTGAATTATTTTTTATACATAGGTATAATTCTTCAGTAGATGTTTCTTAGTCGGATATGATTCTCTAGAATAATATGGTAATTTTTTGCTGGACTACTGGACATCTATATTTGATGAGTTCGTTAGTTATGTCATCAATGTCAGGCGCTTTTCTGTTTTTAGATTTAAGTGTCTCTTGTTTTACTTCTTCAGTAGTTATTTCAGGGTATCTAAATCTTTCTTTGGAGTATCTCTGTTGATGTATTCATCTTTTTCGCTTAATTCTTGGTTGTTCAGAAAGTTTTTTAAGTGATTTTCCATATTTCAGTTAATACTCTTGTGATCTGACCTTCATTGTTGATTTTTTTCCTATTTCGAAGCATACAACATTTGTCCATCATAGATCTTTTTCAGTTATTTGGAGAATTTTTTCAAGTATATTTTCTTTAGTTGAGAGATGCAGTCATTTATTTTATTTTTTGCTTCTTTATATATGTTATACTTCTCTTAGGTTTGACTATTACTATGTTGTATGTATACTTTCTTTTTATTTTAGCCAGTTGTTTTACTTTTTCTGTAAACCATTATTTGTTGTTTCTTGCTTTATTGATGTTGATTTTTTATAACCTAAGTTTTCTGTGGCACTATTTTTACGTCAGATTTTATTTTTCTCTAAGCTGTATCTCTCATATCCTCGTCTATAAAACGCAAAATCAAATGACGCACGTAGAACATTCTAATAAAAACCAACGAAACTAAAAACTACTGTTAAAATATGAAGCCATGTATCCAACTCAGGGTAAAAGTAGCCGTATATGTTACCTAACAAAGAATTAATTACCTAATAAGTTTTTGAGTTACTTGCAAACTATTGCTAAACTTTATTGTAAAACTAATTAAACTTTCAGAAATTCAAAACTCAACTACAGCCTTAGAAAAAGATGTTAAACGTTGTGGTTGATGGATGACTTATAAGTTTCAAATGACTGGATCTTAGAGCAAAACTCAATCTTATAAACATTTTAAAACACTATTTATTCAAACATATTTTACTTAAAAAAATATTAGCTATAAATTTCAGTTTTCCAATCGTTTTCATTGCCTACCTTTTCCATGCTACTGTTTTTAAAATTCACTTAGAATATCAGCTTACTTTTTTAACTTAAAATCTTAGTTCAAATAATATATATGTCGAATGTTCAGTACATTAACGCAACCGCAAAATATACTTAAACTATGGTTTAGTAAAGCTAAGAAAACTTTTAATCGGAGATTGGTTCTTGTCGATATATGTCGTGGTCTGTGGTTTACTAATTAACAAATAATTACGTAGCTAATTACTTTGTTAACTGATTTTGGAATTGCCGATAAACTTTGTTAAGTTAATTAAATTACTAAGTCTGGTAAAAAATGCAATAATTATTTTTATTTGACAGAAATGGTAAATAACTGAAAGTGGATTACATTTCATTTTAGGGAAAGAGATTCATATAGTTGTTGCAAATACATTTTAGGCACTATGTGTAGTAAATAGGATACAAAAATTAGTCTATGGATAATTACATCTGAAAAATAACCAATAAAATGTAAATATATCAAACAAAACAGCTTGTTAAAGATAGTGACTTAACTAGGTTATTTCAAGTAAAAAATTAATTAGTAAACTGTGTTTATTGGTTATTTACTTCAAAATATCGGAAAAATCTGAGTATTTTTTAGGGGTATTCTTTTTAGCTTAAGGACCACTCTGATTCCTCCAATAAGTCTCAAGGGCCAGGGTAAGCTAGCTTATCGTACCAACAAGCACTAGTTTTGAATTATACGTAAATTTTCGAATTGAGATGAGTGGGTGAGAGAGAGATATGTACAACGCAAGGCGCTACTCTTTTGGAGTTGTAAAATGGACAAGGACGGACATCCAAAACCTGCAAAGAAAAATAAGAACACTCCTAATAAAAGCACAAAAATATCACAATGGGAGTGTTATTGAACGTACAATGCTTTCAAATCATCAAGGAAGAAGAGGACTGGTCAATATTGGTAAGCAACTCGACCAACAAATAATAAATTTATATTCATATTTCCACAGGTTAGCGGACTCTTCTATACTACATCGGGCAGTATGCGAGGCATATGATTCAACGCCGCTACAGCTGAGGGAACAGGATATTGCTTCTCACCACCAAACAGACCAAGAGAAGTTACAAACCTGGCTACAGAAATCTCTTCATGGACGGCATCTAAATGAGGTCAATCAGGATAATGTCGACAACTCAGCGTCGAACTATTGGGTGATTTCAGGACAGATGTTTCCGGAAAAGGAGGGCTTCTTGTTAATTATCCAAGACTAGGTTATTCCAATGAAGAACTATCGCAAATTCATCATCAGAGATCCCTCAGTAGAAAATGATCAATGTAGATATGGCTGTCGAACATCAGAGACAATCCACCACATAACTAGAGGATGCCAAGCATTTACGCAACCGAGCATAAGGAGATACACGACTCAGCCGTTAAGATACTCTACCAAGAGTAGATAAGTTAAACCTATTACAGGTAGGAAAAGTGCCTTATTACAAATACAATCTGGAGCATATTCTTGAGAACAACTGGTTCAAGTTATATGGGGACCGAACGGTTCTGACCGATCAGACAGTTGCTCATAATAAACCAGACATTATACTAACAGATAAAATTTCTAGGCGAACTACACTAATCCACATTGCTGAACCTAACAACAACAACCTAAGGCCAAAATAAAACGAGAAGATCGCAAAATACAAAGATTTGGAGATGCAAATCCGAAGACAATGGACAATGAACAGTGTCCAAACGATTCCCATAGTTTTATCAACAACTGGAGTGATACCAAAAAATCTCTTGCAGAACATCCAGGGACTGTGCCTTAGTGAGCATCTGTATAAGCCGATTCAGAAAGCAGTTTTCTTTGCAACCGCGCGAACCGTCCGAAAGTTCGTAGGAAATTCAGCAGACCACGTCACCTAGGACCTCATGATATGGAAAGGTTTCCTATAGAGCTTCATACTTTTGGTATCTTTGCGTACCTGGTATGAGTCAATGTTTCCTCAAGGGGTGCGAGAAATTTGTTACTTTTCCACTTCCCTGTATCTAAAATTTTATTTTCAGACAATTCGCTATCAAATCCAATAATATCTAAATACACAACCGGAATTCCTAGTTTCACTGTTTTATTTTTGAAACGATATTCAATTTTAGGCGACACTCTGTTAAAGGTTAAAATTTGAAAAAAAAAACAGCTAGAGTAGGGCAAGAAAAAGTTATCGAAAATAGAGAAAAGATTAGAATAAAAATTAATATATAGGGTGATCTATTTAAAATAAGTAGGTTTTGGACAACTTCCGGTATAAGCGGAAGTCACACAAGATCGCAGTTACTTCGTCTGAAGAGAGCGTCACCGAAAAATTATTCCAATTTTCAAGATTCAAATCGCATATTCTGATGGACGATCAAGGATAGACACCTTGCATATGAAAGAAAATTCAAAATTTTGCAAAATAATAGACAACATAAATTTGTTAATCAAATTACTATTTAAATAAATCGATTATGTTGCATGAAGACACACAAAATATTCCAAAGTCACACCAAGAACAAAATATGGCAATCATATTGCGATAAATAATGATAAAAGGAGAAAATATCAAAGCACGTAAAACTAGTTTATTAAAGGGACATTCCCGTGTAACCGTTTGGAAAAATGAATTTTAAAATCGATTGGTAAACATCTCGCGGCCTCTAAGCGAAGATAGACAGAGTTTTATTAGTAACTTCGCTCAAAGGCCTTGGAATATAATAGGTTTTATGTAGCGGAATTATACCCCACAACATATCACAAAAACTAAAAAAAAACACTTGTGCTATAAGAATGGATGACTACTATATGGCTCTGGAAACATCGACTTGATTAAACAAGCTGAAACTTTCTTAAATCTAGTAAATTTATATTAAAAAAATGCTGATATTAATGATATTTATACACCTATATCCAGAGTTTTATTTAGCGGAATTACACCGCAAAGCATGTTACAGAAACTGAAAGAAAAACATTTGTTTCATGAGAAAAAGTGATTACTATGCGGCCCTAGAGAAGTCGACTTGCTTAAATAAGCTATAAGTATATTATATCTAGTATATTTCTGTAACAAAAATGCTGATATTAATGATATTTATATACGGCGATCCAAAAGTCCCGGTACGACACGATATCAGGAAAATATCGAGTGGCAGAGGAAAAGTAATGTAGTGGGAATTTAGGATTTTTACCTGTCTATCTGGCGGTGACCTTGCATTTCACGTTGAGCATGAGTTAATTTATTTAAATGGGACTCCATACTTTTGATGAAGGAAATAGAAAAGCAGAAAATTTTATGTTCAGATGTAATCTTTGATAATCCCCATTTGATCTTGAAGATCTATCTCAAGGTCTAATTAAAAAATGTATCCGTACGACAGAATAACTAAAAAATTTCGAATGGAAGGGAAAACCAAAGTACTGACGGTATAGAATTTTTACCTGGCTATTCGGTGGTAACTTTGAATTTGACCCTGATCTTAATACTTAAGATCATTTTAAAGCCAAGGGCATTTTTCATAAGACGTTATACTTTTGATTCCGAAAACAGAAAGAGCAAGAAATTTTAGGCCCCAATTGACCTTGGAGGTCCATCTTAAGGTCTAATTTAAAAATGTCCCGATACGACAGGGTCACTGAAAAATTTCGATAGGTAAGAAAAAGTAATCGAAGCTTAGGATTTTTCTATTGGATCTAGTGGCTTTCTTGGATTCATCCTAGAAAGTTGATTAGCCAGATATGGCAAGGTGTTGTAAGAAACAGTAAGATTAAAGCAAGGCGGTGTGATATCTGACTAGTTAAGGCAAGATGTTCTGAGATCTAGCCACTTAAAACAAAGCAGTGTGAGACCCGGTCGATTAAAGCAAGGTGTTGTGAGACCCAGCTGATTAAAGTAAGGAAGTCTGAGACCCAGTGGATTAAAGCAAGGTACTGTGAGATCCAACCGGTTATTGCAAGTCTAAGACTTACACAACCTTGCCTTAATCGTACTGGGTCTTATAACGCCTTTTCATAACTAGCTAAGCAAATTCTATGCCTCAATTACTTTCCATTATTTATGGAAATTTTTCAGTTATCTTGTCATACCGAGATATTTTTAATAGACTTTGAGATGGATCTTAAAGGTCAAATAATTGATCACTAAAGGTCGTATCTGAACGTAAAATTTTCCCATTTAAAAATGCACTTGATCTTAAAATGACCTTGTAGGTTAAGGTTAAATCCAAGGCCACTACCGGATTGCCAAGTAAAAATCCTAAACCCTTAGTACCTTACTTTCGACTACCAGTTACCATGCTGTACTGGGGCTTTTGAATCACCCCGTATATGTTTACTATCCACATAATTTCAAAATATAAAAAGTAAACAAAACTTTATTGAAATTATTATTTAATAAAGAAAATAGGCCATTTTAAATATCTTGTTCCACCACTGTCTTCTAAGAAGAACACAAGTTCTCTTTAATACATCATATTAACAAAATGTAAGTAAAAAGAAATTATTTTAAGTATAATACACGTAAGGTTAGTAGCAAAATATTTCAGAATTGTTCTTATATTGCGTGCTCAGCAGACATCAACGTTGTATTTCATATCTTTCAGAACAAGTACTAACCGCAACATATATATTTTAATGCTAAAGGCGGAAGCATTAACAATGGGATTACTGATATAAAAGTCATTTTAAAATTTTTGGGTTTATTCTGTTTTATTATTACCTTATTTAAATCCGTGAAAACATTTTAACCATGGGCGCACTCTTACTTTTTCTTAATATTTAATGTTCTGTAAACGTTCTTATTTCCAAAAAAATTAAAGCAAAGAAATGTCTTTTTGAATTATATTAATAAATTTTCGAGAGGCAGAAATATGAATACGTGTATCATCTTGATAAACAACATTTCTAGAACATATTTTTCAGTACATGTAAAGCTTTGTAAATGGTTTTATTAATTTGATTTTGATGGCTTGGTACTTAATGAGACAATACATTAAAAATAGTTTAAGTCTAAATTCTATGTTAATTTGGCTTCTTTTGATTAAAAATTATCTCACTATAGAAAGCAGACAATTAGCGTACTTGACAAACAAATTCCCACAAAGTTATTTGTTATTAAAAAGTTGATGAAAAGTTAGCCGTTACTATGTGGTAGTTAATCATCTTCGGGAAATGTTTAAAAAGGAACTACTGTGTTTTATACCACTAAATTTATTAAGAAAACAGTGACTGCAGTTTCAACTCACAGAGTCATTTTCAAACTGAATTACAAAGGTAGACTAAGTATTCAATACAGAAACATGAGGAAATTTAACAATAAATAAATAATTTGTTATTGTTTGAGACCTATTTAAAAACAAACACAAAACTCATTTTAATTGGCTTAAAAACAAATATTTTGTTTTTTTAAGAAATACCAAAGAAGGCGGCTTGAGCGGTCATTAGTCCACTGTAGACCAAATATTTAAAACTTAACATAATTCAAATTTATGCCACTACCAAAGATAAAGAAAATATTAAAATAGGAAGTTCCTATGAAAATAATCGACGCAAAACTGCGATCAACTAATTCACAAGACCTTACAATAGTTACGGGGGACATCAATATATGGAACAATAAAAAATGGAACCGAAAAACGATATAGGTATTCACTTATTACAATTCAGCCAAGTAAATGACATAACCATAATGAATATCTAGCCCAACTTCCTGTTCGTAGACGTAATAAGTGGAAATCACCTCAAGATAATTCAGAAGGAATCGTAAGGAATCAAATTGACTAGATTCTTATCAATGACCGATATATAAACACTATTAAAAGTGTGAAGACCTATCTAGATGCAGATATATTATGTGAGCACGATCCTATATCGAGTAAAGTAATAATTAAATTAAAATTACAAAATACTAAAACAAAATGCAGCAGAATAGGTGTCTCTTAATTTAAAAAAAAAGACAAGAAAAAAGGCAGAGAGGTAAAAAAATACATAAGGTTCAATAGCAATAAGTAAAGCAAAGTTTGATGACTCCAGAAATACTTCAATTCACAAACAAAAAAAAATTCAAAAAAAAAAAACAAACCGAAATAAGGAGAGCTTGAGAAAATGATACAAAAGCATATGCAAGGAGAAGAGAAAATATACAAACAAAAACATTATGAAATGGAAAATGTATTCAGAAGAATTATTAAAAGATAAGAAATTATCCAGGCAACAGAAAATCTAAAAAAAAAATAGTTAACAACAAATAACGAAAAACGAAATAAAAGATGTCATTCAATAATGTAAAAGTGAAAAAGCTCCAGATGCGCTGTCAGCAAAAATAATTAAATTGGTTAAAAAAAATTTGCATTTGAAATGCAGAACGGTGAAACTATAGCTGCAACGGAAGCAGAACAAACATACAAATACCTAGGTATGAAACAGGTTAAAAGAATTGATCATCCCACTATGAAAGCCGAATTGACAACTGAATTTTTCAAGGGGGTAAGGGTAAACTAACCCAACTAGTAGAAATTTTTTGAAGGCGCTCAACATGTACACTTGCTCTGCGCTGAGCTACTCTTTTGGAATTGTAAAATGGAGCAGGACAGACATCCAAAACCTGCAAAGAAAAATAAGGACACTCCTAATAAGGGCACAGAAACATCACCCTCGGAGTGATATTGAACGTACAATGCTTCCAATACAGCAAGGAGGAAGAGGATTAGTGGATATTGGTAAGCAGCTCGACCAACAAATAATAAACTTACGTTCATGTTTCCACAGGTTAGCGGACTCTTCCTCACTACATTGAACAATACGCGAGGCAGATGCAACACCGCTACAGCTGAGCTGACAGAATAAACAGAGCAAAAGAAGTTAAAAACCTGGCTACAGAAGCCACTCCATGGACGGCATCCAAATGAGCTCAATCAGGACAATTTCGACAACTCAATGTTGAATTACTGGTTGATTTCAGGACACATGTCTCCGGAAAAGGAGGGCTTTTTGTTAGCTATCCAAGACCAGGTTATTCTAACGAGAAACTATCGAAAGTTCATCATCAGAGATCCTTCAAGAGACAACGATCAATGTAGATACGGCTGTAAAACGTCAGAGATAATTCAGCACATAACTGGAGGATGCCAAGCGTTTGCCGCAACGGAGTATAAGGAAAGACATGACTCATCCGCTAAGATACTGTACAAAAAGTTAGGAGATAAGTTAAATCTATTGCAGGTAGGAAAGGTGCTCTATTACAAATACAATCCGGAGCCGATTCGTGAATAGAACGAGTACAAGTTATATTGCGACCGAACGGTTCTGATGGATCAGATAGTTGCTCATAATAGACCAGACATTATACTAATGTCTAAAATTTTTAGGAGAACTACACTAATCGATATTGCTGTACCTAACAACAACAACCTAAGTCCAAAATACAACGAGAAGATTGCCAGATACAGATATATGGAGGTGCAAATTCGGAGATAATGGGCAATGAACAGTGTCTAAACGATTCCCATAATTTTATCGACAACTGGAGTGATACCAAAGAATCTCCTGCAGATCATCAAGCTACTAAATATTAGTGAGCATCCCTATAAGCCGTTCAGAAAGCAGTTCTTCTTGCAACTGCGCTGACCGTCCGAAAGTTTGTGAGAAATACATCAGACCGCGTCACCTAGGACCCGATAACATAAAAAGGGTTCCCACAGAGCTTTATACTTTTGGTATTTTTGTATACCTGGTATGAGTCAATATTCCCTGGAGGGAGTGCGAAACAGTTTGGCTTGAAATCATAATAATAATAACGATTCAAGCTAAAACCATTTAGATAATCAGAAATTGCCTAACATACTTCTTCAGTTTGGTGTAAATACTATAAAAGATAAAATTTAAGCTTGCTAAAATCTAAATTAATTGGCACCCAACATCTAAAAATTACGAGTATACTGATATGTATAACTGTATTTAAAATAATAATATTAAATGAAATAAACTATTCTATTTTAAAATGCATTTAACTCGAATATAAATTGCTTCCATTTAACTATCGCTTAAAAACAATTAACATGCTAAAATTCGCGTTTAACTATTCAGGTATTTAAAATTATTAGCTGCTATTATGATACACTAATTAAAGCTTGAAAGTGCAAGAATCTCCCAGAGCCAAAATGATATTTCCGTTAATGCTGAAATTTGCATAAACTTCGCGTTTATTTTAAAAGTGTTTCATATAGAAAATTGAAGTGCTAATAAAGATTTAATATATAAATATGTTTTAATTAAGATTAATTCCTTAATTACATCTCATATTTAATGCATAATTATGGCTTAAACTTAATCTGAAATTCGTACGAATCTATCCTACACATGGGGGTACTTTCATGCAGTATCGGGGGCACCTTCAGACGCAATGGGGCAGTTTCGTACAAGCGAATAAAACTTCAAATAATATCAATATTCTTTTATTAAGAAATAAAATTAAATATATAAAATTAACAAAATTTAATGACTTCTCCTCAGTCAATAAACATAAACGATTCTAGTCAACAAAAACTAAATGATCATTCTTCTAATGACTTATTAAATATCTTTTCTTATAATTAACAAAAATTTAACCTTTTAACAAAATAGACGATTTATGCCTTTATAAATTCTACTTAAATAATATAAAAATAACTAAAACTAAAAGATCAATCATATCTTTGGAGCGAATTCGCACTTTAAACAGTCTACCGTCAAGTAACGAGATGGAGACACTATTGAACATTAAATTTAGACAAATCGAGTGAGAAAGTGAACAATTTGAAAGTTCTAGAAGTACAAACTAATGGTGGCTTAGGGTCAGGTAGAATCAGTTCAACATCAGTGATATAAACAGTATGTATATCTTCGATATTTGGGAAAATAAATGTACATGACAGTCCTGGTTTCTTTCTTAGATAAGAGACCTTAAATTCGGTTTGACTATCATGACTTATAACTTTCCTATGTAATAAACGACAGATTTTTTCTTCGGGAACTTGACTAATATAAAAGAATTATCATTAATTTTGTCTGGTAACACATCAAGTGTCAAATGTCTTGTGTGCATTTCAAAATCATCACAATCAGTTTCATCTTCATCCACTATGGAAGTTGAACTCTCTTGCAAGCTTATATCTGATTATTCATATACTGATGCATCACTCTCTATGTTTTTAGCTTTCTTCTTCTTTGTTTTTAAATTTGAATCTTCTAAAGCACGTTTTAATTGTTTGGCCCTAGCTCTGCTTTCCTGTTCTAGTTTCTTCAATTGTTTTTCTTTGTGTTTGTCTTCAATTTGTTTTTTTTTTCAAGTATATCAGTGTAAATACGTGATTTGCCCGGCTGTCTCCCCCTGTTTGATTTTTTATTTCTAACAGCAGTTGGATACGGTCGGATTGCCTCTGGAGTTAAAAGAGTTTTTTTCTGTGTTACAATTTGATGGATTGGTGGATTATCTAAAGCTTGTTGTTCACAGGTATTTATGTTTGGCGTTTGCAATTCACAGTCAGCAATTAAACTCGGTGTGCTACATCTTTAGGATTCTTGCGGAACCTCTAAGAAATGTAGAACATGAGGGCTGGCAAAGATCATCGACAATATCCTGCGTTGTAGGTGTTGCGAAATCATCAGTGATGTTCTGATTAGGTCGAGTATTTTCCAAATTGCCTAATGTATACACCTCAGTTGGAGCAAAATCTGTATCACTAGAAGCTAATTCATTAAGGGGCCATATTCCAGGTGCGCTGAACCCACTTGTGATATTTTTTGCCGTGAATGATCCGAAATATGCAATTTTCACAAGTTTAGGAGTATTGTAAATGTTTAGTGCTTTGCCAGGATTCATAATATGCCAGTTATTGAAAGCAGTTTTGAGCTTTTATTTAAAGGGCCCGAAGACTCCGATGTCGAGTGGTTGGACACGATGAGATGTATGAGGTGGGAAAGATAGTTAAATAATGCCATTGTCTTTAGCGTAGTTGATTGCTTCCAGAGTAATATGACTCTCGTGATTGTCACACAATAATAATATGGGGTTTTCTTTGGTGCAAAGTATGTGTTTCTATATATTTTTTAAAAGAGAGACAAATATATCACTATTTATCCAGTCGCGTTTATTCGCAGTTCCAAGACTGCCTTCGGATGCACCATCGATAAAATTATCTTTATAATGCACGCATGGAAACACGAAGAGTGGAGGGATTGTATTTCCACTGGCCGATATAATACTACCAAAAGTGACAAGTTCGCCTCTTTCTGCTGATACAATCTGTCCGACTTGTTTTTGACTTCTTAGAGCCAAAACTTTTGGAATAGCTAGAACTGTAGACACTCCTGATTCATCAAAATTATAAATTCTATCAGCAGATAAAGAGTGTCGACCGAAAACGGTCTTCAAGTTAGTGTAAAACTCAATAACCAACGTTTTATTAAAAGCAAAAGATCTGGCCGCATTTGTGTTTTCGGGCTTTCTCAAGATGAGATCTAGGTTTCTACTACGAAATCCATACATCCAATCCCTCCCAGCCAATTTAGTTTCTTCCCATCTTGCAGGAGATTTCAAATTCAAAGATTTAGCGTACTCATATGCCAGCTTTCTTACCTGAATTGTCGTGAGTCCATAGTGCATCATACAACATTTGACAATATATTTATTTAACAACTTTTCTTCTTCGATAGAAAAAACTTGGAAGCTTGTGTATTTTGAAAGAAATGTACGCTTGCTAGATGCTTTATCGTCAGTCCTGTTCTTATACTTTTTTACTCGGCTTTCTAATGTAGATAGTTTTAAGTTATACTTATCCGCAGCTTTTTTGTATGATAATATTCCGTTTACTACATCCTGTATTGCTGACTGCATAGAAGTTTCATCTACTGCTTCGCTACGAGTATTCTTTGGTTTATAACTTCGTACCATGTTTCTGAAAATAAGAAAGGAATAGTAAGTTGGTAGGTATTATAAAAATATATGTACACATCGGCGACAAAGCAGTGAAAACAGCCCGTGCAATATTGATTTACAAGGCCATCGATAGGACACGAAATAAACCATCAGCAATCGTTTCGTCTATTTAACCAGGTGGGGCACATTCATACGCGTATGAATGTGCCCCACCTGGTTCTGTCCGAAAGTACCCCATTAGCCAGATAATAATTATATAAAATCTCTTTTAATATTAATATGCAAACTAAATAAATTAGTCATTAAAAACATATCTAAGGGATATTTATTAATTACTGAAAAAATACAGTGTAGAAAAAATTATCACATCTATTGAAATAATAAACCAAAACACTAGTTAACAAATTTACTTACCGAGCGCGAAAACACGATGCGGCCTGTCACTTCACTGTCACTGGTGCGAATGGCGCGAAACTACAGTTAAAAAATAGTGGCTACTCAACTTACATACACATTCAAAGGAACGTCTATACGTCTATTCGTTTGTGTTGTATGTATTGTATGAAAGTGCTCCGCGTACGAATGGTGCCGATCTTCCCCTATTAAATATTTGTTAGAGATATTATGGTTTTATTCTTTCAAATACGCTTGGATTTATCCATTCCTGCCAAAATCATATTTGTGAAATTCGCTGAAGCAATAGATGGTGCCATAAACCAAAAGTTACAGGATTCCTTACTTGCCTCATTGCTTCAGTCACAATTTTCGTTATTATTTATTTTCTACTTAATAAGACATTTTTATTTTTAATACTTTTATACACTATTCAAAGTTTTCTTGCAGTAAAATTTTATATCATTCCGATTGAGTTTTTTCTTTAACAAACTTTCTGCCTCTCATTCATTGTAAAAAATGTATTACTAATATTTAGTTAAATCAAGACGTCATTTTGAAAACTTAGGATACCTACATTTAGTGTTTTAATTAGGTATTTATTTGCACTTGTAATGCTTAATAATTTCGAATACTAAATCTATACTTTTGGCCCATCTGGTGGTGTAGTGATATCGCAGTGATATAGCACCACTTAGATGCCGGGTTCAATTCCGATTCAGGCTTGGGTGTTTGTGGTTTAGTTGGATTTTAGGCATATATAATTTGTAGAATTATTAAAATTAATAAAGTGTGACTGGCTGCATCGCCGAATGGCCCAAAGCTATGACATCTTTACTTCATCAAGTGTGTGGCATTTAAGTAAAGTTAAAATTTTTCTTTAAAAAAAATATGTTTAAAATAATTTATTCAAAACTTATACATTCAGTTACAACTTTTTAAAGATTTCGTAAACTTCTGAAAGCTTTATGTCCATAAGCTGCTGGCTCATAAGCTCCAAATTTACTTTTTAGTATTATGAATTTTAAAACCAATTTAAAATTTAATGAAAAGAAGTATTTCTATACTTAATTAGTTATTTACATTCGTAAGTATTTTTAGAGTTTCATAGCCACTTGAAAACTGTATACTTATGTCTGTCTCATTGTTTCTACACTTTGCTTTCTATTACGATAAAACACATGGTCATATGTGAAGGGAAATTATAAGAAAAATTATTAGGTAACTTAATTTTTGTCTTTGTGCTTTAGATACAAATATATATCATAGATTGGAATTTTTTATTTATTTATTTAACGAAAAGACCACAAAAACTTTTAGTTTTAAGAACAAATAGTGGCATTTTATGTTGAAAATTAAGAGGTATAGCCACTGTAGAAGGAGCAAAATCATGGGTATGTTTTTGACAGGAAAAAATAATTTATTCAGAAAACTAATTACATAAATATATATAGTAGATATTTTTTAGGCGCTTCGCGGCTACACAGCTAGCATCCACAATTTTTGACTCAGAACAAAACTAAATAAGTACGTAGGGGAATTTGAAAATATTAATATTTTCGGAAATGGCAGACATTTCAAGTTAAAATTCAAATTTTTAGTGAAGAAATTCGTATAAAAATGCTCTTAAAATGAACAGTTTTCAATCAATCGGAAATTCCCTATATACTTCTATGCAAAATACTATTATAAAGATGTGGTAAAAATTTAAAGTCGATCGGAGGAAAATTGTTAAAGTTATTTGTCTGGCCGATTTGAAAAAAGTGGTTTTGAGAAAAACGCGTTTAAAGTTTTACATGTAACTTTTTCGTTAATAAACTTGAAAAATGTATCAAAAAAAAATCTACCTTCAGTTTGCTATACCAGGACCATAAAGTTGTTCCTCTAAATTAAAATTCTTCTCTTCTTCAGCCTTTCTGGAGGATCTTGCTCTTGAACGTGCGTCTTTCGCCGGATCTGATACTGAACGCTCAGCGTAGTCTACTAGCAACGCATCCACTTATAGACAATAATTTTTGTCATACCCAAAACTCTCATAATATTCATAATACTGCTAAGGCCATCATTGAAAGTACATACAGCTATATCTGAAGCTATAGCCAACACTTTTTTGCCGCTCGAACTGCTTTTTGGTGCCAAGCTCCATACGGTAGAGTTGAAGCTCTTATTATTGTTTTGTGTAAAACCTCCTAGACACCGAGTTAGTAGATCATCATTCGACAGCTCCTCCTAAACAGATTTTGGAGCTTCGAAAACTTCGGTGTTTAGTGGATCTTTGTGATGGTATGAAGAAAGAGCATTAGCCGCCTTAACTTGCTGCCACGTTCACCACAACTCAGCTCCGGGCGGAGACTTATCGTGCTGCGGCTTCTCATCAGTGGAAAGCTTGTGATTTCATTTTTCATAGCTTCAACATAGGCTGTACTTCGCTAGAATTTGAACAATACGAACTTGTATATGAAAAGCAGAATGTAGACGAAAGGCGTCAACGGTTATCCTGGTATTTGAAAATTTTATACTATAATTCTAGATGTATCGACATATGGGTAGTGATCTCTAATGGTATATAGCTCCGAGACGTGGCGCGATGTGCTCGAGAACTGTAGAAAAGCGCCGCATGGGACCTTACGCTATACGCTCATAGTCGGTAAAAACCATTCCTTTTTCTATAATTCATATAGTAGCATATTTTTATGTTGTTGAAGGATCATTTACCCAAAAAAAAATTTCGTTTTTTTTAATATTCTACAGTGGCTATACAAGCTCTGTAAAACCGCAGTTAGACTTTGGCAGTAAAATTTATATCTAAGTTTTTCCAATTAAGTGAATATTAAACTATTTTTGTAATAGCTTGTTAGAAAAAAAATTGCTTTCTGTAAATAATAGTGGTCAAATTGTAGAAAAAAATAGACTAAGAGAAGAATACGAAAAAATAATCTGTCACCTAAAGCAAAGTTTCTATACGAAAGAGCATCTCATTTAAAAAAATGCACTACTGAAAATGCAAAATCAAGATCATCCCTGAGAAAGAGACAAGATTATGCTAAGAAACTTGCAGATTCTAAAAATTGTATACCAACTTTTCTCTCTTAAGAAAATGTTCTCTTTTCTCAAACAATGCTTTCATATTTCACATACCCGCAAGTTTTATAAAAAATAACATTAATGTACCAAAATATAACATACTATAAAATTGGTGCATGTTAAAACTCCATCAGCTACTCTCCAATCTAATAGATGGCAGCTAAAACAGCTTTCTTCAAATCTGTTAAGGGTTATATTTATTACTTCATAGTATTTTTATCCATATCCTGTAATGATTCCCAAAAATAGCATATATTTCAATGAATTAAAACCTGACATAATCCTCCACCTGATCTCATAGACATTACTTTTTTAGCAACCGCTATACCAAATATTTTTTTTATTATATTATTAAAAAACAAACTGAAAAACTAACTCATAATGAGCCAAGACATGTTTTATTACTTTATATTATGTTGATCAAATATCATAGAGATCATATATAATAGTTTAGAAAACAGAAATAACGAAAATACCAAGTAAAGTTTGGTGTTTGTTAATGAAGAAGGACAATTTTTTTTAAAGCTATGTAATTCTTCTTCTAGTGCTATCATCATATTAATTACTTCCTGAAATTTTTCTGTATCAACAGCTCAGCGGAATAATTCTTCAATCACTCAAGTAAATAGAATCGGCTTCCATGTGATAAACATTTTACAAGACATTTCATTTCCTTGTCAAAATTTCTTCAACGCTTAGCCAACTGACGGGATATCTAAAACGAGTCATGTATTCTATCTCTTTTACATCAAGCTGAAGCTGACAATAATTCATATTGATCCTGCCCTCTACCATCCACTTTTTTTTGAAATGTTAATTTTTAGTCCCTTACGGCAGCTTGTTTCAATGAAGAGATTAACTAACGTCTGGTGGTCTTTCGTATCTTCTGCAAGGAGGGCTGTATCACTGAAATGGCTGAAATTATAATTAATTTTTTAACTCATTTTTACTCCTTCTAGTCGTTCTTTTAGAGAATCTTTGAATATGTCTTTGTGGTACATGTTATAGCTAACAATCATCCACATTTATCTTGCCCTTTACCATCTACTTTTTGCTTAAAATGTTAATTTTTAGTCCTCTACGGTAGCTTGCTTCATTGACGAGAATAACTAACGTCTGGTGGTCTTTCATATTCTCTGCAAGAAGGGCTGTATTATCGGCGTAGTTGAAATTATAAATAATTTTTACCCTCTTCTGTTAACATGTTAAAAAGAGCTGGTGATAGTACAGAACACTGCCATATTTCACTTTTAATAGTTAGTTTTCTTGTGTGATAATCCTGTACTTGAACACATTGATTATAATTTTTTATGTCATCCAGACCTTCTGATTTTAAGTATTCAGAAAGATGATCGTGTTGCTCTCGATCAAAGGATTTTTAAGTCATTGAAGCAGACAAAAACATTGTTTCGAAATTCGAACAAAATAGCCCTTCTTTAGTTTCTAGATCTTGTCTAAAACCAGACAGGTATGCGCTCACCCTACTTTCACACAAAGGAATTAATCGATTCTGGAGTATTCGCAAAAGAATCTTAAGGATGTAATTCATCAGACTAATGAGTCTTACGTCGCTACATTTTGTTGTCCTATTTTTCTATGTTATTTTATATATATATATATATATATATATATATATATATATATATATATATATATATATAAACCATTGTTAGTTGATTCGTACTTTTCTCACCAACAGTTTGAGCAGTTCAGAAGGAATTTGATCTGGTGCCGTAGCTTTGTTGTTTTAAGGTTATGGTATTGCTTTTCTGACTTTGGAAAGGTAAGGCCTCTGTCTATGTCATTTAACTAAAAATTGTATATTCTATAGGGTCAATAGTTTCTAAATATATAAAATAAATGTGAAAATTTATAAAATACGTAATTCTAATGCCTTACCTTAAACGGATTTTTTAAAATGGTTCTGTAAAAACGATTATCCATAAATCTTTTAGTAAATTTTCAAAGAAATGTTGGGGTTTAAATTATTACAATAAAATTAATAACGTACAGCGAGATCAAATATACCTTCGTCTAATTAAACGTTTTAGGAGAATTAACATGCTAATATCTTTACTTAACGACTTAAGTATTTAAAATTATTAACAGCCATTATGATACTTTAATTAGAGCTTAATCGCACATTAGTCTGCCAGAGCCAAAGAGCTATTTCCACAAGTACTCCAATTTTCATACTCCTCAAATTAATTTTAAAATCATTTTCTATCTAAGAAAATTTTGACTTACGTTATATGGTTGGCAAAAAATAAATTTCAGTTTTGTAGTGTGCAATCTTTTTTTATACAAAGAATAAAATTTATGCAATTATATATGTTCCATTTTGTTCAATGATCTCGTGCCACCTTTCTTGCAGCTTCATGATTGCGTGTCTTTATCAAAGATATAAGGTCATCATAATTGGTAACCAGATGGTGCTAGATCAGGGCTATAAGGGGGATGTGACATCACTTCCCAACTAAGCTCCAATTATTTCCCAGATTTATAGCATGATTGTTTTGGATGCAATTCAGCTTTAGATGTGGTTTGTGCTGATTCATCACGCTTAGACCATGCTTGTTTTTAAAGAATGTTACTATAGATTGCGCATTTTTCATCACCAATGATGATTTTTTTCAGAAGTTGCGATTATTAATTCGTTGTGTTAAGAATCTTTTTCAATTCATGTGAAATCCGAATATTGAGCTTATTAGCGATTCCAAAACATTTTAAGTGATTTTCAATTATTGAGTGTCATACCTTTAACCACTCTGCAATCTCTCTAACAGTTACATGATTTTCATCAATTATGGCTTTGATTTCATCAATTTCAGTAGGTCAACCAGAACATTAGTCACCTTTGAGGAAAAAATCTCCAGTACAGGATTTTTTAAACAAATTACAACACGGGCATTCTGTTATGCAATCAATACCCTAAACTTCAAATATAGGTTTATCAGCCTCAGTACCTTCCTTTCCTTTATGGAAATAAACAAGTAAAATATACCAAAAAAGTTCGTTTCGGCACTCCATTTTAAAATTGACTATAAACCAATAACTACAAAGAAAATTTCACTCAAGTTGTAAAAAACCATAACACTGACAAAAGTCCTGCAAAACAATTACAACGCTCTCTACGTGTGACAACTGAAAATACTTTCTTGTTGACCTATGTAACATAGTTCAATATATGGATGATTTGTGTACTTATATACAACAAAAAAATATGATTTTTATTGAACGCCCTTGAATACTTCTTAGTTTGGACTTTAATCAATAGTTTTCCAAACTTTTGGTCTCATGTAGATTATATTCTATTACAGAATATTTAAGTATCTTACGATTGTTCTTGATAAGAAATTGAGCTGGAAAGAAAACACAGTCTAATCAAAAAGTTCTGGGACTAATTTTATATAAAATTTAGAACCAGGCCTATCTGTTACCCGACGGCACAAATAAGTAATATCATGCCTTAATTACCAAGAGTGGAGGGCTGTAACTTTATTTATTGGCCAGCTGTGTTCGTTGAAGTAGATGTGTTTTTGCCACCGCGTCACAATTTTCGCTATGGAGCAAAGTGCCGCAGTCAAATTTTGTTTCAAATTGGGAAAAAGTGGTTAGAAAACATTCGAATTATTTAAAACCGTGTATGGTGAGGATTGTTTAAGCAGCAGCAAGGCTTTTGAATGGTAAGCGCGGTTCAAGAACGGTCGATAGTCGCTAGAAGACGATCTACGGGAGGGGTGCCCTTTAACCTTGACTACCGATGAAAACATCGAACGTATGCGCGTCACACTGTGTGATAATTGGCGAATTACGGTTGAAATATTGTGAGAGAAACTCAACATCAATATAGGAAACGTACACCATATTTTGCACGACGTTCTCGGGAAAAAAAATGTGTGTAAAGTTCGTTCCGCACTTGTTAATGGAAGAGCTGAAAAAGCGCCGTGTGGAATCTTTGCGCGATTTGGTTAAAGGGACAGACTCGCATGAAAACTTTTTAAATAAAATTGTAACCGGCGACGAATTATAGTGTTCTTAATACGGTCCATCGACCAAACATCAAATCGCTGAGTGGTGAGGCAAGGGTGAAGTACGGCCCACCAAAGTTCGAGCGACAAAGTAGAAAATTAAAACGATGCTCATTTTGTTTTTCGATTCCTGCGGTATTATCCATAGCGAATTCGTGCCGTCGAGCCCAACAGTGAACGCACAATTCTACAAAAGTTTCCTGAATCGACTTTTGAAGCTAATTCCTCGCATGAGATGAGAATTGTACCGTACCGGTGACTGGTTTTGTTGCACCATGATGCGCCAGCCCATTCCTCAATATTCATCACCCGAATTTTTGGCCCAAAAGTCGGTCTCCATTATTCATCACCCACCTTACTCGCCAGATCTGGCTCCAGCAGACTTTCTTTTATTCCCTAAATTGAAAATGACGTTGAAGGAAGAACGTTTTAAAGACTTTGGTGGATTCAAGAAATGCGTCCAGGGCTCCGAAAGCTATTCTAGAAGAGGAGTTTTTCAGGTTGTTCCTGGGACTATATGAACGCAGTAAAATTCGTATAGAACGAGGAGGAGATTATGTTGAAAACTAAATAATATCTTTTTTCTAAATTCTTGTTTTCATTAGTAAAAAAAGTTAATCCCCAAAATTTTTCAATGAACTATGTATATAAACTATAAAATTATAAAGTGCAACAAAGGAATCAATTTTATGCAGTCTATTGTAACGACATGGTAGATCATATTTTAGATCTATCATAAATTACAGTAGCTTATATCTAATATAAGTCCTTATAGTCTGCATAAAAGCGATGAAATTAAATCTTCTATAGGCTCTACTAGTTCAGTCTCTGGAACCACGTCTTCTTACTAGGCATGAACTAATTCTATTGAAAAATCGGCAACTAATTATTATCTAATCTTGTTTTTGAATAATCCAGATTTATATAATAAATACTGGCAACCTAAGAATTATCCTCCATTATTAGGACAATTAAAAGACGTGGAATAAAGATTTTTTAGAAAATAACAATACCAATAAAGTAACCTCTGAATCGACTTAATCAAATCATTAGTAATGAAGACAACAAGAAAAAGAGGAAAATTTAGCGTTTCTTAGTTTATATCTCCGTCCTTTTTCAAGTTGTAGCGAAATAATAGTAACTTATGTACTTTATGGATGCTAAAACCAGTTGATTTAATAGTTTTTGTACAATTTTCGTTTGAAATTTTTAACGTATTGTCTCTCAGCTTGTTCCATGACATATGAATGGTCCAATTTTAATTTTGTAAAAAAATTTTAAAAGTAGAAGTATTATTTTATAAAAGTTCATTTTGCGTGAACATTTCTAGTCAACATGATCGAAAACGGCCGAGGGCGTGAAAGTAGTCAAGAAGTGCGGGCAACGCGGCTGTCGAGGGCTCTATCATGTGTATTTTAATTAGGCTTGTCATTAGTGCTCTTTTCCCCGGATATTGTCCTCTCTTGAAGAGCGTCAGCGGACGTCCAAGGGATATTTTAAATGTGTCTGGGGTTTTTAAGAATTTGCGTTTTTATTATCTGAATATCTGTTTACATCACCGGCCTAATGGTCGCGATAGGTGCTGGATGAAACGTAGATTGTGACTATTGTATTTATTCCGTCCACACGCGGTTCATCAACATTATTCTGTTGGTGTTTATGTGACGCTTGTAAATATTTGTTATATGTTTTCGTCCTAAACAAAAACTAGTTTTAAATCCTATCAAACTTAAAAAATGTGATTATTCAAAAATTAATAGTTCTTTCCAAATCCATCCGAGAATGATAAGGCTCAGGCAGTTACAGGGACTATTGCATGTCACAAAATTAATCACTACATAATCTTTTTGTCACTTTGTCATGGAACAAAAGCTACAGCGATAACAATCTTATCTTCACTATCAACAACACATATAGTGAATGAAATTAAAGAGGTGAATTGTATAAATATTTTATATGATATTTGTAACCATGTGGTCACTAAGTTACTATCCATATTTATTCAGTATTTTAGCTCTCATAATAGGGGTATAACCGAATATATTCAAAATTTACTAGAAAAACACTCCTTGATATCAGAATGTTTTGTTTATTGCCATGATAACTGTAACACCAATTCAGGTGGCAGAAAAAAAGTCGGACAATGCAATAATTACGCAACATTAAAAGACCGGCTTAAAAAAAATAGTTGGCATTGGCTGTTCAGCTCAAATCACTAACATTTCATAAAGACTGTGACATTTTTTCAGTTGATTTTGAATCAATTGTAATGAAAATTTATAATCACTTTCCATACATACAGTAAGAATAGAGGCATTGAAGTACTTTTACCAGCAGGCTGACGTAACAAGAAACTGTTACATTCAAAACCAAAACGAAAGATGAGAGTTTATATTCAGCTGTGGAATGTGTAGTAAATTTTTTGAAATCGGTATCAGGGAAGCCTATTTCTTTATAATTCATTTGATAATGAATATTATGCATATGAATATGAAGTTAACTAAAAAAGCTCATCATTCTGTTGTGGGGGTGGACATACTAAAAGACACTGTTGGATTGAATTTTGCTCCTACATGAAATCAAAGTTTTTGAATGGAGGATAGTGATCAGATCTGGAACTATTCAACGAGTTTCTATCTTAGGAGTTCTACAAGAATGAAATATTGAATATTTCCCTGGTGGCGTCCCGCACGGCCTGGACAACGTCTGACCCAGACCCCAAGCTAAAAAGTCTATTACCCTTACATTACATAGGAGATGTCAAGTAAAGTCGAGTCACAAGCACGCTAGCACTGTGTGTAGCTTCTGAAAGCTAGATTGTCAGCAAGACTCAAGACCCAAAATTATTAACGATATTTATTGTAAAATTGTAAACTTTGAATAATAAAGGACTTTGAAAATGAAATGATGAAATATGTCGAGCAGCAAAAAAATGCGTTCTGAGAAAAGGTATGACGCTAAATCATATTAACAAGGACTTAAGAAGTAATTTTGAAGACTGCAATATTTATGACATAGTAAAATGTTGGTGCATAAAAAGTGTAGCAGAACTTAAAGTTACGATTCATGAAAACATTAATAAAGTATATGATCTTGTTGTGCAAGGTAGATGATTTACACGAGGGATGAATGAATGAATAAGAGTAGTGATACTCGATTTTCGATACTGAGCCCTCGTTGGGTCATTTACATAGCCTTTACGAATCCAAGCAGCCTCGTTACTTGAGCGCTTCGTGTGATAATATTGTATCCCCGAAATGTCTCTGTCTCAGTCCATTGAGTGTCGCAATATTGTTAACAGTTTCATCCTTCTCCAGGTACCATCTATAAGACGCCAAGCATAGACTTCATAGGAAGATGGCCTCGCAGGTGACAATGTCATGTCAGTAATCCCACTTTGATCCACAGTTGTTTTCTCTTCAAGAATAATAAGTCACGGATTAGGTCAAATTATTTATTCTTTGGCACGTCTTATTCCAAAGGCCAATAAATTTATTTTCTAGTAATTATTTCAGCTCTTTCTTACTAACAGTAATTGGAACAGATATAATGTGTTGGAGGCCGTATGGTTCAGTCCCGGACCCCATTTTAGTCAAATGGTTCAGTTCCTCGTTTCCGTAAATTTCCAAAAAATGATTATTTAAAATTTATTATCTAGTATTTTAATATGCTTTTCAACAAAAAAATATATAAAGAAATCCGTGCGCGAATTAATATTTTAAATGAACGCAGAAAGGAAACAACTGCCTTGAAATTCAAATGTAATACGTACCCGACATGTTTTTTTTAATAAACTAATTTTAAAAGCTGAATGTTAATTAAGTTAATGATCTTAGGTAGATAATTATAATCTGGTTGTGAAAGGTGGTCATCTATTTCAAGCTTTATTTTTAAATAAAATTGTGTTGATTAGTGATGGATAATGTTAAGCCTGATATTTGCTATTGGGTTATTCAACTCTCTCTATTATGCTATTCTCGTAACGGATGTATACTCATGTAAATCATATTTGCCTAACGCATATTTGCCAGTACAGTTCATGGTTGTCAATTTATCGGAAGCAATTTATGCACATACAATAAAATAAAATAACTATTACATATAATAAAAATTATATGTACATTTCTTCGAGACTTTGTAACAGCAATCAAATTCTTACGGAAAGTAATGAGATGTTGCTCTATATGAATAAAGATGGCTGTCCCATTTTGCCATTTGAGGTTTTTGATGCGTCTGTATAAATACAAAGAGGATATTTTTATCTAAACTTATATTTTCTCCAAAAGGGAGAAATTTAATTATTATTTGTTCTATACTGCTATAATAGCCATAGCCATATTATATAATGTGGCTGCTAGGGCGGTTTTCGTGGCTCTTTTAAGTCCCCAAGGTCAAATAAGTGTTTTCGATGTATTTATTCCCGCTGAATCGGAATATGAAACTTGTTTTTTCATCCAGTGATCGAATAGTTTTTTGTTAAAGATTTAATGGTTTAAAACGTCGTAAAAAATTTTCCATCATATTTCATGATCATTTTCAGCTTTATCTATCATTTCCTGCATCCATGCAGCCTTCCTTAATCAATGTTTCTACAGCTCCTTCTTCTATTTCATGATGTAATTTATTCATTGTTCTGGCAATTTATGCTCATTTGTGCCTATGTTTTTCTGTCTTTAGCTGAACGGGACCAACTTGTTCCTGCCAATCTTATGATGTTATAACCCCATCTAAGATTCTGGCATCTCCTTGATCTTTTGGCGTTTCTGAGATACCACACCGTTGTTCCTGTGGTTCATCTATGGTCTGTTCTGCTTGCTATATGTCATACCCATTGTCATTTCAGGGATTTTATTTTTGGATTACATCAGTTACCTGGGTTTTTTGTCGTATCCACTCTATTATTTTACGATTCCTTTTAATTGTTCCTAGCATACATCTTTCCAGGGCTCTTTGAGTGACTTGGAGTTGTGTGGTTATGTCCTGCTTTAATATCTAAGTTTTACACCTGTATGTCATGAGAAGCAATATGCATTGATCAAATACTCTTTTCTTGATGTATAGTAACATTCTAGACTTGAAGATTATAGAGTTTCGTCCAAATGCTAACCACGCTAGTTTAATTATTTTGTTGATTCCCGGAAGTAACGTTGCCCCAGGTATTCATTTATTTATCCACTACTTCTAACGTGCTTTCATTTATCCTTATTTCGACGTTGGTAGTCAGATGTCCAAAAGTACATCTATTTAGGCCACGTCATGAAACTGGGTAAAGAACATCAAACGGCGGAAATAACAAGGAGAATAGGGCTGATATGGGCTGTCTTTGGAAAGTTGCAATACGTATTAAGAGATAGAAACACACCAATCAACCTTAAACGGAAAGTGTATAACACGTGTGTCTTGCCTGTTGCTACTTACAGCATGGAAACGATAACACCAACCAAACAAAATGCAAATAGGCTCCGAGTCACTCAACGCTCCATGGAGAGACAAATGTTAGGAATCTCGTTACGGACGATACGAAATCAAATAATAAGATCAAGAACCAAAGTAGTTGACGTCATTGACCGCATATCATGACTAAATTGGCAATGAGCGGGGCATATAGCTAGACAACAGCCCGATAGGTGGACGAGTAAATTACTGCAATGGCGACCGCGAGAAACGGACCGAAATCGTGGCAGGCCACAACGCAGATGGGTAGATGGTATAAGAGAGTTCGCTGGAAAAGACTGGCTCCAGAAGGCGAGAGACAGATCCCAGTGGAGGACCATCGGAGAGGTTTATGTCCAGGAGTGGACGTCAATGGGCTGAAAAAGAAGAAGAAGAAGTCAGATCGTTGAACATTACATTTCTCTTCGTCAGGTTCATGTTTAGACGTACTTCATTATTTTCTGGGTTAAGGTCATTAATTTGCTTTTGTAATTCTTCAGGACTTTAGCAATCAGAATTGTGTCATCAGTAAATCTTAGATGGCCTAGGTGTTCTCCATCTATACATAGACCTTTGCTATTCCAGTCTAATATCCGGAAGATATTCTCTAGGGTTGCTGTGATGAGCTTCGGGGATATTGTGTCTGCTTGTCGGATTCCTTTTTTGTGTAGGAAATTCTGGGGTATTATAAAATATATTTTCTTTAGCTGTGGCTTCTCTATTTATCTTAGCTATCATTTCTACATATAGTTTGTCTATTCCTTGATCGACTAGAGCTTTTATAACTGCTTTAGGATATACTGAGTCGAAAGCTTTCTGAAAGTCTATGAACGCTAGCGCTAGTAGTATATCATATCCTTTTGTAGGACGGATTATTTCTCTTAGTGTTTGAATATGATCCAATGAACTGATATATTTCCAAAGTCTGCTTGCTATCGAGGTTGTGCATATCAAGTCTGCTCTGTATTATTTTGTTAATTATTTTCGTGAATATTTTGTATATTACCAGCAGCAAGCTAATTGGTCTATAATTTCTGATATCTTCCTTGCGACCGTTCTTGTGAATGAGAATTATACTGGCACTATTCCACGGTTTCGAAATATGTTTTGCTTTTAGGCAGTCTGTATATCCAGGGTATACGGTAAGTACCTTCTTATTTTTCGGAAGCATATAGGGGAGGTCAAAAAACCTACTTTGGCATAGAAAAAAAAATTCCTAAAGTGCTCCTTAACGAAGATACAGAGCCCGAAAGGGATATCCGGCGATTTACCTTATCGGTTTTAAGTTTTGAACCGACTTGTACAATATACCATACTACAGTAGATGTTTCAGATCATCAGAGAAGTTAGGAACGGACTTGCAGCCACACTCGTTGGGAGGGCTAATTTTTTTCATTTTACAGAGCTGAAAACTGATTTTTTAAATACGCTGGTAATTTTTTTTCAAAAAAGATCAATTTATTTCGATAAAACTGACGGTTTTCCAGATAAATAAGTTTATATGCGAAAAACTCAAAAGTTACAGGTAAAAATAAAATATGCAGAGTGTGCTGATGTGCTTTAATTTATGGGAAAGCAGGAACTCACCCTTCGAAGGCAAGAGATATTATGCTAAAAGCTTTCCAGCTCAGGCATTGTCAAGTCAAGAAACCTTTCAAAGAATTTATTGGGGCTCATTTAATTTAAAGTGTTATTAAAATGCAAAAATAGTGGAAACGTTTAAATGTTATTTTGGAAAAGGTTCAATACGGGCTCCACATACTTCAATACATTTTCTTATTCTTCCAATATTGTCCCGCTGCACTGCAAATAATACTCCAGCATTATTACGGATTTCGTTAATATGCTGTGCTATTCTCACTAGTAATTCTTCACTAGTATTTACTAGTGTTGAATAAACTAGTTCTTTTAGATGTTCCCAGAAGTAAAAGTGTAAGGGATTTAGGTCTGGAGACCTTGGTGGCCATAAAACTGGCCCACCTCGACCTATCTATCGGGGGCCAAAAACGTTAGTTAAGTATCGACGTACTATATGGTTAAAATGAGGTGGAGCAAGGTTATTTTCGAAGAGCCCAGCTCACACATTTGCAATAAAAATGTTGGTGTTTGTTTTGAATTATAGCTTGCGGGTTTTCATCAACCCAAAAATGTAAATTGTGTGAGTTTATTATGCCATCTTTTGCAAAACCCGCCTCATCGGTAAACAAAATAAGGTTAGAAAAATATAGATTTAGGTTATGTTGCTGAATTAACCAGTTGAAGTATTGATGTCTCGTGGGATAATAATCCGGAGACACCGCATGTACTTTTTCAAAGTGGTACGGGTGAAGTAACTGTTCTGTTAGAGTTTCATATACAATCCATTTTGTAAAACGGTTGTATGTTGCGAGTTTTCTTATGCTGTTTGAAGGGTTGTCAGCAATATCTTGCAAAACGTAAATATTTTATAGAGGCCATAAAGACTTATTAAACTATACTATAGTAGATATTTTAGATCATCAAAGAAGTCAGGAACGTACTTGTAACCGCACTCGTTGGGCCTAATTTTGAACATGTGTCATTTCACAGACCTGAAAACTGATTTTTTAAATACTGTGGTCATTTCTCTTCAAAAAAGGTACTCTTAATTTATTTCGATAAAACTTGGGGTCTTCGAGATAAATCGGTTTTTATGCGAAAAACTCAAAAGTTACTAATGCTAAACACAAACAGGAAAAAATCAGGTTGTTATTGTTAATACCTATATAATGAGTAACTATTGGTGGAACTTGTCAAAACCACCTTCAAGTGAAAATACTTTTAAAAAATAGAAGGATATTTTTACGCAGAGTATGCTGATATGCATTTAATTTATGGTGAAGCGCTGACAAATTCTTCGAAGGCAAGAAGACTTTATACTGAAAGATTTCCAGCTCGAACATTGTCAAGTTCAAAGATCTTTCAAAGGGTTGATCGAAGTCTAAGGGAAACAGGTACAAGATGATTAGAAAATAATTATTAGAGTTAACGAATTACTTTTTTTTACATGTTTTATTTAGGGTCATTTTTGCCGCGACGCGGCGGTGAGGGCTCTCCCAGAAAGGCACGAAACTCTCACGTAGAGGAATAACTTTTGCAAGATATTACATACAATCCTTCAAACAGCATAAGAAGATGTTAAGCATCTCAGCAGCTTATTCTGAATTCGCTGATATATAACCATCTGAGTCACAACCATGGAACACCAAATTAGCGCTCCATAAGTGACTGGTCTCAGCATCTACCTGTAAATTATAAATTTATTCTGTGGTGCTTAATATTATTTTGTGTATTCTGTACGCGTCTGCAATGTAGAATTGAATAACTTGTTGAGACTTTTTTCTCATACATTTTTTACGAAAATTTAGCGAGTGCATGCAATAAATAAAATTCAATATACAATATTTGGACTAGGTCAAGAGTGAGCTAGTATTTGGCCTTCGTACATATAATAAAAAATTACGTACAAGTCGAATTCAAAAGCTACTTCAGTTAAAAGCAATTTATTTATTTCTGGTATACCAAAAAGAGTTGTCAATTATCGTCGGTGCTTAAGTATGCAAATTTTAACACCAGAGGAAATATATTTTTAGCTCTCTTCGACTATAGCTCGTTTAAGTACTAATTAGAGAGTCACAATGGCTGCTAATGACTACAGAGACACTACAACCACTGAACACAAACATTAGAATGCTAATTTTTCTAAGCCTTAAGCGAAAACCGGTAATTTCTGAAATACAATTAAAAAGAGCTCTGTTCCAACACTTGCCACATTTGAATTTAAATATAATTTAAAGTATTTTGCATACTTAACTACGTTATGTTCGCAACAGTTTCATCGTTGGTTTATTTCATTAAAATTATCATCTACAAATATGCAAAAAATTGCCCTTTTTCTTTAATGTCTTTTTCGTCTATAAATCATAAATTATATGATTTAGAACTGGTGATTTTATTCTTGAAGGGGAGCAAAATAAAACTAGATCATAAGTGAATATTTATTTTAATGGAGTTGAATCGAATGGACTTTTGTAGCCTTTTAGCGTAGCTTCAAACTTAATACAAACTTCCCTTGGTGGCACGCATGTGACTACTATATAGTTCTAAAATTTAGATCCTTCCCTTTGAAGACTATAAAGAGATACCACACCAATTGACGGCGTGAAAAAAATTATATTATGTTTTACAATACTGTAACGAAGGACTGGGAGAATTTTTTAATGCGCTCTTATGGATGTTATTTTGATGCGTCCTTATATAAATATTATATAGATGAATCATTTCTATTATAATGTAACGAAAGAAATATTCTTTCGATGAGTCATCATTGTTTCTTGTAATTTTTAGATTGGTATTTTAATATTTTCTAGTAGATTCTATAGATAAATCAATAGTTATGAGATAACAGTGAAGGTGTTAAATAGTTGTAATTAAAAAGTTGTTATTTAGTGACAAGTGTTGTGTTTTTATTATTTGGACTCAGTAAGAGACAGAAGACAGACAAAATCGTAACAACTGGTGCCAGAAGTAAGGAATATCATCGATTTTTCAGAAAATTCTATTTATGAACGAGAAGTGATAGAGGAAAATGGATTTTATTGTTGGATTTGTTATCAAGTAAGATAAAATTAATTTTCAATAAAGTTCTAGAACGTTCAGTTTTCAAACTCAAAAGATGGCGAAAAACGAACTGGATTTTACCATTGAATTTTTCACTAAGAAAGAAGCTTAGAACAAAATTCTTGGCAGAGTTATATAATATCCTATTTGGAAACTAGAAGAGACATATAAAAACTAACTTCCCTATTGAATCTGTTATTAATAAAAAAAGCTTAAAACCGAATTTTCGACGAAGTTCTAGAACATTCTATTTAAAAACTAGAAAAAATAGCAAAAAACTTATTTTACCATTAAATCTGTCATCAAGAAAGAAGTTTAGAACCGAATTTTTGAAAAAGTTCCTGAACATTCTATTTGAAGACAAAAAGAGAAATATTGATTTCACCATCGGATCTGTTATCAAGAAAGAAGTTGGGAATCGAGTTCACAACAACCAGCTTCTAGAAGTTTCTATGGTAGAGCAGATAAATAATGTATTGGCAGATGTTATGGAACTTATAGAAGAACGTCGCCTTAAATGCAAACTCGGCAGGGTCTCAGCAAGATAATACAGTTCGGTAATCGCACCTATAGAGAGAAATCAATAAAATAATAAAGTATGGTCCTTCTGATAAAGCAATAACCACCGAACAGAACATCAAAACCATATTTTACGACGGTCAAATATCCTGGAAAATGAACAAATACCAATTTAAAGCTGCGCTACTGCAAATAATTGTATTTCATGTACCCAGGACTGAAGTTATTGCAAACTATTCCAATAACCCATAAAAAATACTATGAAATTCTTAGTGCTGCATTGGAAAGAAGGTTTGGAGATCAACATCACAGTTCAAGTCAAGACATCAGAGAAATGGAGAAAATTTGCAAGAATATGAATCAAATATCTGACGCCTTATTCATCTGGTTTACCCAGTAAAGAATTCTGAGAAGAGCTTACGCTCCAGTATTTTATTAGTGGAATTAGAGATCAGGGCATACAGCTTACGTTGTATATAGGCAAGTTTAGTTTTTGTTGTGAAGCGTTGGACAGTGCTTTGGAAATAGAGGCAGCTTTTAATGTGTCAAGGTTAAAAGTAAGGGCTGTTACCATAAAGGAAAACAAGGACTTACCTAACCAAACAATAGAAATAATGCCATCTGAAATCCTGGAAGAATTAGACATAATAAGTGATAACTCACGTCATAAAAGAAACCAGATCGAGTGCTATAGATGTGGATGAACTGGACATAGGAGAAGTGAATACTGGGTGCGATTAAGGTCTTGTTCACCATCTAGAGATCACACAAGACAGGACTAGGAAAAATTACAACTGTGCAATTCTAAAATTAAACTTGAATAAGTGATATTTCACGTTATAGCAAGAAACAGATCGACTGGTACAGATTTGGATGAATTAGATACATGAGAAGGGACTATCGGATGCAATTAAGAAATCAGATAACGTCCTGCAGATATGGCTGAACTGGACTCATGAGAAGGGACTGTCGGATGCAATTAAGGAAGCAAATAAAGTGTTACAGATGCAATTAAGTTCCAGTTCATCATGCAGAGACAGCACCGAAGAGAACCAGAATACACTGTAACAGTACAATTTTAACATCCTATATAGACCAGAAAGACTACATAACAACGTCATGAAGACCATATTAGGTAAGTCACTTCACTTCTTACGTTGATCTAGAGTGGATTACAGCTCAGATGAGAAAAGAATAACTTGAAGAAAATAATCTAATTCCATTTCTTCAACTTAAGGGAAAAGTCAATGTTACACCTATTACTATAACTGTTGACGCTGGTGTTGCAGTATAACTTATAAATTTAAGCCTTATTAGTAAATTTAAAATCTACAATTGTCCAGAAAAGTAACGTGTAGAACTGTAACTGGAGAAGCAGCTGAAGTGTAAATGCAGGTAAAGCTTCAACTAAACCATTTGGTGTTAGTTACTGGTATAGAAGAAGAGTTTATTTTAGGTATGGACCAGATTCATCAACGAATTTATTCTGTCCAAGAACCGTATTGCCGAACAAACAACAACAATAAAGGGGAGCTCGGAGGAAATAATTTACGGAAAACTGGACGAGAGTTCTGGAAGCTACGTCGGATTAGTTCAACACTGGAATAAATCCTGTAAATATCTGATAGCGAAGACATTATTCAATTCATATCAAATAAAGAAAAATTCGGCAGGGTTCTAGCAAGGTGATAGAGTTTGGTTACGAAATTCACAGAAAAAGAAAGGCAGGTCGCTTGAGTTGATATACTGTTCTGAAAAGAATCAAAGATGTTGTTTATAGACTCCAACGAAATCCCAGGCCAAAATGCAAGGTACATCGCGCGGCGCTAAACAGTATTATTTACCATTCACTCAAACAGCGATCCCAAAAAAGTTGAAACGGTTTTTGAATATAAAGCGTTCATACTTACCAATAATAAAAACAATTTCTCAATTCAGCGTGTAGAACAAGGCAGAATCGGCATTTGTTTATTAAAAAATTGTATAAATTAGCAACAATTATAAATAGTACAATAATTAGAATGTTATTATTTAGAGCATTTATTTTATTCTTCTCTGAAATTTTCATAAATTTTTAACAAATAGTCCACGAGAAAATAATTTTTTAATGAAACGATGCAGGAATTTTCAATCGCACATTGTTAATAAACATATTAATATTTTTTAAAAGTTTTTATGTGACTTTATACTTATGAGTAGATTATTTTCCAATACTTAATTTCAATACTCTATAGAATTAAAATCTGTTACTAATGATTTATGACTAAAAACTGTGATTTACTTCGAGGCATACCGTTAAAGAGGAAATTTTTCTGTTAGTATTTTTTTACGTAAGATGTATGAAATATAATAGTACAAATTTAGTTCTTGGCTTAGGACGGTATAGAAACCCGCGGCTTATTCATAAGCTAACTTATCTTTTCCATTTTCCTTTAAGGACCAGCAGATTAGGAGGTATATAACATGCAATGTTGTTCACTGCTTTTGTCTGGATCTACTTGAAGTTGCCCACAGTTGTGCTTACTGAAGTTTGAAACATAGTAGGTAGTAATAAAGCACGATAGGAGAAAAGAGACAAAATTCAACAGTTTTAACATTTGAGCGTTTATCTGATACATGATTAAGAGAAATGTAACCATAGAAAAAATTGTATGCTCTAAAGTACTTATCTTCTTTTGTAAGAGTTTATATATTTTTGTTTTAAAACTAAAACTAATTCGGGTTACTATGCAAATTTTTTCATTATGTGTTAATTGTAACTGCGAGATCTAAATTAAAGGCTATAAAATGTAATTTAATTTAATTACGACTAAAATAGTTACCTTACCAGAAAATCTAACAAGTCTTTTTGACCATAAAAATAAAATATATACTAGCAAAGTTCATTTTTTTAATTATATATTCCTTAAATTACGTGAACTAACTTAAAACTTCCTGCTAAAAAGTGAAGCTTTTAATTTTTAAAACTGCTCTGGCTTAAAGTAACTAATTTGTTCTCAAGATTGCAAAAATAGTCTGTCAAGTAGTTCATTAACTATTCTTTCTTCTTTTGCTTAATAGAATTAAACGGTAAAAAGTTCATAATTTAAAACAAATTTAAATTTTTTAATTAATTCTTAATGATCGAAAAAAATCTTCATGTTTTTCGCAATAAAGTTGATTTTCTTTATATGTATTCTCCTTTCAAACAGAGAAAAGGAAAGAAGAAACAGTTTGATTCCTGCAATATATATATATATATATATATATATATATATATATATATATATATATATATATAGAGAGAGAGAGAGAGAGAGAGAGAGAAAATAATTTTTTAATGAAACGATGCAGGAATTTTCAATCGCACATTGTTAATAAACATATTAATATTTTTTAAAAGTTTTTATGTGACTTTATACTTATGAGTAGATTATTTTCCAATACTTAATTTCAATACTCTATAGAATTAAAATCTGTTACTAATGATTTATGACTAAAAACTGTGATTTACTTCGAAGCATACCGTTAAAGAGGAAATTTTTCTGTTAGTATTTTTTTACGTAAGATGTATGAAATATAATAGTACAAATTTAGTTCTTGGCTTAGGACGGTATAGAAACCCGCGGCTTATTCATAAGCTAACTTATCTTTACCATTTTCCTTTAAGGACCAGCAGATTAGGAAGTATATAACATGCAATGTTGTTCACTGCTTTTGTCTGGATCTACTTGAAGTTGCCCATAGTTGTGCTTACTGAAGTTTGAAACATAGTAGGTAGTAATAAAGCACGATAGGAGAAAAGAGATAAAATTCAACAGTTTTAACATTTGAGCGTTTATCTGATACATGATTAAGAGAAATGTAACCATAGAAAAAATTGTATGCTCTAAAGTACTTATCTTCTTTTCTAAGAGTTTATATATTTTTGTTTTAAAACTAAAACTAATTCGGGTTACTATGCAAATTTTTTCATTGTGTTAATTATAACTGCGAGATCTAAATTAAAGGCTATAAAATGTAATTTAATTTAATTCCGACTAAAATAGTTACCTTACCAGAAAATCTAACAAGTCTTTTTGACAATAAAAATAAAATATATACTAGCAAAGTTCATTTTTTTAATTATATATTCCTTAAATTACGTGAACTAACTTAAAACTTCCTGCTAAAAAGTGAAGCTCTTAATTTTTAAAACTGCTCTGGCTTAAAGTAACTAATTTGTTCTCAAGATTGCAAAAATAGTCTGTCAAGTATTTCATTAACTATTCTTTCTTCTTTTGCTTAATAGAATTAAACGGAAAAAAGTTTATAATTTAAAACAAATTTAAATTTTTTAATTAATTCTTAATGATCGAAAAAAATCTTCATGTTTTTCGCAATAAAGTTGATTTTCTTTATATGTATTCTCCTTTCAAACAGAGAAAAGGAAAGAAGAAACAGTTTGTTTCCTGCAATATATATATATATATATATATATATATATATATATATATATATATATATATATATATATATATATTTATATAACTATTTAAATACGGCAGACAGATTTCTTTATTTCTTACTGAAATTTTGATTTTTAAAAATTCCGCGCTACTCCAGTGATTGCATAGATGTCGTTTAACTGAAGATATTTTTCAGTCTGGCATCAAAGTCGGTAGGTTTTTTAATATCTTACCGACATACTTTGGAAATTATATTTTATATAGCAATTGTTTCCTGCTCACAAGAATTGAGAGAAGATATGACGATAAATCAAGATGATATGAAACAAGAACTAAAGACGAGCCAGGAAGGTATGACGAAAAATCTAAACGATATGAAACAAGAATTGATGACACTAATGACAAGCCAAGATGATATGAAACAAGAATTAAAGACAAACCATGAAACTATAAAACAAGAACTAAAGACAAGCCTGGACGACATGATACAGGAACTTAAGACAAGTCGAGAAGATATGAAACAAGAAATGAAAGAAGACATTAAAAAGAATCAAGAAGACATAAAGCGCATAGAACAAGAAGTACAATTTGAGGTGACGGGAATCCGGAAACAGATGCAACAATTACATTTGCAAATCGAGAAGGTAGCCAGTACAGGTATGATAGAGGTAGATGGTGTTCCTGCAATGTGTGATGCAGTCACCTACCTTCGACGGCAAGGTACCTTGGCCACCGGCAATAACTGGAGTTCGCCGAAAAAGTCAGTTGCTCTTGTTCTAGCATTAGGAGGTCCTACGTAACATTCCTGAAGAAAACAGAATGATTACGAGTTCATTGTTACTTTTCTGAAGATGCGCTATGGGGAAGCCCACCTCCAAGAAGTTTATAAAGCCCAACTCCAAAGAAGAAGAGAAAAATGCAACGAAAGTTTTCAAGAATATGAGACGGATATAATGAGGTTAACAAATTTGACCCACCCAACATACCCAGAAGAAATAAAGTAAGAGTTAGCAGTAAATAGTTTTATTGAAGGTTTACGCGACCCAGAAACAAGTCAGATACAAAAGAATGGCCAGACTGAAGAGAATTTCTGAGGCTCTAGCTTATGAACTCCAGTTTGAGATATCGAAACAGACATCAAGGAACCAAGAACGAATCATAAGAAGACTCAATGTTTCCCGGGATTATCGCAAGACCAACGAGAAAACTTTTATGAGGCTTATGAGGGAGTTGCAAGAATTTTTGAATGAAGGGAAAACACAAGATAACAAAAATACAACCTTTCGTAGCAGACATAGAATTCGTTATTGGAAGTGGTCAAGAGGGGCATCTACAAAGCCAGTGTACTTGCAATACTGTTCCTGACAGAGACCCTGATGGCTATCGGCTTTATATTGCGAATATAGATGATGATGTTCGAAGAAGCGACTTGGAGAAAGTCTTTGCTCGGTATGGTGAACTTAAGAAAGTCTGGTTAAGTAATAGTTTTCCCTGTTTTGGACTTAATATTTGCAAAGATAAAAGAAATGCTGCAGTTGTTGTCAAGATGCAATTGAAGTATGCGGTTGTCGTATTAGAGTAACTTATGTCAGACCGAGAAGACGGGGTCAGGGTCGCCGGTACAATTCGAATACCATGCATTGTTACCAGTGCGGAGACAAGGGTCACTTTTACAGAGATTGCTCAGAAATTACTGTTGGTGGAGACGATAGAAGCAAGGATCATTTCGGAAAACATAGAAGGAGTACTCGTGGCGACCGAGAAGAGCGTGACGAAGGGGCCGTAACCGGGAAGAAAAACGTTCTACAGGTCATCTTCGAGAAGGTACGTTGAGAGGGACTGCGACGGTAAAAAACACGTCTTCCAGGCCATTCTTGGAAAGGTACAGAGAGGACTACAAATAAAAAGCGAAAGAACGACGATCCGCTATGACATCAAAGTCGATACTAGTTGATTCATGGCTGGTGAAAAGGTGTCGTTGTACAATCGTAAATGACCCAAAAGGCGTTCACCAAAGCTTCAGAAATCATGGGAACTTCCGTACAATATAGTGACTCGACTAAACGATCTAACATACTGAATTCGGAAAAGCCCTCATGCGAAGATGAAAGTCGTGCATCTGGATAGATACAAATTATGTCCCGATTTTAAATTTTTGTAGAACTATCAGGTACCGACTTCTTACAAGCAACATTTTTAGTGGATTGCTAACAATGGACCTTTTCTTTGGCCTGCTCGTTCTCCTGATTCGACTATGTTAGATTATTTTATATGGAGAACGATAAAAAATCTCTCTACAAGACATCGATATCCTTGGCAAAAACTACAAAATTTTTCGATTTGATACTAGTTGTCAGCATCAGTTGCCAAGTAAAAATATTATTATCACCAAAGTATTTTCTTAGCATTTGAATAAGCCTATTCCCATTTTTGTTATTCGCAAGAAACGGTTTTCCTACATTTTAGATGGTAGGTAATATAAAGCAAAGCCATTGATTAAACTTTGCAAAGAAGAATTAATTAAAAAATTCGAAAGGGTAAACAAAATATAATTTTATCGACTCTCTATTGCATTCAAATAATAATATCATTTAACAAACTTGTTAATTTCCAGCTAAAACTTGTTTTCTATTGCGTTATTCATTTCAAGAACAGTGATTTTCTTACTTTTAAATAAAATATCCCAAAAAAAAATACTTTCTCTTCAAAAGAATCTGGAAATTATTTTACATTGGCATAATTTTATGTAAATTGTTTCTAGCTCTATTATTTTGATCTAAATCGGAAAGTCAGGGTCGGCATTCCGATTAAGGCTGACGATAAGAGTTTGTACAGAAAATATTGATTGTAGGATAAGAAGTCACGAAATGAAAGGAAGAGGAAGTTATCAAGTAATTTGGTATTCAAGGACTGAAAATATTATTTTAGATCGTCGAAAGAAATGAGCTTTTTTATGCTAGTTAACATTCGTAATAACTAAGTGTTTAAACAAGAAGTTAAATGATTAATGCTATCAAGAAACTAGTTATTTAGATTAAGTTTTTAATATTTTGTTGAATAATTATACTGTATTGACATAAAAAGCTATTTTTAAATCATTATATAATTTAAAGGTAATTTTCCGGCGGCGTCTGCATGGATGGTCTGCCTTTTAAACACATACTGTATTATTGAACACACTTTTATTTCAAAAGCTTTCTATTGTCAACTTCAATTCTGTCACTTGTCAAATAATTCAAGTTACTTCAACGAACTCTCAAACTACATTGTCTACGAAAGCCGATCTGGACTCTTTATATACCTTTTTGGCCGATACCAGAAGATTACAGATCTTTCTAGAAGGGCTTTCATACTACATGGTGTAACAAAAATAAGAAAAAGGAGCGATTTCTAGACCTTCTATCATGTTCAAAAATAAGGAAATAGAATTTTTAAAAAATTTCTGGACCTTTTTTCATCGACGTCTCATGAGAAAATTAAGGAAAGGTAAAATTAACTACATAAATTATGAAATCGTAGAAAATAAACTTAAAATCATACAAACTACAAACACAACCTAATACTATGAAATGTATAACGCTATCAAGTTTTTGATAATGGGCCAATCTGTCAAGATGCATGACTTTCATCTTCAAATGAGGGCTCTTCTAAATTCGATATACCGAATGGTTTAGTCCGGTCACTACATTGTACGGACCTTCCCATGACTTTTGAAGCTTTGGTAAATGCACTTTGGTTTTTTTTCAGATTGTACAACGACACCTTTGCACTAACCATGAATACACCATTATTGGCTCTGAGGTCATAGCGGGTCTTCTTTCCATATGTACCTTTCCGAGGATGATTTGGAGGGCGTTGTTCTTCCATATTTCATTTCGCAGTCGTGATCTCTCTCGACGCACGCTCTTGAGGATGACCTGTAGAACGTCTTTCTTCCTCAGCCCTTTTCGCGGTCACGGTCCCTCCCGTCTTGTTCTCCACGGTCGTCGCGAATATCCATTCTATCTCTTCCGTAATGGTTCTTTCTTCTATCGTCTCCATCAGCAGTTATTTTTGGGAAATCTCTGCAAAAACGACCGTATTCGCACTGGTAACAAAGTATGTTATTGGAATGGTACCGGCGACGCTGACTTCGTTCTTCTCGGTATGGCATAGTCACTCTAATGCGACAATCGCATACTTTAACTCCACCACAAGCCTTGACGGCAACTGCAGCATTTTTTTATCATTGTAAACAGCAAATCCAAAACAGAGAATACTATTACTTAACCTGACTTTTTTAAGTTCACCATTAGAAGAAAAGACTTTCTCCAAGTCACTTTTCCGAACTTTATCATCTTTATTAGCAATATGAAGCCGATAGCCATCAGAATCTCTGTCAGCCCTTCTTGGCCACACTTCCAACAACGAATTCTATTTCTGTTACGAAAGATTACGTTTCTGTTATGTGTTTTTCGTTTGTTCAAAAATTCTTGCATCTCCCTAATTAGTCCCATGAAAATTTCCTTGTTAGTCTTACAATACTCCCAGAAACGTTGACTTTTCTTATGATTCTTTCTTGGTTCCTTGAGGTCTGTTTGGCTGTTTCAAACTGAAGATCATAAGCAAGAGCGTCGGAAATTTTCTTCAGTCGAGCCATTCTTAGAGTTTGACTTGTTGTTGGGTCGCGTAAACCTTCGATAAAACTATTTGCTGCTAACTCTTGCTTTATTTCCTCCGGATATGTTGGGTAGGTCAAATTTATTAGTCTCATTATATCCGCCTCATATTCTTGAAGACTTTCGTTGTATTTTTGTCTTCTTCCTTCGAGTTGGCCCTTATAAACTTCTTGGAGGTGGGCTTCCCCATAGCGCATCTCCAGGAAAGTAACAACAAACTCGTAATCATTCTGTTTCTCTTCAGGAATGTTACTTAGAACCTCCACAGCTTCACCTCGTAGTGCCAGAAAAAGAGCACGTACCTTCTCCGCTAAACTCCAGTTATTACTGGTGGCGGCGGCTTAGAATTGACGGATATAGGTAAGCCAAGGTACTTTGCTGTCGAAGGTAAGTCGCTTCATCACACTAGTTGCAGGAACAGCATCTACCTGTATTATACCTGTACTTCTTGACTTGTCTTAAGTTCCTGTCTCATGTCGACCATACTTGTTTAAAGTTCAATACACTATATATATATATATATATATATATATATATATATATATATATATAAATATATATATATATATATATATATATATATATATATATATATATATATATATATATATATATATATATATATATATATATATTTAAATGCTGTTTACTGATACCTAATTTTAAACGTTGATGCTACCAAAATTTGAAGGCATTAAAATATATGCTCCTGAGCTCTAATTTGCTAAAATATCCACTTTCAATTATCGTTCGGAACATTGAAATATAAAAGTGGCGAGGTTTTCAGCGAATTCGCAGCATTATCGTCAAAATGCGGTTAGTTACAACAACAAATGACCTTAAAATATATCCTTCGAGGTTAAGAATGTGTGCAGAAATACATACTTTCTAACATCATTTCGTGAAACTCTTAGAAATATCGCCAATGACATTATCAAAGAATGAGGCCTTCCACACATTATCTAACAAAATATAAGGAATATTTGGAAATCACTCATGCACCTCAACCACAAAATCGATTGCGCAAACTTGATCAAAAAGTTCCTGAAATTACCACCAGATGGGGTTCTGAGTCAGCTAATTTAAGTTTTGTTTTGTTGGTTAGGTTGTCAAATCTAACATTGATGTTCCCACCAAATTGTATCGTCGTAGCTTGATAATTGTAAAAGTCATGCCGTCTTGAGTACTTCTACTTTTACTTGTGTTTTCGATCTTTTGCAGTTTAAATTTTGTAGTAAAAATTGATTTATTGCTTCGAAAACTTCCAATATGTTGGGGAACTCTTTCAGCTACGATACTCTGAAGAAAACAATTATTTACCAGTGGCATAAATACTTTAAAAGTTGTCGTCAGTCCGTCGAGGATGACGAATGCGATGGCAGGCTGACATTGAAAACCGATGAAAATATCAATACAGGAAGAGAAATGTTGATTAATAACTGCAAATTTACCATCAGAGAGTTGACAGGGGACTTGAACATTGTTTATGAATCGGTTCAGGATATTATAGTCAATGATCTGGGTCTCCGCCTTGTTGCTGCAAAATTGGTCCCGAAGGATCTGAATTTCGTGCATAAAAGGGACTGCGTTAGCATCGCTAAGACACGATTTTCAACGTTGAGTCCGACACAACATTCATCAAATATATCATTACTGAAGATAAGATGTGGGTTTATGAGTACGAAATGCAATATAGACATCAGGAAGGTCAGATTGTTAACAAAGAGTATTATTTGGGTGTCATGAGATGTTTGCGTGAAGCAATTCGTCAAAAAAGAAAGTATTTGTGGGCTAACAACTCGTGGATTTTGTACCATGATAACTCACCGTCGCACAATGCCATCATTTTCCGTGAATTTTTGACCACGAGCGAATCAAATACCATCCAACAGCTACCGAATTTACCTGATGTGGGTTCCTGCGACTTATCTCTGTTCGATTGAGTCAAAAAACCACCATAGGGAACGAGTTTTGACAGCCGAAAGGAGATAATGGAAAAATCGAAGAAGCCTCTCATGGCTACACCGAAAACCTAGTTCCAGAAAGGGCATTGGTACATTGTAGTCGATGGGGAGTACTTTTAAAGAGATAGTATCAATCTTGATGAATAATCGTGTAATTTGAATATTCTGAGTGATTGAGATTGTATCTTTTGCTTGACTGAATATTATTAATGACCTTAAGACAACTTAAGTCATAAATATTGTGACTTTCTTAAGACTTTTTTGAAAACTTTAAAGTTTCAAAAAACCATCAAATATGGCCTATAGACTTATCCCCTAATAAGTTGATCGCATCTTTGTCCTCATAAAAATTTGTTTTCTTTAACTTATCCTTCTGTAACACAAGCTGTCACATTTCTACTTTCGGTAAAGTTGAATTTCGTGAAATAAGAAGATAATTTCTTTAATTCTAAATTAAACCCCTGCTTGCCGAATTTAACATTTAGTTTTAATTAGTTAAAAGATATGTCTCTCCGTTAATAAGACAACTTTTATCTCTAAGGGTTAATTTTCCAGAAATAGCTAGATATGTGTTTATTTATTTTTAATAAGAAGTTTAAATGATATACATCAGCTTTAGTTAACTTAGTATCTTATTTCTCCTTGAGGGGCTGTTCTTATTCCGCATTTACTTCAGGAGAAGAATACACTGTTCAGTCTTTGCGCTTATAGGTTCCCTAACTAAAGCAAGGTTTTGATAAATGAGTCGCATATCATCATTTTTTACATGACATATGGATAATTAGTCTATCAACCATTTCGTTATGTGTGAAAATCAAACTTAAATTTTATATAATCATTTAGTTCGAAGTTTTACGCATTTTGAATTGAACATATATTTTAACATCTTTTTTTTCGTATTGATCAATATCTTGATGAAAACTTTATCCATGTTCATCACACGTAAATTTTCTTGAATAAGTCTTAATGAGTGTATAGAAAATTATATTTTGAATAACATGTTACAATCCATGATCTTGTGAGTAGTTCTTCAATAAAGAACATGTAATCTTCGGAATTTTTCAATTTCTATGCATTCCATGCCTGGTTTTCAGTATCTTAAGATTGCTCTAAGGTTAGCGTTTGAAAAGTTCTTTTCTTTGAGGTGGACACTTGTTCTTTTATCTAAGTTCCTTTTAAATATTGAAATTTTTTCTTAAAACATAATAAATAATAATAAAAATATAAATTTTGTAATTTCCCTACATACATAAAATTTCTTCTACTCTAAACACTCATAGGTATATTAAGTATTTTTCTCTACCTTAAGCCTGAGAGAAGAGATCCGACCTAAATTGAAAACCAACTTGTGCACCGAGATCACCTCCTATGTAAGAATGTACGTGACTCTATATAGGTGGAAGCTTACAGGAGCCAAAGGAACAATACTGAATTGTTCATGCCTGGCAAAGAAATGAAGCGAACAAAAATAAAAATAATCCATCAATTAGAAAACAACATTACAGAAGTTCCTTATTTTGAGTTACAAAATTTTTCATTGCCTTTCTAATCTTTCCAAAACTTGGTGTATGTATATATGTGCGTAGATTTGGGGTCGGTATACTGCAATCTGTTAGATCTATTGTGTCCCCTTACTGCTGCCAAGTCGTAATAGTTACCTTATCGGCTAGAGCAGGCCCATCAGTCCTATTTCCCTCAGGAAGTTTAGGATGTTGGACGGCTTCAAGGTAGGTAGCTCTCTTTCTTCGATTTGGTGTGTTCCCAAGAACCGCATCTTAGGGTTTCTAGAGCGCTGCACTCCGAAAGGATATGAATAGAAATTTCGTCCTCCTTCTCACAGAATCTGCACTCTTCTCCTTCTACGAGTTCGAGTTTCTTGAGGTGTCGCTTCAGGTAGCAATGCCCCGTCGACCCCGGTCAGAACTCTGAGTTGGTTGTTACTTAAGCTTATGCATTCTTTGAATCTCTTATGGTCTCAGCTCCCAAGGAATATCTTCGCTTGTCTCAATCCTTGCAGCTTCGTCCAATAATTGAATCTCCTGCTTTCTTTTTCTATCCTTAGTTCTTCCAGCATTACGCAGGAAGGCTCTGGCCCCAGAAATGGTGTCTCACTTCCTTTCCTCGCGAGCCTGTCTATTATTTCATTCCCCTCTATCCTGATGTGTTCCGATATCCACATGAGGGTGACCTTATTATTCATATTCAAATCATTTAATTCTTCTAGGTATTCCCAGACCATCTTGGAGCTGATAACTTGAGAGCTTAGTGCACTGATGACTACTTGACTATCCGACATAATTATAAGCCCTTGGCGGTGATAATTTTTTCCCTGCTGAATTGAATAAATATCCTAATGGCATGTATTTATGCCATGCTTGTATTTATACTCAAGCTTTCATAATGTCTACTGCCTGGTCCATACACTCCTATTCCCGTTCCCTCCGTTGCTTTGGAGCCATTTGTATACCATATAATGGATTTCTTGTTGAGTTTTTCAGTGGTGTTTCGGTCCCATTCGTTTTTGCGAGTCAACTTTGCGCTGAAGTTTTTTTCACTAAGTCCTTTTCATTTCATCCTGGGACATGCTCCAGATTTGGTGATTTCTGGATGAGAGATTGGACCTTCGTTTTATGACCCCATCTATCATCATCTTTTAAATTGTCCTCTTATGATGTAAATTAGACTCCCATCTTATGTCGATAACTTAACGCACATTTTTCTCCCTTGTATATCCTGAGTTAAACTACGTTATCAATCCATCTTTTTAGTTGAAACTAGTAGGGATAAAATTAAGCATCTGACAACATCGCTACTTTTCGTCAAAGCTCGTAGAACGCAAAATTCAATTTATTCTTATTTCGGCAGGTTTTACTACGGAAACATTTTTAGCTCTAATTAGTAGATATAAAATTAAGCATCTGACAACATTGCTATCCTTCGTTGAAGCTCTAGCACTACGAATTTCAATCTATTCTTATTTTGGCCAGATTTACTAAATAAAGGTTATTTTTCGGCCTGCCATAGGCGTGAGGTGTCTCGAGCGTTAGCTATTATAATCTTTGGCAAGGGCCATTTAATTAGTTTATAACAAAGAGCATTTTGTATAATGTGTATTTATTGCTATTACTAGGGTGTGATAGATTCAGACTTCCTTGAAAATGGTTTTTCGAAATACATTTTAGATAATTATTTAGAGTCAAAAAATAATCGAGTTTTGGCCTACGAATTTGTTGGCGAGCCCATTTCTTACTTTCCTCGCGAGCCTTTACTAGTCATACAATATATCAGAATTTCATTAAAATATATATTTTTATTAAAAACTATAGCCCGTTAAGTAGATCACTGTATATCGTTTTGGTTTCCCATATTTTCGTTCTGGGGCACCTTCAAAAATATATATGTACACCCTGTATGTGATAACCCACACACATAAACTACATAACTACGTATTGAAAATAGGCTACTACATGCACGTTACTTCTTAAACCACACGGACTTTTACAATTATTCTGATTGTTTTACTTTAATTAGTGTTATTTGGCTCCATTTAAAACTTTCCTTCTGGCTCTCTGGGAGTTTTTAGGTACTCAGACATTATTTGACGTATATTTTATGCTTGTTAAATCAAATAAACATGCCTTGAGCATGTCGCTTGTTTCTAGTAATTCCTTATTAAGAAATGTTATTCTTGTTTACGAATTACCTCCGTACGACAAATACTGTAATTATTTCAGCCATTAATCCTTAAAATGATTAGTAGTCATGCACAGTTAATTTCCAAGGTAATTGTTTACAGCTTATAAAGCCGTCTTGTTATTATTTCGCAATGAAATTAATCTAGAGATTAACCGAATTGCATTTATTTGACTTTGAATGGATATTGATAAGTTTCTTAGAAATTCATTTTAATTTATATCGTTTTCTTTAACAAATAAGCATTCGACATTAAACCATAAGATGTATTGGTTTTCAATAATATTTAACTTTATTACATTGATATATAATAAAGAAATATGTGTTTGTTTGAAACTCGGAGATATTTCTTGCGAAATAATGGATATCCATTCTCTTTTTTTTTCTGAATATTACGACGTTTCAGGTGGCCGTTTTCAAGTGAAACTGAACCAATTTTTAAGCTACACAACTATTTATAATATGGATATCCATTCTCTTTTTTTTTTTTCTGAATATTACGACGTTTCAGGTGGCCGTTTTCAAGTGAAACTGAACCAATTTTTAAGCTACACAACTATTTATACTGACAGTAATTGCAGTGGTGTGTGAGAGAAAAGGAAGCTGTTTTCACACTTATTTTATATCTAAAGACGGTTTACTAAAGCAGTTCGGATTCATATATATAACCGCGGCTTCTTCAGTGTTATTCTCCATGTCGGACTCTACCTTTAGACCATTTTATGTAATATCCATGAGTCCAGGTGTAGTTGACGGCACCAGATTTATACTTACTCCTCACAATATATGTTTTTCTAGAGTGTTTTGATCCTTGCTTAGTCAATTTAGTAGTAGTTGCGCACTCTCATGGAATCTGATACATACAATTATTCATGTTCCTTTGAGTTGTTGATTTGATCCTAGCAATCTGACTTTTCAACTTTCCAGAGAGTTATATGAGTTGAAAACAATGTTTATGTTATATTGGTTTCCTATTCTTCTAGCTTTTTCCGAAATGCCTCCAATATAAGCGACGTTCAACACTAGTTTCCGTTCCTTATCAGTTGTTAATTTTGTCCTATTTCTTCGTTTTTCCAGAAACTGATCCACCTGATTATTGGGTATCCGTTAGTTGTTAGGTCACTTTTAATGTAATCTATCTCTCTCATTAAGTTCCCATTCCAGTTGCAATGAGTTAATGCTCTATCTACGAGGTTCCTTACAATTCCATGTTTGGTGTTCTTGAAGTGATTGGATGAATAGTTTAAATACTGTCTTATATATGATATGAACGTTGATGTAGAGGCTTTCAACCATTTGGAGTATAATTTCTACGAAGTGTGATGAGTTCTTGACCCAGGACGATGTATTTCATTGTAATTGTTTCAGGGTTGGAAGAAGGAACTTGGCAAGCTCAGAAGTCGGAGTGTTTCGGAAACTCGTGAGGGGACGTAAAGGCATATCTTGTTTATATATCTTTGGGAATCTATAAAGACGTGGGGTTTTGCAGTGATATGGCGTTAACTTAGTCCAGTTCATGATTCTTAAAATGCACCGACATCATAGTGGGACCGAAACTATTTTAGGCTTCGGACACCACTGAGAACTTCATGTTCTCCACCTGGATGCAGAGTTCTAACGTACTGCCCGGAGCACATGCCTAGTTGGGTCTTTTTGGTCTGGATTTGAGACAAGGCTTATGTGTAAATGGTGTTTTATATTCTCAGTGCCTATTTATATCCTATCCCTAGTAGCCAACATTGTTCAGGACCCTTGTAAGAACGGACAATGTTTTTTCATCTCACCGACACTGTAGAAGGCTCTTAAAAGAATGGGCAGTGTCGGCTTTTTTCTTTATATTCTACCATCACCTATATACACACGCAGTAAACGCTACAAGTTTCTTTTATTTCCGTAATGATTAGAAATATGTTTACTGACTAGTGTTCAACTGTGTCGTCTTTAAGGGCGCATAATGATCATCTCGGCTAGGGTTTTACTGCCCCAATATTACCGCCACCTTTTAGTGAACCACTGCATGCTACAGCCGATCCGCGTCAGGTTACCGGCAAGATATAACGTACCACCGTCGATTGAATAGTACGAGGCGTCGTAAAAAGCGTTGTGAATATATATTATGAGGCGATGTGAATAGCTTCCTAAATATCACTGCACAAGCATACTCTTGCACTCCATATTGTCTATTTAGTTTTGTTTATATTGTCTTCTATCTTAGATTGTAAAATTAGTTTTAGGCCATAATGTAAAGCATAGAATACAGGATCTTTTAAATCGTTTGTTTCATTACTTACTTTCCATTTTTACATTTCGGGAAGTAGAATTGGCAGTCCGCAGCCAATAACTAACACGCGCAAATATCGTCCCTGCTTTGCCGTTTCTCCACTACAACAAGCTGCTTGATGCAAGTGGGCTCTCTACCACGTTAATCCAGAGGGTGGCGTCTGAGACTAATAATAGGAGGATATTTTGACGATTGCACAATTCAATTGTTGAATAGTTAAGAGGATAGTTAACTGCGCCGATCTTTATCGGCGCCTCTAACTATCCTATCTCGACCGGGATTATTTAGTATAATTATGGGATATCCTTAAGTTATGGATCGCTTGACCGCTGAGTATTGTCTGCGGCATGGATATCCACCTACCGATGCTCCGCTGGAAGATATCCATAGATTTACCGTTATAAAAACTTTGTTACAAAATTTTTGCATATACTTTACTACTTTATAGTGCAGCCTAATTGTTAACAGTTGAAAAAATTGTATTATTATCCTTTCGCATTAATCTAGGGCTTAACAAATGGTGTTAATTTGTTGAAACTAATGAAAACTAAGTAAAAAATTTTGAATTTAAGCTTGTTTTGGCAAATTAATTCTAGATTATATTAGTATTTTTTAATAAGAAAGACAACTGACTAGAAATTACTTAAGTTAGAAATGGCAAAGATTAAACCATATTTCCAAATCTAAATTATTTATAGAAATAAATAATTCAATTATAAATGATAAAATAATATACTTGTATATATAAATAAATGCATATGTAGATCCTTATAATATAAGGCTTTTTCAGTTGGTTCACTGAAAAGAAAAAAGGATTTGAAAACACCATCTCGACTACTGTGACAAAAATAAGCTTTACTGTTTGACTTTCAAGAATAAATAAACTGCGGTATTTGCTGTTGACATTTTTTTCAATAATTCTTTGTGGGTGTCGTAAATATGTATAGTAAGGACGTGGGTAACAATTCCAGTACCGGAGCCCTTTTGAAATTTTTTCTAAAGATAAAATTTGTTTATGTCAACTACCTTGTAAATAGAACATTGTAAACTTTTGTGAAGATTTGCCAATAGAGTCGTTTTAGAAAATTATGCTGGTGTACACCAAGAGAAATAATGAATACAAGATGTGTAAGTTAAGTAATAAAACCGATATTTTTCAATTTTTTCTTATTCCAATAGAATTATAATTCAATATTATCTCCTACAATATCACTTCCTTGGGAAAATACATAGCGCTGAAGACCGTTCTTTTAATTCTCATAGCAGTGGTAGAACTCAGATACTGGAATAGCTTTCAGTTAGTCGGTTACAGCCGTTTAAATGTTTACAAGTATGCCAAAATGACGTCCTTTCAAGTGATTTTTCAATCTAGGTAAAAGAAAAAAGTTTCCAAGACTTAGGTCAGGCAGAAAAGCAGCCTGAGGAGCCACAGGGTTGGTCAAAACCTTGTTTAATAAAATTTTTGTGACAAGGCGTAGTATCGTGATGGAATTGTCATGTTTTGTCTCACAAACATGACATTTTTTCGAAGTTTTTGCGTTGAGGTACAAACCCTTTAATTCCCTGGCTATTGAGAAACCAAATCAGCATTCATTAGTTCTTTGACATGTTAATTTTTGCTCTATTGAGCTTTAAAGAAGTTAAAGTGAATGTATCTCTGCTCTGACGTTTGATTTCTGGGTCTCACTCAAACATCCAAGAATCGTTACCCGTTCCATAAAACGGGGATCATTCTCAATTGATTCCAAAAAGTTTAGACACTTTTTCCTCCTGATATCTTTTGTTCCTGCAAAAGGTTTTTTGTAAGCATTTTTGCACAGATTTTACTCATACCTAATTTATTGGTCAAAATCTGATAAACGGCGATGTGAGTTGAACTCAACTCTTTCCCGATCATCCTTGAAGATGAAGGCCTTTCGCTGCGTGGTTCTTCATCAGTCGATTCTTTTTTTCCGAAAATTTGTTAAACCATGGAAAAACCCGAGCTTTTCACAAAACACTGTATCGGTAGGCCTGTTGAAGATTTGCAAAAGTTTCCTTTGTACTGTGCCCAAGATTGAAGCGAAACCTGATAGCACATGGTTATTTATTTTTAAAATGTACTAAAAATAACTGTTTCACAAGATAAATTGCTACGAAAAACGAAATAGCTCTAGCGATTTGAAGCCTGTACTAAGACATATCACATATTTACCAGCCGCTCCTCCAAGTCCCGCTTGCCAAGTGTTACCAGATTAAACGCTACATTGCCAGTTCCATTACCGAACTGACACACCTCGTACATTAAAATATATGGTCTTACCCACCCAACAAAAAAAATTTTTTGGAATATATGAGGATAAGATGAAAAGTTTCCCATTTTTCCTAAAGATGGCGCTATAAGCGCTAATCTGACATTATCTTCTGTCAGTAATATAGGATATTTGAAAACCGTTTTGTGCTATTTATATAGTTTTCAAGGGCTATTTTTTTTTTAATATGTAAAAACGAAGTGCGCTCTTGATAAAATGATTTTTTTCAAAAGCTTATCTCCTACAAAGAGACTAAGGCGGAGTTAGATGCTACATTGAGAGAGTGTGCCTCTTCATTTACAACTATAAAAACGTAGGTTGAGGACTTCAAACGTAGTCGTACGAACATTCGAGATGCTGAATGTTCTGGAATAATAAAATTCGTCAAAACGAAAGAAGTCGTCCAAAATGTCTACAAAAGCAACTGACAGAGGGAGCAAAGATTGCCGATGAAGAGTGTACCAAATGCAGGATGGGTTATTACCACTTGATTTTGAGACGATCAAGAAGCTTGTTCGTAGATTATCTAGAAAATGGTGAAGATATTGCGATTCTCTCGATCAGTTGAAATAAAAAATTATGGAAAATTGTCCTCTTTCGTTAAGATAACGCTTCCAATTACACATATAGCATATTGTAATAATTAGTACAAATGTCCTTGTTGATTTATTGTTTAAAATTTTGTCTATTCACTTCAGTACTTTGTTTTTAGAACCTTTTTGATAACTGATGCCTCGGCCTGTAATAAATCAGTATCAATATATATTTTATCTTTGTAAATATTCTCCCCAAGCTGAACTATGGATGCATTGCTTATGATTTGGCTGAGCCCTCGTATCTCTTCCCTTGGCCCTATCCAGAACCAAGCCCTACGCTTATCGACTGGTGCATTTCGTACCTCCCCAATAGTCAGTCTTCAATGCCTTACTAACACTCCTCTTTTGTGTCTCCGACGTTCTTCTCTTCTTATAAAATACGTCATATCTGTCAAATCTAGGCCATTTCTTTTATATCATGATAAAATCCTTAATCCTTCTGATTTCCCAGTTGTCTTAAATGTCACACTGGGTGTCAATGATAGAGCCTCTGCGTTTATAGTCTCCCATAACATATCCATTCCCAATACCACCCCCGTCCTTCCTCAGATCTTCTACCCCTGGGATTTTCCCCCCTTTGAAATCAATCTTGATCTTCTGCAGTATGATAAGAACAATACTTTACCTTTCATCATCAAACAACACTTCCTTAGCCTAATTAATTCTAAGTTCAAAACTTTCAAACTATCGTTCACCGATGGTTCCAAATCGGATCAAGGTGTAGGCTCAGCTGCCGTAACCAGCTTTTCATGCAACAAAACAAGGTTAAATCCCCTTTCATCTATTTTTTTCAGCTGAGTTGTTTGCCATCAAGCAATGCATCAGAAAAATAATTAAACACTCCTCCACCCCCAATCATCTAATCATTTCTGATTCCCTCAGCTGCCTCAGATCGATCCAAGCCATTAACACATCCCACCCTCTCATGGATCAAATTCTCGACCTTCTTAAAATGGGATCCCAACGTAATCTGTACACAGCTTTCATGTGGGCCCCGAGCCACATCGGCATAGATGGGAATGAATTGGCCGACACTCAAGCTAAATCTGCAATCCTTGAAGGCGCCCCTTTCCTCTCTTTACTCGACCCCAAATAATTCAATAGACACATCGATAACATCATTCGCAACATTGGGCAGGTTCGTTGGGAATTTCTAGAAAACCCCAATAAACTCTTTCGCATTAAAGGAAATTTCTCAGAGACATATCACTTTCCCCAACTGTCCAGAAGGGAAAATGTCGTATGGAAGAGAATCGATATTGGACACTGCAGAATGACTCATTCCTTCCTTCTTCAAAAACGAGGATCCCTCTCAATGTCTGTCCTGTCGTTCCCCTCTATCTATAAAACACATAATATCTGACTGTCCCTCATACAGAAATGCTAGAGAGAGGTATCTTACCTTTAGTAATTTTGATCTGACTAAGGCCAAACGCTTACTTTATTTCTTGAGGCATATGGTCTTTACAGTAAAATTTAAATCAATCCAACAATGTCTATAGAAGGCGCTAAATGGTCCGAGCTACTGACGCGCCTTTAGCCATTATTTTACCAACTAACTAACTTTGTAAGTATGTAACATTTTTGACTTTTAGTGTAAAAGGAATCGTCCAGTGACAAACTAGACAATCTTTTTTTGTTCAATATTGCTTGTAACTGGAAAATAAATATTAATTTTCCAATATTACGATCTACTCGAGAAGCCAATCCATAGTGTGTCCCCTGCTATGAATCGTTTCAGTTATGAAATCGTTCAGCCGCTTGGATTTCTATGGTTTTCTTTTTGAAACCAGCTAATTTCACATGCTACCAAACATTGAACTGCCTAAAAATATGTTTTATGTAATATGTTCTGATATATAACTTAATCTTATAACACAGTACAAAGAGAAAATACACTTTTTGAATGAATACTTACTTTTATTAGAGAAAATAGTAATTATGAAGTTGGAAAGGGAACTTTCATATCATCATCATATATAATTAAAAAATTTTTTAGAGTTTCTAAAAAAAATTATGATTATTTAAAAAATATTGCCTACTATATCATAATTTTCCCCATTCCTATCCTGGATCTCAGTTGACGAAAATTTTCAATGAAAGGTGGGTGTAAAACAATCCACAAAAACTTCTCAGGTAAACAAAATATTTTCTCATTGGATTTTACGATATAAAAAAGATATTCAGCTGAGAGAAATGTCGTAAATTGTAAAGTTTTTAATTTATTTGCTCACGCATTGGAATAAACGCGTCAACTAAGGTAATTTAATAATCTTTTACTTAAAATAAATTTTATTAATTCCCTAATCCTTCATTAGCACGGTACCCTTCTAAAACTTTTCAATTTATTAAACTGAAATGATTTTAACCCGACAAAATTAAAATTAATTACCGTATCGGGTATGATAATGAATTTAATTACCCGCCTGCAGAATTTAAATGTGTTCGGAATCTTTAAGTCATTTTTAAATATGGAAAATTTTTCAACTTATTTCATACAATAATTCATTTCAATAAATTTTAACGCCTCCGCGCAATTTGGTATAGTTTTATTAGGTTTTTGGAGTTCCAGAAAAAATAAGTAAATTTTGAAAGGTTGCCCGAAAACCTTCGATTACACTTCAGTAATTTGAGGAACCGGTTGCTCCTGATTATTATCAGTGCATTTTTTACAAATTTTAAGACAACCGGTTGTCTCAAATTTTTTAATAATTCCCGAAATTCTAAATTTTCAAGGAACAGGATGATTTTTGCACATAAATACAACTCTGCCGATTATTTACCAGAATAGTGTACCACTTAATAATGTGCTCTTTTTGTTCCGTGGAATAAACTACCATTGTAACAAAAAAATTTGGCGCGAAACACGGTACTGACGCTTCGACGGCCGAATGAAAGCAAATAACTTGGAATCCTCTTGTGCTAGGGCGTGGCGTATGCTGCCGCCTGCAAAACGGCAAATTTATGACAATAAAATGTAAACATCGTAGATCAGATGTCGGCATGCGCACTACAAAATGATCAGGTGACCATCGAAAATCTATTTGTTAGTTCAATTAGTCATAAATGATGTCTAAATCAAGCAAGTTATCAAAGTTGCAACCATGGTTGCAATCTTTAGTAAAGAAGTAGGTGTCATGTAACTTTCTTGTTCTGGGAGTCACATCATATGGGCACAAATAATATCTGAAGCAGAAGGGAATAATCCGGTCAGTGTCTACCGATGGGAGTTAGTTTGGTCATTTCTTATACTTTGAAGGTAATAAGCGGTAAGTCTAGAGGTGGGTGTCATTTTAGTTTTGTTTCTTTTGATTTTTTTTCATAATTCCCTTGATTTTTTTGATAAAAAAACAGTGCACACTAATAGAAGCATCTGTATTATATATAATTTCATAAATTCTTATCGGAAAAATTAAAAAATTATCAAAAATAAATTAAAATAAACAAAACCAAAATGGCATCCACTTCTAAATTTACTCTAATCCGAATTATTACCCTAATGGCGAATTATTACCCTTTTCCTAAATAATTCATAAAATACATACCGAAAATATGAAATTCCTGGTATTTTACCCTTGTTTTGACAAAAGGTAACCATACACATTGTGGAGTCCATTATATTAAATAAAAACACAAAAACAAATAAAATAAATCACTTAAAACGCTATAAATTCGTTTAAATCGCACGCAACTCACAAAGCAAAAATAAACACAAAAATGGCGTTGAGCCGATACTGTGCTGTTTACGGATGGCGCTACAAAACAACCGATCGATAATAGGAAGTCGCTTATGCGCATGCCCTTATCTGATCAACGTCCAAAAATATGACTGGCGCCCGATGTGCAGAAACGCATTTTTTCGCCCATGGTTTGCCATTTTTTGACTTTAACAGCCGTCAAGAGTAGGGGTCCATAGTAGAGGTCAGTGCTCTCACCACGCCAGCATCGGATTACCTCTCACCCGAGGACCAAACTGGTACTTTACACGTATGTCGATGCTTACGATGCTTATTCTTTTGTTTCATTCTGATTTGATGAATAATATAGTATTTTCTTTATTTTACTTAAGAAACGGCCAGTTTCTGGTGCGGATTTTCCAGACCTATATATATATATATATATATATATATATATATATATATATATATATATATATATATATATATATATATATAATTAAATTATTTTTGTGTTTTTATTATCTTGAACCGATATTCTTTTTTCTTTTTTTTTGGGTTTTAGGTTCGTCGTCGTATTTGCCATTTTGTAAAATACGTAGATGCGTAAGGTGACATGATAAAACTGGTAAAGTAACAGCAGCCGCATATTCTAGACTATGAAATTAGTTTTTGGTTAAAGGTACAATTAATATGTAAATATTTACTTAAATATTCTAAACTAGTACTCGAATCTGTAGTTTTCGAAAGATGCTACATGAATGATTATGTTTTCGGATCAGTAATTACATTAATTATAAAATATGAGGTACGAAATTATGTAAATATTACGTACCTAAGAAATATCCATTATTACAAGGAAAAGATGCAAACATTTTTCGTGTCAAAGATGTTGCCGCGAAAGCTAAAATATTGACGATTTGCTGCGTACAGAAACTACTTCCCTTGTTTTCCCCTTTTTACAGAGTTTTTTTTTTATGAAAATCTGGCTATATTGTTAAAAGAGTATTTTCCATTCCTAAATGATATTGAAAATCTCAATTTATGGGTTCAAAAGCTTTTTCAGATTAAAGGAAAGCTCACTGATTTTGCTGGGTGAATTTTAATCAATTGATTGAAGTATTCTCAGAGAGCCAATAAAGGAGAAAATTTTTGTTATTACTCTCTTAGGAGATTGCGTGGGAATAACTATATCTTTCAGAACATGTCATGTGATATCATGAGGCTGCTTTTTTTGGCCACTTTAATTATAGTCGGGGATCCTAGTGGGTTTTGGAGCTGATGAAATATGGCTCTATCAAAGCTTTTTAAATGTATTTTGACTCCTGATTAAAAATATCGCGAGTGGATTTCCGAAAAATTTGTAAGTTGTTCGTTATAAAAATATTTTCATGCTTCTAGTTGATTCTAAGCAAAAAGTGTGTTTTATGATTTTTCCGTCCGACGCATAGTTTTTGAGCTTAAAATCGATTTGAAAAATATCATATATGTAATCGAAGGTTTTCGGGCATTCCGTGTATGTGCTGAGTCCCTCTCAGGTCTGTAAGGCAGCTGACGTTTCGATGAAATCTCAGTCACCATTTTCGAAGCTCACTGTATGGCGTCTACGAGCTTTTTGGAAATAGTGCAATTATTAAATTCTTCCATAAAAAAGGTTTATGTGGGAAACAAATTCATGAAGATATGATGTATGTATTGAGGCAGGATGTTCCTTCATACGGAATGGTAAAAAGATGGCTAGCTGATTTTAAACTTGGTCGTACCAGCATTGCAGATGAAGAACATGAATGTCATCCAAAGAGTGCTCCTTCTTAATAAATCGTTGACCAAGTACGGGATCTGGCAATCGAAGACCGCCGATTAATCCACGAATTAGCTGAGGCCATAAGCATTTCACACAGTTCAGTTATGAGACTTGGATTTACTACTATGATTCTGAATTGCGACAACAAAATCTGAGTGGACTAAGCCTGGTTGTAGAATCAGTTTTTGGAACTCCAAAGAAATTTTATTGTTCGACTACCTCCAAACTAGTAGAACAATAACAGGAGCATATAGTTTTTCTGATCCAGCTGAACTTGAAAATTTGACTTGACAAACGACCTGGTTTAGCGAAGAAAAAATCATCTTTCATCATAACAATGCATCTGCTCACAAATGTGTTTTAGCCTGATCTAATCTAAGCAAATTGAAATGCGAATTGTTGGAACATCCATCCTATTCACCAGATAGGGCTTTCCTGGACTTTCAGCTATTCCACACCTCTGTATATAAAGTGGTTTTCATCGATTGAAGAAATAAGTGCAACTGTAGAGGAATATTTTGAAGGCGTTCTGGAAAACAACTTCAAGGATCGCTATAAAAAGTGAATTGAACATAAGAGAGATTATATTGAAGAATAAAATGGATTTCAAAACCAAACTCATTGTCTTAAATTATTGTCTTTAGAGTAGTTTGAAGCTAATTCGGTTTTTATAATTTTATTAGTTTTGAAACAGATTACAAGTCATTGGCCAGAACCATCCGGTCAACGAACGCGCCCCACGTATACACAGGACCGTGTTGAAAATGTACGTTGTCAAAAAATGGAACAGTGGCAAAAATAATTGTAAATTGTTTTTCTTATCTGCCTAAATGTAATAAAAGCATTTTAAAAAGAATTTATGCATATTCGGCGACAAAATTTAACGTTAAAATTTTCGCTTGAATATCACGTTACTTTGTCGGTACATCACCTGATTTTGGGACCTGACTTCCCGGAAAGTAAAGAAACCATCAAATTTTATACAGAAATCGGCAGTAGTAGCAAAATTGAAGTAGTGTTAAGAAGTAGCAGATCAGATCTGAAGGAAAGAGAATATTCAAGAGGAGTAGCGGAATTCAGTTGCCTTAAGAAGGGTTGTAAGTTAGAAGAAAGTTGCAGAAAATATCGAATTTGTCGGATCTCGGGATTTTCAGGAACTTTAATACATACTACGCCGGAAAAAGTCGCGCGACTACTGAATAAGACACGTGGCTGGATCTTTTCATTGGCGCCCCGGAACAGGCAAAAAGCGATGTACAACGGAATTTGATGATCGTTTTATTGTATCCAAGTCATTAAGAAATCGTCGACAGTTCAAGTGACACAAGTTCCGACTTAACCCCGATTGTACATTTATGGGATGAGCTGAAACGAAGAATCTGAGCTAGGATTTGTGCTCCATTGTCGATCCCAGTGCTCATTGCAGTAGAAGAGTAGCTTCATATTCTACAAGAAACCATATCGAACTTGATAAGATCTATACCTAGTCGTATGCGTGCGAGCTGTAATTAGAGCAAGAAGAGGTCATAGTCTTTATTAATGATTTAATTGTTATTACCTTAATTGTCAAGGTATCTTTTTTTTGTAGTAATTAAATGATAATTTGTTTAATTCATTTAGTTATATAATTTTTAGCCAATCATTAAAGAAATTTCAATAAATTCACACCTCTGTAAAAGCATATTAAATAAGTTTTTAAATAGTATTAGAATTTATTTTAGTCTGACGTATAGTTTCTAAAAAAATGCAGGTAATATCATAAGTGTGAGGCGGGCCGAATTCTATGCATGTAAGTGTATATGGATGCAGTATGCTTAGGGTATAAGATTACATACGAACACTGACATTACAGCTCTTTGAAAAGTTGTTATGATTCCCTCCCAAATTTTTTTGATCTGCCCTTGATGATGGGCGAAACGTTATATATACCCATAAAGTGGAAAAAAACTAGTACACGATATTAATAAAAAAATCACTATCTTCTGAGACGAAATATATTAAGTTATGACGTAAAAATAAATACAGACTATACAAGTGTGGGAAATCCAAAACAGAACCTTTAAAAACAGAGAATGTAACAGAAAGAGACGGACAACCCATTTAGCCATATTGAAGAAGTGAAATAAAGCATACTGTTGTATCGTAGCTTGCTTTCTGGTTTCCAGCAAAGAAGGTTGGCGGGGTCGTGAAAACACAGTCGGTTCTAAGCACGGATTTAATATTGAAAATAAAAATCGGATCCAACATAGCAGACTGAATCTTTGAAATCATGAAAATAAATTCGAAAATCGTCTAATGTGGTTCAATAGCTGTTAAATATGCAATTTAAAAACAAAATAAAAAGAATAATTGTATTTCCATGAATAAAATATTGCCCTTGAGTCCAATACGTGGATATCGATAATCGTTCAAAAGGCAAAGGTACTTTTTCCTCTATGCTTAGGACTTCTTAACAAACATCAATGCAAATAATTTGTAAGTAATATAATATTTATTGATTTACACAAATGAATAAATAATACGACTGTAATAAAAATAATAAAAAGAACTTTTAAATCATTGCCTTCTTTGTTAACATCTCTTTTCTCATTCTCCAATACTTACGAATTGTTGTCCGAATCCTTACGATGTCAAAAAACAGTGTAAGGATCCATCGACGCCAAAAGTTTTGGAACACATCCTCCATATTTTTCTCGAGAAGATTTTCGAGAAAAGTCTAAGCGATAGTTTCTTATTAACTTGTCCGTTGATTTTTGTGCATCTTTCGATAGTTTACCTATCAGTAATATTGCAAATGCTATGATGTCTGTTCAATGGAGTAAGTAAATTGTGGATTCCTGTTGGAATGTTGTACCAAGAATATTCTTTAAAGAATAATCTTGTTGCTTGAAGTTTGTATTCCCAAATCTTCTCTATTGCAGTTTAATGTCCGCTTGCAATAGTTTGCAAAATGACGCGAAACCTGAGGATCAGTTTTCGCTTTATTCTTGCTATAATAGCTGGTTCATCACTGTTCTCGAAGAAACGTCGAGCTGTGTTGTCATCGTTAGTGCTTCCTAACCCTTTCTTGGGCATGTCAACAAGAAGTCCTAATCTCGCTCCTTAAAGGCCTGTTGGATGGTAGCCTTTGTCTGTGCTTTCACCTAGTTGTCTTTTTGCTTTCGGGCGTGCCACTGCTGTGTGTCACATTGATACGACAAATACAAGCAGCATTCGAAGAATCGAATACATGCGTGTAGAGTTAACAGTTGTAGCTTGAAATACTCTGTATTTACTGGGACACAGTATCAATGTTGTTGAACTGAGATGTTGTTTGGCAGAGGTAACAACGATGGACCGATTTCGTTCCAGTCAAAGCAATCTATCATCGTCATAGATAAGTTGTACTGTACTGAAGCTCGGGTGGCAAAGAGAACTCTTTTATATGGTGCAAGTTGTCTGGTTCGAGTTCATAATTTTTTATTTTTCTTCAATCAATCTCAAAAATAAACTTTAACAATAACCCAGTTTATTGTAAAATACGGTTCGAGTATTTGCCAAAACTTTATGGGTTATATCCCTATTAGAATTTTCTATCATGTCCTCACAAAACACCATACGTATTTCCTGGTCTTTCGGAAAGCTTTCTTGAGTTATTCGCAATTTGTAACAGCTCCGCTTTAAAATATTCCGAACTGTTCGAGAGTTCATATCAAGTTTTTCGGCAATTACGGTACTATTGCAAGGAAAATTAATTTCTGCTAAACGACAAACATCAGTTTCCCGTTCTCGTTCTTCAGTAATTTGAGGAACCGGTTGCTCCTCATTATTGTTAGTGCATTGTTTACAAATTTTTAGACAACTGATTGTCTCAAATTTTTTAATAATTTCCGAAATTCTAAATTTTCAAAGAACAGGATGATTTTTGCAAGTAAATGCTAATCTGCCGATTATTTTACCATTGTTACAAAAAAATTTGGCGCGAAACACGGTACTTACGCTTCGACGGCCTGAATGAACGCAAATAACTTGGAATCCTCTTGTTGTGCTAGAGCGTGGCGTATGCTGACGCCCGCTTTCACCGCGCCAGCATTATATTACCACTCACTCTAGGGCCAAACTGGTAATTTATTAAATTTAAGCACGTATGTCGATGCTTACGACTATTTCATTCTGATTTAATGAATAATATAGTATTTTATTTATCTTATTTAAGAAATATCCAGGATTTTCCAGACTTGTATAATGTCCAATATAAGACTCCCTCTTCCTATTGCAGCTGGTGCGATTGTAAGGGAAAATAACCATCTCCTTATGTTATACCAATTTGGTAAATGTGCAGGATCATTAATGTTTAAGATACACTTAGCCCGTACATGACAGTAACGGAAAAATTCAGCCTGTTAATAAATTGACTTCATTAAAACATTTTACAGTTTTACAGATGTTAGGAAATTTAAGTCCTGCAAGTTGATCATTAGCGCTAAATTGAATTCAACCGGAAAATATAAAAGTTTTTTTTCTCGCCGTTTTCTGCTAGCGGCAGCGTAACTTTGTATTTAAACGAGAAAAAATCTCGTAATTCTTTTATGTTTAAATTCTTGAGTTCTAAATTTCATAATTTTAAATACTTTTAAGTTATTTTTAATATAACTGCCAGATTATAAAGAAGGTTTAAGATTAAGATCCGATCTAGTTACCATGGAAGTTAAAAATTTTCTAGGGAGTCCCTTTTGTTTTGCTTATGACAGACATATATATATATATATATATATATATATATATATATATATATATATATATATATCGATTCCATCATATCCTCTTCTTATTCCTATACTTCCTTCCTTTTCAGTAACGTGCTCAGCTTCGCAATTAGAAAGAGAGGTATTACTCATCGAAAACGCTTTTTAAATATTTAAGGATTCGCAATCAATATTATTTTATCTTACGTCCATGGTGTCATGACAATAAACTAATTACTCTGACCTATAAATTTAAAATCGCATCATTAAATGCCAATGATCCCCTTTTTGTTTATAAATTTATTTATATCATAACAAAATGAATATTTTATATGATTTTCCTTATTATTGAAATTGCATGAGAGTGATTTTTATAAACCATTTAATTGTATTCTACGGCGTGGCAGCTCAAGCGGTGCTGGTATGTTTAGTAATGCCGTCGGGAGCTGTCTACGATGTAAGTGATTTAGTTTCTTGCTTACCCCACATTATTAAATTCCGCTTAACGCTTTTGGTGGCGCATTGTTATTTCTAATGGAAAACAGTGAGGGGTACATGATAAAAACGAGACTTGAACAGCACGAAAAGCGTGTGATACGATATAGTTAGATCGCAATAGGAGGTAATTACAGTCTTTAATCTAAGCGTAAACATACGTAATAATACATGCTAGTCGGTATTGTTTCATACCTTCATTTTCCGCATTTCTATGAAAATTGGGTACATTTTACTTATAGACGTTTTTTCTTTTTTGGAATAGTTGTAGAGAGAATCATATTCATTAAGGCATGATGTACAGACAAAACAATGAACCAGTAGGAAACGAAAAATTATAGAAAGGACCGATTCCTTTCAAAATGACATATTGAAAATAGTGGAAAAAATAAAATGCTTTCTTCGTGAAATATATTAATCTAGAACCCAAAAAAGTGTACACGTATTTTGTCGTTTTACGAAAAGATCATTTTCAAAGAATTTATCGGGATTTTAAAGTTAAGCTTAAAGCTTTCGCAGTGAAGAAAAATGAAAATAATATTTTATTCAAAAATGTATATTTTTTTACTAATCGAGGTAATTCATTTTCTTCTTTTAATTAAGGTCACATGATTCATAGACATTCAGAAAAAAATTTAATACCGAAAAATTTTCTAAATTAACAAAATGGCAGCCGTTTTTCGAAAAAAAAACAAACGCGAATTTTTCAGAAACTATATTTCTTTTGATGAAATTTTTTCGAGAGTTCCTTGTTATATGATTTTTCAATTAAAATTATTTTAATGGGTGCTAAAATGTACGCGGAAACACAACAATTTTTTTCTCTTTTTAAATCATTTAATGAGATTTTTTCAAAAGAAAAAAAATGTTTTCTCCGTCAAATATATCATTATAGATCATTTTTGTTTATGTTAGGCACTCCTTTCCCGACATATTTACTCGTATTTTATCATTATTCGAAAAAATCATTTTCAGCAAACTTATAGGGATTTAAAAGTTGAAATTAGTGCTTTTGTGTTGAAAAAAATATAGCCACTGTTTTATCCAAAATTTTATATTTTTATGACTGATCGACGTAATTTAATTTTCTGAAGACAACTATTCCTTTCACTGATAACAAGGCTTTATTCCTGTTCAGGCGTTTATTTGTTGAGAAATTTAGTACCAATAATAACAGTATCATAAGCAAAATAAAGCTGGAAGATCAGAAGGTCTAATTTTCATGTCTCAAACCTTCTTAGTGAATCTATGGCTGATAATATTTTTTTTTTTATTTAATTACGAACTCTTAATAATATCATTGTATGTATTATGACGCTATTCTAAGCTAAAATTAATGTCAAGTATTTTAGTTTTATTTTGTAAATTTAAAAACCGTAATGACAAGCCTTCATTTAGTTCACTTCATGTATGTACTTTTACATTGATCGTTATATATATATATATATATATATATATATATATATATATATATATATATATATATATATATATATATATATAAATCCTTTATTTAGTCATAGACTAATATATAATTACACACATATCTTAACAACTAAATTCATATTTTAAAATTAAAAACAACAACCAAACATCGTCAAGCTTTGCAGAACAATGACATACCAAACTAAACTGACACAAATTTAAAAAAAAATAAATAAATAAATAACAGAAAGTTCATGTCCCTCAAGGACAGACCCTATTAACAAAATATTGCTTCAGACACTGCTTAAACTTATTTAGAGATTTTAAACATTTAATATTTGTGGGCAATTGATTAAAACTGTTTAAACCTTTAAAAAATACAGAGGTTTGTGTTTGTCTCTTTAATACTGGAGGAATATAAAAATCATCCTTCGATCCAGTGTCATATGCATGTATATTTCTATTATAATTAACATGATTTTGTAAATATATAGGAGAACTACCCGATCTGATTTTAAAAATGAAGATTAATATTTGATAGTGAAAGAAGTCCTCCACCGACAACCATTGCATTTCTCTCAACATGTAGTTAATTGATGTTCTTCTTGTACATGAAGGTATAACTCTCATGGCTCTATTTTGCAATTTTTGAAATCTTGCCTTTTCATTTTGATTAAGAAGGAACAACATTGTGGAGCAGTAAACAAAGTGCGGCAATATCAGAGTGTTAAACAGGATTGTTTTAGTCCACCTTGTCAAAAAATTAGAACATCTTTGAATATAGTTAATTTTATAAGAAATTATTTTTATTAAGTTATTCGCATGTTCTTTAAATTTAAGTTGTCTATCTATGATTACTCCTAAATATATCGTTGAAAGAATAAAAAACAGGATTTTATATGTTCTTATTGTTTTCGTATTTATTTATGTTTTTGTCGGCTTTTAGCAATAAATTGTCGAAGTTTTCAACCTGAGTTTTAACAAAATTATTGTAATACGGTTTTCACAGTTTGCTCATTTTTAGTGCAACAATTTAAAAAAAGGAAAACACGTAAAGGATAAAATTTTTATAAAAAAAATTGAACCGACTTCTAAAAGTACGCTAAAAAGTGAAAAATAACTGTACATTTTTATATGAAATTGAAATTTTTGAAGTCGGCGCCAAACTAATACCTGACAAAATGTGACTCGCATAAACAGATGAAAAATACTTTATGTGCAATTGCTTCCTTACTATAATTTATATATATTAGTAGTTATTTGTGAAGTAGTAGTTATCTGTTGGACTTCCATTGTCTTTATAATTGTTGAATATCACGACGTTTCGGCTAGTAGTTATCTCTAGCCGTTTTCAAGTGAAATTGAGTTTATTTTAGAAGAGAGTGTGTCTATAAGGTAGTATAAGGTAGTTTCAGTTCATTGAGAACAAAAATAGTTTCTCTAATATAAATGATAAATAAGTCATTTAAAATAAAAATTGCTGACTGACATAAATAGAATATTTTAAAATATGTCGACAGAAAAACAATTTTCTTACAAAAAAGTAAGCAACTTACCACGTAGACGGCTCCGAGTGGCATTACTAAACATGCCACCATCAGGTCTGCCACGGCTAAGGAAACAATTAAGTAGTTGGCTACGTTTTGCAGATTTCTTTCTAGGAGAATTGCAGCGATGACAAATACATTTCCTGCAACAACAAATAAATTAAATGTCTAAATAAATGGCAGCTTTAGTATTCAATTTAAATTTTTAAATGAAAAGTAGAATACGTATTTTATTGCGGCAAGTTAGGCATTGAAAACGAAAAATATTTTATTCGCTACGGATGTTAAAATGCAAGTGGAGACATGGCATGGTATCATTTGACTTTAAATTGTTTTCCTGGTTATTTATCTTTGATGCCAACACGTATGAAATATTTGAACTGGCATAGTAGCAATGATTTTAATTTTTTTAAGCTATTTATTTGAGCTCGCTGTAAACCAAAAATAACTCATCGTTCTATCACAACTTATTTTCAGAAATAGATGTTGTGGATTGTTTTTGTACAGTTTACCGAAAAGGCAACATTTTTCTTTATGTTTAAGGAATTTATTTTTTTTTAATAATCAACGTCATAAACGTAACCGCGGTCAAAGGCTACGTTGTTACGTTAGCATTATTTTAGAGTGATTTTCGTGCCATTTCTTCGAAATTTGCTTACTACTTCCCATGATGAAAAGTGGATTTGTTAAGGAAATTTAATACAAAAATCTCATCTGCTAACTGTATCATTGCAGTTTCCGTAGGTGAGCTCGCTTGATATGCATATTGTAGTAGTCAGTAGCACCCATTCAAAAATTTTTTTTGTGATCAGCAACGTCTTCCATCGTTTTTAAAATAAAATATGTGAGGCCTAAAGGTATGTGGGGATGTAATGTTCTCTTTCCCCGCTTTCGGAATGAAGATGACTCAGTTCCTTTTCCATATTTCTGGTATATAGCCCAATTCCAGGGTCCTTCAACTAATATGCACTATATGCGGTAGAATCTCTTCTTTTCCTCGTTGAAGCAAAGTAAGGGATATTCTATAGACTCCTGGGGTTTCAAATAGTAGGCATGTATTTATTGCCCTTTTTTAGATGACTGCTACTGCATATGTGTCTAGCCATTACTATAGCTTTTCTGATATCATGGTGTTCTGTTGTATCATTCGTTGTGCTAGGCCTGCTTCTTGGAAAATGAGTGTAGAGTAAAGGTAATGCGCTTTCCTCCTCACTCTCCGAGAAGCTGCCGTCTGACTTTCTGAGTGTCATTACTGTATCAAATCTACCCTTCGCCATGACTTTTTTGGTGTCGCTGCTGCTGGTGTAGATTGAATATCTTCTCAGAATTTCTTGTAGCTGTTTCTTTCAGCTTTACTAATTTCTTCGTTGTAGGTCCTGAGTTTCTCGGTGTAGTTCTACCAGAATCCTCCGTCGAGCTAAGCTCTGTTGATAAGTTTACGCCTTTGGGATCTTAGCCCTGACAAATCATCATTTCACCAAGGTGCTCGATTTATATATTCCGAGTATTGCCTCATTTACTTGTTTTAGGTCATTATACAGCTCCAGATGATGCTTAGTGCTTTCTTTGGTCGGAATGTGTGCTAAATTTGTTTTCTGATTGGTGCTGTATTTTCCCTAATCTGTTTTTCTATTACTTCTTCTGAGGACTGGCTCAAAGTAATCGGTTTTTAACCTGAATACGATTTCATGATCCGAATAAGAAGGGCCATTTAGTACCCTCCAGTTTCCAGCTACGTTTATTAAGCCTGGTGTACTTGTAGTGGCATTTGTAAAATGATGAAATCTATGGCATCGGCATATATCTGCGAGAACTGAAACCTCTCCTGATGCTTTATGCAGGACGATAGCTAGCTGAAATGGTAATAAATCTCTCCATTTGTAGACTTAATATACAGCCTACAGTTACATTGTCATGTTTAGGAGTTTATCTAGCGAATTATTTAAAATTTGAAACCGAATTTTTAGGCAATCTAATAAGTTCTTACATTACACCACTTCATTACATCATATATTTAATATTTTAATTAATATTAATTGTAAACTTATCTCCATAATTTTGTTATTTAGGTTAGTTTGATTTAAATACATTATTTTATCGCAAATCATTTTGAATTATGAGAATTATGTTACCGTGACACAGGGTATACACAGTTAATGAATTGTTACCGCAACACCGCCATTTAATTCAAAACTCAATGTTATCACTTGTTGCTCTGCTAATATAAAAATTCTGGATAAATCTCGTTAAAGGAAATTGTTTTACGAACTACTCCAGTGGCTTCATTTTTAAAATTATAAAACAATGATAGATTACGTGAAATGAATAAAGTTGTTTGTGGATAAAATTGAGTCACGCAATATAACAGAAATTTAATTTTATATTGCATTAACAAACTCAAATAAAATAATTTGTTTTAAATTTTCTATGTTTGCCGATGGGAAAAATTGAATTTAAACAACATATTGTAAAATTAATAATAGGCAATTTAATTTTAATTTAAACATTTATTTATTTAAATAATTGTTTTGACTCAAACCGGAAAAATATTGTTGTAGCACAATTTATTAATCAAGTAACGATTTTCAGAATACCAGTAGAATTTTCGAACAGAATGGGATTTGTCATAACATTCTAAGCTAATTTCTATTTATATGCCATAGTAGAGCGCCTATACCTGAAATATAAGAATTAGGTGCTTAAAAGAAGAACGTTCTAAATTGGATAACTATTTTTTTTTTGTATACGTACAGAGTATTCCAAATTCGAAACTTTTAAAAGGTTTCTCGTTAACTATTAAAGTTAACAAAAAGCAAATCTAGCATTCCCGAGTTCATTTTTAGGGAAATTAAAAATTACGCCAATAGAACTTAAACATTTTCGTTTGTTGTGAAGATATAGGGAAAATTTTGTTTATTTTCGGGAGAGAACAATTCTTATTACCGAATTCACGGCCTTATCTTTGGATCTTTATTCTTAATATTCTTATGTAAGCATTCAATTGTGCCACTATTTGGTAAGATCTTTGAGAGTGCTTTAAAAAATCAGATGTGTGACTATCTTGAAGACCAGTGTTTGTTCGATCCATGTCAGTTTGGTTTTCGTTGCAACATGTCAACTACTGCTGCCATAAACCATCTAACTTCATACATTCAAGAATGTTTTGAGGGAAGAATGTATGTCCGGATCTCCTTCTTTGATTTAACAAAAGCTTTTGACTGCGTGTCCCATGATCTGTTGATTCAAAAGCTTTATAAATATAACTTTAACGATTGCACAGTTAATCTTATTAAATCTTACTTATCAAATCGTCTCCAATATGTAACATTTGGTGGGCCGTTGTTGTTTCTTTTATATGTGAATGATATTAGCACATGTATTTCAAATGAGAGTACAGCTATTATTTTGTTTGCTGATGACACAACGGCACTCGAGAGAGCGGATGATTTGATAAATCTTAGTCGACTAATGGAGAGCACGCGGTCGGATATTCAGCAATGGTTTACAGCTAACAAATTAATTTTCAATGAGACCAAAACCCAGACAATAGCTTTTTCACTAAGGGCTTTGAATCTAAGTGAATCGGCTGTAAGGTTCTTGGGCGTATATCTTGACCCTAAACTGACATGGAAGCGATATGCTGAACATCTTATAAGTATTTTAAGTAGAAATACATTTATATTACGTAATCTGAAAAACCTACTGTCTAATGATGTTCTTGCGAAGGCTTACTATGGTCATATCCACTCACATTTTAGCTACGCTGTCCTGTGTTGGGGACATTCATCGCATGCTTCCGGGGTATTTGCCATACAAAGGCGTTGTATAAGGATCATGTCTGGTCTGGGGTTCAGAGAATGTTGTAGGGCCAGTTTTATCTCCCTTGGCATCCTTACTTTGCCATCTATTTATATTATGAATTGCCTTATGCATATCAAAAAGAATACCGATAGGTATAACTGTAATAGTGATTACCACAACTATAACACCAGGGGCAGGAATTGTTTTACTTCAACTTATAGCAGAACTGCTAGAGCCAGGGATGGTGTGAGCCACTATGGGCTGAAATTTTTTAATATTCCTAATGTTGTTAAAAACCTCGGTACACAGCAGTTTAAGTCCAAAATGAAAAACTATCTGAAGATAAAAGCTTTCTGCAGTATTGAAGAGTTTCTTTTAAATAATTTCAATGATTTAATATGACAGAGAAGCACGGATGATTCCCTCAATGTACTTGTTTTGTTTGTAAACTTGACTTGTTACAAAAATTTTGTTTTTTTTAATAATTTTAGACTGATTTGTTGTTGTCTACTTAATGTTTCACTATAATGTGTAGTTTTATTTTGACTTGTGAAAATACTTTTTGAATAAACATATGATTTACAAGCCAGACGGCTTCGCACTCCCTCCAGGGAATATTCACTCATACCAGGTACACAAAGGTACCAGAAGTATGAAGCTCTGTGGGAACCCTTTCCATGTTATCGGGTCCTAGGTGACGCGGTCTGCTGTATTTCCCATGAACTTTCGGACGGTTCGCGCGGTTGCTAGGAGAGTTGCTTTCTGCATCGGTTTATACAGATGCTCACTAAGACCCAGTCCCTTGATGTTCTGCAGGAGGTTCTTTGGTATCACTCCAGTTGTTGAGAGTATTATGGGAATCGTTTGGACGCTGTTCATTGCCCATTGTCTTCGGATTTGCACCTCCAGATCTCTGTATTTGGCGATCTTCTCGTTGTATTTTGGTCTTAGGTTGTTGTTGTTAGGTACAGCGATGTCGATTAGTGTAGTTCGCCTAGAAATTTTATCTTTTAGTATAATATCTGGTCTATTATGAGCAACTGTTTAATCCGTCAGAACCGTTCGGTCCCAATATAACTTGAACTGGTTGTTTTCAAGAATAGGCTCTGGATTGTATTTGTAATAAGGCACTTTTCCTACTTGTAATAGGTTCAACTTTTCTGCTAACTCTTGGTGGAGTATCTTAGTGGCTGAGTCGTGTCTTTCCTTATACTCGGTTGCGGCACACGCTTGGCATCCTCCAGTTATGTGCTGGACTGTCTCCGATGTTCGACAGCCATATCTGCACTGGTCATTCTCTATTGAGGGATCTCTAATGATTAACTTCCGATAGTTTCACAAATAAACATTATTATTATTATTATTATTATTTATTTGTTGAAGTATACAGGGTGTCCCACCACGAACTGCCGCGATCAGCTTTTCGGAAAATAGACTGAAAAATTTTTTAAATTTACTTGGTGCCTTATTGCTTATTTATATGAAAATTATGGTTCTTGGATCTAGACCGTGTTAAATTGGAATTGTTATGCGGCGTATCTCCTACGGTGCTCAGCGAACCATGATCCAACGCTACAATCAATTTCCACGTGTGATGTAAACTGTGACCTGTATCTCTATTAATATTATTTCAATTGATTCTCTAATTTTATGTTGTCACCTAAATTTATTTTATATTAACAGTGTGACCAGAGCAATGCCGATGTTCACTTACTGCAGCAACAATTGGTTCTTTTTTATATATCTTTCATGTTCCTTACCTAGTGGATATAGACCGTCCTGTTTCATCTACATACACTTTATCATAAGAGCAAGGTATCTTGTAAACGTCTTCTATTTGAAATGGTTTTGCGTCCTTTGGTGACTTCACACAATGTCCAACTTTCTAATATGTGTTGAAAATTGTTCGAATGTTTGATTTTCAGAGCAATCTGGCAAACATGTCGGTGGATCCATGTATGTAAGGTGAGACGACTGTCCATAGATGGTACATTTAGGACATTTTGATGAGGAATTGGGTTTTCATATTTATTAATAGAACGTTTAATATCTTCAGCGCGAAATCCGTTGTTTCTCAGAGCATTAGTCAGTTTTTCTGTTTCTGATTTCAGTGATTATTCGTCACATATTGAAAGAACTCAATGTACCAAAGAGTTTATGACAGATTATTTGTGAGAAGGATGATGGAGTGAAGTTACATTGAAATATTGATTTGTATGTGTTGGTTTTCTGTACACAGAATGTCCTATTTCTTTCATTTGTAGTAGTACATTGAGAAAGGGAAGGACATTGTTTGATTTAGTTTTTATAGTGAATTTTATGCTAGGGTATTGTTGGTTCAGATGATCCCGGAAATTGTGGAGGTTATCTACGCCATGCGGCCAAACTACGAACGCATCATCTACATATCTGCACCAAAATTTAGGTTTTAGAGGAGCAGGAAACAAGGCATTTTCTTCGAAACCTTCCATGAATATGTTAGCTAGCACAAGTGACAGCGGAGATCCAATGGCCGCACCCGAAGTCTGCTCGTAGAAAATTCCTTGAAAAGTAATATAAGTGGAAATCAGACATGATTTAATTAATTATAGTAGGATGGAGTTCATCTTGTTGTTTCGTGATATGTCCAATATTATGGAAACTGAACCTTTTATAGCAACTTTTGTATACAGGAATTCTGCATCAAAACTGATCAATTTGTCCGGGCTCTAATTGGATGGTTTTTAGTCTGTAGTAGATGAACACCAGCATTGAAAATAATGCTAAACTAATATCTTTTGATGTAAATAACATATTTCCAAGTATTTCACTAGAAGAAACGCTCTTTTGAGTAGAAAATCTGTTGAACAGGAATAAAGTAAATTTGATTATAAAAAACGATATTTTAAACTTATTAGAGACGTGCCTTAACCAAAAATATTTTGCATTTAATGATAAATTCTACAATAGCAAAGAATGATTATGGATACCTCATTAAGCCCACTGGTGGCACAGATTTTTACGGACAATATATAAAAGGTAATATTTAACAACAATATATGCAAATATTTTTTATACTGGTACAGATATGTGGATAACATATTAGCGTGCTTCACAGGCACAGATCGACAACATTTAGAATTTATTGAAATGAAATGAAATAATTTATTGGCCATAAGACTGATACTTCAGCATTGGTGTTTTCAATAGTATACAAATTAAATAAAAAATATGTAAGTATCATACCTTAAGGCTAGAAAAAACAAAAAATAGTTATATTAGTTGGTATCATAAGATACTTGTTATAATATGTAATATAAACTGAATCTAATATTTTAATATTAAAAGCCACAGATCAGAATCATAAAGCAACTAACAGGAAAGAAAAAAAAAGAAAACGATAAGAGCATAATCCGTTGCACAGGTCAGCGAAGGACGCAACGAGATAATCACTCGATACATAGCAAAAGAGTCAGTATACCCTACAGACTTAAGTATTCATTAAAATAATAAAATGATCCCTGAACAAGAAATTTTTTATTTCTGTTTTTTAAATTTATTACTGTTCGATATGTTTTTAAATTTTGCAGGCAATTTGTTAAACGGAACAATGAAATTATAAATTGGGGAACTTTCAAAGAATGCCGTTATATGTTTAGGTATACTAAGAGTGTCACTATTTCGTTTATCATATCTCTGACCCTGGCCAAGAATTTTAAACTCTGAGTAATTGCTTTTAATATATAAAACACATTTTAGAATATAAATAGAAGAAAAAGTGCTACTTTCTTTAAAAATGGGTCTACACGAATCCGTCGGCTTAAGACCGAATATTAACCTCAGTATGCTCTTCTAAGCCAGAAACACTCTATTCACCTCACACCCTCTTCCCTAAGATATGATATTGTTTGACAGATGACTGAATACCAGAGAATAATACACAGTCAGCATTTCAGCTTGGTCTAGAGAAGATTTCATTTGCAAAATGGCGAAAAAGGCAGAATTTTACTTTTTACAAACATATTCACTATGGGAAAAGAAATGTAGCGGTTCATCAAACCATGTGCCTAAAAATTTAGTATTATATGTTACTTTATTCTCTACAAGCAATGGTTTTTTAATATTGAAGTTTATGTATATATATATATATATATATATATATATATATATATATATATATATATATATATATATATATATATATATATATATATATATTAGTATTAACTGATTTCGCTGATACCAAATCTCCAATTCCTCAATTGAAAAAAGAAGAAAACAACTCATTTTCTCGATCTAGTCATTACTTTAGTTTTAAATAAACACTTTTTCGAATTTTTCATAAACCAATACACACGGATAAAACCATACATAGAATTTTATCCTACCCGGAACAACATAAATTAGCAGCTTACTAGAATTTTATTTGCCGTCTTGCTAGCGTTTCCTTATCTAAAGAAACCTTTAATAAAGGATTAAATTGGATTAAACAAGTAGTAATTAACAATGGTTAGCTACCATCAATAATTGACTCAATTTTAACAAAAAATTAAGAAGAAAGCCATACTAGAAGTATACTCTACAGCTAAAGAAAACCAAAAAAAAACGTAATTTTACCTCTTTAATATATTTTGGTTTATTATCAATATAAATTAGAAAGTTTCTAATTAATAAAAATATTGGGATAACCTTTAAAACAAAATAACTCAGCAAGAAAACACTTAAAAAATATTAACAAAGATTAATAAAAATAAAAAGTCTGCGGCTTATAAACTTAAATGCGGAAGCTGCCCGAAACTATCTATGTGTCAAACAGGCAAATCCTTTAAAAAAAGGATTCAAGAACACAAAAACATTTTTTATATAATAAAAGCAATTCTTCATAAGCAAATCATTTAATAGAACAAAATCACCATGGTGAAGGAAACTGGATTTCTTGGAAGCATTGGAAATAAATCGAACACATGTAATCTGTTAATCGATGAAACAGATATCAACACCTCACCCTTGTTAAATATCTTTTAACAAAAACCAGTCATTTAAATAATATATAATAAAACGTAAATTAAAGGTATTGCACTTGTTCATTATTATAAACCTAGGTATAAGAATTTTTCATGTAACCAATGCTTTGTCATGTACAGGGTGAGACAACGATTGGATGAAGTAAGTTTGTGCCTTTTCGGTGAAATTAACAAAGAAACTGTATTTATTGTTTAATACAGTTTATTTTTACGCAGATTTTAAAAATATTTAGGACTCTACAGGGTGAGCCAAAAAACTAGGACAGCATAAAGTTGTATTTTTTTAAATAGAACATCCTATATATGAGTCGTATTTTCGATTTAGCTTATAATTTTAAATCTTTTTTATTAAGGGTTTACTATAACAAAACTTTATAGTTTCTGAGATAATTAAGTTTAAAGAAAAAAAGTCACATTTTCAAGCATCAATTCAATCCTAAATAACGTTTTCAATTTTGTGACAAATATATTCAAATTTGGAATTTAGCAAGGCCAAGGACAAGTTAACATAATTTTTACCTAATATTTGCAATAAAAGTTACAGGCTGAAATTTGAACAAGTTTAAATGAATAAATATCTTTTTTTTAAATGGTACACCCTGTATATTTTCATGTTATTTAATAGAGTAATAAAAACCCTAAAAGTTTTGTTTAATATATCCTATACCTATTTATAATAGTTTTTGAGATATTTCAGTTTTTCTTATTTTCCATAGTTTTTTACAGAAATAGTCTTCATTATCATAGTAGCCATGGCAAAAACAATGTAAAAGAACATTGTTCTGTGTGTTAAATTTATAACCGCAATCGCTTCTTTTGGTTTTTATGTAGTGTAGTTTGGTTTTTTTTGCATTCATCTTATATTGTAAAATGAATTTTCCAAAGAATGAGTTAATAGATATGATTTATACAATAGGAGAGGCTCAAAAAAATTGCCTTCTTGCTCAAAGAATTTACAAAATGAAGTATCCTGATCGACGCCAGCCTAATACCCATACTTTTCAAAACTTAATGCAAAGATTTGATTCTTCTGGTACTGTTGATTATCCAAAACGTAAAGTGGTCAACAAACCAGTAACTAATGAAGAAAAAGAACTACAAGTATTGTTAAATGTTCAGGAAAATCCTTATATTGGTAGCCGTCAGTTAGCAGCATTATGTGAAACATCACAATCCACCGCTAATCGTACTACCAAGAAATATAGGTATCATCCATATCACATGGAATTACACCAAGAATTGCATGGACAGGATTTTGAAAGTCGTGTAAACTTTTCTCGTACAATAAATGCGGAGATTCAATTAAATCCAAATTTATTATGCCAGGTAATGTTTAGTGATGAAGCTACTTTTAGAAGTAACGGTGCCGTAAATAGACGCAACATGCATTATTATGCCACAGAAAACCCATTTTGGATTAGAGAGGTGCAACATCAAAACCACTGGTCATTAAATGTTTGGTGTGATATTCATCATAATCGAATTATTGGACCCCACTTTTTTAATGAACCACTAAATGGCCATAGTTACCTGAACTTTCTACAAGAAGAACTACCCCAACTGCTTCAAGGTCTCGATAGGGATGAGTTCGACAGTATGTGGTTCCAGCACGATGGTGCGCCTCCGCATTACCATCGTGAAGTTCGTGCGATTTTGGACCAACGATATCCGCAGAAATGGATTGGACGTGGGGGTTTAATTGAGTGGCCACCAAGGTCTTGCGACATTACCCCATTAGATTTCTTCCTATGGGGTTATATTAAAAATAAGGTGTATGTTAATCCACCAACAACAGTGGAAGATATGCGAAACAGGATTAGGGATACCTGTAGAACAATAACGCCACTAATTTTGTCCAGGGTCCGAGAAAATCTGCAAAAAAGACTAAATTTGTGCATTGCACAAGAGGACCGTTTATTCGAACACTTATTAAAAAGAAATAATTAATCTCAGTATTTAATAGGTATTTTTTTTGTTTCAATTTAGTATAAAAGTAAATATGCATTTGCCTTGTCGTTATTGTTGTGTTAATTTTTTCACATTATGTTTAATTAAACTATTGCCGTTGTAATATACCGAATAATGTATTTCATCATATTTAACCACATTCTGTTTGTTTCTGTAGTTTCTTTTTATTATTTTACATGGCTACTATGATAATGAAGACTATTTCTGTAAAAAAGTATGAAAAATAAGAAAAACTGAAATATCTCAAAAACTATTATAAATAGGTATAGAATATATTGAACAAAACTTTTAGGGTTTTTATTACCCTATTAAATAGCATAAAAATATACAGGGTGTACCGTTAAAAAAAAAGATATTTATTCATTTAAACTTGTTCAAATTTGAGCCGATGTGTTCAACACCCTGTAGCTTTTATTGCAAATATTAGGTAAAAATTATGTTAACTTGTCCTTGGCCTTGCTAAATTCCAAATTTGAATATATTTGTCACAAAATTGAAAACGTTATTTAGGATTGAATTGATGCTTGAAAATGTGACTTTTTTTCTTTAAACTTAATTATCTCAGAAACTATAAAGTTTTGTTATAGTAAACCCTTAATAAAAAAGATTTAAAATTATAAGCTAAATGGAAAATATGATTCGTATATAGGGTGTTCTATTTAAAAAAATACAACTTTATGCTGTCCTAGTTTTTTGGCTCACCCTGTAGAGTCCTAAATATTTTTAAAATCTGAGTAAAAATAAACTGTATCAAACAATAAATATAGTTTCTTTGTAAATTTCACCGAAAAGGCACAAACTTACTTCATTCAATCGTTGACTCACCCTGTACAACAAAACTTCTGAAGAAGCAGGAGTGATAGTGAAACGAGTTAAGTTCTTTTAGTTAAATATTGTGAAAATTTGACAAATATTTGTATTTTATTCATCGTTGAATAATCCCAGGATTTACTAATACTTGATATTTAGTTATAAACGTTCGTTAATTTCGATGGGCTATCTTAAAAGGAATCTTATATTTTTCTAGTATGAAACAAAAAAGTTTTTAAATCTGATCCCTAATTCCAATAAATCTCCATGATTTTCTTGTTCACTTTGTGTGACATTTATCAAGCTTATAAGCGCGTAATCTTCCGCATTATTTTATCCCCTACTAAATCATCCGTATAATTAGGATTTCACACGCAGCGCATTCACAGGTGAACCAAAAATTAATTATAGGGTGATAAAGTGGGTCAAAACTCTTGTATTGCTTTATAAATTTTTCGATAAAGGGTGATGAAAGATTAAATTCTATACGAAAAATCAACAAGATCTTGGTCGATATGTGTGCGGGGAGATATAAATGGGTATTACGAAAATATAAAGAAGTATATTTGTTTGTTCTTTTCCATCATGAAATTTTTATTGCCAAATATTTACAACACTCACGATTTTAAAAACTTTGGATTGGAGATTGACCAGCATATTAAGTGGGATTGCCATGAAGATATTTTAAATAATTAGCTTCGGGAAATGTTTAAAAAGGAACTACTGTGTTTTATACCACTAAATTTATTAAGAAAACGGTGACTGCAGTTTAAACTCACAGAGCCATTTTCAAACGGAATTATAAAGGTAGACTAAGTATTCAATACAGAAACATGAGAAAATTTAACAATAAATAAAAACTACCTGATAAATTGCATTATTATAAAGGGGATGTACTAAATTTTGGGGACTAATTATTATTTGGCGACTACAAATAATGGGGAAAACCCAAGTTTTGTCTGGTCATTAAGCAAATTTACATTTTTATTTTTACTATGTTTATATATTTCTAAAGATTCAAGAATATTTAACTTTTGGCCTTTTGTTGAATAATGTAATATGTCCTTTTATAACAACTTTTGTATATAGGGATTTTACGTCTCTCTAATTGGATGGTTTTTAGTCTGCAGTAGTTGAACACCAGCATTACAAATAATGCTAAACTAATATCTTTTAATGTTAATAACTTATTTCCAAGTATTCCACTAGAAGAAACGCTCTTTTGAGTAGAAAATCTGTTGAAGAAGAATAAAGTAAATTTGATTATAAAAAATGATATTTTAAACTTATTAGAGACGTGCCTCAACCGAAAATATTTTGCATTTAATGATAAATTCTACAATAGCAAAGAATGATTATGGGTAGCTCATTAAGTTCACTGTTAGCACATATTTTTATGGACAATATAAAAAAGTAATATTTAACAACAATATAAGCAAACATTTTTTATACTGGTACAGATATGTGGATAACATATTAGCGTGTTTCACAGGCACAGATCGACAACATTTAGAATTTATTGAAATGAAATTAAATAATTTATTGGCCATAAGACTGATACTTCGGCTGGAGACTGGAGATATTTTAAATAATTAACTTCGGGAAATGTTTAAAAAGGAACTACTATGCTTTATACCACTAAATTTATTAAGAAAACGGTGACTGCAGTTTAAACTCACAGAGCCATTTTCAAACGGAATTATAAAGGTAAACTAAGTTTTCAATACAGAAATATGAGAAAATTTAACAATAAATAAAAACTACCTGAGAAATTACATTATTATAAAGGGGAGGTACTAAATTTTGGGTACTAATTATTATTTGGCGACAACAAATAACGGGGAAAACCCAAGTTCTGTCTGGTCATTAAGCAAATTTACATTTTTATTTTTACTATGTTTATATATTTCTAAAGATTCAAGAATATTTAACTTTTGGCCATTTGTTGAATAATGTAATATGTCAGTGTTGCTCAAATCAGGAAAACTGTGGCTGTGTTCTAAGCAATGGTTGGCAAAGCTCGAGTCTGTTTTTTGTAGTCTATATGATAGGTGGTGTTCTGAAAAGCGAGTTTTAAAGCTTCTACTACTTTGTCCAATATACAAGCTATCACACTCTGAACATTTTAACTTATAAACTCCTGATTTATCAGATTTTTTAATTTTATCTTTAGCATTGTAATGGATAGTGGACAGATTGTGTTGAGATTTAAAGGCTACTTTTATGTTATGTTTGGAAAGAGTATTAGCTATGTTTTCTGATAGGGTACCACAGTATGACAAAGATATATAAGATGAACTATCTTTATCATTTTTTATTTTGGGATATATTGAATTAAAAGCTAGTTGTTTTTTAGTTATTAATTTCTTTATGGTTTGTTGGGAGAAATTGTTTGATATTGCAATCCTTTCAATGATATTTAGTTTCTCTTGAAGATCTTCTTCAGAGAGAGGCAAAGAGAATGCTCTATATATCATTGAATTGTATGCAGCCATTTTGTGTTGTAAAGGGTGAAAAGAGTCATTAGATATAGTATTACCTGTAAACGTTGGTTTTCTAAAAATTTTAAAATTACATTGATTATTGAGGTGAAATATGGTGAGATCAAGGAAATTTATTTTATGGTTATTTTCAGTTTCCAGAGTAAATTGAACTTTGGGATGGTAATTATTAATGTATTGTAAGAATTTTTGAAGCTATGTTTTAAACATTTCCCTAAGATGATTAACTACCACATAGTAACGGCTACCAGCATCAACTTTTTAAATAATTTACGTCAAAAAATTATTTATACATTAGCATTCTCCAGCAAGTACATTCTAAGAGTCTTTAATGAATTATGGCCTATCTATATGGGAAGGAGATTATGATTGCAACTATGAAAACTTAAAAATTTTACGGAAATTATTTTTAAAGATAATTTATGAAAAAAATAAGAGGTTTTCTATTTCTGAACTCTTTATTTTTTCACTTTTATTGAATTTTTAACCATTGTTTAATAATAAAAATAAAAATAATATAAATATATTTCAATCAACACCCATGCGCATCCTGCATTCAGTTACTCTTTTGTAATTGTAAAGTGTAGCAGGGCAGACATAGAATGTCTGCATAGGAAAGGCACACAAACATCATCTTCGAATTGCTACTGAATGGACAATGCTACCAAAATACCACGGAGGAAGAGGATAGGTGGCTATAGGTAAACAATTAGATAAAAACTAACAAATTTACGCTTACATTTTCACAAGTAGTAGAGTCTTCTGTGCTACACCGCCCAATATGCTAGTCAGACAATTCATCGCCACTGCAGCTGAGAGACCATAAACTGACTTGTTATCATCAACCAGTCTAAGAAAAAAAGCTTTAATCCTGGCTATAGAAGCCCCTTCATGAATGACACCCAAGATTTCCTTCTGACCATCCAAGATCAGGTGATTTCAACGAGAAACTCTCTGAAATATATAATCAGAGTAACCTCGATTCAGAACTATGAATGCTGATGTGGATGTCGAACATCAGAGACAATCCGGCACATGATGAGGATGCCAAGATCATCCGTCAAGAGTTGGCAGAGCAATTCAGACTATTGTAGGTAAATAAAGTGCCATACTATAATTATAGCTCCAAACCTATATTGGAGATCAGTGAGCTTAAGCTCTACTGGGATCGAACTGTAGTTACAGATCGATGAGACTTAATTTTAGTAGTGGCCGAGGAATAGTAATATAAGTCGCCGTCCCTAAGAGCAATAATTTAGTCGACAAGTAAGATTGGCAAATACAGAAACCTGTAGGTATAAATATACAGGCAGGGGAATCAGTAGCCTCCGGATAATCCCCATAATTCTATCAACAACCGACATAGTAACGCTGCTGTTTGATATAAAAAAACTGGGCCTTAATGAACACCTGTACTCGAACTTTCTAGAAGTTAATTGGGAATGCAGAGGACCATAACATCACCTAGGGCTCGCGAACAAGAAAATGGAACCCACATAGCTCCATTCTTATAAAATTTGAGTATATTTGGGATATGGATAATAATATTAATTTTTATTAAAGTGTGCAAGATTAAAAAAACAACATAATTCCAAAATAAAATTTTTTATCTGAAAAGGCAAAGTTGATTCCTTGGTAATTGAAAGAGTTAATCTTCCACTTAAACCAAACTTAGTATTTATAAAGTACATGCATAACAGGAGAAATTAAGTGGAAATTTTTAAATGTGGATACTCAAGTAGATCAAGTGATGATCGAAACTATAGTGCCTAACAGCCTAAAAATGTCATTTTATAAATTTTATCAACAATACGATTTCCAAAGTATGCAATTTATTGCATTTAGAGACGACGATGATTTGTTTAAAACGATATTGTATCTATATGTTATACAAACTGTAGAAATTTTCAAAAGCAAGAAATGCCTTTTACACGTTTTAAAGTAAAAATTAGTGATTTTTCAATTTACTATCGTTTCTACTTCGTATTTTATTTTTTTCCTTGCAAGCTTTAACAAATTTTAAAAAACTCGTAACATGTTTTATTATTTAAGGTTGTTTGTGATAAATGTGTGCTTTTTAGCATTTTTTTCAAATTATTTTTAATGCAATATGTTCATTTTATTTTTTATTTAGTTAGTCGTTGAACTGACACTGCCAATGAAGGAGATTTTTACATTTCGTATATATATATATATATATATATATATATATATATATATATATATATATATATATATATATATATATACATATATATATATATATATGTAATCGAAGGTTTTCGGGCATCCCGCGTATGTACAGAGTCCCTCTCAGGACTGTAAGGCAGCTGACGTTTCGGTGAAATCTCATTCACCATTTTCAAAGCTCACTGTATGGCATCTACGAGCGAACTGACGCCTGCTACTTCGGTGTTGTCGGTACCGTGTGCGCGTCGGACGTGTTCGTTTCCCGAATGGTTCCGAGCCATCAGGTGGCGTGACTTACTGCGCGTCATCGGCCCTGTTGCCAGTGTTTGTGGTTGCGTTGCCGAGTTGTAATCTCTTTCGTTACTAAGTGGTACTGGTTGATGTTTTGTAAGCAGATTTTTCCAAGTATTAGGCACACGTTGGCTATTATCGCTGCTATTTAAGTTGCTGGGCCTCTTTGCAATTTCAATAGCCTCCCTTATAACTCTTGTGGACAGGTTTTCACATCTCGATAGCATTTTTGTTCCCGAGAAATTTATCTTATGTCCTGTGTTTAACCAGTTTTGGGCCAGAGCAGAAGAAGTTGTTTTTTGCTTGACAGCGTTTATAAGTTCGTCTCTTCTGGCGCTTATTTTACGGTTGGTTTGGCCTACGTAAGATGAGCTGCACTCTCCGCATGGAATTTCGTACACTCCCTGGTTTTCTAGAGGGATTCTTTCTTTAGGTGTTGGCAGGAGATCTTTTACTTTACGGTCTGTGGTGAAAATAGTTTCAATGTTGTGTCTCCTGAGAATTCTTGCGATCTTGTCTGTGGTGCCCCTTACATAAGGAACAAAAGCCTTGGAGCTATTCTCTTGGTTTTCGCGATTTTTTGGGGCCAAGTGTTTGTTTTTTAGAACTTTGTCTATATGTTCTTTTTTATATAACCGTTCTTTGTTAGGGCTTCCTGCACTATGTTCATCTCTTTGTGATAATTTTCTGGATCTGTAAGGGACTGCGATCGAAACGCAAGTGATTTCACTACTGCAAATAATTTGGCGGGGTGGTGATGTGAATCGGCGTTGAGGTACCTGTTGGTGTGAGTGGGCTTTCTGTAGACAGTGTGCGAAAGCAAGCCATCCTCTTTTCTTTTCAGTAGGATATCCAGAAACAGTAGTTCTCTTTCCTGTTCTGTCTCCATGGTGAATTTAATTTTGGGATGTATACTGTTTATGTGTTCCAGGAAACTTTTGAGATTTTCTTCCCCATGTTGCCAGATCACGAATGTGTCATCCACGTAACGTAGCCACAGTCTTGGTTTATGTGAAGAGGTCTCCAAAGCTTTTGATTCAAAGTCTTCCATAAATAAGTTAGCGAGTGCGGGAGATAGCGGCGATCCTATCGGGGCTCCCTCGACTTGTTTATATCGTCGGCCTTCATAAGTAAAATAGGTGTTATCAAGACAGTGTCTAGCTAATTCGATGATATATTTTGGCAGATTGTATTTGTTTTCTATTACAGAAAGAGCCTCTTTAACTGGCATTTGTGTGAAAAGTGATATCCGACATAACATATATATATATATATATATATATATATATATATATATATATATATATATACATATATATATATATATATATATATATACATATATATATATATATATATATATATATATATATATATATATATATATATATATATATATATAAACAGAAAAAATAAAATCTTTGGCATAGCGGACCTGAAATGTGTCAATCTGTACTATTCTCATGTTAAAAAGTGCGGAGCATTCCAAAGTATGGAAAGACTCCGGGTCCGACAGATGGCGACAGCGCTGTTTCGTCCTAATGTGGGACTCGTCAGGCCACCGCAGTCGGTACAAACCATCATTTCAGGTCCGCTATGCCAAAGATTTTATTTTTTCTGTTTTTATATTACACGGACAAGAACTTTATTTATTTATTTTCTACTTATTTGGCTTAAAAACACACTAAACGGTGTTTTCATAGGAGGATCGTTTGGTGCGACACGTGGGTTTCGTTGCCAATCTAGCAGCAAGCCTAGTTGCTTTGTACCGAATAATGCGACCCCTATCCTTTGGGCAGCGCGTTTTGTGTATTCGATTTTACAGATTTCTATTTTTATTCACCGTCGCGCCACCACATGGCGGTTTTTACAAGTTTTGTCAATCTGTGTAGTTCTTGTGTTATCGAGTGAACCATCGAGATGTCGCCTTTGTCGTCCTATTTGCTGTTTTTAATCATAAATTCAGTTTTATAGGATACAGAGGCGAGATGATGATTTGTACCGACTGCGGTGGCCTGACGAGTCCCACATTAGGACAAAACAGCGCTGTCGCCATCTGTCGGACCCATACTTTGGAATGCTCCGCACATTTTAACATGAGAATAGTACAGATTGACACATTTCAGGTCCGCTATGCCAAATATTTTATTTTTTCTGTTTTTATATTACACGGACAAGAACTTCATTTATTTATTTATATATATATATATATATATATATGTATATATATATAAATATATATATATATATATATATATATATATGTATATATATATATATATATATATATATATATATATATATATATATATAAAAATATATATATATAAAAATATATATATATATATATATATATATATATATATATATATATATATATATATATATATATATATATATATATATATATATATATGTGTCTGTGTGTGTGTGTGTGTGTGTGCTGAGTCTTTCTCAGGACTGTAGAACAGCTGACATTTCGGTGAAATCTCAATCACAATTTTTAAAGCTCACTGTACGATGTCTGTGGGCGAACTGACGCTTGCGAATCGGGTGCTGTCGGTCTCGTGTGTACATGGGGCTAGTTCTTGGCTGGATGGTTCTGGCCAACCAGGTTACGCACTCTGCTGCGTGTTATCGGTCCTGTTGCCAGTGTTTGGGTTCGTGTTGCCGAGTTATGATGCATTTCTTTACTTCTTACAACTGGTTGATGTTTCATAAGCAGGTTATTCCAAGTATTAGGCAATCGCTGACTGTCATCTCTGCTATTTAACTTATTGCGCCTTTTTACAATTTTGATGGCTTCCCCGATAACTCTTGTGGACAGTTTTTCACATCTCAAAAGCATTTTTGTTTCTGAGTTTATCTTATGTCCTGTGTTTAACAAGTGTTGGTTCAATACAGAACAAATTGTTTTTTAGTTTCACAGCGTTTAAATGTTCGTCTCTTCTGGCGCTTATTTTACGGTTGGTTTGATCTACGTAAGATAGGCTGCATTCTCCGCATGGAATTTCGTTAACTCCCCGGTTTTCTAGAAGGATTTTTTCTCTAGGTGTTGGCGAAAGATCCTTTACTTTACGGTCTGTATGACTTTGTACAACGATGTTACGTGCGAAATTTTAGACATTTAACTCGATATTTGTCAGAAATTAAAGTTTTTGCTTACGGAGATATATTTGAGGTGTGCGATTTAGAGATAATAATATAATCGCTTTGAGCAAATTATCCTAATGTTAGGACTATTTACTATATTTTGATTCTTTGAATAGCCTTAATAATAAGTGATAAAATTATATAGCATGTGATTTTTCAAATACTGTTCTAGGGTGTAGAGCAAAACAGACAAAAATATATTATATTCACTTTTCTCACGCTATATAAAGGGCAGTATCGAAAATTATCATTAAAAAATCCATGGAGACCTTTTAATCAAAACAAAAAACATTGATATTCAAGAGAAAACAAGAGAAAATTACTTTTAAACTCGGAACAAAAATACTAATGTTTTTAAACAAAAAAAGGTTTATTCGGGCTGCAAATAATACTAATGAGACAATTTTAAAATCCAATAAAAAGTCTGCGTACGTGCACATTATACCAAAGCAGACTTCATTAATAATGTAATGTTCAAACATAGGATTATAAGTCATGTTTTTTTTAGATGGTAACAAGTTTTTTTTCAAAAATAAAAGCATATCATGGGTTCAAAAGAGAGCTAATTAATAAAATGAGTTTGTATGCATGATGTGATAATAGGTCAAGAATGCCTTGGCCTCTATTGGGCCCTTTACATCCCACCATAGCTGCAGGCCATTCAAGGCCGATTGCCTTTGCGAATCCTAACCGCTGCTAACATAATTGTATCTCCAAAATATCTCTGTCTCCACAAGTTCTATGACAGGTGACAATGCTCTGTCCACAATCCCTCCACAATTCGCAGCTCTTTCGTTCCTAAGGAGAGAAGCTTCTTAGTACGCCGTGCGCTAGGTCCAATTATATGTTCCCTAATATACCTCATCCCAGAAGCCCTCCTCCAAAATTCAATAAATTTGCTTTCCAGCAACGATTTTAATTCTCTTTTGCCAATAGCAACTGGGACAGGTGGAAATGGCTGGGGTCCGTATGGTTCAGTTGCCGAACTCAACTTCGCCAGGCGATCTCCTTTATTATTATCATTCCTGCATATTCCCGAGTGACCCGGGACCCACACGAGTCTGACTATGCAGCCGTTCCTTGTCATTCCAGTCAGTACATCCTTGCACTCAGACACCAGTCGCAAAGTTACGACACTGGACTTCAGTGCCAATATCGCAACCTTACTGCCTGAGCATATATTTATTACCCTACTCCTGTCTATATCCCTCTCACTGAGATGGGCACACTGTAGAATAGCATAAATTTCAGTTGTGAAGATTGCTGCACATTGTTCGAGAGAGTAGTACTTTGACTCCTGTGCTTCTGCCGAACACTCTGGCCCTGGCTCTTTTATCTTGTTGAGATCCATCAGTATACCACCAGGATCCATTTTTCGGAAGATTTTGCTATCCGCCCCTCAATCCTCTCTACTTGGCAGAAATATCTCCTTTTGTATTTTTCTTGTTTTTTTTTGTACTTGCTCAAGAGTAAAGTTGGTTTTCTAACGACATCGTGTAAGGCTTCTGCATTTAGCCTAGCTTTAGATGCAGTGGCACCCTTAATTTCCCACTCCTACTCTCCTGTATAGGGGTTAGCTCGGTATTTTTGCTCGATAGTGCTGCTAGTGGCCTTCAATGGTACTCTAGTGATTTTATTTATCTTTTTTTATTGAATTAAATGAACTCTATCTTTCATCTCATCGTGAGGTTTCGCGCCTCTCCCTTTTGCTTTAAAAACCAGTATGGCAAGGCTAATCGACGCGTTCGAAAGTTTATCTCCAAATTCAGTTAGAACGGTCACCCATGATGAACTAACTTGGAGATGCAAAAAATGTTTGATAGTTCAGGGTGGACGTCATTTATTAAAATAAATTGTTTTTCTGGGTAGGTAAGCTCTTTAGCTATTTACAACAAAAAACAGCATTATTAAAATAATGGGGTTGACATTTAAAAAAATAATTTTTAACGATTTTTTCAAGTTGATATTTAATGTTAGTTTTTGATTACCTTGTATTACCCCAATTAAATAATAAAGAGTTTTATATAGAAGAAATTGATAGTTATGTTTAGATCTGCAAACGCCCTTTTGATAAAATTAAAAATATGTTAAAGATAGTTAGACTTAGGTATAAGACATTATACATGAAATATGTCCCTCTATGGGCGGTACTAAAGGAAACAGCCAAAAGATAAGCCTTGATATCGGCAAAAGAAATGGTTGCCTCCCGAAAATAAACAAAATTTTCAATTTTTGCTTGTTTATCAATAAAATAAATTAATTTTCTCCATCCATCTTTTTTCAAGGCTCGAAGCTTTCTAGATTTTTGTTGCACTTGTCAATTTGAACCCATGTAAGTAAATTAGGGGGTAAATATTTCAATGTCTTAAAAAGCGGCCCATCAAAATATGTAGATTTTTGTTCATTATTGAAGATAAAAAATTTCTAAATTACGTGTAGTTTGATCATGACATCATGGCCTGTTTATCAGCTTAACAGGAGAAGTGATAAAAACTGTTTATTCCTAATTATTTTAATATATTTCTAAAGAGCTTCGTATATTACTTCACATGTTTCTAATAAAAATGATAAAAAAGTACAATTCAGTATTTGATACAAAAATTTCATACTCTGCTGTGGCTAAATAATGAAGACTTATTTCTAACTTAAGTCTCACGCATTAATGTATCTTGCTTTTAATTTCACTGGCAAAATTTCCTAGATTATTAAACTGATTTTTATTCATCCTTTGCAAATTCGTATATTTGGGATGTTGACTACTTTTGGGAAAGTGTTTAAAACCATGCATAAATACCTAATGTAGCCGAAAATATTTAAAAATTCTTTTTTACTACAACTAGTACTTTAAAAACCATAAATTTTTAATTTTGTTAAAAATTTCCCGCTAAAACGCCAATATTTGTCACTTGACCGATGTGACGTCACGCTGGTAAATTGACAAGGATATATCAAAAATTTTTCCTAGTTTTTGTGATATAAGATGAGTTCTAAGTTATTTTAAGCGTTGTGCGGTGCCTCAATGTACAAGTACTACAATTAAAATATCTGAAAAGTTGTTTATTCACGCTAAATGTTCGGAAAATAATATGAAAACGCGGCTTAAGCTATCCCGGCACTACTGGTTATATTTTAGTTTTGTGCTTAGAAATACCTATGATTACTATTATGTATTCATTATCGGTTACGGAAATAACAATTCTTAATAAATTACTTACATGGAGGTTTTCATATTTCTAAATTTAGCTGAGCAGAAGTTTGTTTGTTGCGAAGAAATTGGCCACCATAAAACAATCAATTCTCGGCAAATTCGAACTATTTGCCTTAATAAATTCACTTTCCGTCATGAAAAAATTTTTTAGAATCGTATTTAAAGGGAAAAGTAAGCAAATTTCGAAGAAATTACATGAAAATGACTATAAAATATGAACTAGGCAATGTAGCCCTTTACAGCGACCACGAATGTGATATAAAACCAAAAAATTTATATGTCAAGTTCGTGATAGCGATGACGTTGGCTGTATTCTTCAGAGCAAATATCAAATGATCAAAGTGAGAAAAGTGAAACTGATAATCATGTTCTTTTGAATATGCATTTAGTTATTATTAGGTCGAAGTGATTATGATTACTTCAACTGAAAGTAATAATTACTCAAGAGAATAACCGTATCAGGACAGAGTGCCAGCGATGACGTTAGTATGTAGTGACATCACTCACTTTGATTGGTGTTCGTTGTCACGTTACTCGAAGGAGATTTAATTACATTTTAATTCAAATTTTAAAGCTCTTTGGCTACTTCGCCAAACTGATGAGACCCAGATAGGTCGAAAGCAATGTGAATTAAACCGAAATGCGATACGACATAAATGCAAGGTTTACGATGATCCTCGGTCAAAGGACCCAGTTTCCAAAAGTGTCAAGTCAAAAGCAAAGGCAAAAGTTTAAAGTGCATCGCACAAAAGACAAAAACCCGCCCAAGACTTCACATAAAAAGAAAGATGTCCAAGACCGGAAAACCGAACAAGTTCGTTTTCTTTTGCTTGTTTCGACTTAGCTTCGTCTTTTCAGTCAGGAAAAATACCGTAAAATGGAAATATTTTAAGAATGTTCATTTGTAGTAAACACAGAAGTAAGAACAAAGTTTGAAATGTAAGATCAGAATTTGTGGCAAAATTCGCTACTTTGATCCGTTTTCTCGTTCTCTTTGTGAAAAGCTCTACAAAGCACCAACCCGGCACAGCCTTTGGTTGTGTTCGTGCATTTTGAGTAAATTTTACTTTCTGCATTTGAGCAATTCTACTTGAACTTTCAAATTCCAAATCAAATTTCAAAGCTCTTTGGCTACTTCGCTAAAGTGATGAGACCCAGCATGAACACAACCAAAGGCTGTGACGGATTGGTGCTTTGCTGAGCTTTTTACAAAGAGAACGAGAAATCGGATCAAAGTAGCGAATTTTCCTACAAATTCTGATCTTTGATTTCAAACTTTGTTCTCACTCCTGTGTTTACATTTTTATTAATAAATAAAAATAAAAATTCTTATAAATAAAGAAAAATATTGTGTTTTTTAGGATTGCTATTGTGAAAACTACCGTTTCACGGCATATTTTCATTTGAATACAGTCAACATTCCAATTACTAAAATCATCTAATTGCATTTTATTTTTCAGATTACGAGATGCATCCTGAGTACTTCTGCGAGTTTCCTCTTTTTTAAGCACATTTTTTTTTAACTTAGTGGCTAGAATTGCAGCAGTTTAAATATTGATTTTATATATTGTTCCGAACGGCCGGTCTTCAAACAAACTACACACACTGTATTATTTTAATCACTTTTTATTGTCAACCTTACTTTTGACACTTGTCAAACTAATTCAACTTGCGTCGACAAACTCTCAAAATATACTAACTAAGAAAGCCTATTTGGACCCTTTTTATATACCCTTTTGGTCGATACCGGAAGATTCCCTAATTCTCTAGAAGGATTTCCATACTACATGGGGTAATCAAAATATGAAAAAGGAATAATCCGGCGATTTCTAGACCTTCCATCATAGGTAAAATTACTTAAATAAATTATGAACTCGTAGAAAATATACCTAAAACCCTACGAACTACAAACAGTGTTCATTACATTAGAAAATAAACCAAAACCCTACAAACTACGAACACAAACTAATACTAAGAAATATAAAACGCTACAAAGTTCGTTACATTAGAAAATATACCTAAAACCCTATAAACTACGAATACAAATTAATACTAAGAAATGTACAACGCTATAAAGTTCGTAATATTGCCTCCCTTCCAAGCCTTGATCGTCCCGATCAACCATCTTGATCTCGATAATGGGCCATCCTGTCCAGATGCACGATTTTCATCTTCGCGTGAGGGCTTTTCTGAATTCGGTACACCAGATCGTTTAGTCGAGTCACTACGTGTACGGACCTTCCCATGACTTTTGAAGCTTTGGTGAACGCCCTTTAGTTCTTTTCGGATTGTACAACCAAACTCTTTCACCAACTATGGATCCACCAGTATTAGCTTTGAGGTCATAGCGGGTCTTCATTCTGTCGCTTTCTATTTGTAACTTTTAACGGACTTCTTCGTGTAAGACCTGCAGCCGCTTACTAATTTGGTTGCAGTAGTCTTCCTAAGTTGCTTCAGAATCGGGTGGACGTCCAGTAAGCAAATCGACTGGAAGACGTAATTCTTTTCCAAAAATTATGCTAGCAGGTGTTTTTCCAGTGGTATCGTGAACAGCTGAACGATAGGCTAGTAGAAATGGCTGACTATATTTATCCCATTTATCTTGTTCATTTACTTGTATCCTGATGTAATTCTCCAGGGTGCTGTTAAATCTTTCAACCATTCCATCTGACTGTGGATGTAGGGGTGTTGTTCTAGTTTTATGGATTTTCAGAAGCTTGCAAAGGTTCGTAAAAACGTCAGATTCAAAGTTTCTGCCTTCAAGAGAGTGTTTCACTCCTGGCACCCCATATCTACAAATCCACTGTTCAAATAATATTTCAGCAACGGTGGTGGCTTCCTGATTAGGTATCGCATAGACTTGTGGCCATTTACTGAAGTAATCCATAGCTACCAACATATAGCGATTCCCGGATTTACTAATAGGAAATGGTCCTGCTATGTCTATAGCAATTCTTCCAAAAGGTACTCCTACATTGTACTGCTTCATTTTACCATGGCTACGGGTTCTCGGTCCTTTACTGGCAGCACAATCGGTACAGGTTTCATAGTCGTCTCCTGAGGAAATTAACAAAGGTAAAATTACTGAAATAAATTATGAACTCGTAGAAAATATACCTAAAACCCTACGAACTACAAACACAAACTAATACTATGAAATATAAAATGCTACAAAGTTCGTTACATTAGAAAATATACCTAAAACCCTACAAACTACGAACACAAACTAATACTAAGAAATGTACAATGCTATAAAGTTCGTAACAATATTATTACATTCACCATTTTGAATCACCTGACAAAATTCTTTTAGATGAACTGTGTGAACATGATAAATGGTTCTAAGTTAGATGAATTCAAGTAAGTTGGTCAGCTCACATCGCGCATTTGTTATTTGACATATTTTTTATTCAAATCATCACTTACAAAAAAGGTAATATATTTTATTTCTTTGAAAAGAATTGCCAAACGAAACTTCTTGTCCCCGGTATCTCTTCGTAAGGCTATTTATAGGTAAGTGGCTCCCATTTTGTTAGCAGATCTTAAAATAGCGTGGATTCACTTTAAGAGCAAACTCCATATAAGGCTACTTAGCCGCAATGAATTATTCCAAATATTTTCCATTACCGTTGCCTTAAAAATAAATATTGCAACGGAAACTTAAAATCACAAATTAAATATTTATACAGCTTTTAATCGACTCGTAATCTTGCTCAAATTGGGCCAAACAAGTAATCGTTAACTAAAAATAAAAAGAGGCTTTAAAAAATTAAAATTAATTTTGAATTTTATTTTCCCGTCTCGAGGTGCTGGGCTAATTACGTTTTTTTAAAGCTACTTAGCCTAAATTATATTGCCGCAATCTGGGATAAGGCGTTGTTATTTTTTTAACGTAAAATATCCCAAAAAAGAAAAAGGTCTAATTTTGAAAAAAGGATTAATTGCCTGTAACGTTAATTAATTACCTAACAAGAACCTAAACATTTGTCAAAAAGATATTCTTATTAAACCGAATAAGTATTTCTTTTGATGTTTTTATTTATGGGAATTATAGAAAAATTAATTTAAAAAAGTTTGTATATAAAGTGTGGAAAATGATCAACTGGAGTCGGTTTCCTACTAAATGCGGGCCAAGTGCCCGACAGGAACATGCATTATGAAGCCGTTATTTTAAGTTTAACATTAGTGAACATATCTTTCGATAGTTTACCTATCGGTAATATTGCAAATGCTATGATGTCTGGTCAATGGAGTAAGTAATTTGTGGATTTCTGTTGGCATGTTTTACCAAGAATATCTTTTGACAAACAATCTTGTTGTTTGAAGTGTGTATCCCAAATCTATCTCTATTGCAATAGTTTGCAAAATAACGCGAAACTAGAGCATCAGTTTTCACTTTACTCTTGCTATAATAGCTGGCTCATCACTGTTCTCGAAGAAACGTCAAGCTGTGTTGCCATCGTTAGTGCTTCCTAACCCTTTCTTTGGCATGTCAACAAGAAATCCTAATCTGTTTCCTTAAAGGCCTATTAAATGGTAGCCTTTGTCTGTGCTTTCACCTCTTTGTCTTTCTGCTTACGGGCACACACTTCTGTGTGTGACGTTAATACGACAAATACAAGCAGCATTTAGAGAATCGAATACATGCGTGTAGAGTTATCAGTCGTAGCTTGAAATACGCTGTATTTACAGGGGCACAGTATCAATGTTGTTGAACTGAGATATTGTTTGGCAGAGGTAACAACTTTGGTCCGATTTTGTTCCAGCCAAAGCATTCACCTAGCCGTCTACCATCGTCATAGATACGTTGTACTGTGCTGAAGCTGGGGTGGCAAAGAGAACTCTTTTGTATGGTGCAAGTTGTTTAATTCGAGTTCATAATTTTTTGTTTTGTTTAAAGACTTTTGTTCGGTTTCGTTAATTAATTCAAATTTCAGAGGCCCGCAATTAATAGTAGAGGAGGGTTTGGAATTGTACAACAGAATCTGTCCTTGTTTAGTTTGCTAATTGAAGTGGAAAAGAGAGGTGAGGAGTAAGTTTGTATCAGAATATTCGGATCAGCGAATTTCAGTTTGTACTGGCTCTGACCTGACGTTCCATTGAAAGCCCCATTTGCAAATGAAACTCATATTTACAAATCTAATTTATCGATTTGTTCAAGGGCGTCTAATTGAAGCAATATAATTGAATCCACCGTGTGATTCAGTAAGCCCTGGAATTTAACATCGGTTTTTGATTTAGTAGGGGTTAAATAATCGTCATGTGGATAACATGCTTTTTTTGTATTTTACGAACCAGAGTACGGCGAAAATATATTACTGCCTTTCTGTTTAGCTGAATTTCGTAATCGTTGGTATTTGTCTCTCGACAATCCAATGTCAAATAGAAGAGTGGCGCACAAATGTAACTGGGCAGGACGCTACCACAAGACTGTTTGTCTTTGACCTGCGACAAAACTTTAGAAAGGCAAGGCTGGCCGTTCATATTACCGAGATTTAATAGATACGTTACTATACCAAACTTCTAGTTTCAATGTCTTAACTAGAAATTATTTTGGCCGTTTTCTCAAATTCTGACCCACTAAGCCCCTCTAACTTCTTTCGGGTTAATTCGGACGTCCAAAGGGTTTTGGTAGCCAATGAAGAAACAAGGCTCCACCAAAGTCTTCAATATGTATTTTAGTTGATAATATATATATATATATATATATATATATATATATATATATATATATATATATATATATATATATATAATTTATTTTAGTATCTTAAACCTTTTGTTAAATATTTTTTTCTAATATTTTCTTGGGTATAGGTTTTTCCATTCGAGAAACAAAAGACAACAATTTTTCTTGACGTTTCGCTCTACATAGTGAGCTTCTTCAAACTTCGAACTTACACTACTAGATAAAAAAGAAGTTAACCCGACAATAATCCAATCAAAGTACCATTAAATAATTCAACTGAAATACAGCAATCACGAATTCATATTAACAGATGGCTCCAAAAAAGCTAATTCAGTCGGAGCATCATACTATACAAAGAATGCAGAAAAAGTGTTCTCCCTTCATGAATCCTCTTCAATCCTTACTGTTGAGCTATTCGCGATCCTTAAAGCCTTACAATATTGTATAAATACCTCTGAATCAAACTGGCTGGTAATTTCAGACTCTCTAAACTCCCTCAAACTAATCGAATCATACAATCCTAGTTATTTAATAGCTCATAAGATCAAAACCCTAATAAAATACTCCCATATCAGGAACAAATCCTTCACCTTCCTCTGGGTACCAAGTCATACTGGAATCCCAGGAAATGCTAAAGCCGACACCCTCGCTTCCAATCATCAAAACTCTCCTAATAAAGTAAACAAAATATTCCATCCTTAAGACTTTAAAAACTCTTTACATCATATGTCTCGAAACCTCATTTAACTAGAGTGGGACCTTCAGGATTTAATCAATAAACTCAAATTAGTTAAAAACAATTTCTTTAGTGGCATCCCTCTCCCTAATCTACCTAGACAAGAGTTAACTCTAGGCTCCGAATTGGCCACACGAAGCTAACTCATGAATATCTCCTAAACAAATCCCCTGCTCCTTACTGCGAAACCTGTCATACCTCCCTATCAATTAAACATATCATCACTGAATGCAAAAAATACGAGCACCACCCATTCCGTCAATTACAGGAAAACAAAATTAATATTCTCCTCTCCTATCAAAATTCTAACAATGTTATCAAATTTATCAAAGACATTGGATTATACAATCTAATGTAGAACAAGCAATTGCATACCAAGAAAATCAAAAGTGGACGCTAAAAGACCTAGTATTCGATGCGTCCCTAATCCATATATATATATATATATATATATATATATATATATATATCGCTCTTCAAAAGAGCTGGTATATTTATTTTACATCTTGAAAGTAGTTTTGTGTGTATGTACACACGCATTTTATAATATATATATATATATATATATATATATATATATATATATATATATATATATATATATATATATATATATATATATATATATATTATAGAATGTGTTTAATTTAAAGCATTAATGCACCGATCAACGGAAGCTATAATGGATTATGTGCACTCACGAACGGTCAGAAGCCACCATAACATTTGGGAAAATGGTGGCGCAAAAAAATTGCAGGGATCGATAACGTATCCCAAATAGATAAATTGTCCCCAAAAATTAAAATCATAGCTGATCCTTTTTTTCAGTTCTGAGGGTTTTCATATATATATATATATATATATATATATATATATATATATATATATATATATATACATGAGGCAGTCAAACGAGCACTCGTCTACAGAGGAGTTGGAAAATGGATAGCACGACTTTTCTTCACTAGAATACCAGAATACCACAGACAGAGATAGGACAGGACACTGTCGCCCTCTATATCACCAGAGGATACACTCAGGGGGAGTAATCTCTCCATTTATTCCACAAATTCGAGCGTATCCTCTGTGATATAGTTCAAACAGGGCTTGAATACACTAGAGAATGGTGCCAGATGATGGAACTAAATATAAACCCCATCAAAACCACCCTAGTAGCATTCACAAAGAAAAGAAATCTCAATCTGAAAACTATCAAAATTTATGAGAATTTTATTAAGTGAAAGTCAGAGGTTAAATATCTGGGACTATCCCTAGATAACAAATTCCTCTGAAATAAGTACGAAGAAGAAGTAATCAACAAGGCTACAAAAGTCTTGATGGTCTGTATAAACTTTGCAGGAAAAAGATGGGGTACAAACCCCAAAAATCTTACAGTGGATTTACACTGCAATAGTGAGACCAATCATCACACATGGGGCAGTGATCTGGAGCAAAAGAACTAGTCTGGCTAATACGAGAGCTAACCCATGTATGTATAAACGGGGCAATGAATATCTGCCCAACGGCCGGCATGGAAGTAATCCTAAACCTCATACCCCCACATATACTTCTAGAGAATGTGATGAAGAGGACAATTTATAGGATGATGAGAGATGACGTCCTAAAATGAAGGCCTAATCTATTAGACAGAAATCAACAAATCTGGGACATGCTCCAAGATAAAATGAAAAAGAAATTCAACTTTATGAAAAACTTCAGCAACAAGTTGAGTCGTAAGAGCGAATGGAACAGAAACATCATTGAAAAACTCAGCTAGAAATCTATTATATGGTATAGAGAAGGCTCCAAAACAACGGGGGGAACTGAAATAGGAGTGGATGGATCCGGTATTAGACACTACGAAAACTTGAGTGAGTCACCAAGCATTTTCCAGGCAGAAATACATGCCATTGGAAGACGTATTCAATTCAACAAAGAAAGAAACTATTACGGCCAAGAGATTATCATCATGTCAGATAATCAAGCAGCCATCAGTGCGCTGAACTCTCAAGTTATCAACTCCAAGATAGTCTGGGAATGCCTAGAGGAATTAAATGATCTCAATAAGAATAATAAAGTCCCCTCATGTGGGTACCGGGACACACCGGGATAGAGGGGAATGAAATAGTAGACATGCTCACAAGGAAAGGGGCTGAGACATCATTTCTGGAGCCTTTCTGTGGAATTAGTAGCAGCGTAATGCTGGAAGAACTAAAGATAGAAGAAGAAAGCAGGAGATTTAATTATTGGACGTAGTTGCAAGGATTGAGACAAACGAAGATACTTCTTAGGAACTACGACCAGAACAGATTCAAATAATGCATAAATTTAAGTAAAAACCAACTCAGATTTCTGACAGGGGTCCTGACTGGCCATTGTCACCTGAAGGGACACCTCAAGAAACTCGGACTGGTAGAAAGAAAGAGTGCAGATTCTGTGAGGAGAAGGACGAAACCTCCATTCATATCCTTTCAGAGTGTAGCGCTCTAGAAACCCCTAGGATGCGCTTCTTGCGAACATATCAAATCGAAGAAGGGGAGCTACCCACCTTAAAGCCGTCCAACATCCTAAAGTTCCTTAGAAAAATTGACTTGGCATCAGTAGAGGAGCACAATAGATCTATCAAGTCGTAGTGAACAGACCCCAACTCTTCACATATACATAGATACATACTTCCCCATAAATAAAAGTCGCAAGCTGTTAGGTCCGGAGACCTAGCAGACCAGCGCACAGAACTACTGTTTTTAACCAAAAGTCTTCGCTAAAAATGTTTATACTTCCCTGGAATTATGTGCGGGTCGACAGTCTTCCTGAAACCATACATTATTAAACTGATCATTTGGCAGAACTTCTCCAATGGCAGAAAAAATTTGATGTGACATTGCAAGATATTAATAAATGGGCCAATAAGATGATTTTAAAATGTTATTTCAAATGTTTCAGTATGCTATGGAATAGCAAAACAATTACTAGAAAAGCGTAATGTAATAAGTAGCCGCCACGAACTTGGCATTTTTTTATAGGCAAGCAGCTAGGCTGCTTTTTTATATTTCAAACTAAAGACCAAAACTGTTTTACAACATTCCTTAAATCAGTCAAATTCAATCTTGCTCCCAGGCAATAAATCTCAAAAATTTGACAGCTAAGTTCATTATAACTGCTTAAGTGTTTTCTAATTTTATTCAAATTTGCCATTTTCCTTCATAAATGTATAAAAGCATGACTCGGCATTAATCTCGCTTGCCTAAATTGCCCTTAAAACCAATTTCAAAGTGTGCTTTAAACATCGTTTAATAATATTTATACAAGGCCTAATACTAATATCACTAACATTTTTACATTATGTAAGATTTATACCTTGGGGTTCGTATGGGTATGCTTAAGATAAGATTATGATTTAAAGTGTAATTTAACATGTCGGTTTCAATATCAATATCGTTTTTTTTCTGGATCCATCCTTACAAAATCTCAACCCTAAGTGAAAAATTATGAGATACTAGCTTCTAAAAGATTCTATCTAGCATATATTTTGTAGCGATAAAAAAGAAAATTTAAACTGATATCCCTTAGGTCGAAAGGTATTAAAAATTAGTCCAACAATGGAGTATTCACACCACGCATAGTCTAAAAGTTATTTGTAACACCCAAATACAGGATTTTAAAAGTAAAATTTCGTTTTCTATTTTTTTGTAAATTGTCATTAAATTCTATTATAGTCAGTCTCGCTATTATATGGGGCGCCACCTACGGTTGCTAATATAGATGTATTCTCTTTTCAAGCACATAAAGGAAAGAATATGTACAAACAGTTTATTTTCTGCCCTCTCCATACTATAAGCGTTTCGATCACTTTATGGTCTCGCCAGTTAAGCTGTATCAAATCGAGAGCAATATTTTCAGGGAACAATTTTCTATATAAAATATAAATTCCGAGACATATCGGTAGGATATCGTTAGGATAATACAAATATTGCTCTCGGTTCAGTACAGCTCAACTGACGAGACCATTAGGTGGTCGGACACGTGTATGGAGAGAGAACCACACTGTAGAAAGGAAATGCATTAAATTTAAGGTAAATGTGCTGGAAACAAATTTTATAAACGTTTCTTAAATGCATTTAATATAATGCATTAAATTTAATAATTTTTACAATAAACTAAATTAATTTTTTCTATTAAATTTAATGTCTTGCATTAAATTTAAAGTTTGATCATTACTTTTTAAGGTGAGTATGTACATTAAATATTCATTGAACTTGAGATATGTTACCACATATTTAACGCACCAACATTAATATGAGTTCAATAAATTCTGAAACTACCAGGAAAAGGTGGACACTTTTCCCATAGGTTGGGTCCACCATCTAGACCAGTTTCGAATTCATTGATTCCTGTCAGTACGGGACAGACATGTACACTTCACTATAAAAAAATTGAGTCCTTTAAGCAACTTATATCATACTAAGCAAGAAGTTCAATACAAGTTGCGCCATCTCCCTGAATCTCCTGCAATGTATATTGAAAAATAATGTAAGTTCCTTTGGTACTAGGGTACATGTGAATTAATTTTAATATACGGAAGTTGAAATATATTTTCAATTACTTTATTAGGATACAACGAACTAATATATCAATGAATTTGCTTTAAATTCAAAGTAAATGTAAATTATCCACGATTTAATGTAATTAAATTTAGTGTAGAATGGATATTAAATTTGCATTAAATTTAAGTTTATTTTTAACGGTGCAGAGTTGTATTTGCAGCAAATAGCTGTTTGTATATGTTCTTTTCTTTATCTGCTTGAAAGGAGGATATATATATATATATATATATATATATATATATATATATATATATATATATATATATATATATATATATATATAATATCAACTATTTAACACGACAGAGAAGTAGATTTATTTATTTCTTACTGAAATTTTTAAATTTCTCACTACTCCGATAAATATATAGATATCGTTCGACTGGCGATTTTTTTCAGTCTGACATCGAAAAGTAGACATGTTTTAATATTCTACCGATATGTCTTTGAATTTATATTTATATTTCCCTTTATCTGCTTGAAAGCAGAATACAGGAGAATTAGCAACTATTTAACATATCAGAAATTTAGATTTATTTATTTGTTACTGAAATCTTAATTTTTAAACGGTATTGTAGATGTTTTTAAAACACAAACTTCACTATGAATAACTGTTTTCCAAATATTTACTTTTAAAGCTTAAAATGCAACCAATTTTAAATTTGATTTAGGAAAATTATGGTGCGTATAAATATAGCAAGCTTTTTTAAAGTTTACGACTTTGCCTGATCTCGAGCACATCATCCGCAGTTCTCATGAAATCATTGTGCCTTCGGTGGCCAGCGTCAAACAAGATAATAAAAGCGCGAAATTTGTGAGTTAAATATTAAAATTTAAAAAAAAAGTGAGATGGATGTGTGTAGTGAAATGGCGCTAGAAAAAACAAAATCTTCAATTTGTCTGTCAAATAAAAAAGGGCCGCTGAAAATATATTTCTCTCTTGGGAATGACTGGCCCTATATTGTTTAATAAATGTTCAAAATCTAACGAAGATATTTTGGAGAAATCTTTGGTGATTATTTCGATTAAGTAATATCTGGGAATACGACATTTTTTGAAAGAAATTTGGTACCTACGCCCTGTTTTGAGGTCGTAGAATATGTTTTTTACCTTGTTTTTCTTTACTTCACAAGGCTACTTTTATTTCTGGAAAAAAACACCGAACTTTCGCATTTATTTTGAATAGTACCATTTATAATGCATTGAATATAATATATTTTTTGGTAAATAAATTAAAAATATATATATTTTCAACCAAAAAGCAAAAATGAGTTTCAAAACTTCATCGATCATTGTATTACTGAAAATACTAAATTTTCGCTGCGACGTTGTCAGCTGTAAAACTTTTTCATGGTATATACTTTTATTTAAAAACAATATAAAATTTGTTTATTTGAGTCAACAACATAGTATAGTTTTTGTAATGGTGAAATCAGGTAAAGTTAATCCTAATCAATCGTGAATTCTAGTTAATTATGGGTAATTAACGTTAGTTCAGGTTTAGCTTGGTTTTTCATTATTTTAGAAAATTAAAACTATTCCAAACCAACCGAGCAAACCTTAACTAACTTGAATTAACCTAAACTGACCTAAATATATTAATTAAAAAATGCTATTGTCTAGCACAGACAACGTGGAGTCAGAAAAATCTCTGCTGCAAAAGTAACATGGTTAGTAAAATTATAAGACTAAGATATATTTAAATTAATTAGGATTATAAATTCAATGGAAGAAAGATATTGTTTGACTCCAGAACAATGAAATAATTAGACACTATAATGATCTGTCAAATAAAAGCAAATTATTACTGTTCTTTCTCACTCTCATTAAAAGACAGGGTATAAACCTGTTTCATGTATTTAAAATATTTATATTACATCTTCTTGGGGTCGGAATACTTTTTTCTAAATAAATGTTCCGCTAAATAGTTGTGAAGTGTTTTTTGTGCCTACTAAATCGCGAAACATTGCGATGCCAATCCTTCCAGGCCCTTTCAACGTTTTGGGTGTAGCCTCCATTATAGGAATCTACGAAATTTTGTAACTAATTCATGTTTTGGGGTTGAAAACCCTCGTCTACTAAGCAGTCGTAAGCTCTCTAATAATCCAATACGATCGTAGTTCCCTGCTGCAATCAATTTTGAATAACATCCAAAAGAGTTTTCTTTGATCTTTCCTTATCGGGAACGAGAAAGAGCCTCTTTGCTTCCCGCTACATCCCTCCGAAAATCCAGGGTCCGTTAATAATTCTGCACCTATTGTATTGTATTTGTTTGGTCCATCTTGCATTCATCTTTTTCAACAATTTTTCATTCCCCACCCAATTTTTCAGAATTTTCTACACTTGTAACGAGGCAAAATTACCTGCAAAAATTTTCCCAATTAACAACCGTCGGTGAACCTAATTTTATATCATTCATTAGGCAATTCAGTTAAGGCTTTAAATCAATCCACCTAAACGAACATAAAAATAAAATAGGGGGACAGATTGGTGCAAATATGATCCTTAAAACCATTTTTGTTTGGAGTAAAAATCGGGCGTAATTTAAAAATCAAAAAAGGCTATGTTCTGGCAACAGCGCAAATTATTCCCCTACCCAAACAAGTTTCGTCGCTGACAAATGTCACGAGCCAGTTTGTATTGATTCGTTTTTGGGTCCTTTTTCTTGATTTTTTCAAGTGCAAATTTATGAAATTTTATATAATATAGAAGCTTCTATATACATGAGATTAGTCTATGTAACAAAATTTTTTAGTGCAAAAAATTAAACCTAAAGTGAAAACTAGTATTACGTTTTTCCGGAATACTTACCAAATTTTTGTATTGTCAGCTAATATGCTGAAAGTCCCCGTCCTGGCCGTTTTTTATAGGCGGTAGTGTGCCATCTTCCCGAGATTTTCGTTTATTATTTTATAAACCTGATGACAGTAAAACCCCACTGCACATAACTAAAAAACTGTCGTTTGTTCTTCGTCGTCAATAAGTCTGAGTTAAAAAAAGAAATAACTTTAAACCTGGTAATATTTTTTAACAAGATTCTGTATAAAAAATCTACTACGAGACCCACTCGATAATAAATTTCAATATCCGTGATACAAAACACCTTTGTTGCGAAAACGCAATTTATTTTAAATTATGAAAATTTACAAATTTTTCTCTCTCTATAAAAATTTATATATTTTTATTTATCTTTATCTTTTGGTCTTTAACACCGCCAAGACGATTTTATTATCTCCTTTGATGTCCACCGCTGGAGGCACAAGGAATTCGTGAGAGATTTGCGTGGTACACTTGACTTCGAACAAAGCAGGCAAAGTTCAAAGAAAGCTCGCGGCAGGCTCGTCAATGGGACGAGCGTTTAGTAATATTTATACGCACTTTTACAACTTTTCCAAAACAATAAAGGGTTTTTTAAACTTGACTTTTCTTATTTGTCAGTCTTTTGTTTAGTTTCTTAAAACATAAAGATGCGAAACAGGGTCCGCATATGGGCACTGCACATTTAATGTGCTCAGAGATGATCTGTATGCCATTTATGAATGTTTACAATATTTTGTGGTAACTGATTCCTTTTGTCTCACAAGAAATATCGAGAGGCAATAAACTACCACTTTTTAACCAATCTTTAACATTGCCTACAACCTTTAAATAAACAGCGAAATCATTTCTTCTCTAAAATATGGCGGTCGCTTAACAACCGAGTCGTTAAAGGTATTGAAGTATATAGAAATTATTTCGAACAATTGTTATCTAAAATGAATCGTTTCTTTTATTAATTATTGCTCAAGACAAAGGTGTTATTTATGTGCACGCAAGGATATGGATTGCAGAGTTTGTTCCTAATTTAGGTTATATTCGTACATTGCCCATTTGTAAATGGCGAGCAAGAAAACCCTTCAGTAGGAATAAAAAATAATCCATAATGAGTGGGAAGAGGATACAAGAATCATGACGTAACATTGGAAATACCCGGTGTTCATAAAAGTTCAATCAAAAAGTTCTAATGATTATGAAATGAAGATCAAAGATTATTAAAATGTAATGTAAAGAGCTCGTGCTAGGTTTTTTTTGTTTATCTTCACCAGTGTGTGTTATTGTTTTATCAAGAGCATTTATGCTCTACACACATTATATTTTTTAATTGAATTAACTTATTTTGTAACTTTAAAAATAATTAGTACTCTAAGTCAAAATATTTTGTTAAACAAATTTTAAGATCCAAATACAAAAATAGTACAACGTAATTATCGAGAACAGTTTACAATCTACAAAAAAAAATTAAAATGGTTTGCAGTGTCTTTACAACACAATAACTTATTGAAGTTATTTAATGGCAAAATATTAGGAAAATTTTCACATTTTTTGAATATCATTCAGTTACAAAAAACTGAGACTTTTATAGTTATATTATTTTATAATTTAATTTATATAATATGATGATATGATAATGAACTTTAATGGTGTAAGTGGCAATCATATTTTTAAATCTTATAGTTTTTATTTCGCAAACTGGTAAAAAAGAGCTCTTTAGACCGCTCATTCTTTATACAAAAGAAACCTTATAAGATCGCAATACTATTCCTGAGCGTACTCAAAAGGTGGCGAAATCAGTACGACTTGTAAGGAATGTCTATTGTATCAACACAGTTGCTACAATTTTTTGTCAAAGTACAGAGTTCGTGCAGACTTACAAACCGTAAAATAAAATGAAATACTTAGACTATATTAAGAACACAGTGTTTCAAGCTGCTGAAAAGTTGCCTGTTATCAAAATGTTGATAAGTCGAGTTTTATAAACCTAGTTACTTCTTTTTGCAAATCTTTTCACCACATCACAATCCTTTTCAAAACTTTACTTTGAAAGTAATTTACAAAACAAATGCCGACCTACGGGAAATACGAGATGGGACGTGATACAATTTACACGACCTACATTTCCTGATATTGGGTTTTCATTTGTTTCAGGACTGAAGCTAAAACCAATCAAATACAAATTAATAGGTTTAACGTGGAGAAGCAAATGTTTTTTTTTTTTATTTTGCCATAAGCCTAAACCAGTGCGGTGGATTGTAGGATTTTCCACACAGATTTAGATAATTAACAGTGAAAAATACGGACAGTACAAAATTATTTTTTTCTTCTACTTGACTAGGAGTTTTTTGGCAGTTCGATTTGCTTCTCTTTGTAGAAATGATGATTGTCAACTTTCTATCTATTTTTTAGGCGACCTTCCGGTGGGTTTTTGCAAATGTTGGCTCTATTGCGTGAGCTCATTTTCTGATCTTGTATATTTTACTATACAGGGTGCCTGGGAAAAAAGGATATGGAAAAAAACACGTGAAGGGATCGCCCAATCTTCCCTTTTTTATTTCCTATTTTGGTTACTGATGAGGCAAACTTTTCAAGGGAATCCATAAAAAGCAGGGCAGAAGAAAATTCCCATGCATCTCTTGAAGCCTACTATCAACTTCGATTTTCATTAAATGTATGGATTGATGTTATAGGCGATTATCTAATTGGCCGATGTTTCCTCTATTAAGAATAAATGGCGATCATTACAGTCACTTTCTCGAGGAAGGGTTACCTGTCCTTCTTAAAGAAGTTTCTCTTCAAGTTAGATTTGTGCAGGATGGCGCTTCAGCACGTTTCAGTATCAATGTATGCCGTCACTTGGAGGCAGTGTATCCAAATCATTTGATAGATCGAGGAGGCACTCAATACTGGCATGCCCAATTTCCGGATCTAAATCCTTTGGATTTTGCATCTGAGCTTTCCTTAAATCTTTGATTTATGCATCTCCTGTTGAAGATCTTGAAGATTTGAGACGAAGATCGAATTCTTACATTATTACTAAGAGTTGTCGATTTTCAACATTTGTTGTAATTTCTGTTACTAATATTTTGTTACTGTTTAAATTCTGTTATTATGTTGTATTTTTCCTTAGTCCCTATTGGCTAAAATAAATATGAATGAAAATTGATTAAAACAAATACATTTTGATTTTTTTACTTCTTCATTTTCTTTATGGTGGAAAAACTATTGACATTTAGAGGAAAACTTAAGAGACAAAAAAGTTTCAAAATAAAATGAGTACGCTAATTGAATGGCCATATGGAGTGGAGAAAATAAAATCCACCCGTACAAAATAGCATTACTTTAGGAACTATCAGAAGATGATTTTGGTAGACGTTGCAATTTTGTCCAGAAATCAGGGATATAGAAGGCATACATAACTTATTTTCTGACGAGGCCATATTCTGTCATAATTTATGCGTTAACAGGCGCAATTGCCGATATTAATCTAACCAAAATCCTCAATAGATGATAGGAAATCATTAGCAATAACCTTAAATATTAAATGTTTAGGCAGGCATCATTGGAAATAACATTTTTAAAAAATTAAATTACCAGTAATTTATGAATAAAACCAAAAAAATCGGTTAGATTTTATAAACATAAAAAATATTCTAACACTTTAACATTCCTCTACAGAGTCAGTTATTTAAATATGACTTTGTTTCCTTTGATGTCATCTTACAAAACTCTTTAATCCTTTTAGCTGCCAGACAGCTTTAATAAATAAAATCTTTTTCAACTTGAAATTTTTATTCTTTGAGAAGAATTTCAGTAAGTTTAAGCACTTGCTGCTTTTACACCTTTAGTTGAATTTTAGATCTTTCGCCTTACTTCTACTTCAAGCACTGTAATAAACTTCTAAACCGTTTAAAAGTTTAAAATATAAATATTGTCAAGAACGACTCGAGATTGTTGGCTTTAAAATATTTGCTGCTGTCGTTTATTATTCATTTAACGACAATTTTTTTGATAATAACTATAAAATATTGGTCAGATGCGTGTTTGAGAGCATTGGAGTTCCGTTGCAGTTATTAGTGTTGTTAGTTTTTTGGCAATTTCGCCGTATATCCTCGAGTTAATTGAAAGCTACTAGAATATGATATATATATATATATATATATATATATATATATATATATATTCATATATATATATATATATATATATATATATATATATATATATATGTATATATATATATATATATATATATATATATATATATATATATATATATATATATATATATATCAATCCATTCGTTCAAAAAATCGTTTTCACGACGTTTCGCTAAAATCTCATTTGGCATTTTCAAGTGCGGTTCGTCTCGTTACTCGCTCAGAACTGATGGTGGCCTCTGATGAATTTCGAGTTTTGTTTGGCTGGCTCGCTTCCTGATTGGATGAGCGGCTTCGCAGGCTCCTCCCCTCTGCAGAGTGCGATATATTTTTTTCTTGTATGCTGGTTTCTTGCGTACTAGTTGATTTTTGTTGTTTTCTTTCTTGATTTTTTATTAATGTTTTCCATGTAGTTGGAAAACTTATAGCATCGTCTCGTTTATAAACTGTCCCGCTTTTTCGATTTCTAGGGCCTCTCTTATGACGCGTACCTTGTAGTTCTGTACTGGTGCTATTTGTTTTGCTTTTTCGAAATCAATGGTATGTGCGGTTGTTTGGTGATGTTGAAATAGGGCTGAGGTTGTCTGTTTGTTTTTGAGGCTATTTTTATGTTCTTGGATTCCTGCTGATATGCGCCTGTTTGTTTGTCCTATATAAGTTTGATGACAATCTGCACATAGAATGCCGTAAACGCAATGATTTTCAAGGTTAGTCTTATCTTTGGGATTTCCTAGGATGTTAGCTATTGTTTTTTGTGGTTTAAATATGGGCTGTATGTTGTGTTTTCTTAAGATTCTTCCGATTCTGTCTGTTATTCCTTTTATGTATGGTGTTATGGCTTTGTTCTTTGTTTGATCTTGGTCTTCGGTCTTTGTTGTAGTCTTCTCTTGTCTTTTTATGGCTTTCTTTATATCTGATTGTGAGAAACCATTCCGTTATAGAGCTATTGAAATAGCACCAGTACAGAACTACAAAATACGCGTCATAAGAGAGGCCCTAGAAATCGAAAAAGCGTGACAGCTAAATAAATAAGAAGATGCTATAAATTTTTCGAACCATCCAATCTGAGCGAGTAACGAGACGAACCGCACTTGAAAATGCCAAATGAGATTTTGGCAAAACGTCGTGTAAACGATTTTTTGAACGAACGGATTGAAACCCGGAATAACCAAATGATTGATATATATATATATATATATATATATATATATATATATATATATATATGTATATATATATATATATATATATATGTATATATATATATATATATATATATATATATATATATATATATATATATATATATGTATATATCATTTGGCGGCCATTAAATTAATATATTATTAGCCAGGGGCGGATCCAGCCTCTCTATTTGGGGGGGGGGGGCGGTGATATCACAAAAGTACAGTATGGCAAGAAAAACAAGCTGCAAACAGCATACTCATTCCTAATATAAAAGGCAGAATGGGTTCTATTTTCCTGAACTCAAAGCTCTTGGGAGGGGGGGGGGGGGCGATCGCAAGAGAGTAATAAAACTGTTACCGAAACCTCTAACGTACCTGCTCTAGTGCCGCAGGTAACTGAGAACTGCCGTAAATCTAATTATATTTCATTATATTTAAATATATTTTATAAATTTACTGCAACATAGAATTTCTGATAGTTTAATTTAATTTCTGTCAGTGATCAAAGTACAACTTACTGTTTTTTCTTGTTTGCGCTTGTTTTTATATATTATTTGAGATTAGTGAGATACCCAAAAGATATGGCTTTTACCTCTATATTTATTCCAAAATCGTTAAACCAAAACGACATTTTTTCCTCAACGAAAAACTTATTACGACGAATGTTTATGATGCCTTTAGATATCAATATCTAGATAATAATGTTTAAAGCTCTGTTGAGATATGTTCCAACATGACAGGAGTTGGAAAATCTACTATGTACCGAATACTGAGAAAAAACGACTAGAATTGTTAATACCCCCAAGCCACATTCGATCACAGGCAAACGAAAAACCTCGTTGGAAGAAGAGATGAAAACTGCAATTAAAGGGGTTGTATATACATTTTATTATGAGAAGCAGATCCCAACCATCTACAAAATTCTAACTTAAAACATTGAAGATCGCGATTTACCTGAAATTAAAAGAACTGATCTCTGGAAATTGCTCAGAGAACTTAATTTTTGCTGGGAAAAACCAGATAGAAAATCTGTTCTTATAAATCGTCCGGAAACTGTCCGTTGGAGACGTAAATATCTCTCTGAAGTAAAAGGTAGAGTTGCTAGAAATAACACAATAAAATTAGTAATTTAACTAAACTTTTAAAAGATTTTTTTTGAATAAAGTTACTGCGGAAAATTGGGAAAAATCCATATAATAAAAGAATAAAACAAAATGTGAGAACTCGATCTCATAATCGGTGAGATAGAGGAACCAATTATAATTAATTTTAGCGAAGATAGTTTCACTGACTTTGATTAGGAATTAGATACGTAATGTTTACTAGTGTAAACACAGTTTATTATTTAAATTTTTGTTTTTGTTGTATTTTAGTGTTTAATGTTGTTTATGTGTTTTTTTTTATTTTTTTACATATTTTTACTTTAGTGTGTCCCACTCTTTAATTTCATATATATTTAATTCTAATTAGCCGTAAGTTTTTTATTATTTTATTATTGTGTTTGTGTCTTTTTCTTAAGCGTGTAGAATTAACATGTTTATCTTATTTTTTTGGGGCTATCGTATTTCCATATATAAAAGTAAATTAAATTAAGATATCAGTACAATAGAAATAAAAATAAGTAGGTCTAATTTTAATTACAACATAAAAAAAGTAATTACATTTGAATCCCTTTTTAGTGTTTAATTGTAATTCTGCAGATGGTTTAAGAAATAAATAAACTGAAACGTCAAATACCCTAAAAATGTTTTTAATTAATAATAAAATGACCGATAGCCCCAAAAATATTTTATTATTATATGGACGAATTTATTTTTTTATATATGTTTAACTTTTTGTATTTTTGACAATGGATATTTTGTAAGTATTTAAATTATAACTTAGAATTTTTTGAGGGAATAATCCTACGTTTTAGTATATTATTATAGACCGGTATTTTTGATTATAAAATTTCAAACCTGTTCCTATGAAAAATATATGTGTCTAACAAATTTTGCTAAAAACACCGAACACAGGTAGTTTGCGAAGAGAAAAAGGGTAAAAAATGATTTATTACTCTCTCTAGTTCTTGAATAAACTATAGTATAGGAGGAAAAATCGGGTCCATTTTCCTAAACTCAAAGCTCTTGGGGGGGGGGGGCGATCGCCCCCACCGCCCCCCCTCTTGGATCCGCGCCTGTTATTAGCTGCTTCTTGCTGAATTTGTGTATTTGTTTACTTTTAAATTTACCTCCGAATAAGAGATGATAGTTATTGATATTTAAGTAAATTATGCGTTAACTATTTCTGTATGGTCTTTGAGTGGATTGAGTAGCTCAACGATTGTGTCATTGTTCTTAAGTCCGAGAAAAGAAAGAAGATTCCTATACTTGCGATTTGCATAGGGTGAAAAATATATATGTAAGTGCTCACAGAAGCAAATAAATATCGGAGAGTGGACCGATAATTTTGATGGATAAATTAGCAAGAATAAAGAACAGGTACTGGAAAAGGAATATAAATAGAATTAGCCCTGGGAATATAATGTCTAGGACAACAATTGATGAGAAAATATTAAATAAACAAAAACTGTTAAGCTGAGCGAGGAACAATAGCGCTTTCAGAAAAACCGATCAACCATTGATGCCATCTTCATTGTAGAACTAGTAATAGAAACATCACTACCTGTTGAGGTGAATATTAATCCTGGTTACGTCTGTTCGTCACTGTGGTAATCTAGGTTGTCTGGAGATCTATCCAAGTGGCTATGCAAATAATATAATTTGATACCCAAATTGTTTGTCAAAATTTACAAGCAATTTAGCGATTATTTCAAAATAATCAGCAGCTTTGTGATTTCCCAAAAAGTTTTGGACAACTGATATGAAGTTTGTCCATGCTTCCAATTTAATCTGTGTCATGTGATTTGTGTAATCATTGTCGTTTATAAGATTTTGAATATGTTTATGGCGATTAAGATCGGGACTAGGTTCCTTACATATGTTGCCAAACCTGTGGAGTAAATCTAAGTAACTGGTTAAATAGAAAACGCATTTCTATGCCTTTTTCATTTGCAATGATTTTACGAGAACCAACAAATCATTTAAACGACTGTTACTTTTACATGACATCAGTGTCTGGTGTTTCAAGTAAGAGCAAACATAATATTGAATATCCGGATATTCCCTCAGTAATGGAAAAGGTTTACCAGTTTCAGCGCTTCCGGCAAAATGGGAGGAAAATTTAGAAATGTATGATGATAAGGTAAAACGTGATAATTTATCAGATAAGGACGATTCTTATTTTCCCGAAAGTGAAAGAGAAGTATCCCATTTAATCGAACAACCCGAATTAAATGCTGAAGTATTAGAGTCTCGATTACAACAATGGCATTTACTAGCCACTGGAACCAAAGTTACAATATTTAGGAACCGTAACGAGGAGCTATCCTCGTTTTTTACTCAGCAGAATAGAATGTGGATTTGCACATAACCCGGACTTATTTATAGATTCTTCTAAAATAAGTTTTAAAGCAGTTCTGCTCCATAATGGTAAGTAAAGTAAGTAAAAGACCCTCTATTCCTCTTGCACATGCAGTTGACATGAAGGAAATATACAAACTATGCCACTTATTCTAAATGTAATAAGCTATGATTCATATAAGTGGCAAATAAGTGATGACCTAAAAGTCATAAGACTATTACTAGGACTTCAAGGTGGATTTACGAAGTATTGCTATTTTCTTTGTCTGTAGGACAGTAGACCATCATATCACATTACCAAGTAAAAGAGTGGCTCCGAGAGATCAATATATTTCCGATCAAGCTAAGATAAAGAATATACCTCTTGTTGGTCCCAAAAAAGTACTGATACTTATGTTACACATTAAACCGGGATTGATTAAAAATTTCGTTAAAGCATTAGATAAAGAACTAAATGCGCTTAAATTTTTCCTAAATTAAGTGATGGTAAGCTTAAGGAATGAATATTTATTGCACCACAAATTAGAAAAATATTAAGAGATTAACAGTCAAAAATTAGATGATGTTGAATTAGCTAAGTGGAGTTCTTGTAAAACAATTGTTTCTAAATTTTTAGGAAGCAAAAAAGTAGAAAACTACGAAAAACTTGTAGAACAAATCCTTGAAAACTACTGCAAAGTGGTCTGTAGCGTGATTTTTAAAATACACTTCTTGCATTTCCATTTAAATTTTTTCCCAGAAAATTTGGGTGTGGTTAGTAACGAGCAAGAACAAATATTCCACCCAGACATATTAACATTCGAGAAAAGCTACCAAGACAGGTGGGATCCGGTATTGATGGAGGACTACTGTTGGTTCCTTATGAAAGAAGGCGGTCAGGAATATAAACGAAAGTCATCATTTACAAAAAAGTTATGTACAAAAGCCTTACTATAAATATATTTCCAAGTGTACTTTTGTCAATAAATCCTGTTATCCTTAAAATATCTTGGTATTTACTGTTTGAACTTATGTATAAATACTATATAAAAATGTTTGTATTAAATAGAGATAACTGATACATTCTATAACTCAAAGTCATAATGCTTTAAACTCCCACGGACAGCCATTATAACATTATTCGCATTATTTTGTGTTTGACTAGTGTAATCAGCGGGTTAAATACATATAATAAACCTAGACTTAGCAATGTCTCTTCATCGCCTGCGAAAACCCATTGGGCTTTCGAACTGGGAATAAATCTGTTTAGGCCCTAGCCTCCATATCTAGGTCCCAACATAATCTCTTAAAAATAGAACAAAATTTATATTTGGCATACCCAATTTCTTGCCGGGCGCATTCACTAATAGTTACACTCCTAAAATAGAGCGACAACTTTAGAGGTATGTATTTCTTGACTTAGATAACTACTTAATAAAAATACTTCAAATTATTGCAAACCAACCCATTAATTTTCTTTTAGTCGAGTTGATTTACGATTATAGACCACATTTTAATTATTTCACAAACTAAATTTATTTGTGATTTATTACAAAGAAATAAACCACAGTTCTTTTTTATTTTATGAACGATAAATTAACAGAATCCTCTAGAAGAGCTAATAAAATTGGAATAATTTATTTCAAATTTAATTTCTCTGCTCGTAAAGGAAATTTGAAATTGAATTTTCTTGATTTGCAATTGCTTCGAAATATTGTAACTGCTTTATAGAGACAAATATTTTATGTGGAATGCTAAGTAAGTCAATGTTTTTTGGATGCAACTTGTAAGCATATTTTTAGGGAATTATTATTGAATAGTAGTAGAAGAAATACAACTATAAATGAAAATTTACTTATTATAAAACTAATTTGAAAAATTGTTACCTTGTATATAAAAATTCTTTGCTTTTTGGAAGTACAAATGTTGGTATTTATTTTACATATAACGGAAAATATTGCTATTGTAATTTATTTTGCTTCCCTTAAAATATTTGGTATCATATATTTTAATTTTCCGGTGTTGACAATATTTTTTGATTTATTTTGTATGTATGCAGAAATAAAATTTTTACATAGGGTATTTAGTTTTTGGTTGGTCCATTTAGCTTTTGTATAGATTCAATTGTTGTATGAGAAATCATAGTAATAAGTTACATTATGTATATAGGTCACTTTATGTCAATCGGATCATCTGCGCTTTCAAAACTGGGGTTGGTGGATTTTTATAATCGAGGTGTCAAAATGTTTGTCTGGACAAGAGCCTTCAAAAAAACGTTTTGAAAAATTCAATATGGCATATAAATATAGAGGCATTCCAAGTTAAATTTTAGAAAAAAATTAATGAAATTGCTGTAATCTTTTAAATATACCTTCAAATTACGTTTAAAATAAGTGCGGAAATCGCTGATGCTACACCAACATTAGACATAACAAAAAAAAATGGCGTATCCAATATAACGGATACAAGACCTCATAAACCTATCTTACGGCTAACTTATGAACGGGTTTTTTGGTTCTCTCATTTAAAATACATTATTTAAATGCCAAAATCCAACATGGCGGACAAAAAAATTAAAATTAAATGAATCTGAAAATTTCTACTAATGGTACTATTTGTACTCAAATTCGTAACTACATAATTTTAAAATCCATCTAAGATTGGCCACTTTGAAATTTTCAAATTCGACCTCAAATTTGCAATGAGTGGTCTAAAAAGCTCTTGGTACAAATTTTTGATCAAATTTATGTGATTTTAATTTTTTCGTCCATCGGTTCACCAACTGTGTCTACGGTTCATACAGATATATATATATATATATATATATATATATATATATATATATATATATATATATATATATATCATACTAGACTTTATTTTAGTATATAAAAAACCAAGCGAGCAGCAACACTAATAGGTGAAGTCATTCCTAACAATTTAAGGGACCAACATAATGAGAAGATTACCAAATACAGAAAGCTGAAAGTACAGTGGAAAATAAGTAATATCCGGAGGAACTCCATAATTAAGTTATGAATTGTAATTTTTGCACGTGAAAAGTACTACTTATTTGAGATTCTTCTTCTTTCTCTTAACAATCCATTTGTATCCACTGCTGGATATAGGTCTCTCTGTAAATCCTCCAATATACTTTTACTTTAACATTATCCAGTAAATATTTTAGTGATTTTCCCACACTTCCTTTATTATCTCTTTTCAGGACACACGTTTCACTTTGATAAACTCTAGTTTAGCAAAGTTATCGATCACATCATCCACTTTCGTTCTCCTTCTTATCTCTTTATTCTTAATGTGTTCCCTCAGAGAGACTCGCAACGTAGCTCTTTTAATAGCCCGTTTCGATATTGTTGTGGTTGGGTTTAAACCAACTTTCTCTGACTCGGTTTTTAACTCTCTCAGTATTTTCGACTTTTCTTCTATATTAACCGTTACAATCACGACGCCATCTGCAAATTTGAGCTGATATACCTAAATATATAATATATTTATTTCAGGAGATAACTCTTAAATTGATTCTTGCATTATTCTGTCTTTAAAAGATTACCCATTCTATATAATCGAAAGCTGTATAGTATACTACAAACGTTAGTTGGAGGGGCATAATGTATTCACTACATTTATCTATTAATGCACGCATTGTTTGTATTGCTCATATGCGGAACGCCACTTGTTCAGTTGATTGATTATTCTGTAATTTTTTTGACAGTTTATCTTAATTAGTAGCTTTTACGATTTCACTTTTTTTTATATCTCAAAAACTCAATAAACTAGAACCGACTGACAAACACCAAAAACCTTTTGGTATAATTGCTTAAAGCTTTCCCAATTTCACCGCCTTTTATCTCTCATAGTTTTCATGATTGCAATGCGGTCGTCACCAATTTCGGAATGTATGTGTTATTAATTTACATTTTTATAATCGATTTAAAAAAAATATTTTTGGAGCCTTAGGTAGAATAATACTCCATTGTCATATTCGCTTTAATAAAAACTAATAAAAAAATAAATAATTATTGCCCGTAATACGTATAAAAATCCTAAAATAATCCTTTCTTATCTGAAGGATCCTAATACAAAACAAGAAATTCAAGTCGAATAACAGTTACAAGAATCATCAAGCTAAGAATTATAGATAAAGTGTTTTATAATACAACTTTAGTAAGTGATTCATTCAAATTTGCACAGTGTACATTTTGATAATTTTATTTTAACTGGATGCTTATCACTAGAAAAATTGTTTAGCGGAAATATACGTTCTCTATAGAATAACTGAATACATCTTATTAGTCAATCTAGTCAGTGTAATTTGAAGGATAGAAATTGTTTTGGTTAAAATTATGAGGGAAAAACAAGATTTTATTAATTATATTTCATTACAATAATAAACGATGTCAGTGAAATTAATTAGCAGTAAACGGAAAACATTTTATATCACCTGGTCTAACAAACTTTTTATCTAATTAATTATTACAAGTTATGCAACATTTCACCAATTTACACAACTAAATAGATTACAACGAGGTAATTGACCCAAACATTTTTAATTTTCCCAGTCAGATGTTTTGGTCACATAAACTTTATCATCTGGTAAAGACGTAAAATGAAAATGGAAAAGTTCATTTGCCATAAACTGCGAAAATGAAAGATATGTTACTTTTGATGACTAGCGGTAGAAAAAAAAATACGTCCACGGGATTCTGCGGTTGCTCTTTCTAGATATCACAGTCGTAATATAAGATTTTATGTTTTACGATTAATTGGCAGCACTTGAAAATATAATAAAACCTTAACTACCTAATTGACTAACATCTTAGTTATTTGAAACTGATCTAAATTGTAAATAAAAGATTCAAGTGACCACGAGCAAACAAAAAGTCAATCAAGTTGTTGGTCATAAAAAACAAGAATAAAAAATGTGTTTTTTTTTCATTATGAAATCCACACAAAATGGAAAAGCTTCATAGTACGGTCATACAAGGCGAAAAATGGGCTAAGCTTCGGAATGAAAATAAACTTAAATACATCTTTGTTTTAACATTTTACAAGTTAGGTCAAAAATCTTATAAAATTTCGTTTACGCGAGTAAAGTTATGTAAGGTGAAAAGTCGCAAAAATAATTTTTGGACATATCTTATTTGTTTTGGTCTGATTGACATTTGGAATTATTAGAAAAAGTGTAGAGCATAAAATTCTCTATCAATTAGGTCTTAAGCAACATTTTCTACAATATAGCACCTGTTAATATTTAACTGGATTAAGATAATGTAACATACATTATCAATGGTGGATTTCTTTTGCATCGCGTGGCACGGAGCAAACATGGTAATTTCCCTATAAATATGCCATATATTTGCAAATACATTATGGGTCAAGTATTGTTCTTGTATACGACGATTACCTAGATTACTTTTAAAACATTAAAGCAGTGGAGCAACTGAGAAAATCTGCAGCTCTTTCAAAATCTTACGAAGTGTGTCTTGATGAAACAATGATTATGCCAATCAGTTTTTAAATGTTATAAATAAAACTTTAATGAAATACTTATTAACAAATTAAAAACTGTTAACATCGCTACAAAACAAAGCAGAGATTATGCTGATGTTCTTATCATCGAAACAGCTATTGCAGAATGTGAACATTAAAAGACTGCCGCCATCATACGAGAAAATATTGTTCTGCTAGTTTTGTTAATAGGAAATACTCAATCACATTAACAAGATATTTTCTTAAAAAAAAATGACGAGGACAACATGGATACATAAATGTATTCGCCTTAAAGCTTCGGCCTATATCCTCGTTCTAAAAGACATATTTTACTTTTGTATGTTTTCAATGAATGTGACAACATATGCGCTTTTTAAGAAAGAAAAACTATCAATTATTACAATGTTCGAAAAATATTCTGGATCAATTAGCTTCAGTATTTCAGCAATAAACATGCCCTTCATTATCTGAAACTGGAGTATGAAAAGATAATATTGAAAATTTTCGACATATGCAATTCATCAAATCAACAAGACTCAACTAATCGGTGCATTTATCATCTCTTCCATTTACAAGTGCAGCAGATCGACAGTATATTAATGGTGTCTACTCTGGATCTAAACTTTGTTAGAGAAATGGGGATGAGTATTGCAAAATGGAAACCTGACAACACCAGCTCCAGAATAATTGTTCAATACGATATTTGCAATTGCTAAAAAAGCTGTGGTTCAAGCTGCGGATGTAGAAAAGTAGGGTTGCAATGCTCCTCCCGTGTGGTCAGGGTAGTGGACATCAACGCTTCATCATATTCAGATGATGTTGACGACGAAAGTGAATATGTAGCTGAATTCCTTGAAACTTTAGAGCTGAATATAATAGACAACGAGGACAATGATAATGAAATGATAATTCCAGTTGAGTGATCAGAAGTAGAAAACAATGACGAACAAGGAGAATATTAAGCTGCATGATTGCTATTAATAACGAAAGTAACAGGAAAATTTCCCTTCGCATTTAAAGTAGAATTGTAATAGAATATCTATAAATATAATTTATTAAATAATAAATAAGGTGCTTCATAATTATAATATTTTAGATCAATAATTAACTTTATAAACTGTACCATGCATTGGATTCCCCAGTTGACCAGACGTTGTAAAACATACGATTAAGCGCTTCCCCTTTTACGCACTCTCTCTCGAGAGGGGATGATCGTATAAATTATTATCTAAGACTAAATTTATAGAGAATCCTCTACAACTTGTCTAATAACTCCCAATATCGTTTAGAACAAAGAAAATGAGATATTTACAAAAAAAAACAGTTTTTGCGACCTTTGACCTTGAATATCTTCACTCGCGTACACGATATAACATGAGACTTTTGAGCTAACTTATAAAATGTCAAATGTTTAATTTAGAGCTTGTTATCTTTCACTCCGAGGTTGAATCTCTATTTGACTGGATAAGAGGCATCGTTCACTTATCTTGTGTATATACAAATTCTAGGAATATTATAAGCAAAACAAAGCCAACCAAAAGATCTTAACTAATTGTCCATTTCTTGTTACGTTAGTTAAGTATGTATTTGTGTAATTTGGAGGCAATTTCTATAAAAATTAAATTGGGCGCCGCCTTCAAAAGAAATCAAAGTAAGTGACTAAATCCATAATTATCAAATTATTTTCAATTTACAACAGTCTATAATCTGTTTTTTAACTTTTCAGTGCAATTTTTGAAGTTTGTTTAGTTAAATTAGTTCATTATTTTCAGTTTCAATTGTTCTTGAAATAATGGTACACGATATAATGTAGAGAAAGTGTGGCTGAATCTCTGATTCAAAATTCAACATAGTTGTTAACCAAGAAACCATATTTGTTCATCTTGAATAAAAAATAAAAATGTAGCTACTTAGTAATCCAATCCATGCACATTGGAAAAACTGAATAAATTTTTACTAAAATATTTTTATTAACTTTTTACTATTACGAAAATATTATTGCAAATAAACTATTACGGTAGGACTATAGCTTAGAGATTCATTTTGTATATATATCATAGGTTACAGGTAGCAACCCCTACTACAACCTGTGTAGTAGAGGTTGCTACTAATAAAAACAACTACCCCTAAAATTTGTCCTTCGGACCACAGTTGGTTAGTACAGCCACTGTATTATACATAGCCATAGAGAGTTTCTACCAACATTAGCTATTAACGCTAACATTGGTCCTTCGAGCTGGATAATTGACCTTTCGAGTAAAAGAAGAAAAGAAAGCCAGTACACGAACATTGGTCTTTCGAGCCAAAAAAGAAAAAATAGCCAAGAACATTGGTCACCAAGAAGAAATCCAAACCAGGAATAGTCAAGACGTAGTTGAAATTGGTTGGTTGCAAACAACAACAAGAAAACGAAAACAACATTTTTAACAAATGACTAGGAATTTGGATGTTTTTGTGAACTCCCATCCTCGCCTTTTGTAGTCTACAACATTTAATACATACATAGATACAACGACGTGGATTTGTAATGATAATAAAAATTTTCATATATATATATATATATATATATATATATATATATATATATATATATATATATATATATATATGAAACTTTCGGAATAGAATTAAAAAAAATATATATTTTTACTGGACAAATAAAATGTCGTTTTTAAAAATCTGTTTATGACTCATTATTTGAAACAATCTTGTGGGCTTACTCGATTTTATAAAAAAAAATATTTAGTAATGAAAATCGGTACTTGTCAGAGTCATGATTTTCGTTGGATTCTTTTCTTCTCTGTTAGTGAAAATTGCGCTTAAAAACGCAGTATTTTTGTTTGAATGCTTACGTGTGCTTTAAGGACTAAGACAAATTACATTTTCTGTACTAAAAGGGTAAACAAACTTATTTCATTTAAGTTATAAGATGTACGGAAATTCGAGGATAGTCATTTCTTATCTAAAAGGGTGTGTAAGGGCTTACAGCAATACGAAACAAGACAGTAAACACTTACCAATAACAGTTACGAGAATCATCAAGCCAAGAACTACAGATAAAGCTCCCATAAGTATAACGTCGGCAAGTGGTTCGTTCGGGCTGAGACCTAAAACAGTTTCATTTGAAGTGGAATTTTCCCGAGTATCGTTGATAAAGCAAATTGGGGTAGTGCAGTTAAAATGGTATATTGCTTCCAGGGTTGAAGAGATGTTGTTCGATGACGATGACGGTGGAAATTCATAGAGAACTGAAAAATAAAAATTTGGTTTTAATTTGAATTTTCGAATAAGGAAAGGTATCAAATAAAGAAATGTATTTCATACTTTCTTATATTATAACTAACTATAACGATATCGTTTTTACTTTCTAAACATTATTTTTTCATTATTATATTGAAAAATACCATATGGTGTTAGGTGGTAGTGAAACGTAAATTTTAATTATTTTGGATTGATTTCGTCAATAAAACATTAGCAAAGATGCGTATTATTTAAATAATTCAAGAGACCTTTAGAAGAAAAATTGTTCGGATCTAATATAATCCGGCGCATTCACCCAAGTCACACTTTTAAAATAGGGCAAAAATAGTAAGCAATTTTAGAGGCTTATATTTCGGGAATGAGATGACTAAATAAATAATACTATAAGATACATTTAATTGCATGTTGAAAGAGCTATTTAAAGGCACTCGATTGGGTAAACAAAAAAGAAAAAATTAAATTTTCAAGTTATATTATGTTATATTATTATTATTGGACGTAATTTACCCGTTATAAAAATCCAATTGTTTTTGGAAAAGCTATATTTCGCGAACTTTAAATAAAAAAATTGTTATAAAATATTGATTCGTATTTTAAATTACGTAAATTAGAGTCTATTCGATAGAGTGAATGAACACAATAAGTCTTTTGATGTTTATTTTTCAAACAGAAAGAGGTACTCTTATTACAGACATAATAGTATAAATTTAATTTCACCTCAGATCTGTTTTTCCATTACTGGAATGCATGTACCTAAAAAAAATACTACAAAAGATTAAAAAACTCTAAAAAAATCCTTTTTTAAACCCCCATGAAGTTATATTTTAAAAACGATATTTTCGTCGTATCGTTTTTGTATTAGTGTAATAGTCGAACAGGGTACAGAGTGAAATCTGATTGTATGTTCACGTAGAGTTTCGGGAAAGTTACTGTTTATGAGGAGAATGGGCGTTAAAAACTACGAACGTGACATTCTTTCCCAAAACTGAGGTAAAAGTTTAATTATGGGCCAGTCCAACTAACGACTGCGAATTTCTTAATTTTTGCTAAATTTATTGTTTCTTATCTTCCTGAATAATAAAAACCTGATAACTCATTAGGTTCAGAGTTCTATATTCTAGGTATTTTAACGCTTGTAGTCCAAGCCATAGTTAAAAATAGTGACATACATTTCAAGATGGATGAGACCTACTCAAGGGTGTTTTAAATAATGTAAAAACAAACTCTACATAAACTCTAACAGCAAAAAATAATTTAGAGCAAAGAAGTGGGGTGGGGGTGGGGGTCTCAAAGTTAGCTAAAACAGATTTCTTGAATCCACAAGTCAAAAAACACATTTTGAAAAAAAGTTTCAAATGAAAGTTGTAGAGATTTTAAAAACCTACCATTTGAGCTCTTGGGCGATGATCTTTGTTAATTTGTTATAGCAAAAAATCGGCCATTTTTTGCATATCAATTATTTATTGTAAAATTAATTTTTTTTTTCACTTTTTTGCTCTTAAAAGGAAGTGTTCGTTTTCCTGAATAAAATAATATTTTTTAATAGTAAATCGGACAATTTGTTGGTGAGATATTGTTAGTTGTTTATCCCAAGACGCAAAATGCTGATTGCTAAAACTTTTTTTTTGAGTGAACAACACAAGAGTAAGGAATCTTAAAAATTTTTTGATGCAAAGAGTGCTGAATTTTCTCCAAAAATAGCACTGAATGTTGGTTGTTTCTGAGATAATGTTCCACACAGCAAGCAATGGTTAATAAGCAATATCATCTAGTTATTACGTTTTGTTTGCGTAAGGCTATACGCAAGATATGTAGTACCAGCTCACACTTCACTCGTTGTTCGTGAGTTTTTGCAGTAATGAACAAAATCTCAACAAATAATATTCCATAATCATCGTGTTTGCATGATATAACACCATGTGACTTTTTGTTGTTTACAAAACTCAGGTTGCTATCGCGTTTTGGTACCATTGAAGACACAAAAAGGTATTCCCTGCGTAAACTATACTATAAAATTCATACGCGGGGGTGTTTGAAGACTGGGAAAAAAGTTGGCATATATGCATCCCTGATAGGAAATACTTTGAAAGAGACCAATCAAATATTGATTTCAGAGAAGTTTATTACGGATATAATAGTAGAGATATAAATTTAATAAAAAATTTCTAGGAAAAAAGACCCACATTAACCTTACGGAAACGGTTTCCAGTGAAACAGGATAGAAATGTGATATAATGTAATTCCTGAATTTTTCGTGGGCATGAAGCCATTCTATGGCTTCTGTGAGGTTGAATAACTCGAAACTTAGCATTCTGGTAACGAAGGTAGTAAATAATTAAGTGAAGCATATCATGGTAATCTTGACATTGACCTTGAAAAGGGCTATAACAGTAATTTTAAGCTCAAATTGTTTTTTTAAATGATAATTTATATATTTTGCAGATCTGAAAGAATAAGAAATTTCGCATCCAACGGTATATGTAACTTGGATGGTCAGTGAAGGTGGAATTTGCTTTTTAGGTAAATCTGTAACAAATCAGCCTAGAGATCTGTAGTCAAGCGTTAAGAACACCATCTTTATATACAACAGTTGTAGGAAATTAAACATGATATCTTATATAAACCTTGAGAAAGATCATGCGAGTAAACATCAAGACTATTTCAAATGTTTTAGATATATTTGACTCTCAATCATCTTCAGATAACATTTAACGCCTTAAATCACTTACATGGATAAATGTGGAATTCCTAAATAAGTTCCCTTTTTAAAAAATTAAATGGATGTGAGAATGATTCAAGGATATTTTTTTGCAAGGTTAAGCAAAAAAATTTTCTACAACTTTTTTTTTCATTTTTTTTTTCTATAATGCATAATGTAAACCGATTTCTTATGGAATGACCGGAAAACACATTAGATCTTCAAACGACTTTCATATGGTATTTGAACACTCAAGTTATTTATATCTTTAAATGCGAAATATCTACAGAAAAATTTATGGATTATTATTAAATTAAACTTGATCTCGAAATAATCGTTAGGGTCATCCATGACAAGTTTTATTTAACTGTTTATAATTTTTGCATTAAACCCTCCAAAACACTTAGTTTCCTTAGTGAACTATCGCTTATATCGATATTCTAGCCGTAGTTCATCTGTACCTCAAATTTCCATAAGCCCACAAGAACTTTTGATCCGAAAGTCGAGAACTACATCATATTACATTACCAGCTAATTTCACTGGAATCCGTTTTCAATACGATTGGTGCGGGTCCTTCAAGGAAAATATATTTTTGGGCCACACTGTAAAAAGGAAAGCATTAAATTTAAAGTAAGTCTGCCGGAAGAAAATTTCATAAACGTGTATTAAGGGCGTTTAAAGTAAGGCACTAAATTTAATTATTTACTTTAATAGTTTACGTTAATCGAAATTAATTTATTCCAAAATTTTGATTATTACTTTTAATGTGACACATAGTCGCATTAAATGTACAGCCAGTGTTCATTGAATTTAAAATATGTTATCACATACTTCATGCACCAACATTAACATGAGGCCAAAAAATTCTACCAGGAAAAGGTGAAAATTTTTCCCATAGGTAGTATACCGTTATCTGTAGACCGGTTTCGAACTCATTAGTTTTCTTCAGTACCGGCAGACATGTACACCTCATCATAAGAAAATTGAGTCCTTTAAGCAACTTATATCATACTAAACAAAAAGTTCAATAAAAGTTGCGCCATCTCCCGGAATCTCATGCGATGTACCATGAATATTAATGTAAATTCTTTTGGTGTTAAGGTACATGTGAATTAATTTTCATGTACAGAAAGTTGAAATATCTTTTCAGTTACTTTACTGAAATTTAAAATACCATTTAATCAGCGTACAATGAACTCATATTTGAATGAATTGATTTAGATTTAGAATAAATGTAAATTATTTAAGAGAAAATTATTAAATTTAAGTTGGAATGGATTTTAAATTTGCATTAAATTGAAAGGTATTTTTAACAATGCATAATAACAGCAAGATCATTATTAATAACGTCTATACACATTTCAAATTTCCTTAAAATGATTTAACTACCTCTAAAGACCACCACTTTTACAAACATTAGTTGAGTATAGCCAAATCAACTAAAATTAGAAACAAATTTTATAAAATTTCATATCTTAAAAACTGTTTTAGATTTAGAAACCAGATGACCTACTTTTTAGCGTATATATTCCACTTTAATATTATTCTAAGAGATAACGATAATCTTGTAATAGCATTTTCTCTACGACTAAAGCCATCTCTCATATTTTGACATGCATAATCTGTCTATTATAAAAACTCACTATTATAATAATATCTGATAGGGATACAGCCTTATTTTCTTCGTACAGCAGGCAGCTTAATCGGATTTTTATTACATGATTAAATAACAATCTATTAAATTAAAGTCGGTTACAAAAATGTATAAAAAAATACTCTCAATCTCTAATTAACTAAAGTATTAATTCATAGTGTGACGTTATCATACCTGTAATGGAAAGTTTTCCATTACTGTTGTCAATACATTTTTTAAAACTGACTACTTTATTATGGTTTAATTTTTATTAAATTATATATATATATATATATATATATATATATATATATATATATATATATATATATATATATAATCAAAGGTTTTCGGGCATCCCGTGTATGTGCTGAGTCCCTCTCATGACTGTAAGGTAACTGACGTTTCGGTGAAATCTCATTCACCATTTTCAAACTCACTGTATGGCGTCTACGAGCAAACTGACGCCCGCGACTCGGGTGCTGTCGGTCCCGCGTGCGCGCCGGACGTGCTCGTTTTGCGAATGTTTCCGGCCAATCAGGTTGCGAGACCTGCTGTGCGTCATCGGCCCTGTTGCCAGTGTTTGGGGTTGCGTTGCCGAGTTGTAATCTGTTTCGTTACTAAGTGGTACTGGTTGATGTTTTGTAAACAGATTTTTCCAAGTATTAGGCACTCGCTGGCTATCATCTCTGCCATTTAAGTTATTGGGCTTCTTTGCAATTTCAATGGCTTCCCTTATTACTCTTGTGGACAGGTTTTCACATCTCGATAACATTTTTGTTCCTGAGAAATTTATCTTATGTCCTGTGTTTAACCAGTGTTGGACCAGAATAGAAGAAACCAAAACCCCAAACACTGGCAATAGCGCCGATGACGTGCAGCAGGTCTGATTGGCCGGAACCATTCGGAAAACGAGCGCGTCCGGCGCGCACGCAGGACCGACAGCACCCAAGTTGCGGGCCTCAGTTCGCTCGTAGACGCCATACAGTGAGCTCTGAAAAAGGTGAATGAGATTTCACCGAAACGTCAGCTGCCTTACAGTTATGAGAGGGACTCAGCACATACACGGGATGCCCGAAAACCTTCGATTACACATCACACCCGTGAGAATATCCGACATAACATATATGTATATATATATATATATATATATATATATATATATATATATATATATATATATATATATATAATATTCCAAGCTAGATTTTTTGGGGATGCAGTCTGTTTAAATTTGTAGGCCTTGTAAGGAAAAAACTCTTGTTTGATTCTGTCAATTTATTTATCTCTTCTTCAGGACATCTCTACAAATATTAATTAAATAGTTAGAGAATTAACCCAACCTATAATTATTGAGTAACTCACCAATGTGGTTTGAATATGAAATAAGTAAATGTTTGAAAAACTGGGGGAAAAACCCAACATTAGCGCTTTTTAACTATATTTAGAGGCATATTTTGATAGGATTGTAAAAATCCGTTGAAAGTCTAGAAAACTCGAAAACAGCTGAACATCGTACTTGACTATTCCATCATTTTGCAGTGACATATGTCTTGTGTAAACCAAGAAGTGTCGTGGATGGTATAAGTAGTAAAGAAAATACGGATCCGTAAACAGTGGCGTAGTCAAGCATGAGATTTCGCCAAAATAGAATATAAATTTAAAAAATCACTTGTTTGATATTTTTTACATAATATAAGAGAATTTAATTGAAAAATATTCATCTGAAGATGGACTGTCCAGGAGGCTCAAATACTTTTCTTTTTTTAACTTTAAAATATAACTCTAAATGGCACTCTGACTCCCGGTGTCTCTTTTTTTATTCATGGTATTACTATCTTGGTTAATATGCACCATTCCAAGGAGGAACCTTTTGTAATATGCAGAAACTCTTTCCAGAGTCTCAATGCATCTCATGTTTTTCTTCAGGATCACATTAATTGGGATGGCACTGAGATTCTGGAAAGAGTTCTTGCATATCACAAAACGCTCTTCTCTGAAATGGTGCATATTAACCAAGACAGCAACACCATGAACAAAAAAGTAACACCGGGAGTCTGAGTGTCATTTATAGTTATATTTAAAAGTTGGAAAAAGAAAAGTATTTGAGCCTTCTGGACAGACAAACTTTTAAACGACCCAAAAGCAATAAAATTGGCAAATTTGATAATTGACTTAAGTGATTCTCTTTCTCAGATTCCATGGTTAAAATCCTAATACAGTGTAATTATTTAATTCCCCCAATTAGTGGAATATATTTTCCTTTAAATAATATTTAACAAAATAAATCAAATTTGATGTTTGTTCCTCTACAATAAGCTTTTCACTACTCCGGTGAATATACAGATGTCGCTTGACTTGACAAAAAGAAGAAAACATTTTAAATTGTAGAACAATGTAATTGGTGAGTTAAAAAAATTAAATGCTTACTAACATGAAAACCGAAAGATGGCTTTTTTACTACTATTGTGTAAGATACTTTTCGTAAAAGATAAACAACCGAAAGCTAATATTTTTATTTATTTTAATTAAACTTACCTTGTGATGAGACAGTATATACAGAGTGAGGAAGTATGAGTAGCGTAGTAAACCCAGCTGTACAACCCCACATCCTCCCCTTCCTACAGGCGACCTCCATGTCGAGCTATATAGCTCGAAATCTGAAATAAAAATATAGTTTAAAATGCAGAAAACGTAAAATTAATATTTCTCTAATAATATTACTATACATTTTTCTTAAAAATCTAAAGAGCTATTTAATTTTCAATTCTATGGGTTTCTATGAACAATTATTATACAGGGTGTTTTGTACATCGACAGAAAGTTTGGAAAAGGTTATAGAATATGTCATTTTGAATCATTTATGCCATATATGCCTTAGTACAAAAATGCACGGTTCTCAAGTTACAGCACATTTTATAACTTTTCGTTCTTCTGGCAATTAGTGATTGAAAATTTAATTTTTATGATACTGATATAATTTTTCGGTTAAAAATATTTCTTTTCTTAGTCTTTGATTCATACACTATAAGCACTATAATAATACAACAAAAGGACTAAAATTAAAATAATACACAGAAAACTGTGCATTCAAAAATTTTATTCATCTACGAAAATTCAAGTTTCATTCTTAGATTTGAGTGATTTTTTTTCTGACAATGAGAAAAATAAATGCATTTAATTTATTTTAAAAATAACTGTGTTGAATTACCATTGCAGTGGTTTATCGAAACTCGTATGAGTAAAATATTAAATCCATTAAATTCAGGGAAGATACTCATATTAACGAAATTAACAATTTTCTCTATTTATTTTTACTTTCCTAAAATTACCAAAATCACATTAAGTATTATTTTACATGTTATGTTCGAAATGTGAGCCATTATTTCTAATACGTTTTCCGACCCTTTTCCTCACTTGGGTGGTGGTAACGCCTAGTCTCAGTTCTTTCCTAAGTATGACACCTGCTTCATTAATTCTTTCAATGAGTTGATTACGGTCCATTATTTCAACGTTACAGACAAGTTCTTTCATATGTCCCCAAATATGAAAAATCTATAGGCGTCAAGTCTGGGGACCTTGCAGGCAACAATATGGGACCGTTTCTTCCGATCTAAAGATTAGAGAATGTTTCATTTAAATAAATCTTTTACGTCAAGCCGATAATGTGTTGGACATCCGTCGTTCTGGAAAATTATTCTGTCTCTTACGTTCAATGGTATTTCATCCACGAGGTTCGGCATTTCATTTCGTAAAAACTCTAAGTAATTGTCTCAGTTTAAATGTTTAGGTAGGAAATATGGCCCAATGGAAGTTCTTCCGATTACCGCAGCCCATACATTTACATTGAATTTCTGTTGGAAGGATATTTCTTTTTTCATATGCGGATTCTCATCAGCCCAGTAATGCAGATTGTGGAAGTTCTTCTATATCAGCATTTAACAAATAACGGCAGAACAGAATTCTCCGTGCTGGATCACCTTCTTCAAGGCCTTGAACCGGGGTGTAATGGAATGGATGTTTTCTTTCAACTTTTAAACGTTCCACACTTTCCAAGTAAACAAATTAAGTTGATTGGCTACATTTCTAGTACTCGTGGTTGGATCTGCATCAAATGAATCCAAAATTTGTTGTTATACTTCGACAGCATGTCTATCTGCATGCAATCTTTCTCTGAAATGAAGATTACCGGTTAATAAAAACTTGTACATTGGGAACTCTTCTTTCAGGAAATCGATCTCGGTAGAATCGTTGAGCTGCAGCTGCATTCCGGCTGCTCTATCATACACGAAAATTATATCAGCGTATTCTAAATTGGAAAAAGTAGCCATGGTTTTGTCATCAAGGCAATTTTAAATTTAGCAAGTGAACACTGAACTGGTATAAAACACAATGGCAAGACATGTGTGACCAGCACTAAAGCCGATATCATCTGTATGGTTAGCTAAAAAGACTGGTTGTTTATCTATTGGTGTTTTTATTTTGTTTATGTTTCTTTTAGAAATAACAATTACCGGCCTGGTGAACAGAAACACAAAAATTCATCTTCTAGGCGTTCAGAACATCCAACATCCAAAGAAAACGTGAATAGAGAAAATTATTAATTTCGTTAATATGAATATCTTCCCTGAATTTAATGTATGTAATATTTTATTGATATGGGTTTCGATAAACCACTGTAAAGGTAATTCAATAAAGCTAGTTTTAAAATAAATTGAATGTATTTATTTCTCTCACTGTTAGAAAAAAACCTCACTCAAATCTAAAGATGAAACTTGAATTTTCGTAGATGAATAAAATTTTTCAGTATACAGTTTTCTGTGTGTTCTTTTATTTTTCGTCCTCTTGTTATTATTATAGTGTATGAACTAAAGAATAAGAAAAAAATATTTCAAACCGACAAATTATACCAGTATCATAAAAATTAAATTTTCAATCACCAATTGCCAGAAAACCGAAAAATTAAAAAATGTGTTGTAACTCGATAACCGTTCATTTTTGTACTAAGGCATATATGGCATAAATTATTCAAAATGACACTCTATCACCTCTTCCAAACTTTCTATCGATGTACCAAACACCCTGTATAAACTTATATACGGGCAGCTTATTAAATTTTTATAAAGGTAAATATTCCACCCGAACAGTATCTCCTGTTCATAACATGCCATAATTTTTCACATACAATTTTTACAGAAGCTGATCGTTGGCTGAAAAGTTCACCAGATCTCCATCTATAATTTGCAGTTATAGGTACACAATCGAGTTAACTTTCTAAAGAGTACCAATTAAATGGAGGAGCCTACACGTATATCCAGTAAACCTTGTTCCCCCATTTTGCTTGGTTTTTATTGTAGCTATAAATTAGTTTTAGAATTTCTTTTTATTATCGTGCAAATAACTTTATTATTATTGAAACATTGACTGGCAACAAAGAAAATAAATTTGAAAAGTGCGAGTAATGTATATTATATTTTCCTATCTACAAAATTATATAATGTCAAAATATATTTCAGAGTTATCGTAGGTACGTTCGGCCATTCTTATCCTCAGTTTCCTACTGAAAAATAGTTATTGCTTTCAAAATCTGCCACAAATTTTACGACGCAAAATATAAAATATTTTATTGCCGGAAAGTCGTAAACACTAAAATTTCTGTAAAATCAAATTTAAAATGGAGGAGTTACCTAACCTGATATACATTTTTATTTTATTATCACATTTTTAGAGCAAACATTGAAAGGGAATACTTGAACAAATATCACATTTAATATTTTTAGGAATACGTGTACGATTGACAGGAGCAAGGAGTACTGCAAATGCCAAACTCTCGTGGACAGGTTTTCACATCTCGATAGCATTTTTGTTCCTGAGAAGTGTATCTTATGTCCAATATTTAACAAGTGTTAGGCGAGTGCAGAAGAAATTGTCTTTTTTTGCGTTTATATGTTTGTCTGTTTTGGCGCTCATTTTACCGTTGGTTTAGCCTATGTAAGATGAGCTGTATTCTCCACATAGAATATGGTACAGTCTCTAGATGGATTTTTACTTAAGGTCTTGGCAGGAGATCTTTTACTTTACGGTCTGTGATTGAAATGGTTTCAATGTTGTGTCCGTAGTGCCTTTGATATAAGGAACAAAAGCTTTGAACCTATTCTCTTGATTATCGCGATTTTGGGGTACCAAACCTTGTCTAAAGTTCTTCTTTATAACCGCTCTTTCTTAGGGCGTCTTGCAGTATGTTCATTTCCTTGTGGTAATTTTCTTAATTTGTAAAGGATTGCGATCGAAACGCAAGTGATTTCATTACGACAAATAATTGGGCCGGGTGGTAATACGAATCGGCGTTGAGGTATCTATTGGTGTGAGTGAGCTTTCTCTAGACAGTGTGTGAAAGCAAGCCATTCCCTTTTCTTTTCAGTAGGATATTCAGAAAAGGTAGTTTTCTTTCCGGTTCTGTCTCCATGGTGTATTTGATTTTTGGGTGTATACTGTTTATGTGATTCAAGAAATTGTTGAGATTTTCTTCTCCATGTTGTCAGATAACGAACGTGTCATCTACGTAACGTCACAATCGTGGTTTGTGTGAGGAGGTCTCTAAAGCTTTCAATCTGTAGTATTTTATAAATACATTAGCGAGTGCAAGAGATAGGGGCGATCCCATAGGGGCTCCCTCGACTTGTTTATATCGCTGGCCTTCATAAGTAAAATAGGTATTATCGAAGCAGTGTATAGCTAATTCGACGATATATTTGGGCAGATTGTTATTTGGCTTCTATTACAGAAAGAGCTTCCTTGTCTGGTGTTTGCGTAAAAAGTGACGTTTTGTCTAACCAGAAAATATTTTCTTGTAAATATATATTTTTGATTATTTCGCAGAAATGTTGCGAGCTTTTAACGTAGGAGGAGGTTTTTTCGATGAAGAGTTGGAGAATGGTGGCTAGATGTTTTGCTAGGGTCTGAGCTGAGGAGCTAACAGAGCTTACTACTGGACTTCGGGCTTGCGTATTTTGGGTACGCCATAAAGTTTAGGATATATGGATGACCTTTCCCTAGAAGTGACTTTCTTTATTTCTTCATTAAGTGTTATGGTCTCTATTATGGGCTTATAGGTAAGATCGTTTAGAAGGGTGATCATCTTTTCATAATAGTCTGTTTTGTTTAGGATGGGTTGGCTGTTTCCAGCCATACAGTTAAGAGAAGGACTCAGCAATACACGGAATACCCGAAAACCTTCGATCACACTAACACCTGTGAGAATATCCGACATAACGTTTATATATATAAATATATATATATATATATATATATATATATATATATATATATATATATATATATATATATATATAAGTTTTTACGGCTTTCACGGATTTTTCCGTGTGAGATGCAATAGCAGTGGTTATATCCATTTCTTGCACCAATTGTCCAAAAAAAAAATATAGGAATGACCACACAGTTACTTAAAAATAGATTAAAGGGGCCCAAATTTACTAAGAATGCTACGACTGCATTAAATAAACATGTACGAGAAACAGGCCACTCCTTCAACTACAACAATACAACAATACTTGAACGTGACCATAATTATAACAAATTGAGTGTAAAGGAGATGATGGAAAAAAAAGAAAAAACCGCAGTCAACAACAGAATAGATATAAGTAACCTAGGCCACCTTTACACAAATCTGATTAAAAATTAATATACCCTCTTAAAAGTCAATAGATGGGAGTATCCTCTTAGAACATTTATATGTTATCAACTTTAATATAAAAAAAAACCAAAAACTCCATAACTAATGATTTAAAAAATAATGTAATGAAAAAGGAATTGTTTTTCCAATACCACAATCAATACATTTTATCAGTCAGTATCGAAATAGAAACGGCAAGCTCGAGGTGCGTACCTACATATTTTTGTAAAGATTTAAATAATTTTAAAATAATTTTTTAGAATGAATATATATATATATATATATATATATATATATATATATATATATATATTATTAAAGACTGCACCACGGACTAAATTATGTCTGTCAGCTTGCAAAAAAAAAATAAGTAGCAATATTTTTATACCCTGCAGCTCCATATTTTTCTATGTGATTATCCTTAAAATATTATCACAGCCATAAAAATTTATAACTCTGCGAACAGGCTTTAACGGACCGTTTCGCTCACTTTTTATTTTATATCAAAAAACATATGACTATATGAGAACTTGAAAAAACCGTTCCCATTATTTTTTATTATTATTGCTGTGTTTGAGATAAGAGCTAAAGCTTGAACGCAATATACAATATATGAAAAATGAATACGAATAAAGAAAATAAAGACAAGATATTGTATTCGGAATCTATATTTTCATGATTTTTTAAAGCAATATTCAGTTGATGTTTATTAAATATCATACTACTTTTACAAGGTTAAATTTTGTAAATTTGAAAGTGTGCTTGCTGTGATTTAACAAAGAAAATAACATTTAAAAAAGTTTTTTTTTCAAAATAGAGATTTGTTTCTTTCCCATTTTTAATCTACTTCTCAAAGTCTCAAGTGCTACGTATTTTTTTATGTGTGTATATCGATTACTCGAGAACAACGACACCGATTTGAATAAAACTTTTTGAATCATATTCAAAAAGTTGCTGCGATAGTTTCGTATTATTTTGATCGAAATTGGTTGCATAAAATCCAAGATGACGCCGATAATATGACGGATATAAAAATTAATTTTGTGCCATTTTTTTCCACAATTGGTATAGGGGATTTTTCGGGGTCGCACATAACGAATCTACAATTATTTTTAAAAAATTCAAAGTGGTTGATCTAACAAATCATCTTTCGATTTTCTCCAAAATTGATATAGCTGTATTCTTAATATCACTCGACTTCATCCAAAATTGGTATGGGGGGTTTTTGAGGGTATTAATTACGAACCTAAAATTATTTTCAGAAGATTCAATATGGCGGATCCAATATAGCGAACTAAAAATTTAATATTTTGCTATTTCATCCAAGATTAGTATAGAGAGGTGCTTGAAACTGTTAATTACAAATTTAAAATTATTTTCAAAAAATTCAATGTGGTGGATTCAATATGACGGACATCTCTCGATTTTGTTCAAAACTCGTAGCTGAGTGGTTTCTGGGAGTGTAAATAACGAATTCAAATTGTTTTAATAAAATTCAATATGGCAGATACAATGGTATTAGAAAACATATACATGAGGATGCCAGTTGTATTATCGCCATTCCTTGTAAGTAACAAATAAAATTTTAAAACTTGCAATATTATTATTTTTTTAAATGGAACATTACATTTTTATTAAATTAATAGTATTAATTAAATTTTAATTAAAATAGGAAGCAAACACTATAAAGAAATAAAAATAATAACAGCCAATTGCAAAAAACTTGCTGCCTATAGATTATAATAGTTTCAACACCCAAATTTAATTTTAGATGAATTAGGCTTATTAATGCATGTTGATGTTAAATGAAAAAAGAAGCTATCACCGAAGCAAAGTACCAATATTAAAGAGCATCATAATTAAAAACCTCATCACTCAAAGTACAAAATCCATATTATTCTTGAGAAAAAGACCAGATTATGCTAAAAAATTTTGCAGTGTCTGGTTCGAAAAAGTGTTATCCTCTGTGGACCGAATGGGTATATTATAATATTTTCCTAATTTATTTTGGATAAAAACGAATATTTTCAATATGTATGACGCACCAAAAGACAACTAACATCATTTTTTTAAAATTACCTAGTTTTAAGTCTGCTTTGTTTCTATGTTTTTTCTTTTTTACATTGAAACTCAATTTGATTTCATTTACCGAAGCTTCATGATTTTTTTATAAGTTTCTTAGTTTAATAGAGATGTTGTCGTCAATCACATATCTCAATTTTCAGTGATCCCATCTTTTCCCTTTTAAGCGGCTTAGAATTTCATTGATGACAACTAAAGAATTATAGTTGTTTGAAAAAATACTTTTTTCTCAAACAATGCATTTATCAAATGGCTGCAACTTCTATAATAACGAACGTTTACATACAAATATGCAACATATGGTAAAATTGGTGCGTGCTAAAATATTACCAGCTTTTCTCCAAACTAATAGATGGCAGTCAAAGACAGCTTTCTTCAAATTGGTATAGAGTCCAATCTATCCCATCCACAGTATTTTTATTTATTATTTATACAATTTTTAATAGTTAAGAATACGGAGTTGATTTTATAGATAAGATATTTTTTAACTAAAAAAAATGTAAAATAGTTTCTGAATGATTCACATATTGGAGAAGAATTCTTATATTCCCAATATTTGTTACATATATTTTGATTATTAAAAAACGAAACATTAGATAATAATTTGATATTAAAATGTCGATTATTCAATAGGAATTTGAAAGCGCACTCAAAATAAAGAGGTGGTTCCAGAGACTCAACTAGTAGATTCTCTATTAGTGTTGATTTCATCGCTCCTATGCAGATTCGCAGGACTTTATAATGAATTCGATTTACTTTATGTAAATTGGTTGTACTAGCAGCGCCATACAGATAGTTGACTTCATCAATATTATCATCATTTAGGCCCTAATGTCCACTGCTGAATAATTACCTTTCGTCTGATCGTCCACCTAGTTAGGTCTTGCGCCACTGGCACCCAGTTTGTTGCTATCCTGGTTATGTCATCGATCCATCTTGTTGGTGGTCATCCTCTATTTCTTACCTCCTGTATTCGGGATCTCTAATCCTAAGTCTTTTTGTCCATCGATTCTCGTTTCATCTCGTAGTATTATCAACCCAGTTCTACATTAAGTAGGTTGTTTTCTCTATAACATCTATTACACCCGATCTGCGACTGGGATCATTTCATGAAGAGAAACATCCAAAATTATCCGTTCTATCGCTCTTTGTAGAACTTGTAGTTTGGATAGGGTTGTTCTTATGTGTTAAAGTCTGTGCGCCCTAAGTCATTACAAGCAAAATACATTGATTGAATCTTTTGCTCTTTAGACTTATTTGAAATGTTTGATTTAAATAGTCTCCATGAGCTTTCCAAATGCTGCGCAGGTTAAGCTTCTTCTTCTTGTCAGCATATAGGTTTGGTTATCTCTACCCACTCTGATCTCGTGACTAAAGTATCTGTAAGAATCAATCAGCTTAATAACTTTTTTATCTACAGAGGTATTTTTGTTGGGAACCAGATTCTCCATGACCTGTGTTTCTAATAAGTTTCTTTTTTAGACCAACTTGCTTTGAGATTGTTTGTTGCTCTTAAAGCACTATTTGAACCTGGACAAAACTATTTGCAATAATTACAAATCATTTTCAAACCTAAGATTACCTAAAAACTTTCCATTTACATTAATACCCATTCGATCTCCGTTAGGGATATTGCATATATGCTCCAACAGGGTTGTGAAAAGTTTTGATAACATAGTGTTTCTGTGCCGAATATCTTTCTCAATACGCAGAATTTTGATGTCCTTATGGTGATCAGAAATGTGTTTATTCAGAGTTGTATATCGATGGTCTATCCTTCGTGCTATCAAGGCTTTGTCGACGAAGATAAGAATTAAAGGCTAGTTATATTAGGCAGTTTTTTTAATTAAATTTGGTGGTTTCCAGATGGTTGTTTATTTCATAGGTAGCTCTCAATCCGACTTGCTCACGAGTATTGGGTCGGCCAAAAAGTAATGGCGCTGGTCATACATAAAGAGCATTGTAGTTGTTTTGACGGAATTCTTTTGATATTTGATATATGTAGCTTTGTTTATAGTTGTTAGTTAAGGGCCAATTTTAACTTAGAATGCATAAACAAACCTTTTCGGCATATTTCACTTTTTTATTTCGGTAAAGGAAAGGAAGCTGCTGAGGCTTACAAGGAGATATGTGAAGTTCATGATGTTTACGGCACAACAGAACGCATGTGTCAGAATTGGTTTTAAAAAATCCTTTTTGGAGCTTTTTCACAAAAGATAACCAACATTATGGTGGAGCTACTAAAATTGATTCTCAAATTAAAGCCGTAATTGAAGAGAATTGCCATATAATTATTCACAAGATTACAAAATAATAGAAAATTATTTAAAATGAAGCTCGATATTTAGTTTCGGTATGAATTGAAAGAGATTTACTTAACACAATGAACCAATATTTGCTATATGAATCTCACGCGCAATGAAACCGACCCTTTTTTGAAAAGAATCATCACTGGTGATGAAAAGTAAATCATGTATGGTAACATGAGTTGAAAACGATTATGGTCCAAGCATAATGCACCAGCACAAACCACATCTAAACCTGAATTGCATCCAAAAAAGGCCACCCTGTGTATTTGGTAAGACTACAAATGTATTGTGTATTTTGAGCTACTTGCAAGAGATCGGACGATCAAGTCAGATGTTTGCTGTTCACAACTAGTAAAACTAGATGGAACAATCAAAGAAAACGGTCAGAATTGGAATCATAAAGGAATTCTGTTCCATCATGATGACAAAAAGCCATATTCATCTTAAGTAACCCGTGAGAAATTATTGGAGCTTTGTTGGGAAATGATGTTACATTCCTGATCCAGTGTTGACTTGGCAAATTCTGATTACTATTTATTTCAAAATTTGCGAAACTTTTTGAATGGTAAAACTTTCATAAAAAATGATGACCTTAAATCGCACTTGCTGATAAGGATCAAAATTTCAATTAGCGTGGCAAAACGTTACTGAACAAAATGGAAAATATATTATTAGTTGAAGTTTATTCTTTGTATAAAGGAAGAGTTTTTTTACACTATAAAACAAAATTAACAGGTCTATATGCTTATTATTGCTCAACTATATTATGTCTACCTTTTTATGTATAATTATTATAACCTCCTAGTCCTATTTAAATGGTGTTACTCCACTCATAAGACATGTGTTTTATAACAGAATTAGAGATTTCAATAGAGTATGTTCTCCGGTCTTAATTACTTTATAAACAATTTAGTCATCACCAGATTCTTTATTGTTCTTCACTTCTCTCAATGTTCTGTAGGTTTTCTCTACAGCTATATCCGGAATTTCTTCTGAACCTACGTTTTCAACATTTACAATTTTTGTATTTTTATCTTTGCTTTCATTTTTGAAGAACTCATGTTAAAATTTTTCCTTAATTTGAATAATATCATCTTTATTTGATGCCATAATCAATGAAAGATCTGATATATGACCCTAGAATACTACATCATGTCCCCATCATGTCTTCGCAACAGGTGGCATAAAATTGACACCTTTATTACACTTTGTAATTGGACAGTTTAAATACTTTTTCCAGTTAAATTTCTTATCAAGAACTATCACCAGATAGAAATTCTTTTTTGCAAGGGAATCTAATATTCACGTGACACGCAAATAATAAACTACTGTAACTAACAAATTGTATAATATATTAACAAGTTTGTTATATCTTTACCAAACCTAACCACCACTTTATTAAAAATGAAACTTTGTGCTGCTTTGCCCTAGAGCCGCGAAGTTTTAAAACAGCGATTGTTTTACAAGTTTGCAAAAAGTTGTACGTAAAAATATGACGCAAGCAGTAAGTCTAATTTACCTCATGGACGTGCAAAATTACTAGGGGAAAAGTAGGTCAATGATGGAACAAAAAAGGAGCAGAGGGGGATTTTTCATTAGAAATTATGCGCCACTGTGTTATTGTACGCTACATATCGTGTAAATATTCATAGATATTTTCGTGTTACAGGTACCTATATAAGAACTTTGTAATTACTTTTTAGACGGGGATAGAATATAGATTTAATTTATGTAAACCTTTTGGTTACAAAACTTAAGCTGTGTTACAAAATTGTGTAAGATTAATCGAGATATTACAGTAAAAATTGCTAACTTAAATTTATTTTTTGTAACCAAAATATCTTCTTTTGTAACCTATGTAAATTTTTTGTGACAAAACTATTTAAAAAATATTATATTGATCCCCTAAAATTGCGCTTTCAAATACGCATTTAACATAATAAATGTGACAACATCTTGAGCTGAAAAAGCTTACCTGTTTTCGAATATATATTAACAAAATTTTTATTTATTAAAGTTATTGCCCCTATATTTAAATAAAAAATATTACATGGACAATTTTTCTTAGTTCAATGAGGATCGAATCCGAGAAATTAATTTCTATCAAAACAAAATAAAATTTTTCATTTTTCCCGATTTGCTAAGATTCATTGGCTGACTTTTTTACACTTGTTACCAATTTTAAAGTTTGATATTAGTTTTATCCTAAAAACTTACAATAAGCGAGATATGTAAGTAATTCACATAATGAAATTAAACATAATAATAACTAGTGAGAGTTATGTAGCTTTAACTTTCCATTGACAATTGTTTGCAATTATGGGTCAAGTTTACTACTTTAAATTATCAGTAGTGACTTCAAATGCTCATAAATTTTTTAAATCGGTAAATATTTTTTTCATATTTTATTTTGGAGAATGTTTGTTAACAGATAAGTAATGCCGAAATAGGAAGCCATCAGCAAATTTATGAAACTGATCAAACTGTGAGAGATCCTCATAAAATTTCAGACAATGATGACCTTAAATATTGCTACATCGCAAATCAATCATTTCCATTTGAAGTTCTTAGGCAAGGGCTTCTATATAGGCGTTAAAAAGATTTTGAAAATGTTGATGTCGTTTGCAATTGCATTGAAATCTGAAAACGAGACTCAATATTAAAAGTACCCTAAGCTTCAATTACGAAATCTGCTGAAAATAGAATCTGTTTACTGAATGAATATTTGACATGTATTAAAATGCGTTAACATTTTTTGTTCAGTTCATAATGATGCAAAAGAATTTTTTGTCGAAAAGACTTAATATGCAGTAAGTTATTAATAGGTTGTACACCGAAGAAATCAAGAAATAGACGGATTTTGTATTTCAGTGTATATTTTTAAATTATTACTATCGGCCAAGCGCTTTCGGTCTAATTTAGACCATCCTCAGGACTCAGACCCTAGAAACAAGAGAATATGGCCAGCAAATAAGTTTACTCAGTACTCACCAACCAAACTCACTCGTCAAAGGGCATACCTTAACCCTGCCAGTTTGAGAACAGTCTCCAGTCGCCAGCGTAGCCTCCAAACAGAACAAGTCGTATACAATTAAAAACTTTCAAAATTAAAATTAAAACTACAACATTCAATACACTGCGTACATTGACATTATTAAAACAATAAACCTTTTTAATAACAACCCAAAAGGGTGAGGTTATGCCACACACAGTCACAGCATAATATAGCAATAAAATTTTCCAAAAATTAAAATTACATACAAGTATGTGAAAGCCTGAGTAGAGATTTTCTGTATGAGTATGTAATTTTAATTTTTGGAAAATTTTATTGCTATATTATGCTGTGACTGCGTGTGGCATAACCTCACCCTTTTGGGTTGTTATTAAAAAGGGTTATTGTTTTAATAATGTCAATGTACGCAGTGTGTTGAATGTTGTAGTTTTAATTTTAATTTTGAAAGTTTTTAAAAGTTGTTAATTGTATACGACTTGTTCTGTGTGGAGGCTACGCTGGCGACTGGAGACTGTTCTCAAACTGGCAGGGATAAGGTGTGCCCTTTGACGAGTGAGTGTGGCTGGTGAGTACTGAGTAAACTTACTTGCTGATCATATTCTCTTGTTTCTAGGGTCTGAGTCCTGAGGATGGTCTAAATTAGACCGAAAGCGCTTGGCCGATAGTAATAATTTAAAAATATACACCGAAATACAAAATCCGTCTATTTCTTAATATGCAGTACCCACCAGGTAGAAGTTGGAATCTCCTAGAGCCTGGCTCGTAACTAGTTATTGTCACTTGCAACTTGGTGGAAGAGTCAGCGGGGCTCTTAGACTAAAAAGTTCGGAGATCCCTGATTTAGAGCAATAGGATTAAAATAAATATAAAAAAGACAAATACAATGTGCGTTGAGAAGTCCATTAAACAGAATATATTTAGATGGGATAGAAACTAACACTTTGAAAAGTAAGATGGGAATGTAAGGATTTTAGGAAACTTGAACATGTTTTATCAAACAATTAAATTTCACAGCACCTGCGGATAGGAATTGATAATCAGTGTATGATGCCGGTAATACCATATAGCACAGACATGGACAACAACAAAACAGGCCATAAAGAAGCTGGAAGTAGCTCAATGAGAGACGAAGTCTGAATTAAACAACTCCCAAATGCTCAATGATAATAAACATAACAAGACGAATAACAGCTCCAATAGGATATATAAATGAAGATGGAAGAAACTGTTCTAACCCTAGATGGCATGACGACCTGAATTCAAACTGCGAGCAACAGAAATCAATGTATGTTCATTTTTGGCCGTAAAAGGACATAAAGAAGAAGTAGAGGTGTGGTTTAGGACGTAAGTATTTTATAGAAAAATTAGAAAACAATTGTACAGATTGTTCAGCAGAACATATTCATGGTTTGGCTATTAGTTATAGAAGGTGCCACCTACGATATTGGCTATGTCTGTAAAAGTCATTGATTTTTAGCGTCTTCGTGTATGTTTATTTTAATAATGGAAATTGCGTTAATTGTTTAACTATCGCTACGAGTCCTGGTGATATATATATATATATATATATATATATATATATATATATATATATATATATATATATATATTTTAATTAAAAATGTAAATAATTTTAAGTGCGATTTAGGGATATTACAATTTTTCAAATAATGTATTTATGAAAACAAAAACAGCTTATTCCGACCTCAAACTCACTTAATGCTGGTCATCATATTCTGTGTTCCTAAAAATATTTAATAAACTACAAACTAAATTACTAGGGGAAGTTTATTTTAAACATAGGCATGCGAGATATGATCTGCATATACTATCAGGAAAAAACTAGTGTATGCAGTTTTCATTGATGATATTATTTAGAGTGTATTCAAATCGGGAACAGATGAATTTTTATATATTTTCGAATCTTGATAATCGATTGGGGCACATTGATTCCTTATGTCTCAAAACAGATGGGCGGCTCAGAAACTTAACTCAACATAAGGATTCATTTTCTTGGTTTTTGAGTGGGCTTAGGTACCAGAGCCCTGATTTTAGTCTTATAAATGTTTGTATGCGGAGTTAAATAAAATTCCTTTTGTAGGAAGATTTAAACAATACTCGAGAAAAATTAGGGCAGAAATTGTAAATGCTATGTAATTTGTTCAAAATAATTACTTCTTCTGTACAGTGAAGTGGTCAATTAATATCTGGATAATTCGTTTATTACCTATTGCTATTCATTTTTTAAATTTTATTGTATTTAAAAAAATCATATTTTCTTTAATATGCGCTTTTCATAATATTTTTGCTAATTTCGCTTTTATTTTAAATATATTTTTTATTTATCTAAAATTGATTACACTGGATGATTTGAAAGGAAATATCGGTGCATATTTACAGAGCAATTATTTTTTATGCAGAAATAACTGAAGAAAATATTTTTAATTATTAAACACTCGTCGTGTATGAGCGTATTTTTCAAAAAACCCAGCGTTTTCAAAATATTAATTTTATTCCAGACTTTTCGTCTTCCTTGTAGAGTCTCGAAATGGGGATTTTATTTTGAGAGTTGTTTTCCGTGAAATTTGATTTTGGTTCGTTCGGTCACTTTGTATATCAAAATTAGATATTATAAGATATTTTGAATCACCCAAAATGGACCTGAATATGTACAAATTTAAATTTTTTGTAATAATATAGTGTTTCAAAGATTTCTATACTATTTTTTTTTTTAATAATACATCTCTCCAACAGAAATTTATAGAATCATATATTAACGCTTCGTTTCTTCTACACTTCTTTATTCCATATCAACAGATATATTCGTATAACTTAACATGAGGGTGGAAAAATTGTTTTTCTCCGTTCTTACTTTTATTAGAATATAGATAAAGAAAAAAAATGTAAAAATTTGAAAAATAATCCTAAAGGAAATGAAAAAAATAAAGGTTCGTAGTTTGGGAAACTTTAAGAAAGTATCTACAGCTGAGTTCCTAAAAAAACTCTAAGAGAAAATTGACTATAAAAAGTATAAATTTAATTTTAATTATAGTTACATGATATAAAGCAATCTTGTTTCCTATTCACAAAAAGTAGCATTAATACCACATAAAAGTAGAATACTATTGCAACATTTTTGCATCCACATATATCAGAAGAGCAAAGAGGATTCACGCCAGAAAAAGGAAAAATACAATTATTTACTTGGTAACAGATAATAAAAACATGAACATAGTGAGATAATATCAATTAAAAATGATGACTTAAAAGTTTAAAAGAAACATAAAACATAGGTAATTCCATTACCTTTTAAAACATATTGCTTAGGCCAGAACCAACAAAAACAAGAAAAGAAAAAAATTATAAGGAAAAGATTCCTTTAGATGCAAGAGTTAAAGATTGGCAACTTCACGATGAAGAGAAAGAGGTCTTAAATGAGGAACAAAAAAATTGCGTTAAGGAGAAAGGGAAAAAATTACAAATACAGAAACAAAGAACCAAAAAACAAGAAAATGCAAGAAAAATAGTTGAAGAAAATGGAAACAGATGACCTCCAAATAAACGAAAACAACCAAAAGTCGCAGAAAATATGATAGAGGGAGTGGTTCTTCCTAATCTGATTATTTTGAGAAGCGGCAGCTCTCCAACACTAGTTCGAAAACATCTGACATTAAAAATGGAAAAGAAGACTATTCACTAGTAGAATTTCCAAGACAGAGAAGTAATACAAAATATGTATGCTTCATTCACGAAATTTTGTGCCACGATAAAGTTGAAGTTGTTCATTTGCACGTGTGCAATACCGAAAAAGAACGACTTCAAATCAATGAAAGTGATCTGAGTAGCTCTTACGAAAAAATCGCTTTTTCATGATTTCCAAGTTGGTGTTTCAATATTAGTCTTCCTTCTATTTAGTCTCTTTTTACATCAAAATAACCTCCTAATTTCTTTAGAAGGATAGTTGATGTCTACCTCCAGTATTTATTTTGAGTTCGATAATTTATGGTTTCTGTTACATTATTATTATATTATACCCAAATTGTTATATTTCCTAAATATTGGTAGACAAATTAATCTCCAAACGTAAAGTGGTTGTCAAGATGAGAGGAAATTAAATAGGTATGAGCAAAATAAATTTTACATATCATTTCTTTCAAAATGTTATTAAATGTTTTTACCTTTTCTTTAAATCCTGATGAGAAAATCTTAGGTACAACCATAGACTGGTGATGCAAGGCATTGTTTGGCAGTGGCTGAAATTACCGGAGTCTGCAATATTTCATACCCTTTTATATCATGCCGCTCTAAACATCTGCTAACCGATTGTCTTGAAATTCCAATTCTTTCCCGATTGTTTTCTTGATTAGAGATATTTGTTCAACCAAATAATCATTTTGATAAGTCACTGTATCTTCAGCTTTTTTTTCGCACTGAATCAGGTAAATTAGATCTTCTGATGGCCATATTAAGACCATAAACCGACCAATGTTTATTGGGAAATTACTGTGTGATTGGTTTTCTGAGCCAACTCTTATCTCAAAAATAGGCTTCAGTTATAGTAACTTTCTGCTTTTTTAAATGCAAATATTGTCCACGAAAGCAATAGAGATCACAAAAATAAACATGCGGTACAAATTCACAATTATCGTGTTCATATGTTTTTAAATGTAACTTCAAATT